>CP126893.1:157015000-158215000 GCA_030440675.1 Furcifer pardalis
AACCCCAGCGCTAATTTTAAAAGCAAGAAAATCCGGAGAAAAGAGACGATGTCTCTTTCCTCCGGATTTTCTTGCTTTTAAAACTCACCGCTGGGTTTCAGGTGGGGGTTGGGGGGAAATACCCACCCACCCCCGCTAGGGCAGTAACTGGCCTTGCGGGGGGTGATGGGTATTCTCCCTCAAACCCAGCGCTAGCATTAAAAGTAAGAAAATCCGGAGGAAAGAGACATCGTCTCTTTCCTCCGGATTTTCTTACTTTTAATGCTAAGCTGTGAATGAAGAAGGGGTGTGGGAAATTCCGAGCGTGCGCGCTCAGGATTCCCCTTACCCCTTCTTCTTTCACAGCGATCCAGAGAGCGCTGCACTTGGGGGGGGGGAATACTCATTCCACCACTGTGCTTGGGGGTGGGTGGGTATGCCCCCCCAAGCGGAGCAATGACTTCAGGGACAAACCGCTTGGTTTGTTCCCGAAGTCAAGCTGACCCTAGGCTAGGGTCAGTTTGACTTCAGAGACAAACTGTGGCAGTTTGTCCCTGAAGTCAGGGCTTTTTTTTTTAAAGCGTTGTTCGATTCTTCCCTAATTCATATTTTTACAAAATTTCTTACCTGGAAAGCTCTATAATAATTATGTATATTTGGTATTCCTAATCCGCCTTCTTTTTGAGGTAAGTACCACAATTTTTTAGCTATTCTTGCTCTTTGCTTTCCATTACAAAATTTGTTTATAATTTTTTTGTATTCTTCCAATTCTTTATCATTGTGCTTTATTGGTAATACATCAAATAAAAAGTTTAATTTAGGTAATAACATCATTTTACTCAAGGCTACCCAGCCAAACCAAGATAGATTCAATTTATTATACTGTACTATTTTCCTTTCAATTTCCTTCTTCTGTTTGCCATAGTTTAAGCTTTTAAGCTCCCCAGTTTTGCTTGAAATTACTACTCCCAGATATTTTAAGTTAGTTTTAACCTGTATCTTATATTTTTCTTTTATGCTTTCTCGTTCTTCCCTTTCCCCATTACAAAATATCATTTCTGTTTTTTCCCAGTTCACTCTCAGGCCTGTTGTTTTCTCAAACATTTTTAAATAAGTATATTCTCTCTAAAGCCTTCATCGGATGCTTTACAATAATAAGTGTGTCATCTGCGCACAAATTTATTTTATTATCCTCTATTCCACTTATTTCCTCATCCTGACGTATAGAGTTAGCTAGAAATTCCATTGCCATTATGAACAAAATTGGAGATAATGGACAACCCTGTCTTGTGCCCGCTTCTAATCTTATGTCATCTGTATATTTATCATCGACCTTAATTCTTGCTATTCCTTGTTGATATAATTTTGCAATTATTCCCTGAAATTTGTTTCCGAATCCATATAATCTAATCATTTCGTGAATAGTTGCCCATTGTAATGAATCAAATGCCTTAAAAATGTCAAGTGATAAAAATCCTACCTTTTCTTTATTCCTTTCTGTTGAATCCATTAAATCCACCACTCTTCTTACTAAATCTGACATATACCTATTCTTCACAAATCTTGCTTGATCTTTATTTATATATTCGGCTATAAAGCTACTCAGTCTATTTGTCAATATTGTTGTGAAAATTTTTGCATCCTGATTAATTAGTAAAATTGGTCTATACGACTCCACTTTTTCTAAATCTTTTCCTGGTTTCAGTATTAGAGTAATAATCGATCTGTTCCATGAATTTGGTATTACCTCACCTTCCAGTATCTTATTAAATAATTTGTACAATCTTGGTACTATTAATTTCTTGAAATCTTTATAAAATTCAGCCGGTAAACCATCCTCCCTGGGGCCTTGTCTAGTTTTAATTTTCCTATAACTTTCCTAATTTCTTTTTCTGAAAATTTTCCCTCCATTTTATTTCTATGTTCTTCTGAGACCCGATTTATTTGTTGTTTATCAAAATATTCTCGAAGCTTTACTAAACTTATTTCTTTTTGTGAATATAAATCCCGGTAAAAACTGTCTATTATTTTTACTTTCTCTACGCTCTTGTTACATCTTTCCCCTCTCTTGTCTATTAGAACACCAATC
The DNA here is from genome assembly GCA_030440675.1 of Furcifer pardalis. NCBI lineage: Eukaryota > Metazoa > Chordata > Lepidosauria > Squamata > Chamaeleonidae > Furcifer > Furcifer pardalis. Next base: position 157,017,069 of record CP126893.1, read on the forward strand.
TGACTTTTGATCTTTTCCTTAGCTGCCTTTGCCAATAAAATAATTTTGAATTTTTATTACTATATTCAAAATATTCCCTTTTTAAAAAATTAAATCCTTCTTAACTCTTACTATGTCCTTTCCATCTAGCTCTTTCCTATTTTTTTGAGTCTTTTCAAATACAGCCTGCTCTTTAGTCCTTGAGTGTTCCATTTGAAGTTGTTTCAATTGCCTTTCTAATTCCTGATATCTACTTTTATTTTGTTTATTTCTTGTACTTATAATTTTTATGAATTTGACAGGATAATATATGCAGAGTGCTGGAAGTGGCTTAGCTTTTGCCACACCCTGAGCTTCCAGAGTGTTTGTTGAAAAACAGGAGACAAAACAAAGTCCGGCTTGGTTTGCAGAAAATATATATTTACACTATTTACATAGAGCATGCACAAAGTGCAGGTCAACACTCGGCTTCAAGTCAGACAAAGTGTTGCAGCTAGTCTTAATAGTCAATGTGAGCTTTCAAGCTCTTATCTTCGAAAAACAATGGAAGAAGTCCAAACCTTTACCTCTGCTCCAAGGTTGGCTTCGAAGATATCCACCAGTAGTTCATTCAGGCTACGAAGTAGCTTAGCTCCAAACAGTCCTCGAACAGGTTACCACGATGTGGCAAGGTATGTGTTCCAATAACTTGCAAAGAACAGCAAGTAAAAACATACCAGGTAATCCTCAGGAACGAAGCAGGCAAATAGACATGAGCACAGCAGAAAAGCAGTCAGAGAATGCAGGCTGGCTGAACAGCAGAGAGTGGTGCTACATTTATGCTAAAGACACAATCACTCAGTGCTTGCAGCTGGCTGGTAGTGACTGTGTTTTCTGCACAATCTTAAAGAGGCGGTCATTAGTTTGCTCTCGTTGCAAACACATTCATATATCCTAACAGAATTCACCTCTAAAAATTGCTTTCATGGTGTCCCACACTATACTATAACTGACCTCATTATTGTCATTCCATTTCCAACTTTCCTCCCATTTTTCCATAATATAATTTTTAATGGCTTGTTCCTTAAAAATTTTCGTATTATACCTCCAATTATAAACTTTTCTTTCGGGCCCTTCAAATTTTACTTCTATTACTATTTTTGCATGATCTGATTCTTTAAAAGTTCCTATTTCTATATCTTCCACTAATTTGATCATACTCTCTGTGACAAAAAAATAATCAATTCTAGAGTACATATTTTGCGCTTGAGAGAAGAAAGTGTATGCTCATTCATTGCCTTTGATCTCCCTCCACACATCTCTTAAGCCTATTGATTCAATCCAATTGTCCAATATATGTTTTTTACTTTTACTTTTATCCCCCGTGCTATCAATTTCTGATCTTATTAAGTTAAAATCACCCGCTATTATCATATTCGTTGTTGCATCTTTCTTTATAATTTTTCCTATTTTGTTTAAGAATTCCTCCTGATTATCATTTGAAGCATATATATTGACAAAAGTCAATTCCTTATCATCTGTTTCCTTTAATTATCAGATACCTTCCCTCAGGGTCTGAAATACTTTGTGTCATATTATATCCTATTTTATCTGATATCAAAATTGCAACCCCTCTAGCCTTAGGTGAGCCATGGGCCATTTCATAGATTTGCATTCCTTTCAAAAATAATTTATTTACCTCCGCAGATTTTTGATGGGTTTCCTGTAAAAAAATAACATCCGGTCTGTCTTTTTTGAGCGCTAATTGTAATTTCTTTCTTTTCTATGATTAACCTATTTTGATCTGTAAAAACCATCCCTGGAAGTGCAGCCCACAACCCTACCCTAAGAAAGAAAAAAAGAATCACATAATTATAAATAAACAGAGTTTCGCCTTTGTCTTCCAAAGAGGGGAGGTGGGAACAAGGAAAGGGTAGCATGCTCTAAAAACTGTCTCCATATTGCCCGCCTAACTCCACCATTTTTAAAAAAAATTAGTTTAAAGAGAGAAAGAAAGAAAGAAAGAAAGAAAGAAAGAAAGAAAAATAAAGAAATAATATCACTTCACTCTAGTACCACCAGGCTCCCCGAATCTAAGGAATCAGCACCCCCTGCTGCTCCCTCCTCCTCTCCAGGCCTGTCTCTTTTTAAGGCTCCAGATTCCAGCAATTCTTTTCTTAGGGTCACCCATTCTTGTGTCCCCACCTTGACCAGTCCAATCTGACACATATATTCTAATACATTCATTTCTGAATCAACAATGTGCATCTTTCTATCATAGTAAAAACATATTTGTTGTGGAAATCTCCAATTATATGTGAGACCTTTAGCTCTCAAAATCTTTGTCAGTGGCTTCATTTGTATCTCCAAATCCATTCATCCGGAGCAATATCATTGTAGATTTCCACATTGACCTCCTCCATTTTCAGAATGCCAGCACCAGCTTGTTTGATGAAAGCCATCACCTTAAGCTTGTCCCACCAATTTGCAAATTTGACCAAAACATTTCTTTGAAAGTTCTTCCCTCTCCTTCCCCCACTCTGAAAGCACTTGCTATGTCTTCTGCAACGAAATCTTTTCCCATTTTAAGAGAGTTTAGTCAATCAACTATTCTTTCCTTTAGCTTGTCTAGCGTTCGTTCTGCCATTTTTTGAATTACTATATTTTGTTTCCTCATACATTCTTCCACCATATCCAATCTTTTCTCTTGTGAACCCACTTTAAGAGCAGTTTCCTTCGCTTTTGACTCCAATTCTTTCACATCAACTTGCAATGTCTTTACATCCTTCCGTGTATTCTTCATCATGTTGTCAATCCTCTTTGAGTTGTCTTTCACCTCCCTTCATAAATCATTAAGAGTTTTCTCCAAACTTTGAAAATTAAAGCTGGTTTTTCTCTATTCTGCTTCATCTCCTCATTGTTAATTTGTATATCTTTCCTCAGTTCTTGTATATTGTCTGTCATTGGTTTCTCCATATGCCCAACTTTCTTCATAAATTTCCCAATTTCAACATAGAGATGCACGTTCTCCCCTGATGGAACCTGAGCCGTTGGTGGTGGTGTTTGTCTGTCCCTCTGCTCTCTTTGTTCCCTCTGTTCTTTTTGATCTTTTTGTTTTTTCCCTCCTTTTTCGTCTCAGGTCTCTTTGGTTTAACAACCTCTTCTTCCTCTCTACCCTTTCCGCCCTCCATAATTTGTAATCAATCAGAGTGCAGAATCAATTCTTTTAATAAAATATTTCTATTACCCTTGATATGTTTGCCAATCACTAAACAATCAAATTTTTAATTTTATATTTTCAACCAGTTTAAATTATATTCTAATCAAACCCCCTTTTATTTATTTATTTATTTATTTATTTCTTGTTTATAAAATATAAGTTTTATGAATCTTTAATTAATTTCAGTCAGTTCGATTAATTTTCTAATTGATTCTGCCCACAATTGATCCAATAATTTATATCAACCCTTCAATAATAAATAATCAGTAATCAATGCGGTTTTCAATATTAAATCAATAGGTTCCAAATTTATCAGTTTCAGTTTATTTCAATCAATTAATTTCAGTTGTATTTTTGTAAATCCAAATTAATACCACCAGTTTCTAATCAATAAATTTCTAATAAAAATTTTATGTATACAGATAATACAAAATTAATAATAAGTTGATTATAGAGCAAGAGTAAGTCTTTGCCCTGTTTTACCTATTTTTAACCAATTATCTCATCTAGTCAATTTTCTGCTAAAATAATTACAATTAGAAAAAAAGTGTGGAGTATATCGAAACGAGTATAACTCGTTAAGTTTCGATTTTCTTTAGAATGCCATTAAACCTAGCCCGTTTCTTCAATCCCTCATAGATAGAAAAGAAAAAGTCAAGAAAAAATGTCTCTATCTCTTCTCCAAACTCCACCTCGTTTGCCTCGTTCTCCCAAAAAAAAAAAAAAACCTTCACTTTATTTCCCTTATTTCGATTTCTCGCTCTCTTCCCACTTTCTCTCGCTACCGGCAATCTGCCAAGCTTACTGCATGCTGTTCATTCGTTCTTCTGCTTTTCCGCACTTTTGTTCCGCGCCGCTCTACTCTCAGCATTCACCCATCTCCTCCGTTCCTCCGTTCTCAGCGCTGCAAGAGTACGATCTCACGATCTCATGAACTCACAATCTCCGGCTCCCGGACCGACCTCCCGGATCAGGATCCGCAAGTGCAGAGCCACTGTTCAAGGCCCCGCTCCGCTCTCCGTCTGGGTCGTGGTCCCTCTGAGCCTCGATCTTCCTCAGTTAAAATAGTGGTTCGTTCGGCTTCCCCACCGATAGTCTAATCTCACTTTAATCTCATTTTATTTTTCCACACAGTTAAAGTCTCATTTTTCTGTTAAAATCTCATTAATTGGCGGAGCTAAGTACAATGGTGACTGCTCCTATGCCATCCTTAGCCACGCTCCCCACAAATGCTATTCCTGATCTCCCTCACTTTTCCTGGTCTTAGCAAAAAAAATTTCCTGGCTGCCTTTCAGGAGAGAAGGTGAACAAACTCCTAACAATACTCTGCTCCAGCCAGAAAGCTAAGCCTGGGACTTCTCTCCTTCATCTTCTGCTACAGCTCAGAATGGGAGACCAATCGCAGCTGGCACATTTCCAGGGAAATGGTGGCACGCTGGAGCTGCTGAATTCTGCTGAGATTTGCAGATCACTCTCTTCTCTCTTGCATTCTCTGGCAATCATTTGGGAGCTACACGTGATTAATTCCACTTACTATAGCTTCTATAAACAGAGAAATGATTTTTAATTAAAGTGATACATATTAGATTAGATCAGGGATTCTCAAATTGTAGCCCGGATGCAGCCAGTGGTGCCATTTCATGTGACCCCACACTGCCTCCATCATACCAGGAAGTGCTATATGGGGGAGGAAGGGCAAAATATCCATCTGGCCCACAAAACTGTCTGAGGGAGCATGACCCGGCCCCTGGCTTTAAAAGGTTGAGAACTCCTGGAGTAGATGGACCACCATAAAGACAAATGCACGGATTTAGGTAAAATCAAACTTGAACTCTCACTAGAAACCTACAATGACTGAACTGAGACAATCCTGCTTTGGATTTATCATGAGTCTATTTGTAAAAGGCAGCAATGCTAGGGAAAGTGTAAAGAGGAAAAGAGGACATCTGAAAATGTGATGGGTTGATTCAATAAAGGAACCATAGTCTTCAATTTGAAAAACCGAGTGGGCCTTTTCATGATAGAGGCCATTTGAAGGACATTCATAAAGTGAAAGCAACTTGACAGCACATAACAATATAAGTCTGAGAACAAGGAAGAAGTATGGAAGCCAGTTCAGGAAGCCAGGCAGGTGCCACGAAAGAAACAGAGATGTGAAAACGTTCAATATCCATTTCAGTGGTGGGATTTAATTTTTTTTTTACTACCTACTCTTTGGGCATGGTATGGTGGGCATGGCCAGAGGAAAAGCCCTGCATTGCACCGGAATTAGGACTACAGTTGTTGTTGTTGTTCAGTCACACAGTCGATTCCGACCCTTTGTGATCCTATGGACCACTGTCCGCCAGCCACTTCTGTCCTCCACCATCCTCCTCAACTCGCTTAGCTCTGTGCCCATTGTGTCTACAATACCATCTATTCTAGCCATCTCATTTTTGGCTGCCCCTTCTTCTTTTGCCCTCCACCTTTCCCAGCATCAAGGCTTTCTCAAGTGAATCCTCTCTTCTCATTTGAGGTCCAAAGTACTTTAGCTTCATCTTTACTATTTGATCTTCTAAGGAGCAGTCAGGGTTGATTTCTTCTAAAATTGACCTATTTGCTCTCCTCACTGTCCAGGGGACTCTCAAAACTCTCCTCCAACACCACATCTCAAAGGCATCTATTCTTCTGCACTCAGCTTTCCTAATGGTCCAGCTCTCACAACCATACATTGCCACCGGGAATACCATTGCTTTGACTATGTGAATTTTTGTTTGCAATGTGATGTCTCTACTTTTCACTATGTTCCCCAGGTTTCTCATCGCTTGCCTCCCAAGAATCAATGTAACTTTCTGAAGAGTCAGAAAGCAGGCTCAGTTTTCTTCTCTTTCTCCTTCCAAAAAAAGAGAAAGAAGGAAAAAACAGAAATCCTCCGGGATGAGTTCAGGAGGCCAAAGAACAAGCTAAAATAACCGATGTTCATGGTACATGGAGTATCTAAAACAGGAGAGCCAATAATAATAATAATAAGCATTCTCATATGACTTCTAGGAAACGGGAGTGTCAAAGTTTTAAGGGCAGAAGTATTTTTAAAACTCTCTCCTTTCTCCACAGGATTGTGAGTCTGGCAAGTACCAGACACTTCCACATAGTGGTGATATATCAGATGTGAGAAAAACCATTTCCCAAAAAGACAACAGTTACTGTCTGTGGGGCAATCAAATTGTGGAGGAAAAGAGTCTATGGTGCGCCCCCCCCCCAAAAAAAAAGATGTATTTTTGGAAAGTAAAGAGTTGATAAGAATTTATTACATAGTAACTTTGGTAAGCTTTTGGGCCTAACTTGGTGAGTAAGGGTTAAAAGATTCTTCCCCACGATGGGTAGATTCGGAGAGGCGACAGCTGCTGGACAGCCTATGGTGAGGAATGATTGATTAGCCAATTAACGGCCCTACTAAACATCAGAAGTCGCGGGTTGGGCGGAGGAGAAGAGCGTGCCGCCAACCCAGCGCCCCTTCAGCCAGTCTTCCTTTGGCCGGAGGGAAAGGGAAGACAGAAGGACGAAGCCACGGGTCGGGTGGAGGAGAGGAGCACACCGCCGACCCAGCGCCCCTTCAGCCATTCTTCCTTTGGCCGGAGGGAAAGGGAAGACAGAAGGACGAAACCGCAGGTTGGGCAGAGGAGAGGAGTGCACTGCCGACCCAGCGCCCCTTCGGCCATTCTTCCTTTGGCCGGAGGGAAAGGGAAGACAGAAGGACGAAGCCACGGGTCGGGCGGAGGAGAGGAGCGCACTGCTGACCCAGCGCCCCTTCGGACATTCCAGACATTCCGGAGGGTAGAGAGAAAGAGGAGGAGGAAGAAAAGCTGCAGGTCGGGTGGTGAAAAAGACTCGCGCCGCCGACCCACGGCCTCTCCGGCACCAAGTAGCTGCATGTATAGGATAAGTAATTCATTTACACTAACTTAGTTGACTTTAGAGACTTTACAAATAACTGACTCGCACAATACTGAACTTACAGTAGAGACTTATAGTGAACTTACAGTAGAGACTTTATATATTGGAATTCATAACAAGGATGTTTAGAAACTACTGACATATAACTTCATATAATCAATGCTAATTAGCTATTTTTAGTCTGATATTGTTTAAACTGTGTTAATATGCATGATAATACTTTGTTTAAACTGTGATAACATGTATGATGAGAAGATACTGACGTAGAAACCGGCAAACCAAAGTCAGGAATTTTGCGAAGAGAACCCTATGGACCAAAACAAAAGGCAAAACAAATGGGGCAATTGAGATGAAATAGGATGCTTAACAAAGCAGATCAAAAGAAGGGGAGGGACAGGAAAGGGGGAGGAGAAATACAATGTTGCAAGGAACAATACTGTATAGGGACATGGAATGTGAGGTCTATGAACCAGGAAAAACTGGAAGTGGTAAAAAAGGAAATGGAAAGAATAAGCGTTGACGTCTTGGGAATCAGCGAATTAAAATGGACAGGGATGGGTGAATTCAGCTCTGGAAACCATCATATCTACTACTGTGGACAAGAAAACCTCAGAAAAAACGGAGTAGCCATAATTGTCAATAAAAGGTTGAGAAAAGCAGTAATGGGATATAATCTCAAAAATGATAGAATTATGTCAGTCAGAATACGGGGCAAACCATTCAATATCACTGTAATCCAAATATACGCACCAACCTCTAGTGCAGATGAAGCCACAATTGACCAGTTCTATGAAGACTTAGAACACCTCATAGAACAGACACCAAGAAATGATGGCCAACATCAAAACCAGATTGATTACATACTCTGCAGTCAAAGATGGAGAAGCTCCATACAGTCAGCAAAAACAAGACCAGGAGCAGATTGTGGCTCAGATCACAACCTACTGATTGCAAAATTCAGGCTTAGACTAAAGAAAATAGGGAAAACAATTAGGCCAGACAGATATGACCTAGACAACATTCCTTGGGAATACACAGTGGAGGTGTGGAACAGATTTAATGGCAGGGTGCCAGCAGAATTATGGACAGAGATGCAGGACATCATGCAGGAGGAAGCAAGGAAAACCATACCAAAAGAAAAGAAGTGTAAGAAAGCTAAGTGGTTGTCCGATGAGGCTCTTAAAATAACAGAGGACAGAAGGAATGCAAAATGCATTGAGGAAGGAAAAAATACAGTCAATTGAATACAGAATTTCAAAGAAAAGCAAGGAGAGATAAGGAAACCTACCTGAATGAACAGTGCAAAGAAATAGAGGAAAACAATATCAAGGGTAGGACTAGAGATCTTTTCAAAAAAAAATGGGGAACTCAAGGGAACGTTTAAAGCAAAAATGACCATGATAAAGGACAAAGATGGCAAGGAGTTAGCAGATGCAGAAGAGATTAAGAAAAGATGGAATGAGTACACAGAGGAACTCTACAAAAAGGATCTCAACACCCCTGGTAATCACAATGATGAGAACATTGAACATGAGCCAGACATCCTAGAGAGTGAAGTCAGAAAGGCCCTAAAAAGCACTGCAAACAACAAAGCCAGTGGAGTTGATGGTGTCCAAGTTGAACTTTTCAAAGCCCTGCAAGATGATGGAATCAAATTATTGCATTCTATATGCCAGCAGATTTGGAAAACACAACAATGGCCACAGGATTGGAAAAGATCTGTATACGTTCCACTCCCCAAAAAGGGTAATGCCAAAGCATATTCAAATTATCGAACAATTGCGCTCATCCCTCACGCTAGCAAGGTGATGCTCAAGATAATACAGGATAGACTGCAACAGCATATGGAGAGAGAATTACCAGAAGTGCAGGCGGGTTTCAGAAGAGGCAGGGGGACTAGAGACCACATCGCCAACATAAGATGGATCATGGAAAAAACAAAGGAATATCAGAAACAAGTCTACTTCTGTTTCATTGATTACACTAAGGCTTTTGACTGTATTGACCACAACAAAATGTGGCAAGTAATTAAAGAGATGGGAATACCGGAACACCTTATAGGTCTCATGAGAAATCTGTACATGAATCAAGAGGCAACAGTTAGGACAGAATATGGAATGATGGAGTGGTTTGGAATAGGAAAAGGAGTAAGACAAGGCTGCATTTTGTCACCCTGCTTATTCAATTTATACACAGAGCACATAATACGTAATGCAGGGATGGAGGAATCACAATTTGGGATCAAAATTGCTGGAAGAAACATCAACAATTTGAGATATGCAGATGATACCACCCTAATGGCAGAAAGTGAGGAAGACCTAAAGAAACTCCTGATTAGGTTGAAAGAAGAAAGTGAAAAAGCTGACTTGAGACTCAATATCAAGAAAACCAAGATAATGGCAACAGGCCCTATCAATCCCTGGAAAATAGATGGGGAAGAAGTAGAAGCAGTGACAGATTTTACTGTCCTAGGATCAAAGCTCACTGCAGATGGTGATTGCAGCCATGAAATAAAAAGGCGACTGATTCTTGGGAGGCAAGCAATGAGAAACCTGGGGAACATAGTGAAAAGTAGACATCACATTGCAAACAAAAATTCGCATAGTCAAAGCAATGGTATTCCCTGTGGCAATGTATGGTTGTGAGAGCTGGACCATAAGGAAAGCTGAGCGCAGAAGAATAGACGCCTTTGAGATGTGGTGCTGGAGGAGAGTTTTGAGAGTCCCCTGGACAGCGAGGAGAACAAATAGGTCAATCTTAGAAGAAATCAACCCTGACTGCTTCTTAGAAGGTCAAATAATAAAGATGAAGCTAAAGTACTTTGGACATCAAATGAGAAGAGAGGATTCACTTGAGAAAGCCTTGTTGCTTGGAAGGGTCGAGGGCAAAAGAAGAAGGGGACGGCCCAAGATGAGATGGCTGGATGGTATTGTGAAGACAATGGACACAGAGCTGAGCGAGTTGAGGGGGATGGTGGAGGACAGGAGTGCCTGTCGGACAGTGGTCCATTGGGTCGCAGAGGGTCATAATCGACTGTGCGACTGAACAACAAACTAAACATCAAACGGCTTTGTTTCAAAGGAAGTATAGATAAAGGCAAAATAATCTGCCAGGTTTAAAGTTTGTTTTTACATGAGCTGCAGATGGTGATTGCAGCCATGTAATAAAAAGGTGACTGATTCTTGAGAGGCAAGCGATGAGAAACCTGGGGAACATAGTGAAAAGTAGAGACATCAAATTGCCAACAAATATTCGCATAGTCACAGCAATGGTATTCCCTGTGGCAATGTATGGTTGTGAGAGCTGGATCATTAGGAAAGCTGAGCGCAGAAGAATAGATGTCTTTGAGATGTGGTGTTGGAGGAGAGTTTTGAGAGTCCCCTGGACAGTGAGGAGAACAAATAGGTCAATCTTAGAAGAAATCAACCATGACTGCTCCTTAAAGGGTCAAATAGTAAAGATGAAGCTAAAGTACTTTGTACTTTGAGAAGGGAAGATTCACTTGAGAAAGCCTTGATGCTGGGAAGGGTGGAGGGCAAAAGAAGAAGGGGCAGCCAAAAATGAGATGGCTAGATGGTATTGTAGACACAATGGGCACAGAGCTGAGTGAGTTGAGGAGGATGGTGGAGGACAGAAGTGCCTGGCGGACTGTGTGGTCCATGGGGTCTCAAAGGGTCGGAATCGACTGTGCGACTGAAGAACAACAAAATGGTTAGTTATATTTTGGCACTTTGACAGTTGGCAATTACATACCTTAGTCAATTGCAGTCTTTTCGCAATTAGCATGTATGACATAGATTGATTGTCTTAGAGAGAGACGTCATGCCAGTCATCGGATGCAGGAAAAAATTAGGAGCCTGAGGAGGGTTCTGGGCTTTTTGGCTTTTGGCTTCTATCCTACACAAAGTCTCATGTCTATTTAATTACAACAAGTAACTAATGGAATAGTGTAGATACTACCATCATCATGAGTGAGGTTGCACGAGTTTATTTGTAATTTATGTTTTTTACTACAGTTTAAAAAAAGCAGGACAGAGATAAATATATTTAGACATGGGGGATAACAAAAACTATGTTGTGTATGACATAATTAGAGAGTTGACACTGTGGGGGTTTTCCTTACATCTTTAAATTGGTTTTTTATTTTTTTATGGTGGGCAGGAACCAAGTCCTTTATTTCTCTGGAGGAGTGAATTAGAAGTGCATGATTTTTCTACTCAGTTTCTTCCCTCCCATTTATGTGACATAAATACACACCAGAAAATATCAGAGAGTAAACAAAACAAAAAGAGAGTAAACAAAACAAAAAGACAAAACCCATTGTGTCAATTTAAAGATTAACAGCTGTATTTTTATGATAGCTTTCATGGATCAAGTCCACTTCACCAGGCAGTTGGACTCGATCCACGAAAGCTAACATTAAAATCCAGCAGTTATTCTATAAAGTACCACAATGTTTTTTATCTTTTTGTTTGGTCTACTCTCTGATATGCTTGAAATACAGACTAACACGACTACCATTTCAAAAATTTCAAACAGAAAATATGTTTTCCCCTTCCCTAGTCTGAACAGAAAGGACTCTGTCTGTTGCCTCCACCAGATCTATCCTTCTACAGATTTGTAGATCTATGGTTCCTGGTAGCACCAAGCAGCCAAGGTGCCTAACCTGTTTGTACATTGTCCCCCTTTCAGATGTCCCCACAGGCTAGGGGAGGGGCATGAAGCAGTGGTGGGCTGCTGCTGGTTTGGACCGGTTTGGCCGAACCAGTAGCAGAAATCCGGAGGGGATCGCCATGGGGATAGTAAACCCCCGGGCGACCAGTTTGGTTGCCTCTCCAGCCACCCTCCGGATGTCTTTTCCAGGCAGCCGAAAATGGCTGCTCGGAAGTGTGCATGCATCAAAACTCTATTTGACACATGCACACTGAAAAATAGAAATGCGCATGCGTCAAATGCTATTTTGATGCATGCGCACTTCCGAGCAGCCATTTCGGGTGCCCAGAAAGGATGCAGTAGCATCCTTGAAACAGCAGCGGTGGTGACCACCAATGCTACTCCCACGGTGGCACCGCTGGGCCAGGCCAGGCCAGGCCTGGCTGCACTGCCGGGCCTGGCTGTGCTACCAGGCCTGGGTAGGCTAGGCTGCGCTGCCACGATGCCGCCACCTACCTGCTGCTCCCCGAGTCTCCGATGGCCCGACCCCAGCAAAGGTAAGGAACTAGGGTTTGCTTCCTTTGTGTTTCGGGGGGGGGGTATTTATGTAGTGTGTGTTTATGTTATTTTTATGTGTACTGAGTCTTTATTTTATTTTTGATTTTTTTTTCTTTGGCTCCACCCACAACGTCATGACATCATAACATTGGCACTACCCATGACGTCATGACGTTGGCTCTGCTCACGACATCATGATGTCATGATGTTGGCTCTGCCCATGACATTGGCCCTGTCCACAGTGTGGTAGTAAAAATGTTGGCAGCCCACCACTGGCATGAAGTCTGTGGTGGGTGACAAGGGGAACAATAACAGAACCACAGATGGTACACATGTTCATGAAACTCTGGATAAAATCCATGTAACACACAGCTAAGTGTCTCTTTAAACTTTGGGGGGAAGTTACCCCAGCAATCCTCATACCATTCCTGTTGCAATTGCTGCTCTTCAACGGACTGTTCTTATTGTTCTCACACTGGAGATACCAAGGCTGAAAGAACACCAGCTAATGAGATCATACCTGTAGTGACCTAGGAACCAGGGATTTTCTGTCCCATTTTCCCCACTTCATAAGATTAAGCTACTAAATGTACTAGTCATGGTGTGAACTATGCATTATTCCCAGTGGCCACAGGGCTAAGACAAACTTTTCCCCCTCACCAATGAGACTTTTGTGTTCTTTCCCTGGAGAAGTTGCTCATAGAAACTGGAACCAGTTCATAGGAGAGCAACAGGGTGATCAGTGGACTGGAAACCAAAACCCTGTGAGTAAAGAAAAGGAGACTTGAAAGACAGTCATGAAGAGGAGGAGTAAGATCTGTTCTCCATCATCCCAGAGTGCAGGACATGTAATGATGTGAAACTGCCAAAATGAAGCCACCTTTTTGGTGAATTCATTCCATAGTTCCTTTTGCCTGACCTAGTGTGAGAAAGATTAGCTGGCACAAGGTGATCATTGCTTAGGATATGCCCAATTGTGGTTCAAAAATACTACAATATTCCTTCTTTTTTTAATTAAAAAGACTACAATATTCGAGGTGGTTCTTTCTTTAGAGTACCCCTGAAAATAAACCGAATCAGGAGTATTTGTGGGGGTTTGGGATGAGTAGAATAGAAATTCTCTTTGCTGGTCACTCACCAATCTTACTTATTCAATGTGGCATTCATGTAGCTTTCTTTTTTGGGGGTAAATAATGCACTGCAGTTACAAATGACGAACAGAAAATGGAAGGTAATGCACAGTATCCAGAAAGACCCACCTGTGTAAAAGAAAGTAGAGAGTGACAGCTGAATCGCCCCCCATTAAGACTCAAAACCAACCTTGGCCAGGTTTCTGTACTATCCCTTGCAGACCTTTAGCCCCATGTAACACGAGCTGTAGGGCAAAATCAAAGTCTTGTATTGTCCCTGAGGGACGAAATAGTGTTCTTCCTTCCTTCCTTCCTTCCTTCCTTCCTTCCTTCCTTCCTTCCTTCCTTCCTTCCTTCCTTCCTTCCTTAGTTTGCTAAACTTTACACAATGCGGACTGTTTGTGTGGGAGTGCTTATGTTCTTGTATGGACTTACTGTGGTTTAGTCAGATTTCATGGGCTAGAGTCTTTCTCTCCCTCCTCCCCACTGCCTTTTTTCTTCTTCCTTTAGCTTTCTCTTGTGCTGGATCAAATGCCACTGCTGGTTGGCCCTTATGCCATTGCCAGAAGCACACATGTGGGCAGAAGTAAAATCTTTCTGTATGACTCTCTCTGGGTATGCAAATTCTATCATGTCATTGAAATTAATGCTGCCCCCTCCAAACCCATAGACCTTGCCTTTTCCTTATTAACAGGAATGTGATTTTTCACAGAAATTACACAATTAATATAACAGATCTAGACAATTATCAGGTCAATCACTAATCTGTTTGCACCATTATTTGGCCAGTTTTCACATTAGTAGCCACGATAGTCTGTGCAAGCATATCAAAAAACAAACTAAACAAAAGTCCAAATAAAAATTAAAGAAGATGAAAACATTGTGGCACCTGAAAGATTAACTGCTATATTTTAATATGAGTTCTCATGGATCAAGCCTATTTCCTCAGACATAACAGTGTGAGACTATATGGCAATCATTTATACATGTCCCCATGACACAATAGGACAAAAGTGGCAATTGTTGGTTAGTATAATAGATAATAATTTGCAAATTGTGTGAGTCAATGTAGTATTTCGCATTTGATGATTTAAGACCTCTGTTTGATATTCAGTTCTTTTCCTTTGAGACTATGTTCTGTAAAACTTGACAATGGTTATCCTTATTGTAGCATTTCATATTTAGTAATGGATGGATACAAGTCTGACCAGGTTTTCCTGCTATGGTAATAGAGTAGACCATACTGCCAGCAATTCAATGCCAAGTGCCAGACGGCAGTTAACTAACCTGACAACCCTGAGGACTAAATGCCTTGGGTGGCGAAGACCACAGGGAAGGGTGATGGTCCCCAAGTGGATTAAATCCTACTTGAATTCATCTTGATGGAGGACAGCAGCTTCATCAATCTTGGCCTGTGGCTGATGAGGACTTTGTGTGCCAAAAGGGCTCAGGACCATAAAGTAACTTGTGGAACTGGGTCAGTGGTACTATGGGTGCCCTGCTGAGAAGCAGAAAGCAGATGAAAGGCCACTGCATTATATTCTCAGGACAGTCTTCTTAGCTGATCGCCATGATGATCACCAATGTTTGGATTTGGATACGATGAAGAAGGGTGGATGGATAGCTCCATGGTTTAGTTATCAGAGGGTGGGAGTTCGATTCCCCATTGTGCCTCCTGCAAGAAGAACCAGCCTACGTTGCCATGGGCAAGCTGCAATGGGCCCTAGGAAACTCGCAGAAGAAGGAGGGAAGGGTAATTTACTTCTGAGTATTCTCTACCTAGAAAACCATGAAAAGTGTCACCATATATTAGAATTGACTTGAAAATATGCAAAAAGAATAATTAAGAACTCTTAACTTTTGTTTTGAAAAAAAATCTATAAAAAGTGACAATGGTTATATTGATAATGTGACCTTAGTGAATCAGTGAATTGGTAGTTGCTTCCAAACTGGATACATTAAATAGGGCTCTGCTGTTAAGTGATTTACAGTTTAGATCAGATTGTATAAAACTACATTTAAGGTTTTCAGACATTGATGTGGTAGGAAATGGATCATGGGTTACTTTGGGCAGGACAGTTGAGGAGTAAAGTTGTCCTATCTCAGTTGTGGAACTCCATCTTTTGGTTTGGGAGTTCTGAGAATCTATGGCTTTTCTACCACCAGCTGAGTGAACCATTAACTCAGTTTCCAGTTTGGACTATGACTAGCAGGGCACTAAGGCTTTTAGGAAATTAGCACAAGAGGTTTGGAACCTACTCCTTTAGGATTTGGGACAGCATCAATGGCAGCTGCTTTGGGAATGGGTGATGAGGCCACAGCAAGAATAGACAGGTGGCATTCTGCCTGTTACAAGAGGTATGTAAGACACATTGTATGACATAATTGTATTTTGTTTTTCAGAAATGCATCCTAAAGGAAGGACATGCTCCTATGTGGTGACAGTACAGTATTTTATTTGGGTTTGCCAGAAGAGCATCAAGAACATCCCTGAATAGACAATTGAGTTTAGGGGGTAAGGCTGCATTAGGATGGAATGTGACAAGGCGCATAAAATGGGATGGCATATTGCCATCTTTGCTAGAAGGTGAATCCTTGATGGTGCCAAGCATACTTAGGGTCCACCTGGGCAGAAACAATATCAGAATACTTAAGAAGAAGGAACGGCTCCAGCAGGGGATCAGAGACCTTCAAGAGTTGTAGTGCCAATGACCTGGGCTGACAATCATTTGGTTGGCTATGTCGGCTTGGCAAATACAGAAGGGGACTGGATTTCTGAAGTCTGGACTGAGTGAGATGAGGAGTTAATTGTCAACTCATTGTCTGGGTCCTTAACAATGGAGGGTTTTACTTGGAGCATGCAGGCAGTAGTGGGCTGAAAAATTTTTTACTATCACACTGTGGGAATGGTATGGTAGGTGTAGCCAAGGGGAAAGCCCTGCGTTGCACCTGAATTAGTACTACAGTACTTTATTTCAAAACTTGGATGGGCAGGGCCAGCCATAATTTCTGCTACCGGTTCTGGTGAACTGGTGGGAACCTGCTGATCCCCAACACTGCATGCAGGTATCCAGTTTGGTTGCCCTGAACTATTTAAGAGAGATGGGGTTCTTTTGCCATTAGGAGGGCTTTTTTGTGTGGACAGAACAGCTTGTAGTGGGAGCTAAAAATGCCCAAATTCTCAAACCAATTCCCCAACGCTGTAAAGCAAGTGACATGAAACACACCTCCCTTCCCCACCCTCTTGTCTCCTGCTTGATTGTTTGCCTCTCAATGTCTTGTGGTTAACATGAAGCAAAGAGCGGTTCAAGCATTCTGACCATCACTCAGGCTAGTGACACCTTTCCTACGTCTGCTGCTCATTCTCCGAGTCTCTGCAAGCCTGAACTATTTCTCTCCAAACCTATTAGCAAATCAACCATGGAGGATGAAGAAGGCTACATGACTCTGAACTTCCCATCTCGGGTACCTGGAAAGCAACGTAAGGGCAGAAGAAAAGGTGATGTAAAATATGTGATTACACTTAATAAGCCTGGTTTTAAACTCGGAAATGGCAGCTGTGGTGGCATTGCAGTGGTTTCAATGATCATTGGGGTGCCAGGAGCCAGGGAGGGCTGTTTAACATTTTCTCCTCAGGTGCAAAGTCAATCCCTCCAGCTGCTCTTAATTGCTTATTTAATTGATTTGTTCCATCTTTAAGTCAAGTTTTGATTATATTTACTGGCTTTCAGTGTACAGTATGTCTAATAAGTTCCCCTTGTTAGCTGGAAGGCTGGGAAGTTGGCAGTTCAAGACCCAGGTACTGAATGATGGATTGAGCGCCTGTCTCTGTCCCAGCTCCTACCAACCTAGCAGTTCAAAAGCAAGAAATTGCAAATACTGTAGATAAATAGGGATCACTTCAATGGGAAAAGATCTTGGGGACATGAAAGGAGCCTCATTCAACAATGGAGTTTTGCAAGCAAAAATTCTTTCAGCCCAAAATAATTTCTGACATGAAATTATTATAGTGTATGTGTCTCTCTGTGTGTGGTTTTTATTGAAATATAGGTATAAATTTAAAAATTATATAAATGTTATGGTAAATATTTGTGTGTCAATGAAATCTCCCATTTGTGCCCAAAGGAGCATCCTTTAAAGGCAAATAACAGCATCTCCCTGGATCATAGATGGTGGGTGTTGAGTTAAATTCTCCAGCCTCTCTCAAAGCTTACATCTATTGTCACATACAAGTTGTTTGAGTTGTCTCAAGACAAAAGCCTACAAATACTGACTTCTTATCTGAGTGGCAAGTGATGGAGGCAACTTGTGCTATCTGAATTAAAATAATAGATTTCCAATCTCTCTTAAGTGCTATTCAGGTAGACTTTAAACTGTATGGGCCTTTCATCCATCAAGGGAAGCACACGATACTTACCCACCCCCTCTCTTTGATTATGAAAATGGCACTCCATGAAAAAAAGATGCGTTTTATTCTTTACAATGGGTCACTATTAAGGAAATTATTACAAAAGGTGGGTTTGAGGGAAAAGTTTTAAAATGTAGTTAATCAGCTTTATAAACTTAGTTATGCTAAAGTAAAAGTAAACGATTCCTTTACAGATGATATTGAGTTAAAAGCAGGAATGAGACAGGGATGCCCCCTTTCTCCCATTTTATTTATTATTGCTATGGAGTTATTGGCTAGAGCTATAAGGAGTGATTCAAAAATATGGGGTATAGAAGGGACAAAAATTAGTTAATGTGCAGATGATACCCTGATTATAATGAAAGACCCCATAAGAAATATGGAAAGGATCCAAATGCATTGGCAACAATTTGAAGAGGTAACAGGTTTGAAAATAAATTGGGAGAAATCAGAATTTGTAATTTGAATAAAGATGATTTAGGGAGAATTAAGGGAGAATATAAAATTCAAATTTTAAAAAGTATAAAATATTTGGGCATAAATATTGCAGATAATATAGAGGATTTGAAAAAAATAATTTTTGGTAAAGTGAAAGAGGAAATTTTAAAAAATCAATATCAGATGTTGAGGACATCTTTGTTTGGGAGAGTTGTCATCTGTAAAATGAGTTTATTACCAACAATTTATTTTTTATTTGAAGTTTTATCAATCAAACAAACAGATAAAGAATTAGGAAGTTTTCAAAATTTATTGAACAATTATTGCAATTGTGTAAAAAGAGCAAGAATATCTAAACGTTTATGGTATCAATCACAGAAAGAGGGTGGTTTAGGGTTACTGAACATTAAAACTTATTATAAGGCATTTCAACTTAAGGGTATGATAATATTATTGGCAATGAAAGACCTTGTCTGGAAAGATATAGAACTGAAGGACAGTGATGTGTGTAGAATTGGAGATTTTTAAGAAGATGATGTCGCAAATTTAAATTTTTTTGAAAAACATTTTTTTAAGCAATGATAAGTGTATGGTCAAGATAAAAGGGTAAATTGGCACCAAATATCTCACCAATAATAGAATTTCGTGAAATAAAAACATTCCCGATTAAAGATTTTGAGTTATTAGAAAGTACACTATATAAACATGATATAGTTCTATTAAAAGATTGGTTGAGGGTGTGTGAGCACGAAAAAACAAAAATGGAAATTTATAAGGAACTAAAGTTGAACTGGCTTCAGGTATTATTTGACAGCTGGGATAAGGGATATAAAGAGAAGTTACAAATTGTAAGACAATTGACAGATTTTGAAGAAATGTTATATAAGATAAGAAGGGGCTTAATGGGGATAAAAGGAGTAGTTAGTAAGATAAATAGAATGATAAAATGCATTGAAGAACCCCAGAATGCCCTGAAAAGAATGTGGAAAACAGACTTAAATACAGTACTGTATAAGCATTTCTGAAGTAAACTGGAAGAAAAAGTTGGGGGGGGGGGAGGATTATGCGAAGTTTGTCCACTAAGGTTAAAGAACATAATTATAAAATTTTATGGTGATGGTACGTAACGCCAGTTTGACTAAATCAAGACAATAGTACTGTAAGTCAAAACTATGTTGGAGATGTCATCAGGAAAGAGGAACATATAAATATATGTGGTGGGATTGTGAAATTGTTTCCAATTTCTAGCACAAAGTTGAACAAGAAATAGCTAAAAAATTAAATATTAATTTAAAATTGAATGAGAAAACTGTTTTACTGACAGATATAGACGATTTGAACTTAGATGGAAATATAAAGGAATTGTTAGCTATTATCTTAACATTAGCAAGACAGCAGGTTGCCAGAAATTGGAAGGGCACTGTGAATTTAGAATTGAGTAAATGGTAAGCTGATGTTTGGGACGTGGCACTTAATGAAAATCTTACATGGGATTTAAATATAAAAAGGGGGTATTAAAAAAATGCTTTTGGGACATCTGGAAGCCATTTCTGCATTATACGTTGCGAGAAAATAAAGGAGACAATCCAGAGTTTTTAGCAGAATAATTGAGTTGAAGGAAGACAACTGGTAGATTCAAGGACTTAAGGTTAGTCCACTAGCGTGTTTTAAGTATGTAAAAAGTAAAAATTGGAATGCCATTACAAAGAGAGTACTGTAATTAGAATAAAGTATCAATGCATATACTGTACTGTATATAATATACACATAAGTAGATTGGTTAAGAGATTCAAGCTACTGAAATGATTAATTGTATCAATGTTTAAAGGTATCTATTTATTTATTTATTTTTCATACTTCTATACCACCCTCCGCACCAGGGCGACCCAGGGCGATCTACAACACCATAAAAACCATACAATACAATACAATCCCATCATCCCAGGATCCCAACTATAAAAATTTAAATTTTCAAGATTTTAAAATAAAAAAAAAATCAGTTAATTATCATAATTAAAAGATTAAAAATTAAGTCCCAAAGATAAGATTAAAAAATTAAATTAAAATACCTGTTCTTTTGTTGTTGTTGTTGTTGTTGTTGTTGTTGTTGTTGTTGTTGTTGTTGTTGTTGTTGTTGTTGTTGTTGTTGTTGTTGTTGTTATATAATTTAGTATTTTATTGTAGTTTTTCTTCTCATTATTTTCTTTTCTTTTTTTTGTTATTGTTGTCAAAAATTCTAATAACATTTATAAAGAAAAGAAAAGAAAAAAGGATGCTTGTGTACCTGGATTGTTGCTTTTCCACATGAGCCAAACACTTCCCCAACCTAAAACCTCCAGTATGTTCTGGTACAGCAGGTACAGTTGTGTGTCTGCAATCAAACCATCCACCAAAGAGACACATTATGAAGATCCCCATTTTATTCAAAGAGAGCTGTTTCCACTTGGCACCAAGTCAGAGCCCTGCAATCTTGTCTAGGGCTGGGCAATGAGGAGTGGGGAATACACTGTTTAGTCCAGTTGAGGTCACCTTCTGGTCTTGCTCTTCCTGTCACTGTAGACAAAAACATAATAACTTGCACTTAACAGTTTCTTCAATTATTTTTTTGTCATTTCATTTTGGTCTTCAGTAGCCCAGATAGAGAACTCAGCAAGACAGAAGAAGTTTCAAAAGGGGAAATGTAAAGGCAGGAAAAGACAGATGCATAGATAGAAGATGGGTGATACTGTGCCTAGCCATTCTATGTGTTGAAAGAATTTTAGACCACCAGCTAAATACACATCAATTGTCTGATGCAGTAACAAAAAGTGCTAATGGAGTTCTAGGTTGTACCAGTGCCTACAGAGGGTCCAGGCCAAAAAATGAATGGTGTACTACTATCCACTTAGAATACAGCGCCCACATCCCAGAAACACATTTTTAGAAGGCTTATTGACAGCAGAATGGATGGCAATCCAAATGTTAAAGGGTCTGGAAACCAATCCTTCTGGGGGATGATTGCGATAACTACCAGTAGGTATGTTTAGCCTGGGGAAGAAAAGACTGAAATGTGACCTCTAGGTACAGTATCTGCAAATCTCAGCTTTCTCCTTCTCTTAAGAATATTTCATTGCTAACTCTAAAGGGAGCAAATCGGAAATTTATGTAATACACTTTGACAGAGATGTGACAGGTGCACAATGGGGGAAAACACTCAGCAAAAGTACTGAGAGAATTACTGGAAGGGCATTTTCAGCAAGTTACAAAATCATCAAATATAGTTGAGTAAAAAGG
Organism: Furcifer pardalis; assembly: GCA_030440675.1. Taxonomy (NCBI): domain Eukaryota; kingdom Metazoa; phylum Chordata; class Lepidosauria; order Squamata; family Chamaeleonidae; genus Furcifer; species Furcifer pardalis. The sequence continues at coordinate 157,038,640 of CP126893.1, forward strand.
CAGCACAAAATGTCAATATTAAAATGTAACATTTAAAGCCAATGTTTCTAATATATGCACTTAATCAGGCGGCACATTACATGCCAAAAATCTTCTCTAAAAATAATTTAGACATGCGGACTTCGTTTGTGAATAAAGCTAGAACTTTGGTTGCCATTGTGGTTTTTGAAAACACAATTTCACAGGCTCTTAATGCATGTATGTCAGACCTTCTGATCTTATCCACTATGTCTAAAGTGAAACCACAGTACAAGCAGTAAATATCTTATTTCTCATCTTCTGTGCTTCACCCACATCCTTTTCAAAGAAGACTACCGTGCAAAATATACATCTCGAGCAATGACTATACACATAATATGTCCATTTCTGCACACATATATTCACTTCTATGACATTCTAGTTTTCTATCTGGGCCACTGCAAATTTTACTCAGTTTTTGCTGAGCACTTTACCCCACACAATATGTTTCCATATTAATGTTTTCTAAAATGAGGAATATGAAGGTACACTAGAAAGAAAAGAAAAAAGAGTAAATCTTAATATGCTCCTATTGTCTATAATCTGTTTTTAAAGCAATTCACAAATTACGGAAATTAGTTGTTTGCTTGGCTTACATCTTTCTTGCAAAATGTTGGTCCAAATAATTTACTCCTTTTTTGTATTTTCTTTAGTCAACCAGTATTAGTATTTTATGGGCCTTGTGTAAGTTACTTTTCACCATGGAATTATTAATGGAAGCCATGCAGAAATTAATAGTATTATAAGAATATAACATAGTTCACCTACAACCATTATGTCTGGACAAGGAAGGTCCTTTGAGGACCCCTTCTCCATGGAAGATTTATAAGAGTGCCATATAATCTGCTGAAAGGACAGAAACTAAGATTAAGGTGCTGTTACACACTTTAAAATAACACATTTGCATGGGAGTTGTTGTTCAGTCACACAGTCGATTCCGACCCTTTGTGACCCCATGGACCACTGTCCGCCAGGCACTTCTGTCCTCCATCATCCTCCAACTCATTCAGTTCTATGCCCAATGGCTCTTCAATACCATCTAGCCATCTCATTTTTGGCTGCCCCCTTTTTCTTTTGCCCTCCACCTTTCCCAGCATCAAGGCTTTCTCAAGTGAATCCTCTCTTCTCATTTGATGTCCAAAGTACTTTAGCTTCATCTTTACTATTTAACCTTCTAAGGAGCAGTCAGGGTTGATTTCTTCTAAGATTGACCTATTTGTTCTCCTCGCTGTCCAGGGGACTCTCAAAACTCTCCTCCAACACCACATCTCAAAGGCATCTATTCTTCTGCGCTCAGCTTTCCTAATGGTCCAGCTCTCACAACCATACATTGCCACAGGGACTACCATTGCTTTGACTAGATGAATTTTTGTTTACAATGTGATGTCTCTACTTTTCACTATGTTCCCCAGGTTTCTCATCGCTTGCCTCCCAAGAATCAGTCGCCTTTTTATTTCATGGCTGCAATCACCATCTGCAGTGAGCTTTGATCCTAAGAAAGTAAAATCTGTCACTGTTTCTACTTCTTCCCCATCTATTTTGCAGGGACTGATAGGGCCTGTTGTCATTATCTTGGTTTTCTTTATATTGAGTCTCAAGCCAGCTTTTGCACTTTCTTCTTTCAACCTAATCAGGAGCTTTTTAAAGTCCTCCTCACTTTCTGCCATTAGGGTGGTATCATCTGCATATCTCAAATTGTTTATGTTTCTTCCAGCAATTTTGATCCCCAATTGTGATTCTTCCATCCCTGCATTATGCATTATGTGCTCTGTGTATAAGTTGAATAAGTAGGGTGACAAAATGCAGCCTTGTCTTACTCCTTATCCTATTGCAAACCACTCTGTCATTCCGTATTCTGTCCTAACTGTTGCTTCATGATTCATGTGCAGATTTCTCATGAGGTATATAAGGTGCTCTGGTATTCCCATCTCTTTAATTACTTGCCACATTTTGTTGTGGTCCCAGTGGTGGTATGCCAAAAAATTTATTACCCCACCGTGATGTCATCACAGTGTGGGCGGAGCTAACATCATGATGTCATGGGAGGAGCCAATGTCATGATGTCATGACATCATGATGTTGTGGGTGGGGCAAAATAACAACAACAACAACAACAACAACAACAACAACAACAACAACAACAACAACAACAACAACAACAACAACAATAATAATAATAGAATTTTTTGGAATAGAATTTTTTTGAATAGTAGCCATGTTAGTCTGTGGTTCAGGCATATCAGAAAACAAAACGAAACAAAATATATTTTTTTTAATTTTAAATTTATTAAGTTTTACTGACATACAATGAAAACATATATGACATAACAATACAATACAATATATAGTGGGACAAGAAAATACAATAAAATATGGTAAAAATGAAAACTTCAAATGGGTATCACTCCTTTGTCTTATTTATCTCTCACGTTCTAGTACAATTTTTGTGTCAACTTATATTTAAATTTATTTGGTTATTCACCAATAGTTCTTTCCATACCCGTATACAGTACTTATATTATTGCCTTTACTACATTATTGATTAGATTTACTACCTTTTCTACCCCCTTTTTTGCCCCAAGTTTACTATACTTTTAAAAAAGAAAAAATGAGTAAAGAAAAGACAAAGACAATTAATGAATTAAAACAGACAAGAAAATACAGATAGAGTTACATAGTTAAGAAAGGAGAATAATTCTCCTTTCAACACCTGGTGATATATACAATATCCAGAGAGGTTACTATTAATCCTTATTCATGTATTCCTCCAAAAACTCATTTGTTCCGGTGCTGGTTGTGTTACTTTGTCATTATACAATGAATGCTCTATAAATGGATGCCAAATCCTCCAAAATCTATTTTCCTGTATTGCACCCTTCCTAACCTTCACTTCCCATGTCAATTTGTCATTCAACGCCAACTGCCACATTTCTCTGTACCAATCATCCAGGTTTATTTGGATGTCGTTCTTCCAATTTCTCGCTATACAAAACCTTGCTGAAGAGAGCATTATGGCTATTAACTCTTTCCCGTCTTTGTCAGCATTTATTTTCTCCACGTTTGTGAGTAGGAGTAGTACTATACAATAGAACCCCGAACAACATGATGACATGGTTCCATAAGTCATGACGTTGTTCGGTTTTTCACGTTGTTCAATACATTGATCGAACAATGCTTTAAAAAGCCCTGACGTCAGGGACAAACCACGCCGCGGCAAGGCTTGGCATTCCCCCCCCCCGGGTAGGCACGCGATTGCCCTAACCCCGAACGACACGCGCACGCACACCCGAAGTTCCAAAAGTGTAAGGATCTTTACCCTTTTGCAACCTCAGGTGGCTTGGGGGGTTGCGCGGCACAGCGGCAGTGATAGGAGGATGCGAGGGACCTTCCCGCATCCTCTCGTCACTGCCGCCGCGCCGCGCAACCCTCCAAGACGCCCGAGGTTGCAAAAGGGTAAAGATCCTTACACTTTTGGAACTTCGGGCGTGCGCGTGCGGCACGGCGCCGGTGAGAGGAAGATGCGAGAGACCTTCCTGCATCATCCCGTCACTGCTGCCGCACCGCACAACCCTCCAAGACGCCCGAGGTTGCAAAAGGGTAAAGATCCCTACACTTTTGGAACTTCAGGTGTGCACGCACGGCGCGGCGCTGGTGAGAGGAGGATGCAAGAGACCTTCCCGCATCGTCCCATCACTGCCGCCACGCCGCACAACCCTCCAAGACGCCCGAGGTTGCAAAAGGGTAAAGATCCTTACACTTTTGGAACTTTGGGCGTGCGCGTGCGGCGTGGCGCCGGTGAGAGGAGGATGCGAGGGACCTTCCCGCATCATCCTGTCACTGCTGCCATGCCGTGCAACCCTCCAAGACGCCCGAGGTTGCAAAAGGGTAAAGATCCTTACACTTTTGGAACTTTGGGCGTGCGCGCACGGCGTGGCGCTGATGAGAGGAGGATGCAAGAGACCTTCCCACATCATCCCGTCACTGCCGCCACGCCGCGCAACCCTCCAAGACGCCCGAGGTTGCAAAAGGGTAAAAATCCTTACACTTTTGGAACTTCGGGCGTGCGCGCGCGGCGACAGTGACAGGAGGATGCGGGAAGGTCCCTTGCATCCTCCCATCACTGCCGCTGCGCCGCGCAACCCTCCAAGTCACCCGAGGTTGCAAAAGGGTATAGATCCTTACACTTTTGGAACTTCGGGTGTGCGTGCGCATGTCGTTCGGGGTTAGGGCAGGAGACGGGGGTCTTTCCCATCTCCTGCCCTAACCCCGAATGACACGCGCGCACGCCCCCGAAGTTCCGAAAGTGTACGGATCTTTACCCTTTAGCAACTCGAAGTTTTGAAAGGGTAAGGATCCCCGTACCCTTTCCAAACATCGTGGGGGCGGGCGCTGGGGGGTGGGTTGGTTTGAGTAGATGTTCTACCCAATCCAACTGCCCCCCCCACGCATACGCTTGTATTGAATAACATGAAAATCGCGTTCTTCGATACAATATTTCCCCAAAAATCTCGTCGCGTTATTCGGTTTTCATGCTATTGGGTACTCGCGTTATACGGGGTATTACTGTATCTGGCTCTATCTTTAGTCGTATCCCCATAATATTTGCTATTTCATTTATTACTTTTATCCAAAAGACATTAACCACTTTACAATCTAACCACATATGAACATATGTGCCCAGTGCGCATTTACATCTCCAGCATTTCTCATCGATCTGGTGCAATCTTGCGGGTGTCAAATACCATCTCCATAACAGCTTGTAGTTATGTTCTTTTACTCTTACTGATAAATTTCTCATGATTCTTTTGCTCCACTTTTTTTTCCAATCACTATCTGGGATTTTTACTTTTATGTCTTCTTCCCATATATTTTTCAATATTTCCTGGGCTTTGCTCCCTTTATTTAATATTTTATATACTTTACTAACCAGCCCTTTAATTTCAATTTTCCCCTTCCTTAATTTAAATATTATTTCTTCCATTTCTGTTGTTGGTCTTTCTAGCGATTTTTCTTGCATATATTTGTTATTCCACTTTTCTACCGCAATTCGTTGAAACCAATTAAATCCCATGGGATCATACAATTCATCTTTTTTTATCCTATCTTTACAAATCTTTATCCAATCTTTTACCAACATTGCACCCCCTTTCTCCAAAGTATCAAGTTTTGAATCTATCTTAATGGGAAAGTTTTTAATGTCTTGAATTTCTATAATTGGGGAAACATTCAGTACCAACTCTTGTTTAAATTTTTTCCATTCCTCCAACATTGTTTTTAACATTTTATTTTTAATTCCTGTAATTTTAACCCCTTTATCTAAAAAAATTGAGTTCCCAATATGTCTCAATTCCTTCAATTCGATTTCTTGCCAAATTGTCTCTTCTCTCATCAGAATTTTGATTACATTTTTATCTGAAACGCTCTATAATAATTTTTAAGATTTGGTATGCCTAATCCCCCCTCTTGTTGTGACACATACCAAAGGCTTTTTGAAATCCTTACTCTAGCTTTCCCATTGCAAAAATTGTTATTTTACTCTGTAATTCCTTCAACACTTTATCTGATATTTTAATTGGTAATGTTTCAAATAGGAAATTAATCTTTGGTATCAGCATCATCTTACATAGGGCAATTCTACCAAACCATGACAAGTTCAATTTTTGGTATTTTTTTATCTTTTCTTCTAATTCTCTCTTTTGTTTATCATAATTTAAGGTTTTTAATTCTTCCCAATTATTTGTAATGTTTATTCCCAAGTATTTCAGACAATTTTTAACCTGTATTTTATACTTCATCTTAATCTTATCTTGGTCTTCTTTTTCGCTATTAAATAAAATCATTTCTGATTTGTCCCAGTTTACTCTAAGACGGGAGACTTCTTCTAACATGTTTAAATGTAGTTGTATTCTATCCAATGTTTTCGTAGGGTATTTTGTTATAATTAAAGTATCGTCCGCATATAGGTTTAAAAAATGTGGTGAATATAACATTGCTGTGGATAAAAATATGTCACATGATCTTCACAATTTCATATATTTTTGTAATTTTTCTATTTTATATTTTTGTATTCTTGTATTTTTCTTTTAATACCTAATAAAAATTAAAAAAAAACCTCAGTAATTTATGGCCAGATCGATAATGACAAGGATAATGACTGTGACTATACATGTGTGTAAACCGCCCTGAGTTGGCTCTGCCAAGTAGGGTGGTATAGAAACCCAAATATAAATAAATAAATAAATAAGGGTGAAGAGTAGCGTAGGTCAGCTGCTCAGTGTGGGAGCAATCTCAATAAACTATAGAGCCACACTAGACTTCCTAGTCAGCAGCCGACGTATCCTACGAGCCTGTGCACAAAAACCCGCCACTTTGCGCGTGATAGCAATACTACTGTCCTGGAGTAGGAAGGAAGCTTGTTGGGCCGGCAATTTTCCTGTGCAATGGTGCAGCAAGGGGATTATTAATTCTGCACGGGCATCCCTATAGAATGAGCAGAAAAGGAGAACATGCTCAATCGATTCAACATCCCCATCTCCACATGGACATAATCGTTCTGAATAGGGTATCCCGTTATATCTGCCCTCAAGGACAGCTGAAGGCAGGCATCCACAGCGGGCCTGGGTGATGCCAGCCTATGTTTTGGGAGATCTAATTGCTGCAGATAAGCTGCGGGGACAAGCTGGTACCTGATGGAAACATTGGAAAGGAAACCAGGAGACTTGGCCACATCTTCCTGCCGTTCAGTGTCCCTTATTCTCTGTTTCACTAGCTCCCTGGCTTGTTGTGCTTCCATTGCAAGCAGGGTAGCTAGACACAAGCCCAAAGAAGCCAATTTATTACGTATATTATATTTCCAGGAAGAGCGAAATGAATCTTGAAGTGTAAGAAACACCAAGGTGCCCTGGGAATTGTGTATTTTAAGCCAATATGAAATTATCAGCATCCAGCACCTTGCCTCTACCTTCACTAAGCCCGTCTCCAGCCTTAATCTGGCATTGGAAACGCAGCGGGAGGTCGAGAGAGCAGCTCTAAGAAACTTTGACTGAACTCTCTCCACCTGCTGATAACTGGCTAAGGGTCCTAGCTGCGCACCATATGTGAGCTGGGCGAGTGATTTAGCTTCATACAATTTAATGGCTGCTGGTACATAACGCCCTCCCCTGCTCCAGTAGAACCTAAGAATTGCTGATGCACTCCTCTGCGCATTCTGAACTACATGGTCAATATGGGTTTTCCTAGAGCCTGAGGGATGGAAAAGAACCCCCAAATAATTGAAGCTGGGGACCTGCTGAATAGGATGCCCCTCGATTTCCCAATTGTAAAGTTTGGGTTTCCTGCCAAAGACCATGATCTTGGTTTTGGCATAATTGATAACTAGATGGTTTTCCGTGCAATAGGCAACTAATGCTCTGAGTGCCCGTCTAAGGCCTACCAGTGTTCTTCCCATAATGAGGGTATCGTCAGCATAAAACAGTGAATTAATATGCCTCTCTGCTAACTTTGGAGGATGGAAGTCTGGATTTGCCAAATGATTGACCAAGTCATTAATATAGAAATTAAACAGAAGTGGGGCCAATATACATCCTTGTCTCACACCTTTCTGGGTGGCAACTGCAGAAGACAAGTGACCCCATGGGGAGCAGCGCACCTTCAAGGCTGAGTTCTCATGCACCACAGAGATCAAGGCCAAAAGGCGGTGATCAATTGAGGTGGCTTTTAGTTTCTCCCCCAGTTTGGTCCGTGAAATGGAATCAAAAGCAAATCTTAAGTCTATAAAGGCGGCATACAGTGAACTCGGATACTTCTCACGAAGGTGTTGTAGGATCAGGCAATTGTCCATGACTGATCTTCCTGTCCTGAACCCAGCCTGTTCCTCGGCCAAAATAGCTTCCTGGTTGACCCAGTCTTTTAGCTTCCAGTAAAGATGTCTAGTGTAGAGTTTGCTGACCACACTAAGAAGACTTATAGGTCTATAGTTAGATGGATCATTTCTTTGTCCTTTCTTAAAAATAGGGACAATAACTGCCATCCCCCAGTTCTGGGGTACACAACCCGTCCTATCTATAAAAGTAAATAGAGAAGCTAGAATGGGTGCCCACCAACCAGCGTTGTTTTTAATTAATTCTGGGGGGATACAGTCAACTCCTGCTGCCTTACCAGGCTTGAGTTGGGCAATCAGATCCTTGATTTCTTTCTCTGATACTGGTGGCCAGGGGGGCAATTCCTCCCACTTAACCTCTATGGAAACAGGGGGTTCAGTCTCACTGTATAAAGACCGAAAATGATTTTCCCATGTCTCAGGTGGAATGCTGCATTCAATATATGGTGATCTTACTGCTGAGAGGCCTGCCGTGATATGCCAAAATATTGTAGAATGGCCTCCTTTGACTGCTTGTATGAGACGCTTCCATGTTAACTTGACATCCTCATTTTTTTCCTTGGCTATCAACTTCTTATAACTCTTTTTTGCTTCCAAAAGAGCTTGTGGCAAGAGAGGATTGGGACTTTCCTTGTAAGCTTTAAATTGGGTGATCAGTCTTTGTTTGGCTAAAATGCATTCATTGTCAAACCAGGGCTTAGACCGAGGGTTATTTCGCTGTGACCTTCTATCAGATTTGAAGGTGAGATGTTTATTCAGGTCTGCAACAAGTTCATCGTAATGAGCTAAAAGCCCTTTTGGGTCCATCTCTGAAATAATAGCAGTGGCCCTTTGCTGGTACTGTTCAGAGTCCAGGAGTGTCTTCATCCTGCCATCCAGGGCTTGAGACCATTTCACACCACAGCCCTGTGCCCTCTGAGTTAGTTCCAAGTTATGCCTCTATCTTAAGTGCAGAAGGTAGCCAAATGACCTCAGAAGTAGACGGAGTGGAAAATGATCGCTGTCCACGCATGGAGTAACCTCAAGCCGATCTATCCATTGAGCAGATTATTAGACACTATCATATAGTCAATGGTACTCTGTCCGGCTCTGGCCCAGTATGTAAACTCTGCTGGGGAGTCCCCTGGGGTTACCCCATTAAGGACCTGGAGATTTAATGCATGTGTCATCTGAGCCAGGCAGAAACCTGCATGGTTCGACTTCTGGTCTTTGAACATCCGATGATAGCTAGGCGTGGATAGTTCAGGGGAAGGAGGGCAAGTGCGGTGACGTGCATATAGCGTTGTGTCGTCTGGGCCCATTCTAGCATTAAAGTCCCCCCCAATCAGGAGGTACGCAGTGGAAAAGCCAGTAGGAGATCAGCAATATAAACCTCAAACTTGGTCCAGCGCTCTTTAACTTGGCTCAATCTTGTCAGAGGTGGAAAATAAACACAGACCACAATAAGAGTAATTTTTCCAAGGGAAATCCGGACTGTCAAAGCTAGTTGATCCAAAGAAGAGATGGTATTGGAAGTGGCCCGGAGTGAGCTTGCCACCAAAATCGCAAGCCCCCCTTTGTTCCGGCCCCTTGAGGACTCTCTAATTGCTGGCAGGGAATGGGCTGCAAATCCGTTAAGGACAATATCTGTGGTTGCCCACGTTTCCTGAATTAAAACCACCTCAGTCGTGTTGAATTTTTCAGAGCTCTTCTCCCACCATCCACAGACATTCCAGGTTAAGATCCTAATTTGGGGGTTATGCTGGTCAGCGTCCCATCAATTGGTGGGTACCTGCACACTTGTTAGAAAAGGCTGTGCGGCTGATGCCTCTATGTTGTTAATGACTACATGCTGAGGAGGCAGTTGGCAATCTGTCTGTGTCTCCATTATAAGTAGAGGGCTCTGGTCATTTGTCAGAGCTAGAGGTGAATTATGAGTATTTGAAGTATTTAAATCTAGCAGGTCATTTATTCCATCAAAATGTGACTCACTGCCAGGTGGAGGTATTGGCCTGGGAGTTTGTTGTGGGCTACAGGGGTATATCTGCTGTTTCTCTTGGAATGGAACAGTCCGGACTTTTATTACTTCAGTACTTATCATCTGAGATGGGAGCTCTTCATCCTCTTCATCGTCGTCATTATTGACAATATCTGTGAGGGAACTGCTACAATAAATAGGTAGACATCTCCTGGGGCTTTTATGAGTTGCTCCCTTAGGGAGATGCCTAGCAATGGGAGAATCGAAGTATATCAAGTTTTGGATATCTGGCTGTTGGTGTTCCGCATGGATACAATTTCTGCCAGGAGGGGAAGGAGATCCTGGGAAAATTTGTGATAATTCATCTTTTGCTTCTCTTAGAAATTCCCTGATCTCATCCCATTTTTTATCCAACTCTACACAGGGAGGAGAAAGGGAGTTAGCCCGAGTTAAGTCATTTAGTTGCGATGCTGACAGATTCCCAGATTCGAATCATACCTTCAAGTTCTAATATTACTTCTATTTATTTTAAATTGTAATTCCACCATTACTTTGGCATGATCCGATTCCTTAAAGATTCCTATTTCTAGATCATTTAAATCCTTCAACAAATTTTGTGTTACAAATACATAGTCAATCCTAGAATATGAATTGTAAACGTGGGAGTAATATGTATAAATTCGTTCTTCCCCTTTCAATTCCCACCAAGAATCTTTCAATCCAAACTTTTTCATCCAATCATCCAACAATTTGGCTTTCCAACCTTTTCTATAATTAGTTACATTAGTACAATCAATATTTGACCTTGTTAGGTTAAAATCTCCAGCAACTATCATTCTATCACAATTTTCTTTTATCAAAATATGACTCAATTTAGTCAAGAATTGGTCTTGATTCTCATTTGGTGCATAGACATTGACCAGCAATATTTCTTCTTCTTCTATACTTCCACCTATAATCAAGTATCTACCACCTGGATCCCCTATCATTTTTGTTTTCGTAAATCCCAATCTTTTTGATATCATAATCGCCACCCCCCTTGCCTTGGAAGAACCAAAGGCCTTTTCATAATACTGAGTCCAACCGAGATATAAATTATTTTTATCCTCCGCTTTTTGGTGAGTTTCCTGTAAAAAAGTGATATCCGCTCTATCTTTTCTTAGGGCCATTTCCATCCGTTTACGTTTAGTAGGACAACCTGCCCCTTTTACATTCCACGACAATATCTTAATATTTTTCATGTTTTATCGTTATTTGACCTTTTAAGAAATAGCTGGCAGACTTCAAAGGACGTGTTACCCACTACCCACAATTTAACATATATAACACAGAAAAACATAAAAAACAAAAAGATAATAACCCCCTTCTTTTTTCAAAAAAAAAAAAAGCACCTCTACTAATAAGAGAAGGGGGGAGGGGAGTCATGTGGTTACAAAACTTGATCATTCTTCCAGTAATACTTCAGCTGCAGATGTTACACTACAATACAATACATCTTAATTGCCCCCAGTTGCTCCTTGAGCCTCTTCAGTTGTGGGTTCTGGGTTTTTTTTTTTGCTGTGTTTGCTCCTGCCAATAATAATGCTTCTTTGAGATCCTTCCACTCTTGTGTTCCGTTTTCCAGAATCTTTACTTCTACTAACACATCCAACACATATGAATCTTCCTTTATATAAAAAGTTTTCCCCAGGTGCACAAACCTCATCTGTTTTGAAAATTTCCAATTATATAAGATTCCTTTACCTCTCAATTTTTTTGTAACAGGCTTAATTTGATTTCTCCAAATTCTTTCTTCAAACGCTATATCGTTGAAAATTTCAATATCCACTCCTTCCATTTTGAGAACATTCGGACCTGCATTTTTAATATGAGACATCAATCTTAATTTTGCACTCAAATCTGCAAATTTTAACAGCACATTTCTAGAACCCGTTCTATTTTTCTTTGGACCCAGTCTATACACACTCTCAATGTCCTCAGGGACAAAATCTCTCCCCATTTTCAATTCATTCAACCATGTTAAAAGTCTTAATTTCAATTTGTCCGGTTTATTCTCAGAGATTTTTCTAATTACTGTATCACGTTTTTCCTTCTTATCTGATCTTCCAAATACGCCATTCTTTTTTCATGGTCAATCAATTTAGTTGCTTTTTCTTTCTCTCTTTCTCTCGCCTCCACAACTTCCTGTTTTAGGTCCGCTACCTCCTTTTTTACTTTGGCCACTGATTCTTTCATTTCCACCATCTCCTTCATTAATTTGTTCATTCCTTCAGATGTGGAATGAACAAGTTTGATGGCGAATCTTTTATATCTTTTTGAATAATCACGATGAATTCTTGTTGCTCTTTGACTCGCTGATTTTCTGCAGCCTGTAGTCTATCAAGCAGTTGTTGATTAAATTTATCATAATTTTTCTCAACATTTTCTTCATGTTGTTTCATCCATGCTGACATAACTTCGCTTAAATCAGATTGAGGTTTGTCTTTTTCACTTATTCTCTTTTTTGTGGCACCTTGTTCTGCTTTTGACTCCATTTCTTTATTATTTATTTATTTATTTATTTATTTGCATTTAATATCCCGCCCCAATCGGGCGAACCCGACTCTGGGCGGCTTACAGCATAGCTCATAATATATATGGCCTTAAAATTCATAAAATTCATAAGAAATTCATAAAAAATTTAAAACATTGAACAGTGAAAACGGATAAAAACCCATAATAACAGCTACCAGATGGGGGCGGATGGCTGCTCTTAAATTAGCCATCCTGGATGGGAACCTGCATTGCTATGTCCCCACACTTGACCCGCCAGCCATGTCTTCAGGCCCTTTCGAAAGGGCAGAAGCTCCGCCTGCTCTTGTTGTGATTTTTGATGTTGTGATCGTTGTTGTGATCTATCTCTGTGCTGTTGAAACTCTTTCTGCCGTTGTTGATGAACTTTCTCCCTTAATCTTTGCGGTTCCTCCGCTTCTTCGATCTCTTGCTGCAGTGATTTCACCCTCCCTTGCTGGTCTCTTCTTGTCAGCCGCCCAAGTCTTACCCAAGCAGGGTCATTTTGTCTATCTTCCAAAGATTTATCCCTTCTTTTACTCATCAAGGTAACATTCACCACAGCAAAAAACAATTATTAAAGATCCATAAATATACTGCAAGGTTTCATAAAATCATAAATTCATTTACACAATTGCAAGTAGATAAATAGGAACCATAAATTCTTCTTTTCCAAATTAATATAACCAGTAAAACGTTTTGTTAAGTTGTCAAGTCCCCCCCTTAAAGACTTTTTTTTCTTAAGTGGAAGGGCTAGAAAACCAGAAGACTGAGTCGTGCAGTCTACACTATTTTAAAACAAAACAAAACAAAACTATTTTAATTCTTCACCCCCCAAAAGAGAAAAAAATGGAGGAAAAAAATATATTCTGCGCAACAAAGCCAGCAACAGGAGTCCAAAAATCACTTTAAATTATGTAATTGTCTTATTCTTATCCTTAAATGAAGGGAGAAACAAAAAAGATATAGAAACAGCAGCCCTCAGTTTCACTTTCAATTCGCCTTTTTCATCTCCGGTAAACAGTATCCACAAGAAAAAAAAACCAATTCTTCTGCCAGCAATTATTTCAAAGCAATACAGATTCCAAACAGTTTAATTGGCTGCTATCAAAGATTTATAGTTAGTAAGGGGGTGAGGACTTTTAAAGATTAATTGCTGTACCGGACGGCAGCCGGAAAGAAAGAAAGAAAGCTTCCTTATCTTCCCTTAATCTGCATCTCGTCCTCACACAAATTCCAGATCCACAGTCCTTGTAGTTAACTTCTCAAGCCAACAATCTTAAGGAAAGAAAATATGTTCAAACTTCCCTTTCTTTTGGCTTGGAATCGTCTTCACCCCACCCCCACTTTACTGAAATGCTTACAGTTCAGCCAGCCAGCTCAGTTCCGTTCCGTTCCGATCCTCTCCGTCTGTTTATCTCCATCCTGAAGCAGCCACAGCAAACTTTTGGTTAAAAAGCAACTTTTAAAAGCTCCCCTTGGCTTTGTAATCCTTATGGTCCTTTTATTCCATTTTTAAAAAACTGTATCCACTTTTATTCCACAAAATGTGGCTCCATTTTTTTGCAGCTAAAGAAAAAACAACCTCTTAGGTCTCCATCTTGGCTTTCCCCCCCCCCCCCAGGAGTTTTCGTAGTTTTGTATCCAGCCCAATCTCATGTTATTTGTGTCGTCTGATTTTTGGTGGGTTTCTTGAATATTATGTCAGGTTTACTTTTCTTTATGGCTGATTCTAGTCACTTCCTCTTCACCGTGTTGCCAGTACCTCTTACATTCCAAGACAGGACTTTAAAGTCCTTCATCGTTTTTGCATGATCTGTTTTGAATGTCGTAACCACCCCTGGAAGTGCTGCACCCCTTACCTATTACAACATAATATCCACATTTAACATTCATAGTACAAAAAGAAAAAAGAAAAAAAAGACTTACCAACTGCTACACTTACCCTCCCCACTCTTCTACCCGAAAAGCCACCTTTGTTCTCCAAGGAGGGGAGGGGGGGGACCGCTGTTATTGTGTTTGGAGTATCTTTTTATTTGCTCCTACCTTAAGTGATCTTTCTTCGCCCGCCATTCTCTTTTTTTAACTATTGTCTAGTTCTACTAATACAACATCTACTAATAATTCCATCCCCATCAGACCCTCCTGCCGCCCCATCTCTTCCTCTTCCCCTTCATTCTCTCTCTCAATGCCCCCTGATTCCATCAGTTCTTTCCTGAGCTGCGTCCATTGTGGAGACCCTGTTTGAAGCAATCCCGTGAAACATAAATAATCCAATGCATTCACTTTATCATCCAAGGTATACATTTTTTTTTCAAAAAAAAAAAATCTCATTTGTTGTGGGTACCTCCAATTATATATAATCCCACGATCTCTTAGAAATTTTGTAACTGGTTTTACTTTAAAACGCCGTATGCGTTCCTCGGGCGCTATGTCATTGTATATTTCAACTTCGTTACCATCTATATTTAATGCGCTAGATCCATTCTGCTTTATAAACGCCATCATTTTTAACTTATCAACTAAGTTTGCAAACTTCACCAGTACATTTCTATCCCTGTTCTTCCCCTTTTTCAAACCCAGTCTATATGAACCTATAATATCTTCGAGTACAAATTGTTTACCTATTTGAAGTGAGTTTAACCAGTCTACAATTCTTTGTTTCAGCCTATCTGGCACATTTTCCTCCAGTTTACGAATTACCACATTTTGTCTTTGCAGTTGTTCCTCCATGAGGTCCACCCTTTTTTCCTGTGATTCTACTTTGGTTCTAGTTTCCTTTGCTTGTCTATTTGTTAGTCTAATCTCATTTTGCAGGAGTTTCACATCAGTCTGGACATTCCGAATGCATTGATCTACTCTCATAAAATTGAATTTGGCTACTTTCATATACTCTGTGAACGACTCGGCCAGGTTATCATATTTAGTTGTTATTTCCTCCCTATCATGTTTCATTTCCTCCTTCATTTCCTTCATGCTTTTTACAATCTCCTGTTGTCCCTTTTTAAGTTCCACATTATCCTGTATTGTCATATCCATTTTTTCATCATCTTACTTATTTCTACAATTAATTGTGCCTGATCAATTGGTGGTGTGTCCTTCAAAGAGGGTGATCTCTCTCTTTGATCCTTTTTCTCTTTCTCCTTCTCCTTGTCTTTCTCTCTCCTTGTTTCAATTTTTTTTTTACTTGACCACCTCTTCTTCTTCCTTTCTCTGATCCATGTCTGAAACTTATACTTATATTACTTATGCTTAGTTATTAAAGGGAGCTTGGTGTGAATGTTACTCAATAAGTGCTTAGATATATTAAGCTGACCAAAGTTTTTCAATCTTTGTTCAATATATATCCAATAATTCGTTATGCCCCCCTTTCTTGCAGCTCTAAAATATATTACATCAAGATGTTCTTATTCTGTTCTTAATTCTATTTCTCTCACCAATATATAGCTTAAATGTCCCAAGAAGGAAAAATAGTATCACCACCCTGTATGTATTATTAAGATTCAATTATTTCACTGTCTAGTTCAGCCCAAAATACTTATAATATTCCTAATCACTCAATCAATTTCACTCCCTTGTAATAATTTGACATCCCAAGAAAATAAAGTATTATAATCACTCTATATGTATTATTGAATTTCAATTATTTCACTATCTAATTAATCCCAAAATACTTATAATTTCCCTAATCACTCAATCGATTTGTATATTACTTATACAGTAATATAAGATTTAGCTTATAATTAAATGAATGGGATAAAATGAAACAATAAAGGCTATCGGGTCAATAATATGAATACTTAATATCCCTGCTATTTCAGTTCAATTGTCCTTAAGAGTATGCTTTGTAATTACTATTCTTACTATTAATCAGATGATTGAATTGTTGTCACAGTTGTAATTAAATAAGGGTAGTGAAAACAGAGGGGGGAAAAACAATACCATATATAGTTGGAAGGAGGGGGGAGGCAAGGGTTACAGTTGAATTTATACCCAACTGAAACAACTGGATAAAGGTTATATAGCCCCTAATCAAGTGAGTGGAGAATTTTATAAACAAGGAATTTTATAAACAAGGAATAACGCACATAAAAAGGAGCTTTTAATGGCTGCGTTCTTCTTCCGGTTCTTCTCAACCCCCAGTGAGCGTCTTTTCCGCTTTAAAAGTCTATTCAGCCACCATTACTGTGTACTACTCCTGCTGATCTCTCCAACTTCCCAAGTTTACAAACTAAAAGCCAAGAAAATTAATATTTACAGTTACAATTTTCAGATCTCTTTCTGCAGAGTCTAATATGTCACAGCCTGTCTTTCTGAATCTCCGATAGAGTTCCGTTTTTCTCCAATGTTCGTCGTTCCCTTTAATCAATCCCAGTCTATCTCCATTGCGAGGGCACAAATATTCTTCAGCCTCTATCTGCCCTTTTTGCTCTCTCTTCTTTCAGCTCTCTCTCTTCTGCTCTCCTTCCTCTGTTCTCCAGTTCACGATCAGCTCTCTACTTTCTCTTCAAAGAACCCCTTCAATCCTCCCGTTTTCCCGACAACTCCTCACTTACTTTTCCTTGCTCAATTGAAATAGTCCCGGCGCTGCTATTTTTTTAAATAATATAGCAGGTAGTCTTTAAAGTGCTACAGTGTTTTTATTTTATTTTATTTATTTTGTTTTCTAATAAAATAATAATAAAATAAAATAAAAATAAGCACACACCCCTCAACCCACCCACCCACCCACAACACAAACCCATAAATACATTAAATAAATAAAATAAATAAAATAAAAAAACATTAAAATACACCCACCCACCCAAACACCCCAAGCACAAATCAACCAAAGCTTTTAAACCAGAGCTTAAAGCTTATTCTGGCTAATCTTTCTCACACTAGGTCAGATGGAAGGAACTACAGAATGAACTCACCACAAGATGGCTTCATTTTGGCACTTTTCAACTTTTCAACAGTTAAAGAAGTTAGGTACTAAGTCTTTGCCCAACCAGTTCTATAGGATAATATGCCTTAATGTAAATTTAAAACAGCTGTACCTCCCTAAGGGTTCTCCAATTGGAACAGCACAGGTGTAGCTTATTGATGAGGTAACTCCAAGACTTTGCTTAAAAACCCCAAGCCAGGACACCAGGCCTTTTTAGGAACTGTGGTAGTACATCAATATAGGTAAAGGTATTAAATACACATTAAAATACACACAGACAGACCACATCCAAAGGTGAGTCACTTACCCTGGGGTGCAGGCTATAGGGAGCTTCAAGGTAGCAGCTTCTCTTCCTCCTCCCTGCTTGGGAGGACAGCAAGGAGGCCATGCCTACGCACCAAGTACTGTAGGGCTGCATGCACACCAAGTGCTTGGCGTGCATGCGCAGTGGGGGAACCAGTGAAAACAACCAAAGCAGAAACCATGCAATATTCTCCCTCTCTTTTCTGTTTTGATTTTCCTTCCCCCCCCCTTTTTTTTTTTTGGTGTATGTCATTTTTAAAATTTTAATTTTTAAAAAAATAACACAAGTTATGAGATTTCATCATGGCTGTGAACATCAGTTCATATTCCACATGACTTTAAATTTATTTTTTTTAAAAAATGAAGGTTTTGAACTCAGTATTTTAAAAATCATCTAACCACTGTCTTAGTTTACTGAATAGCTATTGAGCATTGTTCAGACTAAAAACAGGTCACGTCCTGTATTGTTCACTTTGTACAGTATTTTTTAAAGGGAAGGAATGCCAAAATGGAGTTACAAAAGCTGCTGTGTATTTTTATACTATATAGGTCCTACTGGGACATCAGAGAAGGCCAGGAAGCCTATTTGATCTGGGTCTCACCTCAGCAGAGGGGAAGGGCAGAAAACTATCTCGCACTTTCTTCCCCAACAAGAGGGCCTCACAATGTAAAACGGCTCAGCCCTTATCTGAGCTCTCAGGGCACTTGATAGTAAAACCTCACTTCAGGACATCACACTTCTAAAGTTAAGGTCCTCTGTGAACAGAAGTTCCCCTCTGGCCTCCCCACCCCAAGTGACCAGCACTTCTTGACAGCAGGGTTGAACAGCTCCCCATAGCTAATTTCTCCAGTGGTGGACATTAGCAGGTTTGCATCAGTTCGCCAGAACTGATAGCAGACATTCTGGCTGGTGCCGCCCATCCAAGTTTTGAAATAATATAGTCCTAATTTGGGTGCAATGCAGGGCTTTCCCCCTGGCCATGCCCACCATACCACACCGACAGGGTGGTAGCAAATTTTTTTGGAGCCCACCACTGAATCTCTCCCACCAATATTGCAGACAGTCAGTCCCTGCTGCTGGAATTCTTCCTCCATTGATGCTATTGGTATTAACCATTAAATAATTGTGTCTATGTATGTATGTATGTATGTATGTATGTATGTATGTATGTATGTATGTATGTATGTATGTATTTATTTATTTATTTATTTATTTATTTATTTATTTAGAGTCTTGGGTCATGCCCAAAATGGGAGCTAAAAGAATGATATATATGTATGCAAGGGAGAAATCCATATATGGGTGTGTTTAGCATTTTCTGTCCAGGGACGATGTTTGTCACCAAGGTTTCACATCGCACACTGCTGCTAGCTGGCTTCCCTTTGTCAGTATTATTTACTGTTCCCAGCATGGCAGGGGGAGTAGTCTATGCTGATTTAAAGGTCTCTTCCGAACCACACAACTCAGCTCTGCTCCATCCACCTCAGCAATGCAGTAAGTGCATGTTACTATCACCCATTTCTTTTAAAAAGTAACTACTTTGTGAGTTAAAGCCTAAAGGCATTAAGCCTATTTCGGTGTGAGTAGTAGGGTTTCTTTGAAATTTCATGTTCCTATAATTCTTTGATGATTTTTTTCATGGTTGATAAATTTAATTGTATCAGTGCTAGTATATAGGAAATTATTCCTAGAGAAAATATATACAGTACACAGAATTCAGTTGCACTCTGACCATGTCAGGTTTATGAGGGACAGAACGAAGGCTGAATTACACATGTGTTGACAAGTGAATGAGAGAAAAAGAGGTAACTGGTCAAATAAAATGTGTTTGTATGTGTGTGCTTAATATGTGGATTTTATACATGCTTCAATGGCCTGTATATTAAGAAAGCTTTGCTCAATTTTCTCCTGAAAATCCTGTAATTGTATGTCCAGTAATTAACCATTTATTCATCAGCTATTTT
Source organism: Furcifer pardalis (assembly GCA_030440675.1). Lineage (NCBI taxonomy): Eukaryota > Metazoa > Chordata > Lepidosauria > Squamata > Chamaeleonidae > Furcifer > Furcifer pardalis. Next base: position 157,058,239 of record CP126893.1, read on the forward strand.
ACTGGAGAACAGTTTGCATTCATTCTAGTTTGTATGACTGCAAAACACAATGCCAGAAATAAAAATTTTAAATAAACAAACAATGAAGTTGTTTTAATAGATCAATAGATTTATGCATTCAGTTTCCCAATATATATCCTTCAGTGTATAGTGGAGAAAACTATGAGGACTGTTTGGTATCCAGCTATTTCACATGAGAGGGGTTGGAGTGGGTAACTAAAACAGAACCAAAAAGATCGGCTTCCCAAACCTCTTCCCTTTGTAATGTTTCTTGGCCTGAAGAAATTACAGCCTTCAGAAAGGTCTTTCTGCTCACATTTCAGTGTCATAAATTAGCTGTTACTCTTTACAGCTCTTCCCCACTATTCCCGTTGGCACCAGATTGCCCTGTGGGTAGGGTACATTGGGAACGTCGTTCTCATGGCAGCTGTAATCTCTTTGGGTGAGTATTTATGTATAGAGGTTTTTCATAAGTACATGCACTGTTAGTAATACAGTATCCTATAGCAGGGGTACCTAATGATGTACTTCTTCAAAAAGTACCTTCTCTCTTTATAACGCTTTATGATGAAATGATAATAGCAGCTTACTTTGAAATGTCTTTTAACATAGCCTTGTGTTTTCATGTTGTCTACTATTGCTTGTGTGGCTTCTCAGACTTTCTGTTATTGTTGTATAACTTACATGACATTTTAAAATAATACTTTCTCATAACATGGAAGCTGTCTTCACATGCAGGTTTACTTTCAAGCAGCCAATAATACATCCAGTGGGAATAATGATTGTATTGTTGTAGGAAAATCTCCTAAATGGGCAGAGTATAAGAATAATAAATAAATAAATATAAATAAATATTTAGAAATTACTACAAGTAATACCTCGGATAATGATTTCATCAGATAATGCTGAAATTACATAACAATGCAAAAAAAAATTAAAATTGCACCAGATAATGATCTGTTAGCATTATTCGATGCAATCCTTCGTAGCAACAGGGTGGCTGGAAAGCTGAATGGGGGCTCCCCATTCAGCTTCCCAGCCACCCCGCAGCTGTGGAGGCAGGGACTGGGTGGCTGGAAAGCAGATGAGGGGGCTCCCCAGTTGGCTTCCCCAGCTACCCTGCAGCCGTGGAGGCAGGGGCAGGGTGGCTGGAAAGCTGACGGGGGGCTCCACTGTTGGCTTCTCCAGCCACCCTGCAGCTGCGGATTGGGTCTCTCGACCTCCTCAGAGCTGGCAGGGGTGCCGGAGAGTCCAAAATGGTCGGGGGGGGGACCAAAAGTTTCTTCACCCATTTTGGGCTCTCCAGCACCTCTGCTGGTTCCGGGTAAGTCGGGGACCCGATCTGCGCTGTTCCTGACATTCCTTGACCACTGCATAAGCCAAAACACTGGGATTTGGCTTATTGCAACAGTCAGGGAGGTCAGGGTAACATCAGGAACAGCGCGGATCAGGTCCCTCAACCTCCCTGGAGGTAGCAGGGGCGGCAGGGAGCTGAAAATGGGTGGGAAAATGGAAGTTTTTTCCGCCTATTTTGGGCTCTCTGGGACCCCTGCCACCTCTGGGAAGGTTGGGGGACCCAATCCACGCTGTTCCCAACCTCCCCAGATCTCCCCAGGTGCTGCAATTGCAGCGTGCTTCTACACACAGGTCTGCTTATACCATGGGTTCTCAAACTACAGCCCCATTGGCTAGACCCAGCCCGCAGCACCTTTTCATGTGGCCTGTGTTGCTGCCGCCATCGGAAGCAGACATGTTTATGACAGCTGTAAATGCACCTGTGGCTGTTGTAAATGCATTTACAACAGCCATGGATGCATTTTATGGCAGCATGTATGGCGGGGAAACCACTAGCCTGGCCTGCTCAGTTGTATGAGGAGGTGTGATCCAGCCCATGGCTTGAAAAGGTTGAGAACCCCTGGTTTATATGATGGTCCTCTTGGTAGAAGCAGTTCTCATATTCTTTTTGCAGACCCTTTGGTCTTCTCAAACCCTGCTTCAGAAGGTTAGGAGCTCTTCTCAAACTCCATGGAGGTATGATTACCCTTAAAAATAGCACAGAAGCTGCAGCAGGTACAGAATGCTCCAGCCAGGTTGTTACTGGTGACTCAAACATTCAACCACATCTGGCCTGCTTGTATTTGTTACCTGAAGGCTTCTGGGCCTGATTCAAGGTATTGGTACAATGCCCTTCATGGTTTAGCCCCTCATTTTCAGTCCAGGAGCAAAGTAACTCAGTCTAGCGCCTGTTCAAAAGATGCCAGGCCTTGTTGTGGCATCTTGTATGTCGGAGAGAACAAACATCAGTCCTAAAACTGCATGTGACGTTCTACCTAATTTCAAGTCTTCTGACAGTGATCAGATTAGACATCTGAGAAGAGAGATCTAGCTCTTCACTGAAAAATCTGCTGAGTAGGGAGAAGGCAACAGAAGAAAGATGTATGGAGTCATTTGCAGAAGGGAGGACAAGAGGAGGATATAGTGTGGTACTAATTTGCAACTTTGTAATTTCTGGATCTCTAAAGATGTGATTTATGACCAGATTATAGATAAACAAATCTGCTGACCTGTGGAGAAGCTTAGATGGGATCTCTTTTATTATGAAAGTCAGGAAGATCCTCCTGTGGTTTTAGAGGCTAGGAAGGAAGTGCAATTTTGTATCTCATCATGGTTTATTTGACATTTGAGAAGCTGCATCAACATAAATGCATTTATGACAACCGTAAATGAGTCCGAGGGCATAGGTTGAGAACGCCTTCTGTACAGCAAGCAGTGCTTGCTAAAAATCCCACATATAAACACCTCTGGGCCCACAACAACAGCCTGAGGGGAGTTAGTCTGTGTTCTGGTTTGGTTGCATTTTGTATTTTGTGAGGTTATATTTTATAATTTGTATTGTACTGTTGCTGTTTTGACTGTAAGCCGCCCTGAGTCGCCTTGGCGAGTGGGCAGCAATATAAATCTGAATAAATAAATAAATAAATAAATAAATATAAACACAGATTAGAGTTCTCTTTTTGGTATAGGTTCCTCTTATTATAACCAATCTTCTTTCCAGTCTTTGATATGCATATTTTGGAACTTCATTGTCTAATTTACTTGTTTGTTTTCCAAAGCTCTTCACTTGGCAGGTGTTGACAAACATAGTCGTTTAGATCCTGCAATATGCAACACTTCTGTAGAAGATTTCCAGTTCCGTCTGTTAAAGGAACTCTGCAACCAAGCCCAGCACAGATCCTCAGGTAACATCACTACACCCTGGCACTTTGTACTGGCTGGAATTGTTCTTTACACAGAAACATTTCCATTGTTCTGTAAAGGTGTCTTGAAAGACTACACAACATAAAAATGAAGGCCAGATTAGGACTATTTCTCCCTGAAGTATATCATACCTTCCTTTGGTATTATCCCTTACCCCTGCCAGCCCCTTTTCTGGGCATAGTTTCCAAAGGGATATACAGTAGTTGCAATTTGACAGGATTTACTGCTATATCACTAACCTGATGTAGTGATAACTAGTATCATTTTTAAAAAAAATTAAATATCTTTTAATAAAGAAATTGTTATTTTTTTTATACAGAAGTCATTACTCTCAGTATGATAAGGACTTATCTGGTCACTGCTCCAAAAGACTGATGCAGAATCAGCCAAGCCAGAAAATGGGATAAAACAATACCAATGGAAATACAACCTAACATTAAAAATAAAAACCAAACACTGCTAGCTGCACAAAATGTATCAAATACTCATGGATGAAATCCAGGTCCAGCTGTGATTTTGACAAAACGAAGCATAACATTTAGCAGTGAGAAATCCAGTACCAACACCAAGACAAGAGTTTGCCTAGTTGCATCCTGAATTGGCAAGAACAGTTGTTAAGATGTGGGGAAAGGGACACTGTCATTGTCCTCACCAAGGCCATTGTGATCATTCTATCTTCAAAGCCAAGGTGGCCAGATCAACCACACTTCTAAGACAGTGTGAATAACAGGATGTGTTTCTGACCTTAACTTTAGGGAATATTGCAGCCAAAGTAATTAATATATGGGACACTATGAAAGCTTTGGTAGAAGGGTTTAGTATCAGTGATTCGTATAATGCTAATTCTTGTCTTTGTGTCTTTCTAAAGTGGGATATTTGTTTATTTGTTTTTCTCAATTAGAAATGGGCACCTATTCAGAAACATCAATGAGACATCTCTCTTTTTCCTTCTTAGTCAATTCCACTTGCAGCCTCTGCCCTGCCCAGTGGCTCCTCCATGGGAACAAGTGTTACTGGAGTTTAGAGGATACTAAACGCTGGAATGAGAGCCAAGCTGATTGTACCACAAAGAATTCTCACCTGGTGGTGATCCAAGATGAGGAGGAGTTGGTAAAAAAAGAAGCAGAAGAAGCAGATAAATTTATACAAAGCATTTCTATTTATGTTTACTGTGTAGAAAACCTAAACTCAGCTTAATTCTGAGTGAATTTGTATAGCGTTTCCAGCAGTGGTGGAATTCAAAAAAAATTACTACCTACTCTGTAGGCATGGTATGGTGGGGATACCCAGGGGGATAGCCCTGCATTGCACCCAAATTAGGACTGCAGTACTTTAATTCAAAACTTGGATGGGCGGGGCCAGCCAGAATTTCTGCTGGTAGACTGGTACAAACCTGCTGATGCCCACCACTGATTTCCAGACTTGGATTAATTCCCAGGTGGTGACTGAGGAGTATCTGGACTGCAAAAGCCTGCTCAGTATCCCCAGCCCACTCCACTCCTTAACTATATTTATTTCATCAATCTATACCAGGCATTCACAACCTATGGCCCTCCGCCCTTATCCCCTCCACCCTCATCCCAGCTGCTGCCGCAAGTGGTGAAAGCACTGAAAACACATCTCAAAGGCATCTATTCTTTTGCACTCAGCTTTCCTAATGGTCCAGCTCTCACAGCCATACATTGCCACCGGGAATACCATTGCTTTGACTAGCCGAATCTTTGTTTGTAATTTGATGTCTCTACTTTTCACTATGCTCCCCAGGTTTCTCATCGCTTGCCTCCCAAGAATCAGTCACCTTTTTATTTCATGGCTGCAATCCCCATCTGCAGTGAGCTTTGATCCTAAGAAATGCGGTGGAAATGTGCATTTTTGCATGAGAATTCACAAAAAATGCACCAAAAATATGAGAACTCACCAAAAATGCACAAAAATAAAAGAGAATATGTGCGAGAACTCAATAGGAATCCCATGACCAGCCCGCTGAGCTATCTGTGGGGGAGTGATCCAGCCCATGACCCAAAAGCGTTGAGAAAGCCTGATATATACAGAGGAAATTCAATTCAATTCAATTATTCAACTTGTATGCCACCCCATTCACAATGCGACTCTGGGCGGCTAACAAAGAAGCAATATCAAAGTTACAATAAATACAATTACAATATCACAGTTAGAAAATATCACAATTACAATATCACAATTACAATTATAATGTAATTACCAAAACATTTCAAGAGCAAAACTCTCGAGGGTCCATGGCTCTGGAGGGCTTAATTACACAGGGATTTCAGTCAAAACTTCCCTATTTCCCCCTTCAGCTTTCTTGTTGTTGTTCAGTCGAACAGTTGATTACAACCCTCTGCGACCCCATGGACCACTGTCCGCCAGGCACTTCTGTCCTCCACCATCCTCCTCAACTCGGTCAGCTTTGTGCCCATTGTGTCTACAATACCATCTAGCCATCTCATTTTTGGCCGCCCCCTTTTTCTTTTGCCCTCCCACCTTTCCCAGCATCAAGGCTTTCTCAAGTGAATCTTCTCATCTCATTTGATGTCCAAAGTACTTTAGTTTCATCTTTACTATTTGACCTTCTAAGAAGCAGTCAGGGTTGATTTCTTCTAAGATTGACCTATTTGTTCTCCTCACTGTCCAGGGGACTCTCAAAACTCTCCTCCAACACCACACTTCAAAGGCATCAATTCTTCTGCGCTCAGCTTTCTTTATGGTACAGCTCTCACATCCATACATTGCCACAGGGAATACCATTGCTTTGACAATACAAATTTTTGTTTGCAATGTGATGTCTCTACTTTTTACTATGCTCCCAAGGTTTCTCATCGCTTGCCTCCCAAGAATCAGTCGCCTTTTTATTTCATGGCTGCAATCCCCATCTGCAGTGAGCTTTGATCCTAGGACAGTAAAATCTGTCACTGCTTCTACTTCTTCCCCAACTATTTTCAAGGGACTGATAGGGCCTGTTGCCATGATCTTGGTTTTCTTGATATTGAGTCTCAAGCCAGCTTTTTCACTTTCTTCTTTCAACCTAATCAGGAGCTTCTTTAGGTCCTCCTCACTTTCTGCTATTAGGGTGGTATCATCTGCATATCTCAAATTGTTGATGTTTCTCCCAGCAATTTTGATCCCAAATTGTGATTCCTCCATCCCTGCATTGGCCATTATGTGCTCTGTGTATAAGTTGAATAAGCAGGGTGACAAAATGCAGCCTTGTCTTACTCCTTTTCCTATTCCAAATCACTCCATCATTCCATATTCTGTCCTTGTCAGTAATTGTGCCTGGGAGTGGCACTTGTTGCAACATGGACAAATGGTGGACTAGACCTTTAAGGACTGTTCTGGAACAGGAGCCAGATGCAGAAGATCAGCTGCTAATAAGGAACCTTCTTTTTGTATAAGAAGAGGCAAAACCCAAAGTCAACTTGCTTCTTACGCCTGGCTGCCTCTTATGCCATTTTGCCTCCTGTTGCTTCGCTAGCTTTACCTTGCTGGAGTGGTCGTCATGCTGGACTACTCATCGTGGAGCTGACCTTATGGGCCTGTGACTTTTGGGACCCTCACCACATCATGGTAGTAAGGACTGCTCGTGTCAGTAACTTAGTCTGTTGGTGTTCTTCGTCCTGGACTATTGCTTCTACCAAAGAGCTTGCTTAACAGCTGTTCATGCCAAAGGTTTGGAAGCATCTGCCAGAAAACCAACAAGGACTTTGTGGTAAAGCTTACTAGGTAAGCATAAGAGAGTGAGCTGGGACTAATCTCTTTGAACAGTGAGCTTTCATGTATATATGCCTTCCCTGTTATGCTGAAGATATGCTTGTTATGTTTGGTCACCATTGTAAATAGTTTTGCCTGCACCTCACCTCGTGAGTAAATGTTCTTTCAGTTTGCCTCACAAGAACTGTATGCCCGTGTTTTCTTTGGGCACGCAAACTGCTAGTCACCAACATACAGGCAAAGGGTGTGGCAACGGCACATTCCGCTGTTAAACACTGTGTCAGTCCTAACTATTGCTCCTTGATTCATGTACAGATTTCTCATGAGGCATATAAGGTGTTCTGGTATTTCCATATCTTTAATTACTTGCCACATTTTGTTGTGGTCTACACAGTCAAAGGCCTTGGTGTAATCAATGAAACAGAAGTAGACTTGTTTCTGATATTCCTTTGTTTTTTCCATGATCCATCTTATGTTGGCAATGTGGTCTCTAGTCCCCCTGCCTCTTCTGAACCCTGCCTGCACTTCTGGTAATTCTCTCTCCATATACTGTTGCAGTCTATCCTGTATTATCTTGAGCATCACCTTGCTAGCGTGTGGGATGAGCGCAATTGTTCTTTGGCATTTCCCTTTTTGAGGATTGGAACATATACTGATCTTTTCCAATCCATTGTTGTGTTTTCCAAATCTGCTGGCATATAGAATGTAATAATTTGATTCCATCATTTTTTAGGGCTTTGAAAAGTTCAACCTGGATAACATCATCTCCACTGGCTTTGTTGTTTGCAGTGCTTTTTAGGGCCTTTCTGACTTCACTCTCTAGGATGTCTGGATCATGTTCAATGTTCTCATCATTGTGTTTATCAGGGGTGTTGACATCCTTTCTGTAGAGTTCCTCTGTGTACTCTTTCCATCTTTTCTTAATCTCTTCTGCATCAGCTAATTCCTTGCCATCTTTGTCCCTTATCATCATCATCATCATCATCATCATCATCATCATCATCATCATCATCATCATCATCATTATATTTAGATTTGTATGCCGCTCTACTCCCCGAAGCGACTCAGAGTGGCTAACATCCTATAGGGCAATACATATCACAAAATTACAATGTCAAACTGTAGAGCAACATATATCACAGTATTACAACATCAAATATAAATATAGCAACATAACACAGCAGCATAAATACAGCAACACAATATAAATATAGCAACATAATACAGTAAAACCTCATATAACACTAAAACCTGGTTCCACAAGTCTTCGTGTTATATGATTTTTCGTGTTATCTGATCCTCTATGGGATCCATAGAGATACATTGTAACCACACAGGCTTTCGCGGTTGTTATCTGAAGCATCCCATAGGATCTTAATGTTATCTGATGCAATTCTTCCCCCCAGATTCCTTGATGTTATGCGATTTTCGTGTTATTCGATACTAATGTTATATGAGGTATTACTGTACAATGCTGTCAAAAACATCTAACACTACACTAGAATACAATATAGTCAGGTGGGTCTAAAATAGAGTATCAAGGTATCAGCTACAAATTACAAAAGATAACACATCAACACAATATCAATACAATATAACATAATGTAAAACAGTGTTTCCCAAATGCTGGTTTGTGGACTTCAATTCCCAGAAGACGAAGTCATTTCCCCAAAGCACTGATCAGCCAATGTACTGACTTAGGTTTCTGGGAATTGGAGTCCACTTGTGGGCTGTGTACCCCCTGTTGGGAACCACTGATGTAAAACATTCTACTACCAGGTGGCAACCATACGGCTGTTCTCCATTCTTTCGAAGCCAGGGCCAGCCGAAAGAAGAGTCCGGTGGCGGCAGAGGAAGCACAGATTTTTATGCCGGCCAGTCGCCCCTCACAGCTGTTCTCCATTCTCTTGAGGCCGGGGCCGGTGGAGAAACGAGTCCTGTGGTGGCGGCGGTGGGAGTGAAGTTTTTATGCCGGCCGGTCACCCCTCACATCACCCCGGTGGGGTGAAGCAGTTCTGCCGCCGCCCGGCTTTTAAAGTTCCTGCCTGGGCGGGACCCTGGGGCAGGTGGACGGCATCCCTGGCAATTGGCAGTGGTCTCTCCGCCCGGCTGCAGATGTTCCCATCGGCGGTGGGGTGAAGCAGTTCTGCCGCCGCCCGACTTTTAAAGTTCCCGCCTGGGCGGGGACCCTGGGGCAGGTGGATGGTCATTTTTGCTTTAAACGTTCCCTTGATTTCCCCAATTTTTTTGAAAAGATCTCTAGTCCTACCCCTGATATTGTTTTGCTCTATTTCTTTGCACTGTTCATTCAGGTATCTCTCCTTGCTTTTCTTTGAAATTCTGTATTCAAGTGATTGTATTTTTCCCTACCTCCTTTGTCTTTTGTGTCCCTTCTTTCCTCTGCTATTTTAAGAGCCTCATCGGACAACCACTTAGCTTTCTTATGCTTCTTTTCTTTTGGTATGGTTTTCTTTGCTGCATCCTGCATTATGTCCCACATCTCTGTCCATAATTCTTCTGGCACTCTGTCTATCTGGTCCAAGCCATTGAATCTGTTCCACACCTCCACTGTGTATTCCTTAGGGATGTTGTCTAGTTCATATCTGACTGGCCTAGTTGTTTTCCCTATTTTCTTGAGTCTGAGCCTGAAAATTGCAATCAGTAGGTTGTGATCTGAACCACAATCTGCTCTTGGTCTTGTTTTTGCTGACTGTATGGAGGTTCTCCATCTTTGGCTGCAGAGTATGTAATCATACTCTAGTTATTACCTTTAAAGTAATCATACTCTGGTTATTACCTTTAAAGCCCTACATGGTAGTGGGCCAGGATACTTAAGAGACCGCATCGTCCCAAGGACATCTGTCCGTCCCACCAGGGCGGATCGGAGAGGCTCTCTTATCATTCCATCGGCTAGAGAGGCGCATCTGTCTAGCACCAGAAGGAGGGCCTTCTCCATGGCCGCCCCGGCCCTTTGGAACCTCCTGCCAACTGAGTTACATCTACAGACAGAGCTCCTGCCCTTTCGGAAGGGCCTAAAAACCTGGCTGGCAGGGCAGGTGTGGGGCTCCAGGAATATGGGGTCCCATGTTGGGTGGCTGATCTGATGGGACAGCCACCCCTCCCTCACTCTTTTAAATTTTTTAATTCTTTTTAAACTTTTTAACCTTTTTAAATCTTTTAGATCTTTGTAAATTCATGGTTTAATTCTTTTTTAATTGATTTTTTAAAGAATTTCGAACCTCAAGGTTTTAATTTATGAATTTTCTGTAAGCCGCCTAGTCAGGTTCACCTGATTGGGGCGGGATAATAAATCTAAATAAATAAATAAATAAATAAATAAATCTGGTTTCGATGTTGGCCATCTGGTGATGTCCATGTGTAAAGTCTCCTCTTGTGTTGCTGGAAGAGAGTGTTTGCTATGACTGGCAGAACTCTATCAGTTTTTGGCCTGCTTCATTCTGTGTTCCAAAACCAAACTTGCCTGTTATTCCATTTACTTTTTGATTTCCTACTTTGGCATTCCAATCTCCTATGATAATGTGTACATCATTTCTTGGTGTCTGTTCTATGAGTTGTTGTAGGTCTTCATAGTACTCGTCAACTGTGGCTTCATCTGCACCCATGGTTGGTGCGTATATTTGGATTACAGTGATGTTGAATGGCTTGCCTTGTATTCTGACTGACATAATTCTATCATTTTTGAGATTATATCCCATTACTGCTTTTCTCACCCTTTTATTGACAATTATGGCTACTCCGTTTTTCCTGAGGTTTGCTTGTCCACAGTAGTAGATATGATGGTTTCCAAGCTGAATTCACCCATCCCTGTCCATTTTAACTCGCTGATTCCCAAGATGTCAATGCTTATTCTTTCCATTTCCTTTTTTTACCACCTCCAGTTTTCCCTGGTTAATAGATCTCACATTCCATGTCCCTATACAGTATTGTTCCTTATAACACTGTATTTCTCCTCCCCCTTTCCTGTCCCTCCCCTTCTTCTGATCTGATGTGCTAAGCATCCTATTTCATCTACATTGCCCCATTTGTTTTGCCTTTTGTTTTGGTCCATAGGGTTCTCTTGGCAAAATTCCTGATGTTGGTTTGCCGGTTTCTATGCCAGTATCCTCTCATCATACATGCTATCACAGTTTAAAACAAAGTATTATCATGCACATTGTCAAAGCTTTCTAGGCCACCTGAAAAGGAGCGCCAAGACGTTTCCCAGTCCAAGGCACACAGATTTTGTTGTTGTTCAGTCGCACAGTCAATTCCGACCCTTTGCGACCCCATGGACCACTGTCCGCCAGGCACTTCTGTCCTCCACCATCCTCCTCAACTCGCTCAGTTCTGTGCCCATTGTCTCTACAATACCATCTAGCCATCTTATTTTTAGCACCTCCAGCACCACATCTCAAAGGCATCTATTCTTCTGCGCTCAGCTTTCCTAATGGTCCAGCTCTCACAACCATACAGTGCCACAGGGAATACCATTGCTTTGACTAGACGAATTTTTGTTTGCAATGTGATGTCTCTACTTTTCACTATGTTCCCCAGGTTTCTCATCGCTTGCCTCCCAAGAATCAGTCACCTTTTTATTTAATGGCTGCAATCACCATCTGCAGTGAGCTTTATGGGGCTGTAAATCTGGTGGTTATTTTTCTTCTGAAAGATTTTCAGGAAGGAGGCTATATTAGTCTTTTAAGGCAAAAATAATTGCTTTGGTGACTGATTCTTGGGAGGCAAGCGATGAGAAACCTGGGGAACATAGTGAAAAGTAGAGACATCACCTTGCAAATAAAAATTTGCATAGTCAAACCAATGGTATTCCCTGTGGTAATTTATGGTTGTGAGAGTTGGACCATTAGGAAAGCTGAGCACAGAAGAATAGATGGAGGACAGTTTTGAGAGTATCCTGGACAACAAGAACAAATAAGTCGATCTTAGAAGAAATCAGCCCTGACTGCTCCTTGGAAGGTCAAATAGTAATGATGAAGTTAAAGTACTTTGGACATCAAATGAGAAGAGAGGGCTCACTTGACGAGGCCTTGATGCTGGGAAAGGTGGAGGGCAAAAGAAGAAGGGGGCGGCCAAAAATGAGATGGCTAAATGGTGTTGTAGACACAGTTGACACAGAGCTGGAAGGGTTGAGGAGAATGGTGGAGGACAGAGGTGCCTGGTGGACAGTGGTCCATAGGGTCGCAAAGGGTCGAAATCGACTGCAACTGAACAACAACATACATTTTTAACATAAGACAAACATCCTCTAGAATGTTTCCCAAATGCTGGTTTGTGGACTTCAATTCCCATAAGTCTAAGTCATTTCCCCACAGCACTGATCAGCCAATGTACTGACTTAGGTTTCTGGTAATTGGAGTCCACTTGTGGGCTGTGTACCCCCTGTTGGGAACCACTGGTTTAGACGATCTCTGCAAAAGTAATGTGGAGGCACATTATCTGGAGACAGGAATGTGGTCCTATGATCAGCATTTCTAGTAGTTCCAGAGTATGGCAGAATGAGAACCAAAACTAACATAAAAACAATACAGTAGTTCTTTGTTGTCACTTGGATACTTTTCTCTTTTCCACAGAAATTCATAAAACAAAATATACAGAAAAATAAATCCGTTTTTTTCTGGATTGGACTTTACTTGGTTCCACAAGAGGAGAAATGGGCATCAGTTACAGTTTCCCAGCTTCCTCCAAGTCTGTACGTAGCTTTTTCAACTGAAACAGAAATGTTTAGAATTTTTGGATGCAGCTTGATCTGAAGGCTTGAGCCAGTAGAGATGGGTATTCTCTTTATATTAATGATGGAAATATTAGCAAATGCTGTTAGACAGGATAGGAGGATTAAAGATATAGAAGGGATTAAAACTAGTCTGTAGATGATACATTGTTTATAATAAGAGATCCAGTGAGAAATATGAATAGGATTCAAGAACATTTTTTTTAAAAAATGAAGAAATTACAGGATTTAGAATTAACTAGAATAAGACTTAAAAGTATATTATGCAAAAAAACTAATAGAGTTATAATAGAGATGAAAAGATTATATGGGATAAAAGTTAAATCAAGTCTTAAATATTTGGGAATACATATCACAGAGAAAATTCAAGACATAAAAAGCTAAACCACCAAAAAAAATGAAATGTGAGTTTGAAGAGCTAATTGAAAAATATAGAAAGTTAAATTTGTCATGGTTTGGAAGAATAGCAAGTGTAAAATGAAAATTATCCCACTTATAACAAGTCAATATAGGAGTAGGAGGTACCTGAGCCAACAAGAACATGGGCTAGGACCCAGTTCCCCCCGCCCAAGCAGATCTGGACAGGGATTAACAGGTGGTGAAGTCCTGGCAGACCATGGCCTTTTGTGGCAGAGAGGCACCTCAAGCATCTAGGCCTGCGTTCACTTGGGCTCTGGTGTTTAATGCTTCACTGGGCAGGTTCTGGCAAAGTGACTGGCCCCACCACAATACAAACACAGATTTGCTTGCTGGGGGCACTCCTTCTCAGCTGGCATGATGCACAGTCACAGCGCTCCCAGATACACTGGCTCAGAGTCAGCCAGCATGGAATCCAAACCAGCGGGACTGGAACAGGTGGAGGTGGGACCCATAAGGAAGGACAAGCCCCAACACAGGCTTGACAGTGGTCCTTCAACCTCCTATCTATTTGCAGGCAAAGATTGATGAGGATGGCCAAAGGAGGTGGGTGTTCTACCCTGGCCACCTCACCCAAGATATCAGAGTTCAGTCCCTCCAAAAATTGGTTTCAGAACGTGGCGTTGTTCCACTGGAGGTCCTGTGCCAGGAATGGGAAATCAGCCACAAAGTCCACTACATAACCCCTCCCTTGGCACAGCTGACAGATTAACTCTCCCTTCCAGCTGGTCATCCCCAAAGCAGGTACAAAAGTGCAGTTCAAATTGTGGGTAATCAGACAGCAACAGAAAATTCCCCTGCAGAAGCAGGGTGAAAGTATATGAGTTGTTAAGCTTTCTTTTCTTACTTAGCAATGTTTAAATTAGTATGTAATTTAAAAAGGTTAATGGGTAACATACTAAAGACAATTTATGGGGGATTGATACATGTAGAAAAGAAGACTAAACAGCTGTATTGAAAAGATTTTTATAATAATGGTTAATACATTATTGTTTTGATTATATTTTTTGTTTTATACTTTATTGATAAAATAAAAATTATTAATGAGAAGCGGGGTGGACCAATGGGTAGCTCTGTCTCCGAGGAGACTAATAACAAAACTGACCCTCAGCTATTCAGATGGAAAGTCCTCTCACTTCCCACTGAAATTCTCAGGTGCTACCAAGGGGCATTTCCCAGGTGGCAGGCTGGCTCCAGCGGCCTTCTGAAGGACTTTCACAGCCCTAGTCAGCTGCTGTAACTGGACCTGAAGCAACTGGGTCTGGTCAGTCAAACTGTTGAGTGTACCCTGAATGCGATCCATGGCCAATGTAAAAAAAAAAAAAAACCCAACAGGTTTTCCTTTCTCCTCCAGGTGCAGAAAGGTTTTTAAAGGCTTTAAAAAGATACTGATTCCCAAGTTAACTAGATTAATTATATTTTGGAAGGTGGGGCATTGCCTCAATCATGGTCAAATTCAATTACTGTATTAATTTTAAAACTGAGTAAAAATGCAGAGTATGTAGATTCATATGGGCTGATAATATATAATATAAACCAGGACACTAAGATATTTACTGCAATCTTAGCTAAAAGATTGAATATGTTTATAGGGGAATATATACATAATGATCAAGCTGGGTTTATGAAATATATATACAGTATTTCAGATTTAATGAGAAGAACAATAAATTTAATAATACAAGCGAATTGAGAAAAAAGCAAAGTTGATATCATGTCATTGGACATACAGTATTTAAAGCTTTTGACTCTGCAATGGGATACTATAAAAATACTCGTTTACCAGTCAAATGTAGTCAAAGGGAGATCCAGAATGTAGTCAAACGTTCAAGCAGGGGTCCAAAGTCCAACAGGGTAATTAGGCAGTCAAGCTTCAAAGGCAGGTAATAAAGTACCAGAGTGTCAGGCAGCAACAAAGTTGTTCTGATGGATTGGCAACAGTTATGAGCCCCCTTAAGAGTGTTTCCCAATCAGCCTTTCTCAGCTGGCAATGTTTTCTGCAAACGAGCTCTGGTCAATCTTCAGCGCAGGTTGAGTTCTTTATGCAGGTGTTGTCGACAACATTCTGAGGTTGAAGGCTCAACCTCATTGCTGTCAGTGATCTATGGATCTGGGTTTGACATTCCTCGATTGTGGTGAGGCAGATTTGTGCTAGAAACAGGCTCAAGCACTTGTTCCCAGCCGTCATCACCTGAATCTGAAGGCATAATACCAGAAGCCAATTTTGGTTATAAACCTTTCCTTATATTCATCATATTCTTACAGAAGCTATTTTAATCTTAAAATTCATTTTATAATTATCTAGAAAAGCTCCGTTGCCTTCTTGTTTAAGCTCCTTTAATTCCACTCCTTTCCAAATTATATCTTCTAGTGTTAACATTTTTGTTATCCCATGGAGCTGAAAAGATCTATAATTCTTTATATTTGGAATTTATTTATTTATTTTATTTATTTATTTATATTTGTTTATCGCCCTCCTCCCCGAAGGGACCCAGGGCGATTTCCAACAATTTTAAAAACACTTAAAAATTAAAAACTTTTAAGAGCTTAAAAACTTAATTAAAAACTAGGTATTATAACTTGGACATACTGGGGGTCAAACCATTCAAGTGGCTGGGGAAACTGAACCATCCACTCCCCAGACCTCCCAGCCAGGTTTTCACTCCTTTTCTAAAGGACAGCAACTCTGTCTGCAGGCATAGCTCTATCGGGAGGAGGTTCCACAGGGCCGGAATTGCTAGTCCTCCTTCACATTGTGACATGTACAACAGAGACTTAGTTATTCTAGCTCTCTTTCTTCCATTACAAAACTTTTTATTAACCCTTGCCATTTATTTAACTCTTTATCTTATCAGAATCATTTCGAAGAAATTTATTATTAGAATAATTTTAATTTTACATAGTGCTATTCTGCAACCAGTATAATTTTAATTTTTTGTACTTTTTGCAACTTTTTTTTGCTATTTTTTGCTTTTTTAAAAATCAAAATTTAGCTTTCTAAAATCTGTAATACTTTCTGATATGATTACCTCAAGATGATCATAGGGTTGTGGTGAACATAAATCACCTGATGATCTTTTTCCATTCCCTTCTAAGATTTTCAGTGGGGAAATTGGGAGATGGCAGTGCTCACCTCATTAAATTGAGCAGGATCTGTTCATTCAGCCTGTTTGATTCTCCCAATACATAACTCGATGATCTCTGGCAAGAGCGGGACAGAGGGCATCCGTCTGTCCTGGCTCTTCTTGACCTCTCAGCAGCCTTTGATACCATCAGTCACAGTATCCTTCTGGAAAGGCTCTGAGGATTGGGGATCCAGGGCACTGTGTGGTCCTGGTTTTCCTCATTTTTGAGGGGCCGGACCCAATTGGTGAGGTTGGAGGATGAGGTGTCCAGCCCTAGGCCCCTTTAGTATGGGGTGCCTCAGGGCTCGGTGCTCTCACCTCTCCCATTTAATATCTACATGAAACTGCTGGGTGAGATCATCCGTTCCCATGGGGTGAGGCATCATCAATATGCTGATATTGATACCTAGCTATACATCTCGGCCCATGGTGATCCAAGCAATGCAGTGGAAGTCCTTCCCAGGTGCTTGGAGACTGTCAGGGTTTGGATGGGGGACGATGGGCTTCAGCTGAATCCTGGCAAGACTGAGTGGCTGTGGGTCGGGGGTCCTGGGCTATCGTGGGAGCTATCATCTTTGGTTCTGGATGGGGCAGTTTTGCCCCAAACAGACCCAGTGCGTAATCTGGGGGTCCTCTTGGACTCACAACTACTGCTTGAAGAGCAGGTGGCCAGGAGGGCTTTTACACAACTTCATGTAATACGCCAGTTACGCCTGTTCCTAGATTCGGACTCCTTGCTTATGATCACACACACTCTGGTCACCTCCAGACTAGATTATTGTAATGCACTCTACATGGGGCTGCCCTTGATTACCATTCGGAGGCTTCAACTGGTCCAGAATGCGGCTGCCCGGGTGGTGATGGAGTGTGGGCGGTATGCACATGCCTCGCCTCTGCTTCGGGAGCTGCACTGGTTGCTGGTTTGCCTCCAGGTGCAATTCAAGGTGCTGGTTATCACCTTTAAAGCCCTAAATGGTAGTGGGCCAGGATATTTAAGAGACTGCATCACCCAAGGACATCTGTCCGTCCCACCAGAGTGGGACAGAGAGGCTCTCTAGTTGTTCCATTGGTCAGAGAGGCACATCTCTCTGGCACTAGAAGGAGGGCCTTCTCTGTGTCTTCTCCGGCCCTATGGAACCTCCTACCAACTGAGCTACATCTACAGATGGACTTGCTGTCTTTCAGGAAGAACTTAAAAACATGGCTGGCTGGACAGGTATGGGGTCCTAGCGGTACCATGACCCCAGCTCGCTGGTTAGTTTGAGCTCCCTCTCTC
This sequence comes from Furcifer pardalis, assembly GCA_030440675.1. Taxonomy (NCBI): domain Eukaryota; kingdom Metazoa; phylum Chordata; class Lepidosauria; order Squamata; family Chamaeleonidae; genus Furcifer; species Furcifer pardalis. The sequence goes on from CP126893.1 coordinate 157,075,790, forward strand.
CCCTGGTCTTTTAATTTTTAATCTTTTATCTCTGGGACTTAGTTTTTGATCTTTTAATTATGATGGGAATTGACTGATTTTTTAAAAATTTAAAAACTTGAAAATTTAAATTTTTATAGTTGGGATTCTGAAGCTCTGGGATGATGGGTTTGGATTGTATTATGTAGCTTTTTTTTGTGATGTTGTAAACTGCCCTGGGTCGCCCTGGCGAGGAGGGCGGTATAGAAGTATGAAAAATAAATAAATAAATAAATAAATAAATAAATAAATAAATAAATAAATAAATAAATAAAGTGATTGAACATTTGTAACAATTTTATTATGAGTTTTGCAGCCTTCACCTCTGATAAGCAGATATTCTTGATTTTACTACAGGCTTCCACCAGAGAAGAAAAGAAACCACTGCGGTGCAATAAAGGATAACATACTTTCTGATAGCTGCAGTGCTGAACATATGTGGATCTGCCGAAAGGATGCTTTTTTGCTGTGAATTTTAATATAAAAATTACACAAATACTGTTATTAAAGAAAAATAAAAACGTCCTTTCATAACAACTAGAGTCTAATTTCTACAACAGCAATATTTTAAGTTCTTGGTAAGATTTGAGGTTCTTACTCATAAGAAGGACAGGTTGTACTTACCAGTAACTGTCGTTCTCCGAGTATGTTGTTTGGGGATTCACACTGATGGGTTCTGCACCTGCGCTGAATCCTGAGCGGAGCTGGAAAGCTAATTGGATAAAAAGTTTTAAATGTGGGACCGCCCACCATGCCCAACCCCTTCTGGCGCCATTTCACGCTCTCTCCTCAGTTTGATACTAGAGCTGCCCGCGAAGCATAAGGCCATTTCAGGCCGGCAGCCTTGAGGGGAGGTAGGGTTGGGTTGTGTGAATCCCCAAACAACATACTCGGAGAACGACAGTTACTGGTAAGTACAACCTGTCCTTCTCCTTCGTGTTGTTTGGGGATGCACACTGATGGGTGATTAACAAGCTCACTTACTTGGATGGTGGGCAGCCGGCGTCCTGAGATGCAGGAGAGTGTGAAGGCATCATGGATGGGTGGTCATCAACGAAGAGGATCGGAGACCAGCCGTCAGGATGGATCTGCCCCGTCTGACGTCAGCAGCAGACCTTGTGTCAACCCGGTAGTGGGTGATGAAGGTAGAGGACCTGGACCAAGTAGCGGTCTTGCAGATGTCCTCCATTGGGATGCCTTCTAGGAATGCAGTGGAGGAAGCCAATGTCCTGGTGGAATGGGCCCGGACATGGGGAGGCGGTGGCAAGGATGACATCTCATAGGCCAGGTAGATGGTACTTGAGATCCACTTGGAAAGTCTCTGGGCAGACAGAGGTTGTCCCTTGGACTTGCCACCATAGGCCACGAACAGTTGTTTGGCTCTCCTGAAGGACGCAGTCCTTTGTGTATAGAACAGCAAGGCCCTCCTGACATCCAACGAGTGCCACACTCTCTCTTGTGCAGACGAAGGATTCAGGAAGAATGCTGGAAGCGTGATGGACTGGGCCAGGTGAAACTCAGTCAGGACTTTGGGCAGAAATGCCAGGTCTGGATGCAATACTACCCTATCAGGGTAGAACTTGAGGAAAGGAGGGTCAGACCTTAGGGCTGCTAGTTCTCCTGCCCTCCGGGCAGAGGTGATGGCTACAAGAAAGGCAGTCTTGTAAGAAACAAACTTGATGTCCACTGTAGCCATGGGCTCAAAGGGCGCCTTCGTGAGCGCGGTGAGCACAGCAGTGAGAGACCACTGGGGGGGGGTATCTTTACCGGAGGGTAGGCATTACGCAGTCCCTGGAGGAACCTTTTAACAGTCTTGTCTCTGAAGGCGGAGGACAATACTGATGAAGGTGGGGCTTGGCCACCACCGCAGCCAAGTGGACCTTTAAGGATGAGTGTGCAGATCCTGACTCGGCCAGGTGCAGGAGGTAGGGCATGACGTCCTGCAGGGATGCAGAGTCCACGGTGTGGTCGCTGGATGCCAAAAAGTCCATGAAGCAACGGTACTTGGCATCGTAGGACTTCCGCGTGGAAGGCTTCCTTGATAGTTCAAGGATCCGTGCTAGGTCGGGCGGATAAGCCAGGCTGTCAGGTGTAGGCTCGGCAGATCCAAGTGTAGGATCCGACCGTCCCCCATGTGGAGGAGATTCGGATCGGTGGGTAGGCGAAGGAAGTCGGAAGCCAGGGTCTGGAGCAGTGGGAACCAAGGCTGGCGCGGCCAGGATGGGGCGATCAAGATCGTCCATGCGTTCTCCGTACGGATCCGTACCAGGACCCGTTGGATGAGAGGGATCGGTGGGAACATGTACAGCAGACCCTGACGCCACGGCACCATGAAGGCATCGCCCTCCGATCCGTGGCCGATCCCCGCTCGGGAACAGTAACGGCGGCACTTGGTGTTGGCTTGTGTCGCAAACATGTCGAGGTTCGGTGTGCCCCACCGTCGGCACAACCGGTCGAACACTGATCCGTCCAGCTCCCACTCATGCATCGCCGTCCCCTTTCGGCTCAGAGAGTCCGCATCAGAGTTCAGGGTGCCCTGGATGTGGACACCTATGGGGAACACGTGTACCTTCAGGCACCACTCCCAGATCTGTACAGCCAGGTGAAGGAGGGAGAGAGATTTGGTTCCTCCTTGCCGGTTGAGGTAGGCTAGGGTCGTGGTGTTGTCCGAGGCGATCTGCACCACGTGGCCTGCTATCGAGAGTCTGAAGGACCTCATCGCCTTCCACACCACCAGCAGTTCGAGGAAGTTGATGTGGTGGCTGGCTTCCGCGGGCGTCCAGACCCCGTGGACCCGTAACCCGTGGCAGCACGCTCCCCATCCGTGCGTGCTCGCATCGGTGGTGATTTGGACGGATGGTGCGGGAAGAATGAAGAGCTTTCCCGCGGCCACATTGCGGTCCATCGTCCACCAGTTCAATTGGTCTTGCAGCTCCGGAGTCGGTGTGAGCCACTTCCCGAGGTCATTGTGGGTGCTGTTGAAGGAGGCGAGGAGCCACGACTGGAATGACCGCATCTTGAGCTTGGCGTGCGAGATCACCGCCGTGGTCGACGCCATGAGCCCTAGTAAGCGGAGGGCGTCCCTCGCACGGACGCGACGCCTGCCTTGAATCCGTGCCACCACCGCATGGATATCGAGCAGACGTTTGGGCGGAGCGTAGGCTCTCAGAGCCAGAGAGTCCAATACGGCTCCGATGTAGTCTATTCTTTGAGTGGGGGTCAACTGAGACTTTTTGTAGTTGACCCGTAGACCGAGACTCCGCATAAGGGCCAGGCAATGGGCAACATCGTCCTTGGCTTTCTGTTGGGTCGGGGAGCAGACCAACCAGTCGTCTATGTACGGGAACACCTGGACACCTTGCAGCCAAAGATGAGCAGCCACCGGTGCCATGCACTTCGTGAACACCCTCGGAGCGGTGGAGAGGCCGAAGGGTAGACACGTGTACTGGTAGATGTCGCTGCCCACTTGGAAGCGGAGGAAGCGACGATGTTCCCTCCTGATGGATACATGGAAGTAAGCATCCTTCAGGTCGATGACGGTGAACCAGTCCCCGCGGTTGACCAGTGGGAGGATGGAGTGAAGGGTCACCATCCGGAACTTCCTCGCGTCGATATGTTTGTTGAGGAGACGGAGGTCCAAGATGGGATGGGACCCCCCGTCTTTCTTGTCCACGAGGAAGTAGCGGGAGAAGAACCCCTCGTGAGACTCCGACACCGCGACCAGCTCTATGGCGCCCTTCTCTAGGAGAGCTGATAGTTCTTCCTGGAGTGGTGGAGACGGATCGGTGACACGGACCCGTCCTACAGTAGGGCATCTCTTGAACTCAATCGCGTAGCCAGAGTCTAAGATGGCTAAAACCCACTTGTCTGTGGTGATGGCAGACCACGTCGACAGGTAGTCCGCCAGGGGACGGTATGGTAGAGTCTCGGTCACGGAAGAGTCAAACGCGTTGTTTGCCCTTCCGTTCCGTCCACTTACCAGTCTGGTGGCGCTGCTGGTAGCGCGGACGGGTGGCTTGCTGCCTCGGCCTGTAGGGTTGGTACCGGGGGTAGTCCTCCTGCCTCTGTGGGTGGCGAGGCTGGTAGGACGGGCCTGCCTGTGATGTTGATGGCTGGTCCTGATGGTATCGGTTGGATCCCTGGCGTGGAGCGCTGAGCTGTTTTATGGTGGTGTAGTCCCCTTTCAGCTCCCCCAAGGAGGTGTCCGTCTCCTTGGCGAACAGACCCTTGCCATCAAAGGGCAGTTCCTCCATGAGCCGCTTGACGTCGTCCTGCAGATCAGCCGAACGAAGCCAGGTGTGCCGGCGAAGTTGGATGGCGGAGGCCAAGTTCTTAGCCTCCAACTCCGTAACGTGCCTCCCGGTCCGGATCTGTTGGAGGGCCAGCTGGTTGCCTTCCAGGCAGACGTTCTCGAACTCCACTTGGCGTTCAGGTGGCAGCAGTGACTTGAAGGATTCCGCCTTCTCCCATAGGCGGCACTGGTAACCGCCCATGGCCGTCGCATAGTTGGACGCACGGAAGGACAGGGAGGCATTGGCGTAAAACCTCCTGCCCAGTGCATCCAACTTCTTCCCCTCCTGCATGGACGGGAGGGGAGTGCTGCTCACCAGGGTTTGGTGCTGGGAACCCTTGACCACGCGGGAGTTCGGCGCCGGGTGAACGTGTAGGAAGTTGGAGTCATCGAGAAGTCTGTACATGGAGTCCACTCTGTTGGACACTGAGTGGGATGACACAGGCTTCTTCCACACTTCCTTGGCCGCCTTGGCGATCTTTGGGAGGAGGCCCAGGCGGACGGGGACATGGCACAAACCACGTCCTTGCACTCCTCCAGGGGAGCCTCCGCCCTGATCCCAAGCGTGGATCCGAGGCGGGTGATCAGCGTCGTGTAGGTTCTCTGGTCCTCCGGCTGGGAACCGTGGGCCGACCCTATGTTGTCATCAGGGGACTTGTCAGCGGCAACTGGCGGCGGCTGATCCTCCTCCTGGTCAGACGACTCGTCGGAGCCTTCCGACCGCTCCGAGACGCTGGGCGGTGGTAGGAAGGCCTCAGGGTCCGAGTCCAACCAGTACGGCCTGGCAGTCCTCGGATCGCTCCCTGGCAAAGGCAGCTGGTACAGAGGGAGAGAGGCCTCCGACCGCGCCTGTTCTACGTGGTGTCTCTTCGGAGCCGGGCCCTCCTCACGGAGTGGTGGTGCCTCCGGAGCCGGTTCGGGGGGCAGAGGAGCCTCCACGAAAGCCGGCGGTGGTGGCTGAGGGTCCCGGAACTGGGCGACCAACTTCTGCACCATCGCCTCGATGAGCGGGGCGATGAAGCTCAACTGGGCCGACGGTTCGGAAAGCGGGCCAGGAGCCACAGAAGAGGCGAGAAGAGAGGTGGTCCTCCGCGGCGGTGGTGGTGGAGGAGTCTCCGGCGGAGGCGGAGGGCTGGGAGCCCTCTCTGGCGTGGCAGTGCCCGGGGCGTCCACTGACATCCTGCCCAGTGTTGGCAGAGCTGCGACCAGGAGAGATGCTAGTGAGCGTGGCGGCGAAGAGTGAGCCGGCCTCGGGGTCGACAGAAGAGAAGATGTGGAGCATCGGCGCTTTTTCTTCTCTTTTTTGTCCTTCTTTTTCTCCTGCTCCTTCTTACATTTAAACAGTTCTGCGGCCGATGGCCGTGAAGAAGAAGCGGAGGTCGAAGGAACCGACGTCGAAGCAGCCGCCTGCTCTGGAGCTGGGGAAGATGGCGGCGCAAGTGTGGCCTCCATCAGGTAGGCTTGAAGACGATATTGGCGGTTTTTCAATGCAGTCTTCTAGAAGCCTCAGCAAACCGTGCAGGTCTGGACCTGATGGTGTTCCCCCAGGCAGCGGAGGCAACGCACGTGTCCGTCCTTGCTCGGGAACTTTCTCTTGCAGGACGGACACTGCTTAAAGGCTGCTGCTGAGGCTATCCACCGAAGTAGATGGCCTAGTGCGAAAAATTATCCTGGCCGGGAGGCCCCGGCACGAGATTGCAGCGAAGGAGATTTTTTTTTTTTTTTTAGCGGCGGCTGAGGGAGAGCCCCCAGCCACACGAGGACCAAGGGGTTGTGAGTCCCCTGGTCCGAGAAAAATTGTAGTTAGGAAAAAATTGAAGATTCTGAGGCAAACTCAGGGGAAAAAACTCACAGCTTTTTTTCCAGGCTCCTGCTCGCGCAGCGAAAAAAAGCAAACTGAGGAGAGAGCGCGAAATGGCGCCAGAAGGGGTTGGGCATGGTGGGCGGTCCCACATTTAAAACTTTTTATCCAATTAGCTTTCCAGCTCCGCTCAGGATTCAGCGCAGGCGCAGAACCCATCAGTGTGCATCCCCAAACAATACGAAGGAGAAAGTATGGATCTTGCACATCAGTGTACTTATGTTAGCTATAGTGTCAAAGCCACACACTGAACAGCCACTTTAACTAAGGCTGATTCTGTTTGCTAAAATAATGAAACATTAATAATGGCCCAAATATTGTTGCTTAGAATAGCAAAGTGTAATGTAATTCTCAGAACCCAGAATAAAACAGGTAATATCTACAGAGATTTCTTAACGTACACAAGTTAATGTGTTAAAGGCTGAATAGTAACACAAACTACATAACAGTATTTTACTCATTACTTCTGATCATTGAGAGAGACAGAAAAGTGGACTGAAGGCAGATGGACCTAGAGGTGGCAGGACAAACAGACCTTAAATGGGAACATATCTAAAAGAGAAATGTTAGAAGCACTTGAGAGATCATATGGGCTTACAATTCTAAATTATTATTATTATTTAAATTTTCTTCATAATAATGTAAAAATGTGTATAACATATAAATATACAAAAAATAAACACATAGATTAAAACAAATTATGAGCCTCCCTTGTCAAACCTTCAAAATATTTGTCCATTTTTATCCACTTCATTTTAGTTTCTTCAGTTTTCTGAATATATCTTTCTTTATTCATGTCAGAGTCACCACCAGCATACAATAACATATAATGCCAAATTTAACATATCTAAAACAAAAGGGAATTAAGAGGACTAGATGACATCCACCCAACATCGGGTCACCTCAACAGCATTTCCTCTTGCCAACAGAAGATCCTCCTCAGTGCACATTGAAGGGCACTGGGCAATTGTTTGCTCTTCACATTCACACAGGCTGTTCTCTCAGGGAGATCCCTCCCAGATTAGCCCATGATCTTCCTACCCTGGCACAAATTCTGTTTAAAGCTTTCCACACGGGCCATGGTTCTTTGTGGCCAAGAATCACGTAGAAATGACTACAAAGAAGAGATCTACCCTATGCCCACCAATGGCCTGTGAAGGAATGGAGATATTGACCTTTCTTTAGAACCCAGGTCCACCTGCTTACACCAAGATTAATTGGCGGACAGACTTGTTGCTTGCTAGAATAAGCATTGCTGGTATAAGCTTTTCTTGTTCAGTGGCATAGTCTAGTTTGACCTTTTGTGACCCCATGGACTATTGCACGCCAGGCACCCTGTTGAGTAAGTGCCTACACAGCACTGATCATGTAATTGCAAGGCAGATATGGTTGCGTCACTTTAGGAGAGACTCACTGAGGATAACCAGGTGTTATGTGTCTGCCCTTGTCCAAACAACTGCTGAGCATATTAAGGGTCTTATTGAGTGTGTTCTCTGGCCTGCATTCACTTGCTAGCCCTCTTCTCACTCTTTCTCCCTGCTTTGACTTATGCCTTATTGCCTAAGCCAGGATCTGGAAGTGTTTGGCTTAGGAAAGCTACGCCATGACTGCCACAAACCCAACCTCAGGAGTTACCAAGAAAACTGCTTCACTGCTTCTCCTCTGCAACTCTACTCTGTGTCCAGATGTCTTGGGTAATTGCTACATTGACGGACCTGAGAACAAAGTGCTTTTGACTCAACATAGCTGGCTACTCATGCTGTGTGGAATATGTGGATAAGCCTATACTGAGGAGAGACTGAAACTGTGGACCTTGTGACTGGCACGTGTCCTCAGACAGACAGTGTAAGACTGTGTGTTGAACCTTTGATTTGTATATATAAACTTTGTAAAAACTGTGAATGCTTGAGAGACCAAGCAAAAGAGTTTACTTTCTGCACTGTATATAGCATTTGAATTTACTCATGAGTAAATGAGTTTTTTCCTCTTTCTTTGCACGAAAACCCACCTGGATTTCTTTTGCCCACAAACCATAACAGCAGGACCACTATCACAGGTGCATGGCCAGGGCACTGTCCGCTAATTCTGCTGCTAACAATTCAAGACACTCCTATCCTCTACCATCCTCCTCAACCTGTTCAGTTCTGTGCCCACTGCATCAACAATACCATCCAGCCACAAGATCGTTATCCGATGCAACTTTTTTTTTTACAAAATTTTGCATCATTATCCGGTTTTAGCGTTATCCGAGGTATTACTGTACTTTAATTCCATCATCTTTTAGGGCTTTAAATAATTCAACTGGGATACCATTGTCAGGAAAATTTTATTTCTATTTTCCCCAGCTGCTACACACAAAAGGACTCTAGGCACAATATCTTAAAGTATCATTAATTAATTTATTGCATGCATAAGCCAAATAAAATCAGAAAACATTCTATAAAGTACAATACTTTAATAATAAAGAGATACAAGTAATATTAAGATTGGCCAATAATATAGAAATTTGGAACAAAGCAAAGATAGGTATCCCAAAGATCCCTTGTTTGCAATGCCTGACTGCCTGTCTTTTCTTCCCTTATATACCTTCTAAAACTGCCTTTTTTCCTAGTACATTAGGTCATGTCACGTTTTGCGGTTAACAAGATACATGTGAGACACGTGGTCAGTATGAGGCTGCACTTATGTCAAATAATATGAATCAAAATTTATCTCTCACAATCCCCCGTTTTTGTCCTATAGGACAACACTTCAATACACAATTTTTCACATACTGTATTTTTATATAAACTCTTACTTAACTGTCCATAGCATTGACTCACAATCTATCTTACAAAAATCTATCTATTTGGTCATTGAATATTTTATCATCTCACAATTATCTCAGTATCTCAGTTTCTACTTCAAACTTATGGTTCAAAGTTGCACACTACTTTTCATATATATTTTCATCCTATTCCTTAAGGAAACAGGAGGCACAACTACATCATTTTCATAGCAAAAGAAAGCAGATTACTTATAATGCATGTGCCTTTTACTTCTGGTGGAGCACTAGTAGTACTCGTACCAACAAGATCTTCTAAGTACTTATACTTTTAAGGATTAAATGATTCTATTCTAGATTTATACTTTAGGGGTTCTAAAAACCAGGACACAATATCAGTCGATCATACAATGCATAGGTTCAAATCTAGCAATCCAATTAACTGTCAAAGGGAACTCATTACAAGTAACTACCACATGATTTCAGAGTTCTAACTAAATCCTAAAATACAGAATAGTGGGAAAATCAGGAGATGCCCCCACCCCCCAAGCATCCATTGCTTCCACCACACAGATTATTCGCCTATAACGTCTAAGACCCAATTCCTCTCTTCTGTGATGGGAATAGCCGGGAGGAGTACATTGTGTCATCGTGCCATTGGTCTGCTGCAAATCCAGGGTTCAGTTCTGGTGCAGCTGGAGCTGGAAAATCCTTTGTGGTTTATATAAGCACATTCTGCTCCTCCACGAACCTTAAACCTGAAGAGTAACAAGACAAAGGCCTAGCACTTTCACAGAAGTTGTAACGTCATGGACTAACATAAAATCATGCAACATGATGTGTTACACAAACCTGTCTCCTTACTAGAGAAGTAGAAAGCAAGTACAGTGGTACCTCAAACAATGATTTTAATCCATTCCATGGGGCTCATTGTTGTACGAAAAAGATTACTATATGATGCATGTATTGTATAGCGATTTTCCCTTTGGGATGCATCGAACAACGAATATCTCTATGGGAAAAATCGTACAACAACCAAAATTCATTGTACATTTTTTCCCATAGAGATGCATAACCATTTTAGTTATATGGGGCACAATCTTGTTTCAAATCTTCGTTGTTGTACAATTTAATTGCTGTACAAGGCATTCATTATACGGAGTTCTCCTGTATATGCTTGCCTTTCAGGAGTTTGGGAGATTGTGAAAAAAGATGTTTGATGTTGCTGTTCAGTCACACAGTCAGGTCTGACCCTTTGTGACCCCATGGACCACCACATGCCAGGCTCCTCTGTCATCCTCCGTAGCCAACCCAGATCTACACCCACTGTGTCAAGGATGCCATCTAATCCTCTGCTGCCCCATTCTCCTTTTGCCTTTGATTTTTCCCAGCATCAGGGACTTGTCCAGCGAGTCCTCTCTTCTCATTTGGTGGGCAAAGTACTTGAACTTCAGCTGCACCGTCCAAGGATCAGTCAGGGTTGATTTCCTTCAGGACTGACTGATTTGATCTCTTTGCAGTCCAGGGGACTATGAAGACTCTTCTCCAGAACCAAAGGCATTCTTCTGCACTCAGCCTTTCTTAGGGTCCAGCTCTCACAGCCATATGTTACTACTGGGAAAAACATTGCTTTAACTATGCAGACTTTTGTTGGCAGGGTGATGTCTGTACTTTTTATTATGCTGCCAAGATTTGTCATAGCTTGCCTTCCAAAAAGCAAGTGTCATTTTATTTCATGGCTGCAGTCACCATCTGCAGTGATCTTAGATCCCAAGAAGGTAAAGTCAATCACTGCTTCAATTTCTTCCCCTTCTATTTGCCAGTGAGTGATGGGGGTTTTGATGTTGAATTTCAGGCCAGTTTTTGCACCCTCCCCTTTCACCCTCATCAAGAGGCTCGTTAGGCCTTCTTCACTTTCTGCCATTAGAGTACTGCCATCTGCCTATCTCAGGTTGTTATTTCTCCCAGAAATCTTAATTCCAGCTTGTGCTTCTTCCATCCTTGCATTACACATGATATACTCTGCATACAAGTTAAATAAGCAGGGTGACGATATACAGCCTTGTACTCACTTCTGCAAATTGATTTTCAGAAATAATACAAATTACTCTTGTTGTTATTATTATTATGCCAAGTTGGTTTTTATTTACAGTGTACTCTTCCTAGCAAAAAGTACAGTAAAACCTTGGATAACACTAAAACTTGGTTTCACAAGTCTTTGTGTTACCCGATTTTTAGTGTTATCCGATGCATGTTAAAATCCTATGGGATGCATCAGATAACATTAAAACTCCATAGAGATACATTGTAATCAGCACAGGCTTTAGTGAACATTATCCGATGCATCCCACATAGGGTCTTAATGTTATTCGATGCAATTCCCCCCTCCCATTGCTTAACATTATGAGGTTTTAGCGTTATCTGATGCAAATGTTATCCGAGGTATTACTGTACTCAAAAAGTAATGCATTCGTTGCTCCTTCTTGTGGCATCCTGAGAAAGAGTAACTTGCCCAGCATTGCACTGGTTGACCTTTTGTACAAGAGGCACAGTGAAGAATCAGGCACTTTATCCCTGGCTCCACAGCCAGATCCTCCAGCCTATTGAGCCTAGAAAGCAACCAGAACGGTTTGATTGCTCTCCCCAAAGGAGAGAAACAACTTCCAGACCTATTGGCAGTTCTTTGAAATTGGAAACCAAAAGAGACTAAAGCATCAAAGGTAGAGCTAATGTTGCTAATAGCATTGCCAGTATATACTCTCATGTATCATTTGTTGGATGGTCATTCATTTGTTTCTTTTTGGTGTGTCTTCCAAAGCAGCATAGACCTTTCCCCCCTCCCCCCCCCCACAAAACAATACCTTTCTTTCTCTCTTCTGCTTTACTGTTTCTCTGTGGGGTCCATATTTTGTCCAAATGAACATTAGGTGCTCAGACCTGCCAAGGACCCTCTGAAATGTTCTGAATATCTTTTCAGTTAAGCAGTCAACTCTTTTTTGAGTTCTGAAATTTATTTCTTGCAATAAACAAAAAGTGAGTCTTACCAATTATTGAAGGTAGTGCCATTGGTCCACCTCCAGGGGTCTTCTTCAGAATCCCTTTGGAGACCAATCCAGAAGTCAGCAGAAGTTTTGTATCGTTGCAAGAGTTCCTTGATGTGGACAAGGAATGAACACATTAGTTCAAAAAACAACACAACAACCCACAAGTATAAGCTAGCCTTCATTAAACTGATCACAAGCCTGCAGGTGCGGCACAGACCATGTGGTTCTGATTTACTTTTATGTGGAAAGCACAAACCAATCACACTAAATCACACAGCATAAACCATGGGCCGATATATACACCAAGGTCCTCTGTTTAAAGTGAATTCACTGCCCCTACTCTGACTTTCACTTTTTTTTAATTAAAAAGTTTGTTGAAAGTGATTTTTAAATGGGGGCCAAAAACAATCTTCCAGCAAAAGAACCAGGAGTGGGCATAATTTGGGGGATTTCAATGATTGTCCAACATTGCCCTTGGTTTTGTGGTGCTCAGTCTGATGCAGCACTCAAGAATCAGGGTTATTTTTGTTGATATTTTTGCCATTTTAAAAAAGGCCACACACCACCCTTGCTTCAGGATTTTGAAGTTTCTGGAGTCTAAATCTAAGTCCAACTCTTCCTCCAATCTCTCACCCCCATCTCCCTCAAGGGAATTTACAATATTGTCAAGATATAAATTATGGCTAAATATACATATTATCTTGTTTTTAATGACAAATGGGAGAAAAAACATTCCTGGTCTGCTAAGAAATCTAACATAGAGGGCTCTACATCTCTTACTGAGCCACCTCAAAGTTCACCAGTCAGATCACTATAAAATCAGCCACAGACACCTCATGTCTGCCTTTCCAGACAGAATGTCAGAAAATACATGAGTGTGTAGACCTGCTCCTGCAGAGGTGTGTGTGTGTGTGTGTGTGTGTGTGTGTGTGTGTGTGTGTGTGTGTGTGTGTGTGTGTGTGTGTGTGTGTGTGTGTGTGTGTGTGTGTGTGTGTGTGTGATTAGCCCTCTGAGCCCCCCAGTAGACCGTTCAGCTTCATCCCACAAGTCCAGAAGAACCCAGGATACAGTGAGCCTCCCAAGACTCTAGCCAGTGCCGAGGAGTTTGCGCAGGTGGAGGAAGGGGAGGCAGCTGATCTGGGACAGTGAAGAGAAGAAGGGTGGCACTGGGAGGCTCAACTGGGTCATCAATTATGTCACATGAAAAAGAGGCACAAGAGGAAGCAGCAGAATGTTAGGACTCCATCTTCTGGATCTCCACGGAGTCGCAAATAAGGAAAGGGGGCAAATGGAGCCAGATCCTCCCATTCAACTGGGGCAGGCCCTGAGGACCTGGGACTCCAGCAATGCCTTTCCCCAGCCAATTCAGCCATTCCCCACCCAGGGAATCATCACCACCTGATAAGAGTCCCAGTACCAAAGCCCAGCCAGCTAAGCAACTGCAGGCACAAGTGGCAACAGGAACAGCTAAGCAGGTCCACGGAGGAATGTCACTGCAGAGCTCAAGTCCTTATACCTCCCTGTACCTGCCTTCCCTATAAGGGCTGCATCCTGGGCTGTGGTATGTATGTGTAATTATGGGAGAGAGATGGTTTGTGGGGAACCTTCACTGAACCAGGTGCATCAGCAGGGCTTGGTCTTCTAGGCCCTGGGGGCACTAACTGTTACTGCAATGGCTTTCACACCAATGGCAGAAGGAGCTTGAAATTTGACTGGACTGGACCATCCTGTGCCTTTAACTGCCCCTCTCACTTCAAATTGTGAAGCTGTACTTGCCTCCTGTACTGAAGAGATGGTTCTCATGGGCAAACTGCTGCTGGGTGGAGTTGAGGGCTGTGCTGGCTGTTGGTGGTGGTTAATAGTTTCCATGGCAACTGGGCTTGGCTTGTGTTTTTTAGTTCCCTTAGCCAAAATCCCTTCCTTCCTGAGCTGGGAGGGTTGTGGATGCAAGGTGGCCACACCTGGCCGCAGGTAGATAGGACGACACCTTAAGAAAAAGCCAATGTGGGCCTACCCAGGGACACTGCCAATGTCATTGTACTCACCATCTCTTCTTGGGAGTCAACCACAGCTAAAGAAGCATTGAGTACCAAACAGTGGTTCTTGCTAGATTCCCAGTCTGCTTCTGCATCACTAAAGTAGTAACATTTCCTCCTGTATCCAACCCAGTCATCAGGACAGGAGGCCACTGGGAGTGCAAGATGGGTGGGCAATGGGTACTCTGCTCTTGTACACAGCACTAAAAAGAAGTTCAGAAGGAATAAAGATTACTACCTATTCCACCTCTATGTTCAAGTGAATCCTTTTTCCTGCTTGCAAAGAGACTCATCCATAAAAGCAAGAAAGGGAAGTATTGGCCACGTTTCCTGCTGACAGAATTGTTGTGTCTTGGCATCTGACATTATTTTTAATAAAAAGTGGGAGTGGTTCTGTGGCTGTCCACTTCATTTTCAAAAGGACCCCTGTTCTTAGCATTTCTAGAATCTGAAAAAGACTCAAAATCCTTTTAGTTAATCCTACCAACATGACACAATTGGTGTGAATTTGGGTAGCATAATCCATTTAGAATATCACCTGCCACATCCATTCTTCATCCTTCACCAATTCTATCAAATACTCTTGGCTATGAACATCTCACATGTGGTGCCTTAACTATGGAATATCCTATGGAGGAATAACAAGTACCAAGATTGCAACTCTTACAGCACCAGCTCAATCCTTTATGTTTGCCAAGGCATGTTATTAGTTTTTCTTTGCTTTTCCTTTCTTTTCTCATGTTCATTGGGTTTTCCTTTTCTTTAAGATGCTGACTGGGAGGCGGAAGGTCAGCAGTTCGACTCTCAAGTACTGCTGGACAGAATGAGCTCCCATCTTTGTCCCAGCTCCTGCCAACCTAGCAGTTCGAAAGCAAGAAATTGCAAGTAGATAAATAGGGACCACTTCAGTGGGAAGGTAACAGCGTTCCGTGCACTCTGGTGTCTAGTCATACCTGACACATGACCATGGAAATGTCTACAGAAGCAGACAACGCTTGCTCTTCGGCTTTGAAACAGAGATGAGCACTGACCCCTAGAGTCAGATACGACTGGCTTTCGAGCAAGGGAAACCTTTATCTTTACTAAAGTATTGTTCTTTGCTTGGTAATTTTTTTTAAAGTGGTACCCATGTTAGTCTGTGCAAGCATACAAAAAAAGACAAAAATGCTGTGGCACCTTAAAGACAAACTCCTGTACAGTATTTTAATGTTAGCTTTCATGGATCAAGTCCACTTCACTCTTATCTCTGATGAAGTGGACTTGATCCACGAAAGCTAACATTAAAATACAGGAATTAGTCTTCACGGTGCCACAATGTTTTTTTGTCTTTTTTTAAAATTCTTTACTTGGAGTATTCATTTTAGAGTTATTTTTTCTTTGTTTCTAACAGACTATATAGCTTTGGCAATATTTGTACACCTTCCTTATGTCCATAAGAATGAACTGTAGTTTACAATGTTATATTTTCATTGTAAATATTTGTGTAAAATAAGCTAATACTTTAAAGTTGGCATTGATGTTCAGGACTCATCTGACAATTCCATGCTGCATCTACATTACAAAACCACTTTAGGAACCCAATATCCATTTGCCACAGTCATGGTAATTTTGCTCGAAACCTTAAGGCAAGGGTTCTCAACTTTTTCAAGCCATGGACTAGAATGGCAGTTTCCCCCATCGTAAATGCTGTCATAAAATGTGTCCACCACTGTCATAAATGCATTTACAACAGCCATGGGCACATTTACAGTTGTTTTAAACACATTTATGACAGCCACAGGTGCATTTGCAGCTGTCGTAAACATGTCAGCTTCCACTTCCAATGGCGGCGGCAGCAGTGTCATGGGCCACGTGAAATGGTGCCACAGGCCAGGGCCAGCCCACGGGTCGTAGGTTGAGAACCGCTGCCTTAAGTTCTTTCCACAAATACAGCTTCCACATAGCAGTCCTAGCCTTCCACAAGAGCAGGTATGGCTTCTGGAGATATTTTAAATTTGTTTCTAGAACTGATACTATGATTTGGTAGAATAAGGTAGCCAAGCAGATAGATGGAATTCACTCTTGATATGATCTTGCTGATATCAGCACAATTAGACCAAAATTTGTGTGAGACAACAGAATCCAAAGCATTCTTCTTTGTATATAGGATGTGGTAAAATAATTAGTTTTCAGTTCTAAATAAACATGCTCAGGTGACTACTGGTATGTTCCAGACAGATGAGGCACCTCCCATATGCTTGGGGTTACAGCTCCCAGACTACCTACCAGTTGGCCAACTCTGCTGGAGTCAGCCAGAGCTGCAGTCCAATCATCTAGTCTGACCATAACATAATTATTTTCTTCTCTTAGTGGCATTCTGTCAACATAGATGCAATAACTATACTTTTGCAACACACCTTAATCTTTGGAGCCATGACCAGTCATGTATGTCTACTGGTCTATCAGAAAAGCAAGCAAAGACTGTCCTCATTGTGTTATAGTTCTCCCAGGCAAACTAGCATTAGCATTTCAGAGGAGAAGAAAGGAACAAAGGAATACAAAACACAGAAGAAGAAGTCAATGCAACTTTTCACTCACCTGCTATCACACTGATGGCTATGATCAGCAGGATAACTATCAAACTCACAAGAAAACTCAGCAGTTTTGAATTTTGATATTGCTGAATCTTTCTTCTCTGCTCCAACCCTGCAGAGGGAATAAAAGTATCAAAACCTGCTAAAGTGCACTGGGGTTTGAGATAGTTATTGTGAGAACTTACAGACTGTGTAAACCATATCCAAATTGTATCTGCCTCTAAGCTGAGTCTATCCAATGTTTCTACCTCTTTTACTAGGAAGTTAAGAGCACTGCTGTCAAGGTACTGACTGTCACAGATGACTTATCAGGGAACACGGGCTATCTCTAACTAGATATCAGTCCACTGGCGAGACACACACACATACCCATTCAAGGATGAGAGGACAAGGCCCTGAGCAACCACCTGTTGTTGGGAAGCAGCAGTGGTCTAGTCCTTTGAGCTCAGGCCTCACTCAGACTTCCAAGCAACAAGAGAAAAATACTCCCATAGTCCATGTCTGGGTCATGTTATCAGAAAGTCTGAGCCAATATTCTCCTGATCCGCTCTCCTTGCCCCTGCTTTCACAGAGTCGCTGTATGGGAAGGTAACAATTCTCCAGTGCACAATGACAAGCTTATCTCGGCGCATAAATCCTGCTCCTCCAGGTTCACAAAACAAAGACGCACTGTTGTCTTTGCAGGTTTATTGAAGAAGTAATGGAAATCCAAAAATAATCAATTTCAGAAAACAGACTATTAACCTAACTATTAATTCCAAAAAATTCTAGCTATCACCCATAGTAGGGTTCCTATCCTACTCTACCACTAAACTTTAAAATAATAAAAGAAGCGCTAACTTTCCTAAGTAATTCATCTCGCCTGAGACAAAGTCCCAGCTTCTATGAAAATAGACTGAGTATAGCCTATCCCAAAACCATCTCTTGATGTTCCGATCTGTTCCTAATAAGGTAATGAAGCTCACGGGCTTTTGCTGTCTTGAAGATGTCAATCTTGATGCAATCTAGATGCAGTTCTTGAAGTAGCTAAAATCAGAGGGGGGCGGTATACAAAATTTTCCCCTCTCTCTCCACTCTAGAAATGTGGTTCTCATGGTCGGTTCTCACAGGTAGAGCATCTTTTTGAGATCATGCCTCAAACTCACCCTTGTGCCAAGAGTTTCTTATTGCCCTTTCTGAAGTTTGGCAAAGGATGGATATACAGCCAGTGTATCTCTCTGTATCCATTAAAATATTATATCATATCAATGTTTATTGCACAGTCAAAATATCATTGCACTACAATATAGAATACAGTGAAACCCCGGGTTATGACAGAGGTCCATCGCAACTGCCTCCGTCGTAAGCCAGAAAAATCGGAACCCGAAACACCCATTGGGTTATATTGAAATGAAAAACATGGTCACGATTTGACCGTTGTAATCGGGGGGGGGGGGGACCCACATTAAAACGGTCATAACCCGGAATGGCTTTTCCATTGGATTTGCCATCGTAACCTAAGGCAAACGTTACCCAAAGCAGTCATAACCAGGGGTTTTACTGTTAAACATTGTAACTTCAACACTAACATCTTACATCCTGCTGCTACAGTTTATGACACTGCACATCAAAGGTATCCACAAATGATATATTAGGCACTAAAATGATAAATTCATAATATCAAAACCATAAAATACATGTAGGGAAGAAGGCTACACCTGGTGATCACAAGGTTATCTCAGCCATCCATCCTTCCAAGGTCGGTAAAATGAGTACCCAGCTGTTCTTGGACTACAAATCCCAGAAATCATGTCCAGTGTAAGGATAACACACCCATGCTATCCCACTATCATAGCACATGTTCCACCTTTCAGAGTCCTGTACCCATTCAAGAGGCCCATACCACCTTTGTGCTGCTTCAGAGTACCTGTAGTCCTGCTCCAAGCTAGAGAAATCTATGATAGGTTTCAATCACTGACTGTTTATGCTTACAAACCAGCCAGATCAGGTAGGGCATGAAGTGTGAATTAGCTTAATATAGCATTGCCAATAAAGGAACTGGAACTCTCCCACCAGCTGAAGCTCTATGTAGTAAGTACACTAATACCTCGCATAGTGAATGCTTTGCATAGCGAAAAATTTGCATAACGAAGTGTTTTGTATGCAAGGGCAATACGAAAAAAAATGTTATGTGGGATTTTCGGTAGCCAGAGTATACCCGCTCAATGGAAACCTCGGTTAATGAACATTTTCCCCGTTATGTGGGGTACCACCAATAGTGCTTTGTATAACGAAAAAGTCCGCATAGCTAACAGCTCCATAGGATGGAGTTTTTTTGTTATGTGGGGTTCTACAGTACATGTCTTCTGTATCAACCAGTTTTATTTAGATAGGAAAAAATTAGAACAGTTCAGGATTAGGTAAAAAATTGGGGGGGGGGACATTTTTACATTCTTCCTTCAAAGAATAAAATAAGAAAGGCATATCCAGCTATATTTCCTGGCCTGGCCTAGCCAGCTGATACATTAAATTACATTTTTCTACTGTTTACTCACAAGCACAGTCTTCCTCTGTGGGAGGACCTTGCAACACATAATCTTAATCAGAAATATCTGAATGATGGTGATTCTTCTTCACATTTCAATATAACAAAATCCAATTTTCATTTCTCCTCCCACCTCTTCCTGGATCTTAACCAATACAATCACAGCATACAATGTCCATCATTCTTAGTTCCGTTCTCACATCTGCAAATGCAGACTGCGCTGGCTCTTCAGCTATGAAACAGAGATGAGCACTGAACCTTTGAGTCTGGTATGACTGCTTTTCAAGCAAAGGTGACATTTACCTTTTTACCTTACAAGTACACCAAAGAAATTCAGGATACAAATGGAGAGGTAACAGAAGGAAAACTGTGTGATCATTTTAGTATTGTATGCTGTCAGAGCGAGTCAGTTATCAGGGTGAACAGGATAGACAGGATAGACTTCACTACACGGGCCAATGAAATAAGTTGCAGTAAAAGAGCATCTTTTTAAGACCATGCCTAGAATCCACCCTTGTGCCAAGTTTCTTATTGCCCTTTTTGAAAGTAGCAAATGACATTAATCATCCTCCAAAAAAAGAAAAAAACCAACTCTTGTGATTGTGGATTGAGAGATAAAGCACGAGGGGGAACCAAACCTATGTGTACATTAATCGCAACTTACCATATCAAAGAAACCTCCCAATGTCCGGTGCTTTGAGGTTTTTCTTTAATTTCGTTGATGCTTCCATCAATTTCCCCATTTACTCCTGTGATGGCCAGCCTTGGCGCTCCAGGCTTTCTTGGACTTCAATTACCAGATGCCCAAATCAGCACTCCTGATGATGAGGGATTCTGGGAATTGAAGTTCAAGACCACCTGAAGTGCCAAGGTTCGCCATCACTGCCTCTACTCCATGTGAATTCAGAGGAACTAACTTATCTGACTTGGCAATTTCATTTATGATTTTCTCACTGAAACCCAATTATTCTGTTTTCACACAAAACATAAATAGTGTCTTTAAACTTTTAGTGTCTCTTGTGTTTTCAAAATGAACAGTGTTGAAGGACATGGTGAATAAAGCAATACTGTGGGATCCATCAAGCCATAACTCTGCTATCGATCTAAACTTGATGAGAATGCATTTTGCTAGTAAATTGCTCTGAACCTTTTGGGCAAGAGTTCCTTGTCTTATTACTATTATGTGGCTTTTTACATTTAATAGCTAAAGTGAACAAGGCTCAGAATCCCCCCCCCTTGGGGGGGGTTGCTGTAAGCCCCAGCACCAATATCCTCATTTGGGAATGTAATTAAGGATGGGTGGATGAATTTAGATTTAATCCAGACTGTAAAATAGGATGCTGGACATGAGGGGGAACCAAAGGCACGTCTACGTTAATAACAACTTACCATATAAAGGAACGATTAGGTCTTTGTATTTTTCTAGAATTCTTTGGATGTCTTCATCAAGTTTCCCATTGTCCACTCTTTGAGATTTCAGAGGAGAGAACTGCTCGGGTTTGTCAGTTTCATTTTTTATTTCCTCAATGAAGCCACTCTCTTCCATTTTCATGCAAGACAAAAAGTGTTTTCAAACTGTTAGTGTCCCTTCAATTTTTAAAGTGAACAGTGATGAAAGACATGAGAAATAAAACAATATTGTGGCATCCACCGAGCCATGGCTCTCTGCCATCAATCTCAATTTGATGAGAATGCATTTTTGTTTTTGCAAAACAACATCTACATTGATCACAATTTACCACAGAAAGGAAGACTCCCAATGGCTCATGCTTTGGGTTTTGATTTGTTTTTAATTCCTTGGATGCTTCACAAATTTGTTTTATTTATTTATTATTTATTTATTTAGATTTATATCACCGCCCACTCGCCATGGAGACTCAGGGCGGTTTACAGTCAGGAAAAACAACAACAACACACATACAGCACACACAGCTAAAATCCATTCCTCCTCTCGGCCAGAGGACGTTAGTCTTTTCCTTCCCTGGGCAGGTAAGGCCCAGGAGTAGGAAGTGGAAGCTTCCATCTAAAAACCTTAAAAGTGTTAAAATTTAAAATTAAAATCTAAAAAAGATTAAAAACAGATTAAAAACACACCAGATGCTACAACTACTAATTTAAAAGTAGAGAAAGAGAGGGGCTCAGATCATCCAATGTGCTGGGGTCATTATACCTTCCATACCCCATATCTGTCCAGCCAGCCATGTTTTTAGATTCTTCCTAAAGGGCAGCAGCTCTGTCTGGAGACGTACCACCATTGTTGTGCTATCATGAGTCACAAAACTGCCATCAATCTCAATTTGATGAGAATGCATTTTTGTTTTTGCAAAACAACATCTACATTGATCACAATTTACCACAGAAAGGAAGACTCCCAATGGCTCATGCTTTGGGTTTTGATTTGTTTTTAATTCCTTGGATGCTTCACAAATTTGTTGTGCTATCATGAGTCACAAAACTGCAAAAATAACACGTACTGTATACAGAAGTGATTGCTGCATGGAAATAGCTAGAACAGTTTTATTTAAAGGTCACACAAGGACTCCAAAGAAATTCAGGATACCAATGCAGAAGTAACACATGGAGAACAGTGTGATCATCTTAATATTGTATGCTATGGGAGTGAGTCAGGTATCTGGGTGAACAGTGGGAAAAAATAACTAATGTCTAGATTTCTCTACACAGACAAATGAAATAACATTGGAATAAAAGAGCACTTTTTTGGGGACCATGCCTAGAATTCACCCGAGTACTAAGGATTTCTAAAGAAAACCTTTCCTTATAACATTTCAACCCTTTTTACTGAGTGCCAAGGAGAGCCATTAAGGGGCTAGACCCATTATCTTAATCCTTCTTCTTTCCACTATTTCTAACATTTCTTCTATTTTATTTCCCAAGTCAGCAGGAGTGGATTAACCATTAAGCAAAAAAAGGATACTTCACCCCAGCAGTTTCATGTAAATATTAAACAGGAGAGGCGAAAGCACCGAACCCTGTGGCACCCCATAGTGTAGGAGCCTAGGGCTAGACCTCTTGCCCTCCAACTTCACCGACTGGGTCCGGCCCGTCAGAAATGAGGAAAACCAGAACCACACAGTGCCCTGGATCCCAAATCATCAGAGCTGTTCCAGAAGGATACTGTGGTCACTGGTATCAAAAGCCACTGAGAAGTCAAGAAGTCGCAAGGACGGAAGGAGTCCCACCATCCCGCTCATGCCAGAGATCATCCAACAGTGCGACCAATGTGTCTCAGTACCATATCCAGGCCTGAATCATGGCTGAAGAACCCAAGAAACTGGTGTGGCATATCCTTGGAAGAACCAAGGAGTTAAGAATAGGAGGAGTATTGCCATGGTGATAGTCAATATTCAGAACAGGTGTGGCACTTGAAGAAGAAAACACTGACTGGAAAATAACATTGTTCTTGCCCGAAAGGCATCCTAAAGGATCCTAGCTGGCCTTGTGGCTTTCAGCACTTTGCCCACCCAAGGTGTGGCTGTGAATCTTCTAGAGTAGACTTTGAACAGCCAGGAATCTTCCTTGGGTCGGAGAAGCTACCTCAAGCACATGTATCACTCACCTATCACGTCCCTACTGCCTCTAATAAGGCCACCTACCTTTCTCTTCCTCTCCTTCTCATCAGCCTCTCTCAGCTAATCAATTGTTCTGCAGCCAAGATGTGAGGCCATGGAACAGGCAGTGATGGGATGTAACAGGTTCGCACCAGTTCACCAGAACCAGTAGTAACTTTTCCCAGTGTCCCGGAGTACCGGTAGCAGCTTTTGGGGGGAACCACCTTCGGGGCTTACCTTTTCACTGCTTCCCCCACTGCGCATGCGCACCAAGCACTTGGTGTCATGCATGCCTACAGTGCTTGGCATGTATGCACAGCCTCCTTGCTGACCTCCCAAGCGGGGAGGAGGAAGAGAAGCTGCTAGCCTGAAGCTCCCTATAGCTTGCTCCCCAGGGTAAGTGACTCACCTTTGGATGTGGTGTGTCTGTGTGTATTTTAATGTGTATTTAATACCTTTACCTATATTGACGTACTACCACCGTTCCTAAAAAGGCCTAGCTGCCTGGCTTGGGGTTTTTAAGCAAAGTCTTGGAGTTACCTCATCAATAAGCTACACCTGTGATGTTCCAATTGCTGTTCCGATTGGAGAACCCCTAAGGAGGTACAGCTGTTTTACATTTACATTAAGGCATATTATCCCAGAGAACTGGTTAGGCAAAGACTTAGTACCTAACTTCTTTAACTGTTGAAAAGTTGAAAAGTGCCAAAATGAAGCCATCTTGTGGTGAGTTCATTCTGTAGTTCCTTCCATCTGACCTAGTGTGAGAAAGATTAGCCAGAATAAGCTTTAAGCTCTGGTTTAAAAGCTCTGTTTGATTTGTCTTTGGGGTGTGTGTGTGGGTTTATTTTAATGTTTTTATTATTTTTTTATTCATTTAATTTATATACGGGTTTGTGCCATGTGGTGGAGGAAGGGCAAAATGGTCAGCTGCCCCCCCAAAGCTGTCTGAGGGTGCATAACCCTGCCCCCTTGATTAAAAAGGTTGAGTAAGACCATGCTTGCAGACCATGGTCAAGACCATGTTGAGCAGAATGGAATAGCCTGGGGTGGCAACCTTTGCTACGACAAAACCCCTGTTCCCAATGGTGGGATGTCAAAAAAAAATTACTACCCCACCGTGATGTCATCACAGTGTGGGCGGAGCTAACATCATGATGTCATGACCTGGACAGGGCCAAAGAAAAAAATAATAAAAATAAAAAATAAAAATAAATTAAAATAAGCACACACACCCCTCAACCCACCCACCCACCCACAACACAAACCCGCAAATAAATGGTTGCAGTACAGCAGTTTAACCACTGCGCCAACCAGGCTCCAAATTAAGATAGTAAAATCCTAACAAGGAAAAATGGAACAGTTACAACAAACAAAGGAGACAGCATTTAACCAACTGTCCCAGAGCTGAAGACTGTGAAGGATGAACGAAGGGTTACAAAACTAACCTTATCTATTTATTTATTTATTTATTAGTTCAAATTTATATTGCCGCCCACTCGCTGTAGCGACTGATTTGCATTCAGAAGAACTATGCTGAAAAGGGGAAAGTGGAAAAAGTTGTCATGGGTCCAAACACGCTCTATGTTGGAGTGAAGAGATCAAAGAATGAGTATATAATTGTTGGACAAAATCAAGGAGGGATGAAGACTATATAAATTACAGCTTGCAATGCAGAGATACCCACAGAATAATCAAAAGAGCAAAACAAGAATCCTTGCAATGTTTTCAACCCAGAAATCACCTTCGTGTGCTTCTGACACAATTTTTAAAAATCTACATTATTATTTATCACCTACATAGACAGCATTAGCAAAAAAAAAAAAAAAAAGCTACAGCCCATGAATGGAACCAATATCAACAAATTACTTAATGCAGATGATCAGACATTGATAGCAAGTACAACTATACAATTACAGCATCTCCTTATGTCAATGAACCAAGAATGCAAGAGAACTAACATGAGAATCAATAAAGATAAGACTGAGGTAACGGCAATTGGAAAGAAATAACATACCGTACCTGTACTTTAGATAACATAACAGGCGGAACAACTATAAAACAAAAGGCAGAGTTCAAATACCTAGGAACAACACTCATTGGAGATGGCAAAATGGATGAAGAGATTAATATATGGCAAACCAAATATTGGGACAGTTTGCTCCACTCTTACAAGTTAAGGCAATACCAAGCAGCACAAAGAAATATCTCATACAAAGTGTATTTATTCCCTTATGTTACCCGTGTCAAACATGGACACTTACAAGAAAAGATAAGTGAAAGTTTGTCACCAGGGAAATAAGATGTCTGAGGAAAGCTGCTGGAATGACTAGAAGGGATAAAATCAGGAATGGGGTTATAAGGGAAAGACAGTAGCGATGCTTGGAGGGGCAGGGGGGACGCCCTACCGCGAGTGACACTTTTCATGGGGCGGCATCCCCGAGGAAGGCAGAGGAGGAAGTGGGCACAGGCACACATGAGTGGGCGCTCGTGCATGAGTGTGTGTATGAGAGAGAGAGAGAGGTGTGGATGCAACCTTTTGGGAATCCCTTTGAGCAAGGGTAATCTCTCCTCCTCCCCCTCCCCCTCCCCTCCCCTCCCTGCAGGAGCAGGTCATGCTGGTGGTTCCTCTAAGAGGCAAAAGGGATTCCGCCACCCCTTCTGCCTCGCTGCTCAGATCGTCTCTTGCTATTAGCAAGATTCTCCCTCAACTGTCCTCGAGGCAGAGTAAGTTCTGCAAAAAGAAAACATAACTGATTTCCTCCTCCATCCATTCACCTACAACTCCTATTTCCTAGGGAGGGAGGAATCTCCTGCCCCTAATTAGCCTCCTTCAGTCAAGCTCTCAATAAATGGCTAATTATATCTCAAGGCAGCCACCCCACTCCCATACACACACACACACTTCCTATCCCAAGTTGGGATGGGTGGGTTTGCAATTATTGGCTGGCTCATTTTCCTCCCCTCTCTGTTTAGTTTTATCTTGGTAATATCAGCTGAAGCCATAAATCACTGGGAGGGGGAGGCACAAGAAGCATAATGTAGGAAGTCCCAAGGAGTGGGCTTAGGTTAGGACTGAGCCAGGGCTTCCCAAGGGCCAAGAAGAGGGTCACTGAGGGAGGATCAGTCACAAAAGACCACCACCCACTCACCTCTCCCACTCAGAGAGGGCTTCATAGGGTCGTAGGAGTGGAGGGGAGGAGGAGGAGGAAGACCCTCTGGCAAAAGGTAATTTGAGGGAGAGGGGTTGACGCTACTGGTTTCTCCATGGAGAGATTTAGAGGTCAAGATGTCTCCTTTTTTTTAATTGAGATTTTTTAACAGAAAAAATATTGAAAAAAGTAACAACAAAATACAGAATAACATGACATATGAAGAAAAAGAAAGAAAAAATAACATTAATATCATTATAAAAACTTTAGAAGTTTATTCAAATCTATTCAGTACCCCTTATCTCATAACCATTCTACTTATATGTGTAATATATACTTTATTCCAATTATTCTCTTCAATATGGTATTGCTACTTTTTATAACACAATACATATAACACCCAAAGAGCCAGCGCTGTCTATATATGTTTTGGTGGTCATGTGGCAGGAACAACTAGATACTGGAAAGTAAAGGTAAAGGTAACCCTTGCTCAAGAGCCTGTCATACCTGACTCTAGGGTTTGTTGCTCATCTTTGTTACATCCAAAGAGCCAGCACTGTGTCTGCAAATGTTGCTGTGGTCATGTGGCAGACACGACTAGACACCGGAGTGTACAGAATGCTGTTTACCTTTACCACCAAAGGGATACCTATTGATCAACTTGCAAATTTCTTTCTTTTGAACTGCTAGGAGCTAGGACAGATGCCAGGAGCTCACCCCAACATGCAGTACTCAGGTCTTGAACTGCTGATCTTCCAGTTATCAAGTTCAGTATCTTAACTGCTAAGCCACCACAATCCTTTCTGGGCACAAGGGGGGGGGGGCTTTGATTCTCATCATCCTTCCTCCTTTCCTTTCCTGGCTCCTGGCCATGTGCAAAAATACTGGATATAAAACACAGACACACCATCCTTGTGTAGAAAATGTCCACTGGATCCCTTTGCTGCCCAAAGCCTCTGCTACTTGGTGGGTGGGTAAGAGCATGTGCAGATTTACAACCTGGCTCCTGGGCATGTGCAGACTGCAGACTCAGGGGGCATGAGGAGGAGAAGGAGGGGGAGCACAGCCTAAGAAGCCCATTCTAACCCCCCCTTCCACATCAACCCATTACAAAGGTTGCACCAATCCCAGATCCTCCTCAAGGCAGAGTAACTTCTGCAAAAAAGTAACTTATTTCCTCTACCACCCACCCACTCCCCCGCCCCTAATGAGTCCCCTTCTGCCAGGCTCTCAATTAATAGCTTATTTTACCCTGAAGTTCTACGCTCAATCTTTTCCTCCTCCTCCTCCCTTACCTCCTCTCCTTCAACAGCCTATGACTTGTTCCCCAGCTTTCCCTCAGCTGGTCACAAGCTGTTGAAGGAGAGGAGGTAAGGGAGGAGGAGGAGGAAAGGATCCAGCATAGAACTTCAGGGATTTCTTTCTTTCTTTCTTCCTCTCTTTCTCTCTGCCTCATTTCCTACAACCTAGACAATCCCTAAAAAGGGTAATGCCAAAAAAATGTTCATTGGACAATTGCGCTCATCCCACATGCTAGCAAGGTGATGCTCAAGATAATACAGGAAAGACTGCAGCAGCACGTGGAGAGAGAATTACCAGAAGTGCAGGTGGGGTTCAGAAGAGGCAAGGGGACTAGAGACCACATTGCCAACATATGTTGGATCATGGAAAAAACAAAGGAATATCAGAAACAAGTCTACTTCTGTTTCACTGACTATACCAAGACCTTTGATGGGTGGACCACAACAAAATGTGGCAAATAATTAAAGAGATGGGAATAGCAGAAGACCTTATATCCTTCATGAGAAATCTGTACATGAGTCAAGAGGCAACAGATAGGACAGAATAAGGAATGACGGAGTGGTTTGGAATAGGAAAAGGAGTAAGACAAGGCTGCATTTTATCACCCTGCTTATTCAACTTATACACAGAGCATATAATGTGAAGTGCAGGGATGGAGGAATCACAATTTGGAATCAAAACTGCTGGGAGAAACATCAACAATTTGAGATACGCAGATGATACCACCCTAATGGCAGAAATTGAGGAGGACTTAAAGAAGCTCCTGATTAGGTTGAAAGAAGAGAGTCGAAAAGCTGGCTTGAGATTCAATATAAAGAAAATAAAGATAATGGCAACAGGTCCTCTCAGTCCCTGGAGAACAGATGGGGAAGAAGTAGAAGCAGTGACAGATTTTACTTTCCTAGGATCCAAGATCACTGCAGATGCTGATTGCAGCCATGAAATAAAAAGGCGACTGATTCTTGGGAGGCAAGTGATGAGAAACCTGGGGAACATAGTGAAAAGTAGAGACATCACCTTGCAAACCAAAATTCGCATAGTCAAAGCAACGGTATTTCCGGTGGCAATGTGTGGTTGTGAGAGCTGGACCATTAGGAAAGCTGAATGCAGAAGAATAGATGCCTTTGAGATGTGGTGTTGGAGGAGAGTTTTGAGAGTCCCCTGGACAGCAAGGAGAACAAATAGGTCGGTCTTATAAGAAATCAATCCTGACTGCTCCTTAGAAGGTCAAATAGTGAAGATGAAGCTAAAGTACTTTGGACGTCAAATGAGAAGAGAGGATTCACTTGAGAAAACCTTGATGCTGGGAAAAGTGGAGGACAAAAGAAGAAAGGGGCATGCCAAAAATGAGATAGCTAGATGGTATTGTAGATGCAATGGGCACAGAGCTGGGCGGCCTGAGGAGGATGGTGGAGGACAGAAGTGCCTGGAGGGTGTTGGTCCATGGGGTCGCAGAGAGTCGGAATCGACTGTGCGACTAAAGAACAACAAAGACAGAAAACAAACAGCCGCTGCTTCTGGCTCCCACCCTCGCACCCAAGGTAAATCTCTCCCGCAATGCCTCTTGTCGCTGCTCTCTTCTCCTGAAGCCTGAGTCTCCACAGTGAACAGCTCGGGCGAGGCTCCCCTTTTAGACCCCTGCCTTGAAGATTGCTGTTCAGGTCCTGCTCCAAAAGGCTTTCTTAGCCTTTCTTAGTCTTCTTGGTGCTGTGAAAACTTTTGAGAAGAATGTATGTTCATTCCTAAACCTAACAAAAGAAATACCAATTGGCATCCTCCACACAGTTCATCGTGAGGTCCCATAGTCTTCTTCCTATATCTATCCACATTCATTCATAACCCTCTGGAGAGAAATTCAGAGCCTGCCTGGACCCCTTCAGAGAGGGAAGAAAGGTATGGGTAGTGGTGGTGGCGGTGGCAGCAGCGGGTAGGGGAGGAATGGGGTGTGTGTGCGCTTAGCAGCACTGCCCTTCTGGTGGACCTTCGGAGCCTCAAAGTCCCCCACACAGAGACAGACAATCGTGGGGTGCCACATCCCCTAACGGATGCCTGTCCACCATTGTGTCCATCCCCCAGGTCGGCTGTTTTAGTCTGCGTAAGGTGGGGGCTCCAGCCCCCCGCCTTGGAGGGGCTACAGGCAGCTTGCTCCTGGAGGTGGGGGCCTGGAGCCCCACACCCTCCACAGACCAAAACGGTTGGCCCAGGGTTGGTCTGTCTGCCTCTGCACAGGGGACTTGGAGGTCCGCCGGAAGGGCACCGCTCCTAACTGTACCCCACTACCATCATCCCCCCCCCACTGGTGCCACCACCTGTACCTTTCTTGTCCTCAGAGGCATGCAGGACGGTGTTATAGGGGTGTTCTTCCTCTGAGAGGGCGGCAAATTTGGCCTCCACCCCGGGCAGCTAAAACCCATACTACACCACTGCAGCCCACACACCCCACCCCACTCCATCCCGCGATGCCAATGTTATATATGTGTGTGTGACATTGTTGTCTCCTAAAAAATATATGCCCATCCTGAAAAAAAAATTAATCCCCCCCCCCAAAAAAAAATCTAGAATCCTAACTACGGCCTTGTAGAGAACTCCTGAATTAGGGTGTGTTTGTTTAAATTGGGAGTTTCCATGCAACTCCCATGAATAGAACTAGCCCCTCCTCAAAAGAAAAAGGAAAAAGAGTTGATCCCCAGGAGTCCTATAGAGCAGAGAGAGAAGAGGCAGCGGAGACTCCATCAGAAATGCAAAGCACCAGAAACAAAGTGGCTGCCCAGAGAAGAAGGAAGCCCTGGCCGTAAAAAGCGAGAGAAGACCGGGAGATGAGCAGCTTCTTGAACAGATGCCCACACAGAGAGGGGGGGGGCAGGGACTTTCATCCAGCAAAGCAGCAGTCTTTACTTCAGGGTCCTCTCCCTGAGGAACTCAGAGGAGGGTCAACTACTACCACCACTACTAAGCAGACTCGAGAGACAATTGCCCCCTCGCTCCCCCCCCCCCCCCGATCGCCTTCTCTAGGCAAAGAAGTGCCTTCCCTACCAAAGCTCATCAATGAATTCGTCGTCCCCTCTGATCTTGTGGAAGAGTTGCTTTGGTGGACCTTCATGGCGCTTCTTGCTGCTGACTTCTTTAGCAGGGCACCGATTGTAGAAGTTGCTCTTTACTCCCTGACCTTTGAGGATGACGGAGGGAACTGGCAGCAAGCCCAAGTCTGCCTCTTTTTATAACACGACAGAGACAGAGAGAGGTATGTTTCTTTGAAAATGAAACCCATAGGAAAAGGCACATTGGCTACTCTTTGCCCTCTACTATCTACTTATCTACTTGCAATTTCTTGCTTTCAAACTGCTAGGAGCTGAGACAAAGACGGGAGCTCATTCCATCCTGCAGTACTTGGGAATTGAACTACTGACTTCCCGCCTTCCAGTCAGCATCTTAGCCAAGCAAGAAAATGTTTGTTATTATTGTTGTTCCCTAATAGTGCACTATGACACTGCAGTGTGCAATGTTCTTAAAAATGTGTGCATTACCTGGCATGTCATCATTGCCAATGTATGGGAACCCCATGGCTTAATTTCTTTATATTCTATTTTATTTTAACATTGCAAACTGCTCAGAGTGGGGAACTTTTGTTTTCCAATGGGGTGATATATAATCTCTTAATTAATAAATTAATTCTCTGTTTTCAGAATTAAAGCTCTAACATTCTTCTGTGGGGAATGTGGTGACTCAGTGTTTAAGATACTGAACATGACAACTGGAAGATCAGCAGTTTGAGACCCGAGTGCTGCACAACTGCCATCATCTGTCCCAGCTCCTGCCAACCTAGCAGTTCAAAAGCAAGAAATTGCAAGTAGATAAATAGCTACCGCTTCGGTGGAAAGGTAGCAGCTTTCTGTGCATTCCAGTGTCTATTCATGCCTGCCACATGACCATGGAAACATCTGAAGACACAGACATCACTGGAATTTTGGCTGCAAATAGAGATGATCACCGAACCCTAAACTTGGATACTGTTCCCCAAGTTCTGGGCTCCTGCGTGTGGGTCCTAAGGGTCAGTTGGGAATCTTGTTCCTGCACCTGCCTCCCTGCAAGGTAGCAGATTCCCTGCCTGAGCTCCTTGAGGCCGTCACTATGTTGGTGTTGGAGTTTCCCAGACTTATGGTATTGTGGGACTTCAATTTGCCTTCATTGAGGGCTGGCTCCGGGGTGGCTCGGGAGTTCATGGCTTCCATGGCAGCTGTGGGCCTGACTCAAGTAATTCAGGACCCAACTAGGAGCAGTGGCCACACCCCGGATTTAGTTTTCTTGTTGGAGCAGTGGCAGAGTGATCTGAACTTACAGAAATTAGACATCACTCCTGTGCCATGGTCAGATTGCTATCTGGTGACCCTGGACTTTCTGGGGGCAAGGCTTCACCGTAGGGAGGTAGGGCCTATTCAATTGGTCTGCTCCCGGCGACTGATGGATCCAGATGGATTCCAGGGGAAACTGGGTTTTTTCCCTCTGGATCAGCAAAACAATTCGCCTGAGACGCTTGTTGACCTTTGGTATAAGAAAGCAATGGAGGCCTTGGACATAATCGCGCCACTATGGCCTCTCCATGCTGTAGGCAGCACTCTTCCCCATGGTTTACAGAAGAGTTGAGAGTGCTTAAATGGGGAAAGAGATGCCGAGAGAGAGCGCCGCTGGGTGAAGACTCAGAGTGAGTCTGACCAAACATTTGCTAGAGCTGCTATTAAGGCCTATCAGGTGGCAATGGGGGTGGTGAAACGTCAATATTTCACCGCCCTCATTGCCTCCACAGTTGGCAAGGGTCAGCTGAAGCTTTTGTAGAGAAAATCACTCAGATTCAGTCAAGGTTGAACCCCAGCATGGAAATATTAGAGCTGGGGTTGTCCGAAGTGCAGTCTGGTCATGTTGATACCAAAAAAATTTGAAATAAAACATTAAATTAATCACAGCATTTATTAAAATATAAATATCACAACACTCACACACACATGGAAAATAAGGAAAGGCCAAAAGTTTGGATTCACATAGTTGGAGGCCTTTCCAGAGGGAGGGAGAGATTAAAAATCACTGATTGCCTCCATTGTCCTCAATCTGCTGGGCCAAAGGGTGTGGAAACCGGCTTGTTGACGTTTTCTGATAAGCAGAAATTCCTTCACAAAGGAAGCTGAATGACTCATTCCTCTGGTTTGATTAAAGTTCAATTGCTGAATGACTCATTCCTCTGGTTTGATTAAAGTTCAATTAAACATTGATTAGAACACTGACCCAAGCATAAAACATAGCAAAATTCTGTGGGGAACAACCCCAAAGTTGATCAGGAAAAATGGGGGGGGGGGAAGCAAGCGAAGTAAAATGACAAGCACAGGGACAAGCGGACATCCCGTCTCCCACGTACACAGCCAGAGGATTAAAAGGGAAAAACAAAAGGTGACTTCTCTCCTCAAAGGTCTCCCATTAACTAAATGATTAAGGCATATTGATTCTAACATCTCTCTTTGTTTCTTTGCTTACACGCTAGACGCTAAACCCATTGCGTCCGGAGGCTCCATTCATGCCGGAATCCACTGTTTTCCCGCCGCTACATGCAATTGGTTGCCTGTTCTGCTTGCCCGTCTCCCATTGGAGGAGACGCGCTGCTGCTCCCGCCTCTTGCCCCTTTGACTCAGCCAGCAGAAAATACATCATTTCCTTTGTAAATAGCTGTGAAACCACAGGAATTTTTACGACCCTAGTTTGCAACAATGTTGCCTCTGCTGAACCAGCCTCTCCGCTTTTGATTTAATCTGCCGCTTTTGTGTAACTAAAGTCTCTGACCTCAGAGCTGCCTTTGTTTTATGTTTACATGTAATTAAAATATGTTAATTGCCTTTCCTCCATCCCAGTTTCAATCCCCTCTCCCTTGTCACCTAGAAGTTAGTCTAGAAAGCAGATATAAGCCCTTAGAGGTGGGTGGGGGTTATCTTTTGTTCACCAAATTTTGTGAGCAGAGATCACGAGAGGGTTTCTCCTCAAAACGATTGAGGGAAGGTAGCTGTTTAGATTGTAGGTCTGGCCAGACTATAAATTTGAATAGCTTTCCTTTGCTTGTGCTCCCAATAAATCACCTTGTTTTGATCGATTTACCTGTCTCGTTGTAAGTTCTTGGGTTTTTCTAACACCTCTGCCAGAGAAACGTACCTGGGGTCCAAATTTTTGGGTAACAAAATTGGTGCGTTGACCGGGAAACCTCTGGCTCCTGCAACCTCCTTAAGAGGTGCAGGACACAAAGTGAGGAAGAGAAGATCCAAAACAACCTCCTACTTGAAATCTTCAATCAGACTTTGAGAGACTCATCGGCATTTCGTCTCTACAACTGAAAACTTCAGGATCGGTAATGTATAATTTTGATTTTTGGGGTCCCTTTGAAATTCTTGCCAAGTTAGTTTAAACAGCCAGCTGAACTGAACTTCCCCCGGGTGGCAGTCCGGATATTGAAGGCGTGGGTTCGAGTCCCACCTAAGGTGACAAGAGGCCTGACTAGCCTAAGTCACACCAGATTGAACACTGGCCTGGCCTCGCTCACCAGCCAGAAATCAAGCAAGAGCAGGACCTGTCCCCCTGTGAGCAATTTAGGTTAAATTTCAGGGTCCAGTGGGCAGAATCATCACCTGACACTGGGGTCTTTTACGAATTGGGCAGAGATCCAAGATTCGGGTAGCTCCCGGTGAGGTTTCTCGCAAAAGCACGGGGTGCCAGATTGAGCACACGTGGCCAATTGGTTGGACCGGTCAAGAGCGGGGTTCGTCGTCCGTGAGACCAGGAAAAATTAGTCTCAAGATTCGGGTGATTACCGGTGAGAGACACCAAAGGGAAACTAGTGTGGTCCGCTCCTGACAGTTCGCTGTGTAGGGTAACTCGGTAAGCACCAAAAACTTAGGCCTAAGTAAGCTATGGGAGGAGCATTGAGAGTTCAGGCTGGGCTGGAAGAAAAAGCTGGTGGGACGCCACTCAGCAACGTACTTAGGAATTGGAGGAATTTAGTGGGACCCAAATCCAAATTAAGTAAAAGGAGGTTAAAATTTCTGTGCACCCAAGATTGGCCCTTTCAGCAGGACCTAAGGCCCGCCTGGCCTAAAGAAGGCAGTTTAAAAATACACAATCTTCGAGCCCTAATTAGGTGGCTAGAAACGAGTCCAGGGAGATCTGGGGACTTGGAATACGCAGCGCTCTTTATGAGGCTGCACACCAACCCTGAAAGGTACCCTTGCGAGGGCAATCTTTATATTGTAAAGGAGAAGGTTAATCCTCCTCCCGAACTTGGGGACCCCCCAAGGTATAGAGAGGTAATTGAGGTGGCTCAGGAAGAGGACCCTCTGGGCCCACTGCACCTTCCGGCCCCCCTAATTCCTCTACCCGCTGCTCATGGTATCCTTGCAAATCCTGGGGTGCCCCCTCAGCCTTTGATGCCTACCGCTCCTATTGGCGAAAGGAACTGGCCAAGCCCAGAGAGACCAGGGTCCGTAACTTTGGAGCCTCCCCCCAAGGTTACAGTAGGTCAAACCGCGGAGGTAAACCTACTTGACCTGTCGGACATGCCCCAGCGGGACATGCCGGGAAGAGGAGCTGTAGAAGCAGCTATCGGACCCTGGGGACAGATGGAAGTTCCTGGAGCTGGGGGAGTGGGCGAGCTAAAAGGGCTGATGGAAAGCGCCATCAGCGAGATGAAGGAAGTCATGAGAAGGGAATTGGACATGGCCAAATTAAAGAAAAAGAGTAAAGCAAAAACTCAGAGTGAGACTGAAAATGAGCCAGTCTCCACGGACTCGTTGGAGGAGGGAGAGCCAGGTCCCAGCAGGCAGATTTCGGTCCGCAGCAAAGCAGGGAGCAGGAAGGGGGGCAAAGGAAAGGGAAGGCCCCCATCTCCCACATCCAGTGAGTCTGAGGAGGAGGAGGAGGCATGTAGGAATAGGAAGCCCACTCAGTCGAAACGAGGAAAGGGAAGGAGACATAGTTCGTTGCCCCCTCTCCCAGCTGGAGGGCTGGGAAGGGATGATCAACGTGTGACCAGATCACAGGCAGCGAGCGCAGCCGAGGGAAACACTCCCCGCATGGTGCTCCCCCTAAGAGAACAGTTAGTTGTCACAGCTGCTGGCGAACAAAGGACGGGGTTCGTCTATGTTCCATTTTCATCGACCGATTTACTCAACTGGAAGAGGTCGTGCCCCTCTTATTTGGAACACCCCCTAGCAGTAGCAAAAGAGGTGGAGAGCATATTTAACACGCATAACCCTAACTGGGTGGACGTGCAGCAGCTGTTGAACACTTTGTTCACAACTGAAGAGAATAGGATGATCAGGAATGCTGCGTTAAAACATGCTTCCAGGCTGCAAAACCCCCAAGATGCAGCCAACCCTTTGGTCCCCGAGAATGTGGTCCCCTCCCAGAGGCCAGATTGGGATGCAAGGGTGGGCCATGACGAGGCAGCCAAAACCCATCTCGCCAGGTTTCGGGAATGCATTCTTGAAGGAATTCGGAATGGAGCCCCGCAACAATACGCGATGGGGAAGGTCTACGAGGTTCGACAAGGACCCACGGAGACCCCCACTGCGTTCCTGGAAAGGCTGCACGAGGCGGTACGGAAGTACCTGGGCCAGGACCCAGAGTCGCCAGTGTGCAAAACGCTGGTGACTAGCCTCTTCGTGGCCAACTCCATGCCCGACATCAAAAGAAAATTGACTAGCGTAGAGTCCCCACTAGAGTGCCCCATGCAGAGACTGATTGACACAGCATTCAGGGTTTACAACAACAGGGAGGAAGATGTTAAAAAGGAGAAAGCCAGAGAAAGGCACAAGGACCAGAAAGTCTTGGTGGCAGCATTGCAGGAACTCACCAGACCGCAGGGATACTGGCCTCCACCACAGAACAATTTTTCCAACCAACCACCCGTCGGGCCACCCCAAGGGGCGTGGGGTCCTTATCCCCAATACCAGCCCCATAAGGGCAGGGGATGGAGCCCAAATACGTACCCCCTGCCACCTGGGCCCATGCGGAAGCACAACGGCCCAACCGGTCCGCAGAACGATGACCCGTGGCCACAAGCCAGGCAAGGGAGAGGGCCCCAGAATAGCGCAGCCCCGTGCCACAATTGCAGAGAAGTTGGTCACTGGAGACGAGACTGCCCACATCCAGGGCCTCCGCCACCCCCACGAGGGCAAGTGACCCAGGAGGGTAGATACAAAAGACACCAGGGGCAACAGCCCACCAGGGAAAGGGGTGCCCTAGAGATGCTTCTGGAGGATGGAGACAGCGATAGGGACGATTGACGGGGTCCGGGGTCTGCTTTTAACTTACCACCCGGAGATCCCATACTGGAATTAAGGGTGGGAAACACACAAGTCCCGTTTCTGTTAGACTCAGGGGCCACCTTTTCTGTGCTACAGAAACCCCCTCCCTGCATAAAACAGCTCCCTGGGAAGACCAAAGCAGTAGTAGGGGCATCTGGGCAGCTAGAAAAGGCCCCCGTTTTGCCCCCAGTCACAATCAGTGTGGCAGGACAGGAATTAACTCATTCCTTCCTGCATCTGGCCAACTGTCCTGTGAACCTTCTGGGCAGGGATCTGCTCCAGAAATTAGGCGCAAAACTTGAATTCTCTGAACAGGGGTGCAAGGTAACTTTTGCTACCCCACAAGCAAAATTGTTTGTTTTAGGGGCTGTGCTTGCGTTAACTGCGGACCCCCTACTCGATGAGATTTCCCGATCTGTCCGGCCAACAGTATGGGCAGACGGAAGCGGACCTGGCCGCTCCAAAAGCGCAAAGCCGGTTTTGGTTAAATTAAAACCTGGAAGGGGAGCAGTGTTCATAAAACAGTATCCTCTGAAGGTAGAGACCAAAAGAGGACTGATCCCCGTGCTAAAAATACTTCTGGAAAGGGGTCTAATATACCCCTGCCAGTCCCCATTCAACACTCCAATCATGGGAGTTCCAAAGGGGGACACTGGCAAATACCGGCTGATTCACGATCTCCGCGCAGTTAATGATGCGGTCCAGGACATTTCTCCCATTGTCCCAAACCCTTACAATCTGATCACTTTGATCCCAGCCCATCACGATCGCTTCACTGTAATTGATTTGAAGGACGCATTTTACTCTATACCGCTTGCGCCCGAATGTCAGGAATTCTTCGCCTTTACATGGGACCCCCCTCCAGGGGAAAATGAGGTGCCCGCCAACCGTTTCGCCTGGGGAGTCTTGCCTCAGGGTTTCAAACTGTCACCCACTTTATTTGGGGAGGCCCTAAGTAAATTCCTTCGAAATTGGCAATGTCCGGTCCCTGCCAAAGTCATAAATTACGTAGATGACCTGTTGATTTCAAGTGTGGGAGTAGAAAACTGTAAACTGGCCACCATCCATTTGCTGAATTCCTTGGGTGAGGAAGGTTATAGGGTAACCAAGGAAAAATCCCAAATTGCCAGAGAGGAAGTCTTGTACCTGGGATTCCTAATTTCCCAGGGACAACGCAAAATCAGTAACGAACGAAAAGAGGCGATTTGCCAGGTACCCCTGCCCGAGACAAAAAGGCAATGGAGAAGTTTTCTAGGGATGTGTGGCTATTGCAGAGTTTGGATCGCTAACTTTGCCCAAATTGCAAAACCACTCTTTGAAGGTTTAAAGGGAACAGGGGAACGGGTAGAGGCGACACCAGAAATGCGGCGGGCTTTTCAAACCCTTAAGAAAAGCTTACTCGAAACTCCCGCACTGGGACTGCCCAACCCGGAAAAGCCATTCGAACTGTTCATCCATGAGAACAAGGGGTTGGCGCTAGGTGTCTTAACGCAGTGGTTTGGCACATGGCAGAGACCAGTTGCCTACCTATCCAAACAGCTAGACCCAGTAGCGCGTGGCTGGCCGGCGTGCCTGCGACATGTGGCGGCCACGGTGACCTTGTGTGAGGACGCAGAGAAGCTCACTTTGGGGGGAGATTTGTCCGTTTTTGTGCCCCATGCAGTGGCTACGGTACTTGAGCAAAAGGGAAACCACTGGCTATCCAATGCTCGCATCACCCAGTACCAGGCGGCCCTGCTAGATAACCCAAGACGCAGACTGACGGTGTGCTCCGCTTTGAACCCCGCCACCCTGCTTCCCGAAATTGGCAATTCTAATATGGTCCACAATTGCGTGGAGACCATTGATCTGGAATACTCAAGCCGGTCAGACTTAGGGGACGTCCTATTGCCTAACCCAGATTTGGAATTATATGTTGATGGTAGCAGTTTTGTAGCCCAGGGAATTCGAAAAGCTGGATATTCGGTGGTCACCCTTCATGGGACAGTTGAGGCTAGCCCACTTCCTGCAGGGACCTCTGCCCAAATTGCAGAACTAATTGCACTAACCAGGGCTTTGCAGATTGGCGCAAATAAAGCTGTAAACATTTTCACGGACTCCAGGTATGCCTTTTGTGTATTGCACGTTTTCGGGACAATGTGGAGAAATAGGGACTTTAAAAGCGCAGACGGAGAACCCATCAAAAATGGAGAATTCGTGCTTAAATTATTACAGGCTGTTCATGAACCTTCCAAAGTAGCTGTGGTCCACATTCGGGGACACGGGAAGGCAACTGAACCCCACCAAAGGGAGGGAAACCGCCGCGCAGACGAGGCGGCTAAAGAAGCGGCTTCCTGTGAAATAGACAGGGAACTGATCACTTTTATCTCAGCCCCTGCCCCTGCAGTTAAACTCCCCACGAACCCCACATACACTGACAAGGAGAGAAGCTTTGGCCACTCCAAAGGGGGATCCCTAAACGAACAAGGGTGGATGGTATTTAGCGATGGGAAAATTCTCATCCCCAAAGCCCTCAGCACGGACATTATAAGGGAAATTCACAGGCGCACACACGCCAGCCCTGGTGTGTTGGTAAATTGCATTCAACCATGGGCGGTCGTTAAAGACCTGGCCCGAAATGCCACAGAAGTGTGCAGGATGTGTGTTACTTGTGTGAAAAACAATCCCAATACAGGAATCCGGAAAGGGCCATGGGGAAGCCAGCCTACAGGATCCTTCCCTGGAGCGCGATGGCAGGTAGATTTCTCCGAAATGTACCCAAACAGGGGATTTAAACACTGCCTTGTATTCACTGACTCCCTCACAGGGTGGGTGGAAGCTTTCCCTTGCAGAACCAACCAAGCAAAGGAGGTTGTTAGGAAGCTCATTTTTGAAATTATCCCTAGGTTTGGAATTCCTTGGCAGGGCATCAATTCTGATAATGGAAGGCATTTCGTTGCAGAGATCACACAGCAGGTTTCAAAGGCTCTGGACATTCCCTGGTCACTACATGCGGCCTGGAGACCTCAAAGTTCAGGGCAGGTGGAGCGAGCTAACCAGACAATAAAGAATCACCTCCGTAAAATGATTCAGGAGACAGGCATGGGTTGGGTAGACTTGCTTCCACAGGCATTGCTGCGGATCCGAATTCTGCCCAGAGGTAAACTGGCCATTTCCCCATTTGAGGCAATGTATGGTCGTCCCTATCCGGTGGGGGACCTACCCAGGGGGAGAGAGCACGTTGACTCAGTGCCTGGAACGCAGTTAAGAAACTATTTGGAAAGCATGTCTAACCTTCTCCAAGAAAACTTGCAGTCTCTCCTTAATAAGCAGGTACACACCATTCGCACTCCACTGCACAAGTTCCAGCCTGGGGACTGGATATACGTAAAAGCAATCGACCCAGGTTTTGCGGAAACGCGGTGGAAGGGGCCTTTCCAAGTCCTTATGACAACCCCTTCATGTTTAAAGGTGGAAGGGATTGTGGCTTGGATACATTTTTCCAGAGCCCGCAGTGCTCCAACCCCACCCCCGGAGGAACAATTCCCTGTCCGGAAAACTGCACCGGAAAACCAGCGCGCAAAACCCGGGAAGAAGAAGGAAGAAGACGAATCCTGGTCTGTGGAAGGCCTGGATGGATTAAAGTTTTTGTTTAAAAGGCGGCAGGATTCCACCCTACGCAAGGATCCAACCCAAACAACAGAGAAGTAGCCTTGTGTCTTTATTATTATTTTCTCTCTCTCTCTCTTTTAAGTATTGCTAGCGTACTGTTTTTTTTTTTTACTTGCCCTAGGTAAAACCTTTTTATATGCGTGAAATGTGTAGAATGTATAAGATGTTAGAATGGTTATTTGTAGTCTTAGTAGTTTGCCGAACCCCCTCATTTGGCTCAGATCAATTCTCCCCAGTCCGGCAGATTAGCCCCCATGAAAACATTTGGGAATATTTGGGAAAGCATGTGGCTAATGTCTCAAACATCTGTTTAAAGCCCGGTAACTCCGTGGGCCAGATGGCGGCTACTTGCTTAGTAGCAATCACCACTGACATTCTGCCTCTGCAAAAGGTGACTTTCCCAGGTTGGAGAGGAAACCCACTTACTTACAGAAACGCCCCAGCCCTGGGACACCTGGTCTCAGGTGCAGACCCAAAGCTGATTAAATTTAGAGTGGGAACAGTGACCAAGTCCCCTCTGTGCGTATATTGGGAAGGGTGCAGGGCTAGATGTTTTAATGTCACCCCTGACTCCCAGGCATTGCAATGCAACCATACAGAACATGCACCATATGTGCCCAATTACATTAAATTCCCTGAAGGATGGTTCATGGTATGCGGGTCTCTAGTATATTCATACATTCCAGCCCAGGCAACGGGGGGGCCCTGCTCCCTAGCAAGACTCAGTGTCATCCTCCCTTCGAGGGAAATGCTCTCGGGGGAAGGGAGGACAAAACGGAGCATAGAGACTCATGGGCTTACCCCTGACTGTGACTCTTCCCTCCACCTTTTCTCCCCTGCTGAATACACAGCCCTAGCCACCTCTTTAGTGGGAATACCAGGACTCATGGTCTATGCTGAAAAGCAAATTGGTAAATTAGCATGTTCGCTCGTTAAAGGCCTTAACTATACTAGCCGAGCCTTGCATTTAATCAATCAAGAAATGGCTGAGATCCGAGATGCAACCTTACAAAACAGAATGTCCATTGATTATTTACTGCTGGTTCATAACAGAAAATGTGAGGATTTTAAAGGGATGTGCTGCTTGAATTTAACGGATAACAGCAAGCCGGTAGAGGAAGCCATCCATGGGCTGTACAACCTCTCCACTGAAATTAAACAGGACACTGGGTTCTCACTGTGGGGGTGGCTGACTAGCTGGCTCCCAGACTTTGGGTATCTTAAACACGTTTTCATAGCAGGGCTTGGGATTGCTGTAATTATAATCCTGATTTGTGTGTGTGTGCCCCTTCTGCAATCCCTAAGAACGTTGTGTCAGGTCCCACGTAATCAGGGACCTAGTGGGTACATCATAACTGAGACCCACTCAGTCTGAAGATGGGACCGTCCGAGGGCCGGTCCATCTGCGAGGAAATGGGAAGGATTGATACCAAAAAAATTTGAAATAAAACATTAAATTAATCACAGCATTTATTAAAATATAAATATCACAACACTCACACACACATGGAAAATAAGGAAAGGCCAAAAGTTTGGATTCACATAGTTGGAGGCCTTTCCAGAGGGAGGGAGAGATTAAAAATCACTGATTGCCTCCATTGTCCTCAATCTGCTGGGCCAAAGGGTGTGGAAACCGGCTTGTTGACGTTTTCTGATAAGCAGAAATTCCTTCACAAAGGAAGCTGAATGACTCATTCCTCTGGTTTGATTAAAGTTCAATTGCTGAATGACTCATTCCTCTGGTTTGATTAAAGTTCAATTAAACATTGATTAGAACACTGACCCAAGCATAAAACATAGCAAAATTCTGTGGGGAACAACCCCAAAGTTGATCAGGAAAAAGGGGGGGGGGGAAGCAAGCGAAGTAAAATGACAAGCACAGGGACAAGCGGACATCCCGTCTCCCACGTACACAGCCAGAGGATTAAAAGGGAAAAACAAAAGGTGACTTCTCTCCTCAAAGGTCTCCCATTAACTAAATGATTAAGGCATATTGATTCTAACATCTCTCTTTGTTTCTTTGCTTACACGCTAGACGCTAAACCCATTGCGTCCGGAGGCTCCATTCATGCCGGAATCCACTGTTTTCCCGCCGCTACATGCAATTGGTTGCCTGTTCTGCTTGCCCGTCTCCCATTGGAGGAGACGCGCTGCTGCTCCCGTCTCTTGCCCCTTTGACTCAGCCAGCAGAAAATACATCATTTCCTTTGTAAATAGCTGTGAAACCACAGGAATTTTTACGACCTTAGTTTGCAACAATGTTGCCTCTGCTGAACCAGCCTCTCCGCTTTTGATTTAATCTGCCGCTTTTGTGTAACTAAAGTCTCTGACCTCAGAGCTGCCTTTGTTTTATGTTTACATGTAATTAAAATATGTTAATTGC
This sequence comes from Furcifer pardalis, assembly GCA_030440675.1. Taxonomy (NCBI): domain Eukaryota; kingdom Metazoa; phylum Chordata; class Lepidosauria; order Squamata; family Chamaeleonidae; genus Furcifer; species Furcifer pardalis. Next base: position 157,118,290 of record CP126893.1, read on the forward strand.
CTTTCCTCCATCCCAGTTTCAATCCCCTCTCCCTTGTCACCTAGAAGTTAGTCTAGAAAGCAGATATAAGCCCTTAGAGGTGGGTGGGGGTTATCTTTTGTTCACCAAATTTTGTGAGCAGAGATCACGAGAGGGTTTCTCCTCAAAACGATTGAGGGAAGGTAGCTGTTTAGATTGTAGGTCTGGCCAGACTATAAATTTGAATAGCTTTCCTTTGCTTGTGCTCCCAATAAATCACCTTGTTTTGATCGATTTACCTGTCTCGTTGTAAGTTCTTGGGTTTTTCTAACACCTCTGCCAGAGAAACGTACCTGGGGTCCAAATTTTTGGGTAATAAAAGAGTTGGGTGGGGGTTATCTTTTGTTCACCAAATTTTGTGAGCAGAGATCACGAGAGGGTTTCTCCTCAAAACGATTGAGGGAAGGTAGCTGTTTAGATTGTAGGTCTGGCCAGACTATAAATTTGAATAGCTTTCCTTTGCTTGTGCTCCCAATAAATCACCTTGTTTTGATCGATTTACCTGTCTCGTTGTAAGTTCTTGGGTTTTTCTAACACCTCTGCCAGAGAAACGTACCTGGGGTCCAAATTTTTGGGTAACAATGTTATCTGGGATCGGTTTAATCCAGTTGCCCCTGAGGAAGTGGACAGGCTCCTGGGATCTGTGCATGCCACTGCATGTGCATCACATCCATGCCCTGCCTGGCTGGTGAATTCTGCCAGGGCAGTGACAGGTGGTTGGGTCAAGGCCATTATTAATTCTTTGCTTTGGGAGGGGTTTTTTCCTGCTACCTTAAATCATGCTTTGGTGTGCCCCCTCCTAAATAAGCCATCCCTCGACCAAGTGGTTACGACCAACTACCGGCCTGTCTCTAACCTTCTATTCCTGAGTAAGGTTTTGGAGAAGGCAGTGGCACGGCAGTTACAGGAGATCCTGGATGAAGCGGATTATCTGGATCCTTTTCAGTCATGATTCAGGCCTGGATATGGTACGGAAACTGCTTTGATCGTGCTTGTGGATGATCTCTGGAGAGAGCAGGATGGTGGACATCCAACTGTACTGGCTCTACTTGACCTCTCAGCGGCTTTCGATACCGTCAACTACAGTATCCTTCTGGAAAGACTCCAATGATTGGGGATCCAGGGCACTGTGTGGTCCTGGTTTTCCTCATTTCTGAAGGGCCCTGTCAAGGATTTCTGGCGGTATGTGTGGTAGCGTAGCAGACTAGCAGTTAGCTATTGTGCAGCGGAAGGTTCGGGTGCAAAGACACACACACATACAGTTTCAGTGAATAGTGCAGTTTACTTCTGGGTGAGGGAAAGACAATAGACACAGAACTATATACACAGGCACCAGTATGTCTTCAAGCCCCACAGTTGAGTTAGAGCTTGGAATCCCCGAAGGCTCAAGTCCAATGAGCACGCACAGAGTCCTGCTAGCAAAACACTGACTGCAGTCTGCCAAAGTCAGTGTGCTCTTCTCAGCAGTATAGAGTACCTGATAGTTCTTGGTAGAGGCAGAGCTTCAAGCAGCACGTCTTCTCCCTCTCAAGTCAGTTGTCAGTCTGTCACAGTTCCTCAGCAGTTCCTCCTCAGTTTACCCTCCTCAGTAGAATACCCTCCTCAGAGTAGCCCATCTCAGGTGGGCGAAAGTTATACTGTGTAACTGCTGTATCACTCACTAAGTGGTCACAGCTGTGTTCAACATTGAGTCACGTACGCCAAGCAGACACAGCTGTGTAATCAGTCTATGCCTCAACAGCTAACACCTATGTCTGGAGCTCTGCAAGAGTCTTAGAGGTATATTCACACAGTGGGCAGGAATCTTGCTACAATACCCATTAAAATGCCCTAACAAGCATTTTTGAGGTTTTTAATGTTTTTAAAGTGTTTTTAAAATTGTTGGAAATCGCCCTGGGTCCCTTCGGGGAGGAGGGCGAGAAACAAATATAAATAAATAAATAAATAAATAAATAAATAAATAAATTGGGCTAAATCGGAAATGATTCTATGTAACGTAGAAGAAAAGGAACACATAAAAATTAATGAGAGATATAAAATACAGATAAAAAATAGTTTGAAATATTTGGGGACACATATCACGGGAGAATGGGATAATCATAAGAAATTGAATTACGATAAGTGTAAGAATGAGATTAAAAACAAAATACAACAATATAAAAAGATTAATTTGTCCTGGTTTGGTAGGGTGTCATTATGTAAAATGATGTTATTACACAGGTTGAACTTTTTGTTTGATGCCCTACCAATCCAACTAAAAGAAAAAGATCTAAAAGAGTTTCAAATGTTAATAAACAATTATTGTAATGGAGGACATAGAGTAAGATTATTAAAAAGCCTGTGGTATGTATCCCAGAAAGAAGGTGGTTTAGGAATACCGAATATCAAAAACTATTATAGAGCCTTTCAAATTAAGAGTGTGGTGAAGATCTTAATGAGAGAGGAAGTAATTTGGGAGGAGCTAGAGATGAAGGATGTAGCACAAACAGGTAAAGCAATTTTTTAGACAAAGAGATGAAAAAAATACATGTAAAAACAAACTGTTAAAAGGGTTGTTAGAGGTATGGAAAAATTTAAAAACAGTTTTAGCTCCGGATATATCTCCAATAATGGAAATAGAGGATGTTAAGAATTTTCCAATAAAGGTAGATGAGAGAATGAAAAATGTTCTTGTAGAAAATGGAGTGACACTGCTGAAGGACTAGATACAGATTTGTAAAAACTCGGAAATGAAGAAGCAAATATATACGCAGATGAAATTAAATTGGTTTCAGACTACACAGGTAAATAAATGGAATGATAAATATTTGAAAACAATAAGTTTGGAAAGGAGAATCACAGAATTTGAAGGGGTGGTATTAAAGGTGAGGAAAGGTGACATTGGCATTAAGTGAATTGTAAGCAAAATTTATAAGATGATAAATAAAGAGGGCAAGCCCCAGGAAATTCTAAAAAATATGTGGGAACAAGATTTGACTCTTAGAATATCTGATGTGGTATGGAAAAAGAAATGGAGAAGGAGAATTATGAGAACACTGTCTGTAAGAGTAAAAGAACATAATTATAAAATGCTGTGGAGGTGGTACCTGACTCCAGTTAGGCTACATCAGATAAATAAAAATACAAGTGACAGCTGTTGGAGATGCAAACAAGCAAGAGGAACATATGAATACATGTGGTGGAGTTGTAACATGGTAAATACATTTTGGGGAAAGGTAGAAGAGGAAATTAAAAGCATATTGAAGATGGAGCTTAAATTGGAGCCGGGTTTGTTGTTTAGTCGCACAGTCGATTCCGACCCTCTGCAATCCCATGGACCATTGCCCGCCAGGCACTCCTGTTCTCCACCATCCCCCTCAACTCGCTGAGCTCTGTGCCCATTGTCTCCACAATACCATCTGTCAGGAAATAGCCCTATTTCCTAATGTCTCCCAAGGCTTGAAAGTGCTATTTTTCAGCTAGGCCCATTATTGGCCTTATAGAAATCCATTTTTCTCTCTGTATGCCTTACAAGACTGCCACGATGGCTTGTTGACATTGCAGTATTCCAGTATTTCTTATCTTTCTAGCCGGCCTAGATAGCAGAGCCTAGCCGTGTTATGTCTTTACATAAATGTAAACAACTGTTGTTTTGAGAAAGTTATTCTCTGTTGCTCTCTGTTCTTGATTGGCTAAGCTATCCCACCTGATGGCAGAGTCTCCATTTTGCAGAGAAGTGAGAGTTAGTACGTGTCTGGATTTCAATGGCGTAAGACCCTGGACTGTAACTCTGTTTGCTGGTATGGGATTACTCTGCTTCTCCATAGGTTAAGACCCCGGACTGTCTGCTGGCATGATTTTACTATGATTACCTAAAAGAAGCCTCCCGTGTTCTACTTTAAGTTTTTCTTTGAAAAGCGGCCCAGGTCTCTCAGAGTTGGAAGGTAGGGGTTAGACATGTTCCAGAACTGAGCACAGGCTCAGGAGCATGGTGGGGGGGCCCTTACAGAGATGCCTGGTGTTCCGACATGGTGTTGCGGTGGGATGTTTCTTCACTCCTGGAGTTGTTTACCGGCCTGGTGGAGCTAATGTGGGATGTTTTCCCTGCCTTTGATGTTGTTTTGGCCTTTCGGAGACGTGCTGTGTGAAGCGGCGATCTCAAGAGTGTGTGTGTGTGAGCCTTCGGCTGAAACCGAAAGCATTTGCTGGCAGCAGCCTGTGTCTTGGAATACAAACTGGCTGGTGCTAAAAGGAAAGCGGCCAGCGTATCCTGAGGATTATTTACATAGTTGTGGTTTGAAAGAATTTCCCTGAGCTGGAGGGATGCTCAACGTTCTTCTGTCCGGCCCATGAAGCGACCCTCGAAGCTGTCTCGCGTTCCAGGAAGGAGGAATCCGTGTTCCAGGCCTGCAGAATGGCAGGTAAGCTAATGCCCCTGCAGTTCCCCAGCTTAGACCCCAAGATGTTGGTCCACCCAGATGCTACCTGGTGTTTTGGAAGAGGGGGGATGAAGCAGGATGGGGACTGTCAGGCTGTTGGCCCCCAGATGATGAGCAGCCATATTAAGCCGTTCCCAGAATGGCCCGTGGGGGGTGAAGATTGTCCAGATGATGGTGATGCAGAGTGTGGAAGGGCTCTACCTGTACCCAATGTCTTAGAGGAGCCTATTTTGGCCCAGGTGCTGCCCCAGCTCTCTCACGTTTTGGCCTTGCAGCTTGAAGATGCTAGAAGGCAGAATGAATGTTCTTATGAAGTGCCTGTGTATGTTGGTGATGCTATAGGTTACAGTGACCCATCTAGGGAAGACCCAGAGAGATGGTCATCTTTGTCCAGGCAGCCTGAAACTCTTGCTGAGTTGGCCCAAGGTACAGATACCCTTGTAGCTTTGAAGCGTACCCAAGAACGGAGTAAAACAGGAGCTGTGGGTTATAGAAGGCCACAAAGAGATGACAGAAGGCCTGGTTTGCCAGAAAGAAGGGATGAAAGGCCTACTTCCAAGGCATCCCCTGTCTCACAGCCCACCAGAGACTTTGTTTGCTTCAATTGTGGGAAGAAAGGCCACACTTCTAGAGATTGTAAGCTACCTAAGAAGCCTTTCACTTCTAAGTTTGTTCCTAGTGGTGCTAGGCCTAAAGAGAAAACAGAATCTCCACCTGCTGCTCAGGCTAAAATGGTCCAACATTCCAAAAAGCCCCAGCAGGAAAGGCCAACCACATCTTCTGAAGTGTCTCTGCCAGTTAAAAGTTCTCAAGTCATCAGTCATCATGACCCTGTTGCTGATTTGGTCAAAGATGTGACCCAAGATGGTACCTGGTCTCTATGTGTTCAGACTCCAAGTGAAAGGGTAGACCATATAATTACCCCAGCAGAATTCCTAAGCAAGGAAGACCTGGTTTGGATGAGAAATTATAAAACTAGACTGGTGGTACTACATAGCCCAGATGGCACTTGTTTGGAGATTCCGGATTCTCTCTATGATACCGGCTCTGATGTCTCTTCTATTCATTCTTCTTTGGTACACCCAACTCAAATTGTGCCAGGGGCCCGGGTTCAAGTGGAACCGTATGCGTCTGATGCCAGGTCTCCTTGTTTTGTAAAGCTGTAAAGCTAGCCAAGGTGAAAATTACTTTCCAGCAGTTTACTGGTGAAATCCATTGCCTAGTTCATGAATGTCAACGCCAACCTAAGTTCCTGATTGGTCTCAATTTGATCAGAGAGGTGCAAAAAGTAAACATGCAAAACTCTCCAGCTAATGCCCAAGATTCCTGTGTAGAAGTCATGAAAGTAGTAACTAGGACACAAGCTAAGAATGTTGTTTCAACCTCGTCACAAAGTGATGGTTCCCAGACCACAAGTGATGTTACTGCTCCATCTACTGGACAAAGTGGAGACAGTGTTACAACTTTCACAATTGGCCCAGATTTATCAGTCACCAGTGATGTGTTTCTAGGCACTCAGGTGAAAGATTTATCTTTGCGGGAACTCAGAGATAAAGCAGTATTGGAAAAGGACATTGTACCCCATCTGTCTGCTCAATTTGTGAAAACTGACAAAGGACTGTTGTACAGATATGTAAAGGTGCAATCAGACTTGCCTTTCAAAAAGCAGCTAGTGGTTCCTAAAGAGTACAGAGATGCTATTCTACGTCTGTCTCATGACAACCTTTTCTCAATGCACCAAGGACAGCTGAAAACCTATCAGCGTATTGCAGACAAGTTTTATTGGCCCTCGATGACTCAGGAAGTCAGAAATTATGTTAAAAGCTGTCATCTGTGTCAACGGAGAGGTCATAACCAGTCCAGAACCAAAGCTAACATGCAATCTCCAGTGATTACAGGCATCCCATTTCAACATTATGGGGCCTTTGCCAGTTTCCCAAGGAGGAAAGAAGTTTATCTTGGTCTATGTTGATACTCTTAGCAAATGGGCTGAATTTCTTCCTTTGTCAACTTGTTCCTTGACCCAAGTTGCAAATGCCTTCGTGGAAATAATAGGAAGATGGGGGCTCCCACAAATTTTAGTGAGTGATCGTTCAACGAGTTTCACCTCTGCCTTAATGAAGAAGGTGTGTCAATTAGCAGGTGTCACCCAAGCTTTTTCAATCGCTTACCACGCGCAGAGTCACGGAAACGTGGAACGACTCCAAGCCAACCTCCAAAAGATGCTCAAGACTTTTGTGCATGCCCAAGGCAAGGGTTGGGCTGAAGCGTTGCCATTCCTGAAAGCTGCATATCACTCTACACCACATGCATCCCTTGGTGATTTTAGTCCTTCAGAAGTGCTGTTTGGAAGGAATTTGTGTGGACCTCTTGACTTGTTGAAAGCCAACTGGGAAGACCAAGAGGAATTGCCTTCCAGACTTGCTGCTACCTATGTGTATGAACTGCAAAAGAGACTGAAATCAGTGAGATCCTTTGCCAAAGACAATCTGACTGTTGCCCAAGAGACTTATAAGACTTACCACGGTCGCAAGTCCAGACATAAAGAGTTTAATGTGGGAGATTTAGTCATGGTTCTTAAACCTTTGCCAGTGACTACGCTGAACCTTGAATGGGAAGGCCCAGCCAAAGTCATTCAACGTGTGGGCGCAGTGAACTTTGCTGTACAATGGGACTCTGGGAAAGTTGTTGTTTATCATGTTAACTCTTTAAAGTTGTATTCTTCCAGGTCTGTCAGCGTCATGAAGAACACTGCTATACCTAATGATGTAGAAAATGCTGATCTTGTTTGTCTCAGTGATGAGTACCAGCGTGCTGGAAGTTTTGATGATCTGTATATTAATAACAAGGTTCCTGAACATGAACAGATGTTGGTAAGATCTGTACTAGGTAAATACAAACATCTCTTTACATCACACCCTGGTAACTGTCATTTGCAAACACATAACATAGAACTCACTACAGATGAGCCAATTTGGGCTCCCCCTTACAGGACAGTGGGGGAAGTCCAAAAACAAATTGATGCAGAGGTTCAGAAAATGTTGGAAATGGGTGTCATTGAACCTGTTAAATCTTCTTTTTCAGCTCCAATTGTTCTAGCTAAGAAGAAAGATGCATTTGGTAACAATTTACCTGAAATAAGATTTTGTGTTGATTACAGGAAGCTGAACTCTGTAACTGTTCCTGATCTGTACCCAATGCCTAGAATGGATGATTTGGTTCACAAGATTGCTAATGCTAAATATGTTTCTGTTTTAGATTTGACCAAAGGATTTTGGCAGATACCTTTAACAGAAAGTGCTAAACACAAAACTGCTTTTTCCTTAGCAGATGGAAGACAGTTTGCCTTCACACGAATGCCTTTTGGGTTAAGAAATTCACCTGCTACATTTCAAAGAATGATTGACAAGGTTTTGAATGGTTTGTCATTTGCAAGTGCTTATATTGATGATGTTGCAATTTTCAGTGATTCACTTTCTGATCATCTTAAACACCTTGAAACTGTCCTGCAACGTATTCAGGATGCTGGTTTAACTGATAAAGCATCCAAATGCCAATGGTGTTTGGGGAAAGTGATTTATTTAGGACATGAAGTTGGTTCTTCTCAAATGGTTCCAGTTCATGCCAAGGTCCAAAGCGTCAAGGACTGGCCTACACCGCAGACGAAGAATCAAGTGAAATCGCTTCTAGGTCTGGTTGGTTTCTACCGTGCATTTATTCCTGATTTCAGTACTATTGCACATGTCCTGACTGAGCTAACACAAAAACGAAAACCTCTTAATGTTGTGTGGACTGATGAGTGTCAGAAGTCTTTTGACTTGTTAAAAGAGAAGTTGGTTTCATACCCTATTCTCAGACCACCACAATTTGACAAAGAGTTCATTTTGAAAACAGATGCCAGTAATTATGGTCTTGGCGCGTGTCTCCTCCAAAAAGACGAAGAAGGAAACATGCATCCCATCTCATACTTCAGCAGAAAACTGCTTCCCCGAGAGCGTAATTACTCCATAGTGGAAAAGGAGTGCCTGGTCATAATATGGGCAGTAACCAAGCTCAGGCCATTTTGGTGGGGAAGAGAGTTCCAGTTACTCACTGACCATAATGCATTGAAGTTCCTGAACAAGATGAAGAGTTCAAACCAAAGACTCTTGAGATGGGCTTTGTTGTTACAGGATTACCAATTTTCCATACAACACATCAAAGGGACTCAGAATGTACATGCAGATTCCCTTAGTAGAATGTTTCCTGAAACTGATGATGGGAAAAACGAAACTATGTACCTGTTACATGATTTGTTTTAGCCAGAGTGTAAAGGTGTGTGCGTAAACACCTGAGTTAGTATGCTTGCAATGCAGAATGTAACTTATTTAACGTGTACCTCCAGTAACAAAAACTGGAAGAAGCTATAACGCTTGGTATCCTATATATACAAAGGATTGCTTATTTGCTCAATCACTTGCTCTACATTAGTAAATAGTGCCTTTTGGTAAAGCCAAACTATGATTTGCCTTTCCAAAAGGGGGGGCATGTCAGGAAATAGCCCTTTATTTCCTAATGTCTCGCAAGGCTTGAAAGTGCTATTTTTCAGCTAGGCCCTTATTTCCTTATAGAAATCCATTTTTCTCTCTGTATGCCTTACAAGACTGCCACGATGGCTTGTTGACATTATAGTATTCCAGTATTTCTTATCTTTCTAGCCGGCCTAGCTAGCAGAGCCTAGCCGTGTTATGTCTTTACATAAATGTAAACAACTGTTGTTTTGAGAAAGTTATTCTCTCTTGCTCTCTGTTCTTGATTGGCTAAGCTATCCCACCTGATGGCAGATTCTCCATTTTGCAGAGAAGTGAGAGTTAGTACGTGTCTGGATTTCAATGGCGTAAGACCCTGGACTGTAACTCTGTTTGCTGGTATGGGATTACTCTGCTTCTCCATAGGTTAAGACCCCGGACTGTCTGCTGGCGTGATTTTACTATGATTACCTAAAAGATCTGGGACTGTTTACTGGACTGATCTTATGGATATGACCTTTTGATTTCTGCTTTTCCATGAACTTTCTTACATGAACCTGAATAAAACAGCTGTTTCTCTTTGAAGATTGGTGTTTTCCTTATCACACACACACGAAGCAACTTCTGCTACGTTACCAGAAGCCTCCCGTGTTCTGCTTTAAGTTCTTCTTTGAAAAGCGGCCCAGGTCTCTCAGAGTTGGAAGGTAAGGGTTAGACATGTTCCAGAACTGAGCACAGGCTCAGGAGCATGGTGGGGGGGCCCCTTACAGAGACGCCTGGTGTTCCGACACCATCTAACCATCTCATTTTTGGCCGCCCCTTTTTCTTTTGCCCTCCAACTTTCCCAGCATCAAGGCCTTCTCAAGCAAATCCTCTCTTCTCATTTGATGTCCAAAGTACCTTAGCTTCATCTTTAGAATTTGACTTTCTAAGGAGCATTCTGGGTTTTCTTCTAAGATTGACCTATTTGTTCTCCTTGCTGTCCAGGGGACTCTCAAAACTCTCCTCCAACACCACATCTCAAAGGCATCTATTCTTCTGCGCTCAGCTTTCCTAATGGTCCAGCTCTCACAACCATACATTGCCACAGGGAATACCATTGCTTTGACAATACGAATTTTTGTTTTCAATATGATGTCTCTACTTTTCATTATGCTCCCCAGGTTTCTCATTGCTTGCCTCCCAAGAATCAAACGCCTTTTTATTTCATGGCTGCAGTCCCCATCTGAAGTGAGTTTTGATCCCAAGAAAGTAAAATCTGTCACTGCTTCTACTTCTTCCCCATCTATTTTCCAGGTACTGATAGGGCCTGTTGCCATGATCTTTGTTTTCTTGATATTGAATCTCAAGTCAGCTTTTGCACTTTCTTCTTTCAACCTAATCAGGAGCTTCTTTAGGTCCTCCTCACTTTCTGCCATTAGGGTGGTATCATCTGCATATCTCAAATTGTTGATGTTTCTCCCAGCAATTTTGATTCCAAATTGGGATTCCTCCATCCCTGCATTGTGCATTATGTGCTTGTGTACAAGTTGAATAAGCAGGGTGATAAAATGCAGCCTTGTCTTACTCCTTTTCCTATTCCAAACCACTCCGTCATTCCGTATTCTGTCCTAACTGTTGTTTCTTGTTTCATGTACAGATTTCTCATGAGGCATATAAGGTGTTCTGGGATTCCCATCTCTTTAATTACTTGCCACATTTTGTTGTGGTCTACACAGTCAAAGGCCTTAGTGTAATCAATGAAACAGAAGTATACTTGTTTCTGATATTCCTTTGTTTTTTCCATGATCCATCTTATGTTGGCGATGTGGTCTCTGGTCATTGACAGTATAAAGGTGGATGAAGATAAGAAGGAACTGATATCAATAATGTTAACATCAGCAAGACAATGTATTGCAAGAAATTGGAAAAATGATGTGATTCTAAAGATTGAAGATTGGTATAAAGAGATGTGGGGGCTTGCTTTAAATGATAAGTTGACATGGGAATTGAATGTGTTAAAAGGTGTAGTTCAAGAAAACAGATTTCCAAAAATTTGGAATGTATTTGTAGAGACATCACTGAGTGATGTCAGAGGACCGAAGCCATCACCTGAGCAAATGAGTTTTTGGAAGTAAAAGAGACATGAGTGGTATACCTCTAACCTCCATGGCAATGTAAATAGCACACAGGCATGTATAAATTTTCTTTTTACTTTATATTAAGTTAGGTCTGTATGTCAAGAATGTTGTACTGTAGATGATTTTGTTTTTAGGTTAAGTTGGTTATGTTATGTTTTTATGTTTTCAACAAATGAGAAAAAGTATGAAAATATCTTTGTAAAGCTGAAAGTATATGTTTATTTTATTTTAAAATTCAATAAAAAAAATTATTTAAAAAAAAAAGAACTTTAGCACTGGCTTTATGTTATTCTGCAGGAGAATATGCTAGTCCAGTGTGGTACAAATCAATGCACACAAAGCAGGTGGATGTGGACTGAAATGAAATCAAAATTTGGGGAGACTATGCTGCTCAGACAAAGTGGATCAAAGCAAGATCCTCGGAAACACACCTGCTATTTGATCACCAGCCACCAAACCAGAGACTGAAAGCAAGGCACAATTTCCTCATAATTTGCCCTCCCGAACAACTAGCTCCCACAGACCACCCTAGCACTTTGGAAGGAAAACAAAGAGCTACCAGATAACTGGTCAGAACAACACAAATCTCTACCGCCTGGTCAAGTACAACCATGGCCTGTGTGGAAAGCTTTAAACAGACAGCATGCCGAGGTATGAAAATCAAGGGCTAATCTGAGAAAGTGAGTTTTCCCTATAGACCAGGGATTCTCAACTTGTGGCCCGCAGCACCATTTCATGTGCCCCCACACACACACCTTCACTACACCGGGAAGTGCCATGTGGTGGAGAATGGGTAAAATGGCTGTCTGGCCCCCAAAGCTGTCTGAGGGAGTGTGACCCGGCCCTTGGCTTTAAAAGGTTGAGAACTGCTGTAGATGGTAGCCTGTGTGAATGCAGAGACGAACAAACAATCACCCATATGATACAATGCACACTATGCCCTTCAATGTGCACTGAGGAGGACCTAATGTTGGCAAGAGGAGACGCTGTTAATGTGGCCCAGTATTGGGTGGATGTCATCTAGTTTCTTTTTGTTTTATATATACTGTATATTGGTTGTACCTTTGTATGCTGTTACATGCTTTGTGGTGCCTCTGATGTTAGGAAACGACATATTTCCTAATGTTCCTCAAGGCTTGAGGTTGTAGTTTTAGCTAGGCCTCAAAAATCCTTTTCTCTCTCTGTCTCATAGACTACGTGTCACAAGACAGGTTGTTTACAATTCAGTGTTCCTGCCTCCTATCTCTCTAGCTCCATGTTTTGACTCCACTGACTCTACACGTGTGTCAACAATCCTTGTTATGAGAAAGTTGTTCTCTGTTCCCTGATTGGTCAAGGGTAACCCATCTGATTGGTGAATCTCCATTTTGGAGAACAGTTAGTTAGTTCGTTTTTGGATCTCAATGGCTTAAGACCTTGGCCTGGGGGACTATTCTCTTTCTTTCATCATGATTACTTAACGTGGACAGTTAACTGGACTGATCTATGTTATTGACCTTTTATATCTACGTGTTTCCATGGACTATGCTATAATAACCTGAAGAATAAAGCAGCTGTTTTTCTCTGAAGATTGTTTCTTTTATCATCGGCACACACAGAGCCTCGCTACCAAAAACCTCCCTTGTTTTGCTCTATTCCCTGAGCATAGTAAGGGTTCTTTTTTTAAGCAGCCCGGCTCTCCCAGCTGTGGAAGGTAAGGGTTAAAGTTCCAGGAATGAGCGAGGTCTCAGGAACTGAACGGGAGGGGCCCTTACAGGGACGCCCGGTGGTCTGACATCTGACATGAATAAAGAAAGTAAATTTTACAGTTGGACTTTATATTTTTATGGTTTTGAAACCCCTCTAATAACAGCAATTTAAATTAAGAACAGTGAATTTCCCAGACAGACTTACATTCTTAGGATCCAAGATCACTGCTGATGGTGATTGCAGCTATGAAATAAAAAGGTGACTAATTCTTGGAAGGCAAGCTATGATAAATCTGGGGAACATAGTTAAAAGTAGAGACATCACCTTGCAAACAAAAATCTGCATAGTCAAAGCAATGGTATTTCCGATAGTAATGTATGGTTGTGAGAGTTGGAACATAAGGAAAACTGAGCACAGAAGCCTTTGAAATGTGGTGTTGGAGGAGAGTCTTGAGAGTACCCTGGACAGCAACGTATAAAATATGGTCATATAAAATTATGAGAAGCATAAATGAAAATAAGTCCCATCCCTTTCTTTACAACTCATTTTGGGTAGTTATGAGTTTATTGATGCAAGCATATTGGTGTAAAGTACTATATTCATCATTGTTTTTTAAAAATTTATTTCATTCTTATTGACATGCTTCTCATAATTTTATATGACCATATTTTATTCCTTGCTGATTCCTTTATTTTAGAATGTATGTCTTGTTCCCAAAATGGAGAAGAGACTATGTTACTAGAAGAGGTTTGACAGAATTTGAGGAAATAGTAAATCAAATAAATCAGGAGACAATTTCAGGAAAAGGATTAGTGAGCAAAATAATCAAACCGCTCAATTCATCAAGCAACAGAAACCGAGGTTGGCACGCCTCTGTCCTTGACTATGTAGGGGGCCCTCCATTCCAGAAGAGGTGGATATGACCGTCCAGGAGACTCCAAGTAACTTTCCGAAGAGTCAGAAAGCAGGCTCAGTTTTCTTCTCTTTCTCCCGGCAAAAAAAGAGAAAGAAGGGAAAAACAGAAATTTATTTATTTATTTATTTAAATTTTTATACTGCCCTTCTCACCGAAGGCAACCCAGGGCGGTTTAACACATCCTAAAAACATGAGAACAGAGCGGACCGGAGAGGCTCCCTAGTTGTTCCATCGGCCAGGGAGGCACATCTCTCTGGCACTAGAAGGAGGGCCTTCTCTGTGTCTGCTCCGGCCCTATGGAACCTCCTGCCTATGGAGCTACGTCTCCAGACAGAGTTGCTGCCCTTTAGGAAGAATCTAAAAACATGGCTGGCTGGACAGATATGGGGTATGGAAGGTATAATGACCCCAGCACATTGGATGATCTGAGCCCCTCTCTTTCTCTACTTTTAAATTAGTAGTTGTAGCATCTGGTGTGTTTTTAATCTGTTTTTAATCTTTTTCAGATTTTAATTTTAAATTTTAACAGTTTTAAGGTTTTTAGATGGAAGCTTCCACTTCCTAATCCTGGGCCCTATCTGCCCAGGGAAGGAAAAGACTAACCCCCTCTGGCCGGAAGGAGGAATGGATTTTAGCTGTTTGTGATGTGTGTGTGTTGCTGTTGTTGTTTTTTTCCTGATTGTAAACCGCCCTGAGTCGCCATGGCGAGTGGGCGGTGATATAAATCTAAATAAATAAATAAATAATAGGTTAAAATTATAAAAGTTCTTAAAATCTATAATTAAACCAATTAAAATTACGACTAAATCTTTGTATAATTTAAAACTTTAAAAAACCTTAATGGAGTGGGGGGGGGGGAGGTCAAACGAGCCAGTAGGCTGAGGTCATTGTGCCTCCAGTACCCCAGACCTGACCTGCCAGCCAGGTTTTTACACCCTTCCGAAAGAGCAGCAGCTCTGCCTGGAGGCGCAGCTCAGTTGGCAGGAGGTTCCACAGGGCCGGAGCAGACACAGAGAAGGCCCTCCTAGTGCTAGAGAGATGAGCCTCTCTAGCTGATGGCACAACCAGAGAGCCTCTCCAGTCCGCTCTAGTGGGACTGCAGATGTCCTTGGGACGATTCGGTCTCTTAGGTATCCTGGCCCACTACCATGTAGGGCTTTGAAGGTAATAACTAGCACCTTGAATTGCACCTGGAGGCACACTGGCAGCCAGTGCAGCTCCCAAAGCAATGGTGAGGCACGAGCATAATGCATGCACCCCATCACGACCCAGGAAGCCACATTCTGGACCAGTTGCAGCCTCCAGGATGAGTTCAGGAGGCCAAAGTACAATCAAAATAATCGATGTTCGTGGTACATGGAGTATCTAAAACAGGAGAGCCAAAAATAAATAAATAAAAATAAGCATTCTCATGTGACTTCTGGGAAACAGGAGTGTCGAAGTTTTAAGGGCGGAAGTATTTTTAAAACTCTCTCTTTTCTCCACATGATTGGGAGTCTGGGAAGTATCGGACACTGCCACGTAGTGGTGATATATCAGATGTGAGAAAAACCATTTCCCAAAAAAACAACCATTACTGTCTGTGGGGCGATCAAATTGTGGAGGAAAAGAGTCAATGGTGGCCCCCCAAAAAAATGATGTATTTTTTTTTAAAAGTAAAGAGTTAATAAGAATTTGTTATATAGTAACTAATGGAATAGTGTGTTAGGATATATGAGTAGGTTTGCAACGAGAGCAAACCAATGACTGTATCTTTAAGACTATGCAGCTACCACAGCCAGGTGCAAGCACTGAGTGTTTGTGTCTAGCATAAATTGAGGCAACACTCTTTGCTAGCCAGCCAGCCTGTTGTTCTCTGACTGCTTTGTTGCTGTGCTCATGTCCATCGGATCTTCATCGTTACTGAGGATTGTAAGGTATGTTTACTTGCCGTTCATTGCAAGATTTTGGAATACATACCACAGCCACATTGTGGTGACCTAACCAAGGACTGTTTTTGGAACTGAGCTACTTTGTAGCGAAAAGGAACTGGTGAATATCTTCGAAGCCGACCTTGAAGCAACAGATAAAGGTTTGGACTACTTGCATTGCTTTATCGAAGATAAGAGCTTAATTAGCTCACATAGACTATAAGGACTTGCTGCACCACTTGGTCTGACTTGAAGACAAGTGTTAACTTGCACTTTGTGCACAACCTTTGTATATAGTGTAAATACATGTTTCCTGCAACCCAAGCCGGAGTTTGTTTTTGTCTCCTGTATCTCAACATACACTCTCAAACCTCAGGGTGTGGCAACAGCCAGCCACCTTCCTGCACTCTGCTATATTTTACCATCTCATAGTGCAGCTACTCCCATCATCATGGGTGAGGTTGCACAAGTTTATTTGTAATTTGTATTATTTACCGTACTATAGTTTTAAAAAAGCGGGACAGAGAGAAACATATTAAGACACAGGGGGATAACAAAAACTCTGTTGTGTACAACATAATTAAAGAGTTGACACTGTGGGTTTTTTCCTTATATTTTTAATTTTTTAATCAATTTTTTTTTAAAAAAATAGTGTCTACTGTATGGTGGACAGGAACCAAGTCCTCTATTTCTCTGAAGGAGTGAATTAGAATTACATGATTTTTCTATTCAGTTTCTTCCCTCCCATTTATGTGACATAAATACACACCAGAAAATATCAGACAGTAAACAAAACAAAAAGAGTAAACAAAACAAAAAGACAAAACCCGTTGTGGCAGTTTAAAGATTAACAGCTGTATTTTTATGATAGCTTTCGTGGATCAAGTCCACTTCACCAGGCAGTTGGACTCGATCCACGAAAGCTAACATTAAAATCCAGCAGTTAGTCTTTAAAGTACCACAATGGTTTTTATCTTTTTGTTTGGTCTACTCTCTGATATGCTTGAAATACAGTCTATCATGGCTACCATTTCAAAAATTTCAACCAGAAAATATGTTTTCCTCTTCCCTAGTCTGAAAAGAAAGGACTCTGTCTCTTGCCTCCACCAGATCTATCCTTCTACAGATTTAACAAGTAGATCTATGGTTCCTGGTAGCACCAAGCAGCCAAGGTGCCTAACCTGTTTGCACATTGGTCCCCTTTCAGATGTCCCCACAGGCTAGGGGAGGGTCATGAAGCAGTGGTGGGTGACAAGGGGAACAATAACAGAACCACAGATGGTACACATGTTCATGAATCTCTGGATAAAATCCATGTAACACACAGCTAAGTGTATCTTTAAACTTTGGGGGGAAGTTACCCCAGCAATCCTCATACCATTCCTGTTGCAATTGCTGCTCTTCAACGGACTGTTCTTATTGTTCTCACACTGGAGACACCAAGGCTGATATAACACCAGCTAATGAGATCATACCTGTAGTGACATAGGAACCAGGGATTTTCTGTCACATTTCCCCCAGTTCATAAGATTAAGCTACTAAATGTACTAGTCATGGTGTGAACTATGCATTATTCCCAGTGGCCACGGGGCTAAGACAAACTTTTCCCCCTCACCAATGAGACTTTTGTGTTCGTTCACTGGAGAAATTGCTCATAGAAACTGGAACCAGTTCATAGGAGAGCAACAGGGGTGATCAGGGGACTGGAAACCAAGTCCTGTAAGTAAAGAAAAGGAGACTTGGAAAATAGTCATGAAGAGGAGGAGTAAGATCTGTTCTCCATCATCCCAGAGTGCAGGACATGTAATGATGTGAAACTGGCAAAATGAAGCCACCTTTTTGGTGAGTTCATTCCATAGTTCCTTTTGCCTGACCTAGTGTGAGAAAGATTCGCTGGCACACAGTGATCATTGCTCAGGATATGCCCAATTGTGGTTCAAAAATACTACAATATTCCTTCTTCTTTTTTAATTAAAAAGACTACAATATTCGAGGTGGTTCTTTCTTTGTACCCCTGAAAATAAACTGAATCAGGGCTATTTGTGGGGGTTTGGGATGAGTAGAATAGAAATTTTCTTTGCTGGTCACTCACCAATCTTACTTATTCAATGTAGCTTTCTTTTTGGGGGGGAAATAATGCGCTGCAGTTACAAATGACGAACAGAAAATGGAAGGTAATGCACAGTATCCAGAAAAACCCACCTGTGTAAAAGAAAGTAGAGAGTGACAGCTGAATCTCCCCCCCCCCCCATTAAGACTCAAAACCAACCTTGGCCAGGTTTCTGTACTATCCCTTGCAGACCTTTAGCCCCATGTAACACAAGCTGTAGGGCAAAATGAAACTCTTGTGTTGTCCCTGAGGGACAAAATAGTGTTCTTTCTTTCTTTCTTAGTTTGCTAAACTTTACACAATGAGGACTGTTTGTGCGGGAGTGCTTATGTTCTTGTATGGACTTACAGTGGTTTAGTCAGATTTCATGGGCTAGGGTCTTTCTCTCCCTCTTCCCCACTGCCTTTTTTCTTCTTCCTTTAACTTTCTCTTGTGCTGGATCAAATGCCACTGCTGGTTGGCTCTTATGCCATTGCCAGAAGTACACATGTGGGCAGAAGTAAAATCTTCCTGTATGCCTCTCTCTGGGTAAGCAAACTCTACTATGTCATTGAAATTAATGCTGCCCCCTCCAACGCCATAGACCTTGCCAGTTCCTTATTAACAGGAATGTGATTTTTCACAGAAATCACACAATATAACAGATCTAGACAATTATCAGGTCAATCACTAATCTGTTTGCACCATTATTTGGCCAGTTTTCACATTAGTAGTCATGATAGTCTGTGCAAGCATATAAAAAAAACTATACCAAAGTCCAAATAAAAATTAAAGATGAAAACATTGTGGCACCTGAAAGATTAACTGCTATATTTTAATATGAGTTCTCATGGATCAAGCTTATTTCCTCAGACATAACAGTGTGAGACTATATGGCAATCATTTATATAGGGCTCTGCTGTTAAGTGATTTACATTTAAGTTCATATTGTGTAAAACTACATTTAAGGTGTTCAGAAATGAATCTGGTAGGAAATGGATCATAGGTTACTTTGGGCAGGACAGTTGAGGAGTAAAGTTGTCCTATCTCAGTTGTGGAACTCCATCTTTTGGTTTGGGGGTTCTGAGAATCTATGGCTTTTCTATCACCAGTTGAGTGAACCATTAACTAAGTTTCCAGTTTGGACTATGACTTAGCAGGGCACTAAGGCTTTTAGGAAATTAGCACAAGAGTTCACCAGAACCAGTAGTAACTTTTCCCAGTGTCCCAGAGAACCGGTAGCAGCTTTTGGGGGGAACCACCTTTGGGGCTTACCTTTTCACTGGCTCCCCCACTGCACATGCATGCAAAGCACTTGGTGTGCATGCATGCCTACAGTGCTTGGCATGTATGCACAGCCTCCTTGCTGTCCTCCCAAGTGGGGAGGAGGAAGAGAAGCTGCTAGCCTGAAGCTCCCTATAGCCTGCTCCCCAGGGTAAGTGACTCACCTTTGGGTTTGGTGTGTCTGTGTGTATTTTAATGTGTATTTAATACCTTTACCTATATTGACATACTACCACAGTTCCTAAAAAGACCTGGCGGCCTGGCTTGGGGTTTTTACGCAAAGTCTTTGAGTTACCTCATGAATAAGCTACACCTGTGTGTGCTGTTCCAAATGCTGTTCCAATTGGAGAACCCTTAAGGAGGTACAGTTGTTTTACATTTACATTAAGGCATATTATCCTAGAGAACCGGTACGATGACCATATCCATCTTGCAACATGGTGCTGCCCAGGCACTTATGCTAACAGGTAAGTGACGGGTTTGTGTTTGGGGTGGGTGGGTGTATTTTAATGTAATTTTAATTTTTTTATTTAATTTATTTACGGGTTTGTGTTGTGGGTGGGTGATTGGTTTGAGGTGTGTGTGTGTGTATGCTTATTTTTATTTTTTCTTTGGCCCCGTCCATGTCATGATATCATGACGTTAGCTCCACCCACACTGTGATGACATCACGGTGGGGTAGTAAAATTTTTGACATCCCACCACTGCATGCAGGTATCCAGTTTGGTTGCCCTGAACTATTTCAGGGTGATGGGGTTCTTTTGCCATTAGGAGGGCTTTTTTGTGTGGACAGAACAGCCTGTAGTGAGAACTAAAAATGCCCAAATTCTCAAACCAATTCCCCAACCAGTGATGGGATGACACCGGTTCTGACCGGATCCACAGAACCGTTAGGAAGATTTCCGGAGGGCTCTCCGTGGGGGTAATACCGTTTTTGAGGCGTCCGGATCGGACACCTCACCGGGAGGAAAATTTAAAAAAAAAATGGAGCAAAAATGGCTCCAATTTAGTGCGCATGTGCAGAAACTCAATCTGACGCATGCGCACTAAATTGGAGCCATTTTTGCTCCAATTTAAAAAAAATTGGATCCGGCCGCCCCTGACTGGAGCCTCCTGTGGAGCTGTTTGCCGCCGCTTGCTGCTGCCGTCGCCACCGCCACCCGTCGCCGCTGCCTGGTGCTTCTATCGCCACTGCCACCTCCTGCCATCACTGCTGCCGTTGCCGTCGCCATCGCCGCCGGAACCGAGGAGGAGGCGGGGCGCTCCATGTTGGCTCCAATTTTAAAAAAACCGGACCCGGAGCCACTGCCTGCTGCTACTGTCGCCGCTGCTGCCGCCTCCTGCCATCGCCGCCGCCATTGCCACCGTCGCTGCTGGAACCGGAGGAGGAGGAGGCGCGCTCCGCTGGCCTGGGGCGACGGCGGCAAAGGCGGCGGCGATGGCGGGAAGCTGCAGCAGCAGCGACAGTAGCAGCAGGCAGTGGCTCCGGGTCCGGTTTTTTTAAAATTAGAGCCAACATGGAGCGCCCCGCCGGGGACGGCAACGGCAGCAGCGATGGCAGGAGGTGGCAGTGGCGATAGAAGCACCAGGCAGCGGCGACGGGTGGCAGTGGCGACGGCAGCAGCAAGCGGCGGCAAGCGGCTCCACAGGAGGCTCCAGTCAGGGGCGGTGTGCCTTGCCGTGTGGCCCCGGGCCATGGGGGTCATCGGCCCCAAGAAGGGTAAGTGAGGGTTTTGTGTTTGGGGTGGGTGGGTGGTTTATGGTGTTTTGGGTGGGTGGGTGTATTTTTATTTAATTTTTATTTTATTTCTTTATTTATTTTATTTCTTTAAGTTATTTACGGGTTTGTGTTGTGGTTGTTTGGGTGGGTGGGTGGGTTGAGGTGTGTGTGTGTTTGTTTGTTTTAATTCTATTTTATTTATTTATTTAATTTATTTAATTTAATTTAATTTTTATTTATTTTATTTTTATTTTTGGCCCCGCCCATGACGTCATGACGTCGGCTCTCCACGACGTCATGACGTTAGCTCCGCCCCACTATGATGACGTCATGGTGGGGTAGAAAATTTTTTGTCATCCCATCACTGTCCCCAACACTGTAAAGCAAGTGAGATGAAACACCCTCCCTTCCCCACCCTCTTGTCTCCTGCTTGATTATTCGCCTCTCAATGTCTTGCGGTTAACATGAAGCAAAGAGCGGTTCAAGCATTCTGACCATCACCCAGGCTAGTGACACCTTTCCCACGTCTGCTGCTCATTCTCCGAGTCTCTGCAAGCCTGAACTCTTTCTCTGCAAACCTGCTAGCAAATCAACCATGGAGGATGAAGAAGGCTGCATGACTCTGAACTTCCCATCTCGGGCTCCTGGAAAGCAACGTAAGGGCAGAAGAAAAGGTGATGTGAAATATGTGATTGCAATTAATAAGCCTGGTTTTAAACTGGGAAATGGAAACTGTGGTGGCATTGCAGTGGTTTCAGTGATCATTGGGGTGCCAGGAGCCAGGGAGAGCTGTTTAACATTTTCTCCTCAGGTGCAAAGACAATCCCTCCAGCTGCTCTTAATTGCTTCTTTAATTGATTTGTTACATTTTTAAATCAAGTTTTGATTATATTTACTGGCTTTCAGTGTATATCTAATAAGTTCCCCTTGTTAGCTGGAAGGCTGGCAAGTTGGCTGTTCAAGACCCAGGTACTGCATAATGGTTTCAGCATCTGTCTCTGTCCCAGCTCCTACCAACCTAGCAATTCAAAAGCAAGAAATTGCAAATAGATAAATAGGGACCACTTCAATGGGAAAAGATCTTGGGGGCATGAAAGGAGTTTCATTCGGCAGTGGAGTTTTGCAAGCAAAAATCCTTTCAGCCCAGAATAATTTCTGACACGAAATTATTATAGTGTATGTGTCTCTGTATGTGTTTTTTTATTGAAATATAGGATATAAATAAAAAATTATATAAATGTTATGGTAAATATTTGTGTGTCCATGGGGTTGCAAAGGGTCGGAATTGACTGTGTGACTGAACAACAAAAATGAAATCTCCCATTTGTGCCCAAAGGAGTATCCCTTAAAGGCAAATAACAGCATCTCCCTGGATCATAGATGGTGGGTGTTGACTTAAATTCTCCAGCCTCTCTCAAGGCTTTCATCTATTGTCACATACAAGTAGAGTTGTTTCAAGACAAAAGCCTACAAATACTGATTTCTTAGCTGAGTGGCAAGTGATGGAGGCAACTTGTGCTATCTGAATTATAATAATAGATTTCCAATCTCTCTTAAGTGTTGTTCAGGTAGACTTTAAACCGTATGGGTCTTGCATCCATCAAGGGAAGCACACCATACCTCTCTATAACCCACCTCTCTTTGGTTATGAAAATGCCACTCCATGAAAAAAAGATGTTTTTGATTCTTTACAATGGGTAGCTGTTAAGGAAACTATTACAAAAGGTGGGTTTGGGAAAAAGTTTAAAAATATAGTTAATCAGCTTTATAAACTTAGTAATGCATTTGGAGTTATTGGTTAGAGCTATTAGGAGTTATTGGTTAGAGCTATAAGGAGTGATTAAAAATAGGGGGTATAGAAGGGACAAAAATTAGTTTATGTGCGGATGATACCCTGATTATAATGAAAGACCCCATAAGAAATATGGAAAGGATCCAAATGCATTTGCAACAATTTGAAGAGGTAACAGGCTTGAAAATAAATTGGGAGAAATCAGAATTTATAATTTGAATAAAGATGATTTAGGGAGAATTAAGGGAGAATATAAAATTCAAATTAAGAAAAGTATAAAATATTTGGGCATAAATATTGCAGATAATATAGAGGATATGAAAAAATTAAATTTTGGTAAAGTGAAAGAGGAAATTAAAAAAATTCAATATCAGATGTTGAGGACATCTTGGTTTGGGAGAGTTGCCATCTGTAAAATGAGTTTATTACAAAAAAATATTTTTTTTATTTGAGGTTTCACCAATCAAACAAACAGATAAAGAATTAGGAAATTTTCAAAATTTATTGAACAATTATTGCAAAGGTGTAAAAAGAGCAAGAATATCTAAAAGTTTATGGTATCAATCACAGAAAGAGGGTGGTTTAGGGTTACCCAACATTAAAACTTATTATAAGGCATTTCAACTTAAGGGTGTGATAAAATTATTGTCAATGAAAGACCTTATCTGGAAAGATATAGAACTGAAGGACAGTGATATGTGTGGAATTGGAGATTTTTTAGAAGATTATGTTGCAAACTTAAAATAAAAAACTATTTTAAAAGCAATGATAAGTGTATGGTCAAGATTAAAAGGTAAATTGGCACCAAATATCTCACCAATAATAGAATTTCGTGAAATAAAAACATTCCCGATTAAAAATTTCAAGTTATTAGAAAGTACACTATATAAACATGATATAGTTCTATTAAAAGAGTGGTTGAGGGTGTGTGAGCATGAAAAAATCTAAAATGGAAATTTATAAGGAACTAAAGTTGAACTGGCTTCAGGTATTATCGGTGGACAGCTGGAATAAGGAATATAAAGAGAAGTTACAAATTGTAAGACAATTGACAGATTTTGAAGAAATGTTATATAGGGTAAGAAGAGGCTTAATGGGGATAAAAGGAGTAATGAGTAAGATATACAGTATAGAATAATAAAATGCATTGAAGAACCCCAGAATGTCCTGAAAAGAATGTGGGAAACAGACTTAAATATAAGCATTTCTGAAGAAAACTGGAAGAAAAAGTGGGGGGAAAGGATTATGCGAAGTTTGTCCACTAAGGTTAAAGAACATAATTATAAAATTTTATGGTGATGGTACATGACACCACTTTGACTAAATCAAATAGACAATAGTAAGTCAAAACTATGTTGGAGATGTCATCAGGAAATAGGGACATATAAAGATATGTGGTGGGATTGTGAAATTGTTTATTATTATTATTATTATTAAATTAGATTTATATGCCCCTCTACTCACCTCACTGAGGCGACTCAGAGGGGCTCACACAACATAAACATATACAGTATCACAATCTCAAATATAAATACAGCATAATATAAAAATATAACAACAGATGCAGCACAGATAACACAATCAATCAATTTTACATAAAAGAAAAAGCAATACAATAAAATACAATAGCAGTAGCAGCAAGGTCTTTATGGCTGAGCTAGCTGGTCCACACAGCTGGTCCTCATTCCCCCTCTCCAGCAGGCAGAGAGAGTTCTGTGATGTTCCTGAGGTGGTCATGGAGGCAGCAATAGCAGTAGCAGCAAGGTCTTTATGGCTGAGCTAGCTGGTCCACACAGCTGGTCCTCATTCCCCCTCTCCAGCAGGCAGAGAGAGTTCTGTGATGTTCCTGAGGTGGTCATGGAGGCAGCAATAGCAGTAGCAGCAAGGTCTTTATGGCTGAGCTAGCTGGTCCACACAGCTGGTCCTCATTCCCCCTCTCCAGCAGGCAGAGAGAGTTCTGTGATGTTCCTGAGGTGGTCATGGAGGCAGCAATAGCAGTAGCAGCAAGGTCTTTATGGCTGAGCTAGCTGGTCCACACAGCTGGTCCTCATTCCCCCTCTCCAGCAGGCAGAGAGAGTTCTGTGATGTTCCTGAGGTGGTCATGGAGGCAGCAATAGCAGTAGCAGCAAGGTCTTTATGGCTGAGCTAGCTGGTCCACACAGCTGGTCCTCATTCCCCCTCTCCAGCAGGCAGAGAGAGTTCTGTGATGTTCCTGAGGTGGTTATGGAGACAGCAGTAGCAGCAAAGTCTTTATGGCTGAGCTAGCTGGTCCACACAGCTGGCCCTCATTCCCCCTCTCCAGCAGGCAGAGAGAGTTCTGTGATGTTCCTGAGGTGGTCATGGAGGCAGCAATAGCAGTAGCAGCAAAGTCTTTATGGCTGAGCTAGCTGGTCCACACAGCTGGTCCTCATTCCCCCCTCTCCAGCAGGCAGAGAGAGTTCTGTGATGTTCCTGAGGTGGTCAATTTCTAGCACAAAGTTGGACAAGAAATAGCTAAAAAATTAAATATTAATTTAAAATTGAATGAGAAAACTGTTTTACTGACAGATATAGATGATTTGAACTTAGATGGAAATATAAAGGAATTGTTAGCTATTTTCTTAACATTAGCAAGACAGCAGGTTGCCAGAAATTGGATGGGCACTGTGAATTTAGAATTGAGTAAATGGTATGTTGATGTTTGAGACATGGCACTTAATGAAAAACTTACATGGGATTTAAATATGAAAAAGGAGATATTAAAAAAATAAATTTTGGGACATGTGGAAGTTATCGTGCACCCGGTCGTCCCAATCCACAAGGGCACCTCCTTAACCCTTGCCTCACCACTTCTGGGAGAACCGGGGAGATTAAAAGGAACACTTACTATGCCCAGGCAGTAAGGCCTTTGAACATAGAGCAAAACAAAAGGAGGCTTCTGGTAACGTAGCAGAGTTACTTCGTGTGTGTGTGTGTGATAAGGAAAACACCAATCTTCAAAGAGAAACAGCCGTTTTATTCCGTCAGGCTGAAGTAAGAAAGTTCATGGAAAAGCAGAAATCAAAAGGTTATATCCATCAGATCAGTCCAGTAAACAATCCAAGATATTTAGGTAATCATAATGAAAACATGCCAGCAGACAGTCCGGGGTCTTAACTCCATTGGGAGACAAACCATTAAACCAAAACAGGTCTCAAGCCATTGAAATCCAAACACGTACTCACTCTCACTTCTCTGCAAAATGGAGAATCTGCCATCAGGTGGGATAGCTTAGCCAATCACGTAACACAGAGCAACAGAGAATAACTTTCTCAAAACAATGGTTGTTTACATTTATGCAAAGACACAACATGGCTAGGCTCTGCTAGAGAGATAACAACACGGGAACACTGAAATGTCAACAAGCCATCGTGGCAGTCTTGTAAGGCATACAGAGAGAAAAATGGATTTCTATGAGGCCTAGCTGAAAAATAGCAATTTCAAGCCTTGGGAGACATTAGGAAATAGGTCCATTTCCTGACAGAAGCCAGTTCTGCATTATATGTTAGGAGAAAATAAAAGAGACAAGCTTGTACCAGAAATAATGAGTTTTTGGCAGAATAATTGAGTTGAAGGAAGACAACTGGTAGATTCAAGGACATAAGGTTAGTGCACTAAGGTGTTTTAAGTATGTAAAAAGTAAAAATTGGAATACCATTACAAGGACAGTAATTAGAATAAAAGATAAATGCATATATATAACATGCACATAAGTAGATTGGTTAAGAGATTGAAGCTACTGAAATGATTAATTTTATCAATGTTTAATGGTATTTAGTTCTCCTTCACATAGGCTGTGAATCCCCACTTTTGGGTTCTGCGCCTGCGCAGAGCCGTGACCGGAGCTTTCAAGCTGATTGGATAAAGGTTTTAATCTAACGGCCAACCACCGTACCGCCAACCCTTAGGCACCATTTCGCGCTCTTTCCTCAGTTCTCTTCTTTCCGCCATAGCAGCAGGAGACCGTTGAGAGCTCTCTACCCATTTCTGTCAGGTTTTCTTCGGAAAAAGCCATCTTTTGAGGAAATTTTTTCTGGTGATCTTGTCCCCCGGGCAGGATCTCCTCACCCGTGGCTGTTCCCCTCGCAGGGAGCAGTTTTTGGCAATTTTTTTTACCTCAGCGTAATTTCCCCTTTGCAGGGGAAACCGCCACCTCATTTTTTTTTTCAGGCGCTCGTCCCTCGCAGGCCGGGCACCACTTCTCCAATTTTTCTGCCTGTGTCAGCTTCCTTTTGCGAGGGGGCCGGCACCACGACCACTTGTTCGTCCGCAGGCATTTGGTCCCAAATTTTTCCACTTCGTACTCCTTTATGGCCTCAGCTGCCTTCAAGTGTTGCATCGACTGCAACACGAAGGTCCCTTCTTTGGATGGTCATAACAGGTGTCTGCTGTGCCTCAGCTAAGCTCACCAGACTCAGACCTGCATGCACTGTCAAAAGTTCACCCGTCTGGCAGTGCAGAACAAGAGTAACCGTCTGAAAGCCCATCTCATGGAAACGGCATTCGCTCCTTCTTCAGCTCAACAGGCCCAGCAGCTTCCCATTGAAACTGCTGCATCCAAGATGGCATTCGGTGACAAATGAGGCTCCAAGATGGTGGCACCTAAGAAGAAGAAGAAGGATGGGCACCATTCCTTACCTGCCACTCCTCGACCCTTTCGCTCTCCACGTTCCTCGCATTTGTCCTCCTCAGCGTCTGCTATTCTATCCTGCCAGAGGTCCACCGAGTCATCTGCGGCTGAAGGACTCTTCTCCTCTTCCTCCGCCATCTTGTCCAAGTCGTCATTTGCCATCTCCACCACCAATTACACCTTGTGGACTGTCTCTTCTTTGCCGAGCTTCCATCTCTCCACTGCCTTGATGGGCTCGGGCCTCCGTTTTGCGGTCCAGATCGCCACCACTCGCTAATGCCTTGACTGTACCGTTTCCTTTGCAGCTGCTCCAAATGGACTTTCTCAAGCCACTGCTGGAGACTATGGTGCGGTTTCTCAGAGACCAACTGGCAGCTGCTGCGGCACGACTGCCTGGGGCTTCAGCTTCCATCTCTCTCCATCACTCACAAGAGTCGGACGGCACGATGCCCCCCAGGCAAGGCATGGCCGTTCCTCTGCCACCATCCCGGGCATCGAGTGTGCACTCCATCGATCAGCCCAGGCTGGACTGGCGCAGATCTGACATTGAGGCACAGATCCCTCTACCATCTTCGGATGAGTCCGACTTCTCATCAGAGGAGGATGTGGAGGCCGAGGCGGATCTGACACCCGATACCCATATCAGAGCTGCTGATCCGCCTCATGGAGACTACCAAAAGTTGTTCATGGCCATGCTGACCCACCTTGGTACAGCGCTGAGTCTCCAGGCCGACCATCCTCCATTGCCAACAGAGGATCAGGTCACCGCAAAATTGGACAGGAAGGCCATCCGCCCTGTCCATATCACCATGTTGCCTTCGCTGCTGAGCTCTGAAAGAGCAGTTTGGAAGAAGCCCGTTTCGTTGCACACAATTTCAATGAGGGTCGACGGCTTCTACCACGTGCTGGGTGATGATGTGGAGTTCCTGCAGGCTGAACTCTGCTGAACTCCATGGTCGTCAATGCCTCTCAAAGTAAGACAGCGGTCAGCAGTTTTCCTCTCCCTTCTTCCCTGGAGGGTAAGAAGTTGGATGCCCTGGGCCAGAAGATGTACGCCACCACATTGCTGACCCTTCAGGCAACTACTCAACGGCTATGGGTCTTTACAACTCCCATCTCTGGGAAAAGGCAAGGGCCTTTGCGGTGAGGCTTCCAGCATTTTCAGCCCTACCAGCAACAGGGCAAGTGTTCCGAAAGGAAGTCCAAGCAGTGTGTTTGACTATCCCCTGGCCGAGCCTCTGCATTCTCTCCTTCCGTATGTCCACCTCCGGAATTTTCTCAATGCGTGGACCAACATCACAAGCGACTGGTGGGTTTTAAAGATCTTATCCGCTGGATACACCATGGAGTTCGAACGGGTCCCTCGGGTAGGCAGGCTACATCGCACTCCTCTGTTGTCCCATCTGCAAGAGGAGGTCTCTACTCTTCTCTTGAAAGGGGCAATAGAGATTGTGCCTCCTTTGAAATGGAGTGATGGCATCTACTCGAGATAATTCATGGTCCAGAAGAAGGATGGGGGTCTTCATCCCATCCTCGACTTGCGACGTCTGAACAAGCACATCCATATGAGGAAATTCCAGATGGTCTCCCTTCACACAGTTCTCCCCCTCATCAACAAAGGGGATTGGTTCACGGTGATCGACCTGAAAGATGCCTACTTTCATGTCAACATCAGCAAGAAGCACAAAAAATTACTTTGCTTCCAGATAGGGGACCAAGTTTACCAATACCGATGTCTTCCATTCGGCCTGTCCACAGCGCCCCGTGTCTCCACGAAATGCACGGCACCGGTGGCGGCTTTTCTTCGTCAGAAGGGAATCCGGGTCTTCCCTTATATCAACGACTGGTTGATATCCTCCTCCACCAGATTGAGGGCCATCAGGGACATCGGATACATGCTACGGCTTATGCAGAGTCTTGGTCTGCGGATCAACTTCTCCAAATTGAAGCTGATTCCGTCTCAGTGCATCGAGTACATTGGTGCAATACTCGACTCCCTCTCCCTCAGGGCCTATACACCTCCGAAATGCCTAGTAGACATTGCCGAGGTGGCCACCGTCTTGATGCAAGACTTCTGTCCAGGTGAAGAAGGCTCAGTGGCTTCTCGGGCTCATGGCGTCAACCACAGCCGTGGTTCTTCACGCAAAACTCAAGCTTTGCTCTCTTCAGTCCTGGCTGCTTCACAGGTTTGACCCGATGATGGACAGCCAGTCCAAACGCCTTCGGCCCACTCCAGAGCTGGTAGACCAGTTGAGCTGGTGGATTCTATACCGCAATGTGGCTACAGGGAAGCACTTCTATTTCCCTCAAGCGTCTCTTCACATCCTCACCGACGCAAGCAACTTCAAATGGGGAGCTGCTTGCAGGTCCCTAACGGTGAACAATCTGTGGACTCCGGCAGAGATGGCTGCTCACATCAACTACCTGGAACTGCCCACCATTTGGAAGGCTCTGAAGTCCTTTGAAACGGTGGTATTTGGCAAGGTGGTTCAGATAGCATTGAACAATACCAGCACGATAGCCTATCTGAACAAGCAAGGTGGTACGAGATCGATGAAGCTTCTCTACCTCGCCATTCAGTTGTGGGAATGGTGCCTGGAGAGACACATATTCCCCATCAGTGTCCACATCCAAGGCAAGTTGAATGTTTTGACCGGCGAGCTCATCTGCTTGAGCTTCCACAACCCACGAGTGGGAGCTGGACGATCGATCTTTTCGCCTCGGAGACCAACCACAAGTGCCCAAGGTACTGCTCCAGGGCAGGGATCGGGCTAGCCTCGGAGGGTGATGCCTTTATGAAACGGTAGGACTTGTACTATCTCTATGCATTCCCTCTGTTTCCACTCATTCAGAAGGTCCTGATCCAGATGCTCCATCATCAAGCTCGAGTGATCCTCATCACACCAGCCTGGCCGAGACAAGCTTGGTACCCTCTTCTACTTCAGCTCACGCTACCGGATTCTTCGTCGCTTCTCCAAATTGAGGATGGATGTATTCTTCACTCCAATCTGCCCAGCCTGCACCTCACAGCATGGAGGATAACCCCAGACTGGGGAGGATACTCAGCATGAGCAGGAGGTCTTCCACACGGAAGTCCTACAACTCTAAGTACAAGCAGTTCCGCTCTTTCCTTGTCGACAAGCATCTGAGCCTGAACCACAACAGCCTCCAGAACATTATGGAGTATTTACTCCATCTGGCAGAGACTGGTTTGGGACTCGCGTCCATACGGGTCCATTTGGTGGCCATTGTGGCACGCTCTCCTACAGGCTCCATTGCCTCCATGGCATTCAAAGACCAAACCATGAAACGGTTTCTGAAGGGCCTCTGCAACGCTTTTCCTCCGGTAAAGGCTCCAGGAGCACAGTGGTCCTTATCCACCGTCCTGACTGCACTCACCAAAGCTTCATTTGAACCACTAGCCACTACAGACATTCATCTCTTGACGTGGAAAGTGGCTTTTCTTGTGGCTATCATGTCTGCCAGAAGGGCCAGCGAACTCACAGCACTTTGGGCAGATGCACCTTTTACCAAGTTCTACAATGATCAGGTGGTCCTTCACCCTGACACCACATTCCTCCCTAAAGTCATCTCCCCTTTTCATCTGTGACAGTCGATATCATTACCAACTTTCTTTCCAAACCCAACCACAGATCAAGAAAGGGCAAGGCACTCGCTGGGTGTGAGACGGACTTTATTGTTTTACATCAGCAGGACAAGGGAGTTCAGAAAAACACAATGCCTTTTCGTAGCTTATGGGGGAAAGTCCAAAGGTGAACCGATCACATCCCAGATGTTCTCCAAGTGGATCTCCTCAGTCATCTACCTTGCCTATGAGTCTGCATCTCTGCCCCCTCCGCTTCACGTCAGGGCACATTCCACGAGGGCTGTTGCCACCTCTACTGCCTTTTTGGAAGGCATTCCGATTGAAGACATATGTAAGCTGGCCACGTGGTCCAGACCTTTCATATTTCATATTTGTGGACGTCAGACTTGCTCGTGTCATCCTTGCCAGAGGGCTCCAGGCTCCACGCCCGTGAGGGTTCATCCTGCCTACATGACGTGTTCATCCCTGGATTCTTCTCATCTGGCTGCCCGCTTACCAAGTAAGTGTGAGCTTACTAATCTCCCAAAAGTGGGGATTCACAGACTATATGAAGGAGAAAGTTAAGTTGTACTTACCAGTAATAACTTTCCTTCTTTGAGAATATAGTCTATGAATTCACACTTTCCCACTCTTCCTCCTCACTTGAGCTGCATGGATGATATAGTTTGTTTTATCCTGTGTACAGCTTAAGTAATAACTGAGGAAAGAGCGCGAAATGGCGCCCAAGGTTGGGTGGTATGATGGGCGGTCGTTACATTCAAACTTTTATCCAATCAGTTTGAAGCTTCGGTCACGGCTCTGCACAGGCGCAGAACCCAAAAGTGTGAATTCACAGACTATATACTCGAAGAACAAAAGTTATTATTGGTAAGTACAACTTAACTTTATAATTGTTATATACAGTAATACCTTGGATAACGTTAAGACTTGGTTCCACAAGTCTTAACGTTATCTGATTTTTAGCCTTATCTGATTCATGCACCAGAAAACTTTAAAATCCTATTCAGATGGATCAGATAACATTAACTCCATAGAGATAAGCAACAGAGGCTTCAAGGGAAAGGCAAGGAAACCGGCTGGAACCTTTGTCTAAAGGGTAAATACATTACGAAAGCTTGCAAAACCAGTCTGACTAGTTTAGCAAAGCAAACCAAAGCAAAAGCATACATGGGGGTGGGGGTGGAGACTCTTTTAATATGTCCTGACTCCAATTTTAAACATGTAGAGTTTCCGTATGGAGCCACAAGCACAGGAATCAGTTTTAAAAGCTAACAGCAAAGGTGCCTATACTTATCAGGCCACGGGCCAGTCACATGGTTCATGGGTGCCCAAACTACAGCCTGTGTGCTAGATCTGGCCCTGACACCAATTCCATCTGGCCAGTTCCACCATTGCCACTCCCAGATGGATAGGTGTCATGGGCCAGATCTGGCCCAGAAGCCTTGCTAACAGCAGGGATGTCCAAACTTTTCAGACCATGGGCAGTCATGTGGTTCATGGGTTCCCAAACTACTCCCTGTGGGCCAGATCCGGCCTCCAATGCCAATTCATCCAGCCCACCCCATGCTCGTCGATCCGAGAAGCTTCTGGGAGCAACGAGGTTGGAACGGGCCAGATGAATTGGTGTCAGGGCCAGATCTGGCATACAGGCTGTAGTTTGGGCACCAAGGAACCACGTGACTGGCCTGTGGCCTGAAAAGTTTAGGCACCCCTGCTGTTAGCAAGGCTTCTGGGCAAGATCTGGCCAATGACACCAATCCATCTGGCCAACACCACCCTCATCACTCCTGGAAGTGAGGGTGAAGCGGGCTGGATGAATTGGTGTCAGGGCCAGATCTGGCTCATAGGGAGTAGTTGGGGCACCTGTTAACAGTAGGGGTGCCCAAACGTTTCAGGCCACTGGCCAGTCATGTGGTTCCTGGGTGCCCCAACGTTTCAGGGCCCAATGTTTCAGGCCACTGGTCTGTCATGTAGTTCCTGGGTGCCCCAACTACTCCCTATGAGCTAGATCCAATGGTTAACATAATGTTATCCTATCCAAATGTTTGCCTCAAATTCCCCAACGTTATGCGATTTTAGCGTTATCCGGTCCAATCTTTATCCAGTGTTTTACTGTACTTTTCTTTCCCGTTCTTTTGTTGTTGTTGTTATGTTATATAATTTAGTATTTTATTATAGTTTTTTCTTCTCATTTTCTTTTTTGTTGTTGTTATTGTTGTTAAAAATTCTAATAACATTTATAAAGAAAAGAAAAAGGGGTGCTTGTGTACCTGGATTGTTGCTTTTCCACATGAGCCAACCAAAAGCATACACTTTCCCCAACCTAAAACCTCCAGTACGTTCTGGTACAGCAGGTATAGTTGTGTGTCTGCAATCAAACTATCCACCAAAGTGACACATTAGGAAGATCCCCATTTTATTCAAAGAGAGCTGTTTTCACTTGGCACCAAGTCAGAGCCCTGCAAGCTTGTCTAGGGCTGGGCAATGAGGAGTGAGGAAGAAACTGTTTAGTCCAGTTGAGGTCACCTTCTGGTCCTGCTCTTCCTGTCACTGTAGACAAAAACAGAATCACTTGCACATAGCAGTTTCTTCAGTTATTTTTTGTCATTTCATTTTGGTCTTCAGTAGCCCAGATAGAGAACTCAGCAAGACAAAAGGAGTTTCAAAAGGGGAAAATGTAAAGGCAGGAAAAGACAGGTGCATAGAGAGAAGATGGATGATACTGTGCGTAGCCATTCTATGTGTTGAAAGAATTTTAGACCACCAGCTAAATACACATCGATTGTCTGATGCAGTAGCAAAAAGTGCTAATGGAGTTCTAGGTTGTACCAGTGCCTACAGAGGGTCCAGGCCAAGGAAATGAATGGTGTTCTACTATCCACTTAGAATACAGCGCCCACATCCCAGAAACACGTTATTAGAAGGATTATTGACAGTGGAATGGATGGCAATCCAAATGTTAAAAGCTCTGGACCTTTGGGGCCTCCAAGTCCCCTGTGCAGAGGCAGACAGACCAACCCTGGGCCAACCGTTTTGGTCTGTGGAGGGTGTGGGGCTCCAGGCCCCCACCTCCAGGGACAAGCTGCCTGTAGCCCCTCCAAGGTGGGGGGCTGGAGCCCCCACCTTACGCAGACTAAAACAGCTGACCTGGGGGATGGACACAATGGTGGACAGGCATCCGTTAGGGGATGTGGCACCCCACGACTGTCTGCCTTTGTGCGGGGGACTTTGAGGCTCCGAAGGTACACCAGAAGGGCAGTGCTGCTAAGCGCACCCGCCCCCCCATTCCTCCCCTACCCGCTGCTGCCACCACCACTACCCATACCTTTCTTCCCTCTCTGAAGGGGTCGGGCGGGCTCTGAATTTCTCTCCAGAGGGTTATGAATGAATGTGGATAGGTATGGGAGGAAGACTATGGGACCTCACGATGAACTGTGTGGAGGAGGATGCCTATTGGTATTTCTTTTGTTAGGTTTAGGAATGAACATACATTCTTCTCAAAAGTTTTCACAGCACCAAGAAGACCCAGGGCTGGTTTCGACCGGCTAAGAAAGCCTTTTGGAGCAGGACCTGAACAGCAATCTTCAAGGGAGGGGTCTAAAAGGGGAGCCTCGCCCGAGCTGTTCACTGTGGAGACTCAGGCTTCAGGAGAAGAGAGCAGCGACAAGAGGCATTGCGGGAGAGATTTACCTTGGGTGCGAGGGTGGGAGCCAGAAGCAGCGGCTGTTTGTTTTCTGTCTTTGTTGTTCTTTAGTCGCACAGTCGATTCCGACCCTCTGCGACCCCATGGACCAACACCCTCCAGGCACTTCTGTCCTCCACCATCCTCCTCAGGCCGCCCAGCTCTGTGCCCATTGCATCTACAATACCATCTAGCCATCTCATTTTTGGCTGCCCCCTTCTTCTTTTGTCCTCCACTTTTCCCAGCATCAAGGTTTTCTCAAGTGAATCCTCTCTTCTCATTTGACGTCCAAAGTACTTTAGCTTCATCTTCACTATTTGACCTTCTAAGGAGCAGTCAGGATTGATTTCTTATAAGACCGACGTATTTGTTCTCCTTGCTGTCCAGGGGACTCTCAAAACTCTCCTCCAACACCACATCTCAAAGGCATCTATTCTTCTGCACTCAGCTTTCCTAATGGTCCAGCTCTCACAACCACACATTGCCACCGGAAATACCGCTGCTTTGACAATACGAATTTTGGTTTGCAAGGTGATGTCTCTACTTTTCACTATGCTCCCCAGGTTTCTCATCGCTTGCCTCCCAAGAATCAGTCGCCTTTTTATTTCATGGCTGCAATCACCATCTGCGTGATCTTGGATCCTAGGAAAGTAAAATCTGTCACTGCTTCTACTTCTTCCCCATCTATTCTCCAGGGACTGAGAGGACCTGTTGCCATTATCTTTATTTTCTTTATATTGAGTCTCAAGCCAGCTTTTTGACTCTCTTCTTTCACCCTAATCAGGAGCTTCTTTAAGTCCTCCTCAATTTCTGCCATTAGGGTGGTATCATCTGCATATCTCAAATTGTTGATGTTTCTTCCAGCAATTTTGATCCCAAATTGTGATTCCTCCATCCCTGCATTACGTATTATGTGCTCTGTGTATAAATTGAATAAGCAGGGTGACAAAATGCAGCCTTGTCTTACTCCTTTTCCTATTCCAAACCATTCCGTCATTCCATTTTCTGTTCTAACTGTTGCCTCTTGATTCATGTATAGATTTCTCATGAGACCTATAAGGTGTTCCGGTATTCCCATTTCTTTAATTACTTACCACATTTTGTTGTGGTCGACACAGTCAAAAGCCTTAGTGTAATCAATGAAACAGAAGTAGACTTGTTTCTGATATTCCTTTGTTTTTTCTATGATCCATCTTATGTTGGCGATGTGGTCTCTAGTCCCTCTACCTCTTCTGAAACCCACCTGCACTTCTGGTAATTCTCTCTCCACATACTGTTGCAGTCTGTCCTGTATTATCTTGAGCATCATCTTGCTAGCGTGAGGGATGAGCGCAATTGTTCGATAATTTGAACATTCTTTGGCATTACCCTTTTTGGGGAGTGGAACGTATACAGATCTTTTCCAATCTTGTGGCCATTGTTGTGTTTTCCAAATCTGCTGGCATATAGAATGCAATAATTTGATTCCATCATCTTGCAGGGCTTTAAAAATGTTCAACTTGGATACCATCAACTCCACTGGCTTTGTTGTCTGCAGTGTTTTTTAGGGCCTTTCTGACTTCACTCTCAATGTCTGGCTCATGTTCAATGTTCTCATCATTGTGATTATCAGGGGTGTTGAGGTCCTTTTTGTAGAGTTCCTCTGTGTACTCTTTCCATCTTTTCTTAATCTCTTCTGCATCTGCTAACTCCTTGCCATCTTTGTCTTTTATCATGGTCATTTTTGCTTTAAATGTTCCCTTGAGTTCCCCAATTTTTTTGAAAAGATCTGTAGTCCTACCCCTGATATTGTTTTCCTCTATTTCTTTGAACTGTTCGTTCAGGTAGGTTTCCTTATCTCTCCTTGCTTTTCTTTGAAATTCTGTATTCAAGTGACTGTATTTGTTCCTTTCTCCTTGGCATTTTGCATTCCTTCTGTCCTCTGCTATTTTAAGAGCCTCATCGGACAACCACTTTGCTTTCTTACGCTTCTTTTCTTTTGGTATGGTTTTCCTTGCTGCCTCCTGCATGATGTCCCGCATCTCTGTCCATAATTCTTCTGGCACTCTGTCTATCTGGTCCAAGCCATTAAATCTGTTCCACACCTCCACTGTGCATTCCCAAGGAATGTTGTCTAGGTCATATCTGTCTGGCCTAATTGTTTTTCCTATTTTCTTTAGTCTAAGCCTGAATTTTGCAATCAGTAGGTTGTGATCTGAGCCACAATCTGCTCCTGGTCTTGTTTTTGCTGACTGTATGGAAGTTCTCCATCGTTGACTGCAGAGTATGTAATCAATCTGGTTTCAATGATGGCCATCTGGTGATGTCCATGTGTAAAGTCTCCTTTTGTGTTGCTGGAAGAAAGTGTTTGCTATGACCAGTGTGTTATCTTGGCAGAGCTCTATCAGTCTTTGGCCTGCTTCATTCTGTGTTCCAAGACCAAACTTGCCTGTTATTCCATTTACTTTTTGATTTCCTACTTTGGCATTCCAGTCTCCTATGATAACGTGTACATCATTTCTTGGTGTCTGTTCTATGAGGTGTTCTAAGTCTTCATAGAACTGGTCAATTGTGGCTTCATCTGCACTAGTGGTTGGTGCGTATATTTGGATTATAGTGATATTGAATGGCTTGCCTTGTATTCTGACTGACATCATTCTATCATTTTTGAGATTATATCCTGTTAGATCCGGAGATCCAGGCGCGGGAGTGAGGACGCGGAAGCCATTGTAGGTGAACCGAACAACACGTCTGTTTATTGTGAGTACAAGTAAACAACAACAACGGGCAGGGATTTAAATACCCTGCTTGACCCAACCCACTGACCAATAGGATGCGGCGATTTTCCCGCCGCTGGACTTTTGAATATCTAACACCCCTTCCCCCCAGAATGCACTACAACCTTATTTACATACATAATCATCCAGATGACAGGGGCGTGTGCGAACCCGGCTGGACCTGCACAGTTCAGTCGCCGTCAGGGCATCGAGGGGAGCAGACCTGTCGCTCCCGCTCTGCTCTGCCCTGGCATGAACCTGCCCCGGATTACCTGCGGTGGCTTCATCGGTGACCGGGGGTGGACCTGCTTCCCCAGGTACGTCCACCGGTATCGGGTCTGAGCTAGAGGGGGTGTTGCAGGGCTGAACCGGGTCGGTGACCGGTTCGACCAGCGTCGGTGTGTCTGGTTCGGGGACGAATTGCTCTTCGGGAACGAAGTCGTCCTGCATGTCGGAACTTGTCCGCTTCCTGAGCTGGTTGATATGGCGCTTCCATATTCGGCCATCAGCGAGGTGGACCTTGTAAGTGTAGGGGCCCAGCACGTCACCTATGGTACCCTCCTCCCATGGCGGGCCCGCTGCAAAATTCCTGGCGTAGACAAGTGTGTCTATGGGGAAAGTGCGGCCTCGCGTGTGTCCCTCCCGGAATTTGTCTGGGGAGTACCGTGGGTGTAGGCGGTCCAGTTGGCAGCGGAGCCTCCTGCCCATCAGGACCTCCGAGGGAGCCTTTCCTGTGGCAGCACAGGGAAGATTATGCTGGGCTAACAGGAAGGTGTCTATTCTTTCCTGCCAGTCTCCGGGCCCCAGCCTGCCCAAGGCTTCCTTCGTGCTGCGCACGAACCTCTCTGCTTGCCCATTCCCTTGTGCCCTGAACGGGGAGGTGAGTGTGTGCCTGGTTCCTAGGGAAGCCAGGTACTGCTCGAATTCCGTGGCCGTGAACTGTGGGCCATTATCCGAGACCAAGGTGTCGGGAATGCCGTGTGTGGCGAACAGCTGCCTGAGCTCTAGGATGATTGCCCTGGCAGAGGTGCTTCTCAAGAGTCTCACCTCTAGCCACTTTGAGTAGGCATCCACGACAATAAGGAATATTTGGCCATGGAAGGGGCCAGCTAGGTCGATGTGGAGCCTCTGCCATGGACCCGAGGGTTGTTCCCACTCTCTGACTGGTGCCGC
Organism: Furcifer pardalis; assembly: GCA_030440675.1. Classification (NCBI taxonomy): domain Eukaryota; kingdom Metazoa; phylum Chordata; class Lepidosauria; order Squamata; family Chamaeleonidae; genus Furcifer; species Furcifer pardalis. Next base: position 157,156,620 of record CP126893.1, read on the forward strand.
CGGGGGATTTGGCCGGGACAATTGACAGGGTGCGCACTTGCTTACCCACTCTTCTATGTCCTTGTCAATCCGGGGCCACCACACGTAGCTCCTTGCCAAGCCTTTCATCTTAACCACCCCCGGATGGCTGGTATGTAACATTTCCAGCACTGCCGTGCGGAGTTTCTTGGGGATTACCACCCGGTCTCCCCACAACAAACATCCCCCCACACAACATAATTCGTCCCGCTTGTCAAAAAATGTCTTGAACTCCCCTTCCCCCTTTACCGGCCAACTGTGCTGCACCCAGCTGGAGACAATCCGGAGCTCGGTGTCCTTTGCCGTGGCTCTGGCAACCTCAGCCGATGTGATGGGGGCTGAGTCCAAAACATCCAAGAAAAGCACCGACGCCTCCCCTCGCTCAGCGCCGTCCTGGTCCGGAAGGGGGCATCTGCTCAGGGCGTCTGCATTACCCATGTGCTTTCCGGGGCGGTGAACCAGCGTGTAGGAGTACCCTGACAAAAATAGGGCCCAGCGTTGCATGCGGGGGGACAGCGCAGACGGCGTAGGGCGGTCGCTGGCCAAGAGTCCTAGCAGGGGTTTGTGGTCTGTGATGAGTTCAAAGTCCCGTCCGTAGAGGTAGTCATGGAATTTTCTTACCCCTGCCACTGCCACCAGTGCCTCCTTGTCGATCTGCCTGTAGTAGGGAGATGCGTCGCAGGCGAGGACCAGTGGCAGGGTGGCGTTATACTGGATCAGGAAGCTGTCCTGAGATAGGAGATTTTTCACAGTCTTAAACGCCGACTCTTGTTCGGGGCCCCACTTCCACCCTGACTTGTCCGCCAGCAGTCTGTGTAGCGGCTCAGCGGCGGTGGCTTTGCCCTTTAGGAACGCCGCGTAGAAATTTAAGAGCTCCAGGAAAGCCTGTAACTCCTGCTTATTCTTGGGGGCCGGAGCGTTTCGTATCGCCTTCACCTTTCCTTCTGTTGGGTGAATGCCCTTAGAGTCAATGCGGAAACCCAAAAACTCCACAGAGGGTACCCCCAGTAGGCATTTGTCCCGTTTCACCCTCAACCCGGCGGCCCTAAATTTTGCAAGGACGGCAGCAACCCTGTCCTTGAGCTGCCCCGGGTCTTCCGCGATGATCAGGACATCATCAAAATAGGGCACCACCCCTGGGAGGCCGTGGAGGAGCCTCTCCATGGTACTCTGGAAAAGCCCTGGCGCAATGCTGACCCCAAACTGTAAGCGGGTGCATTTGAATGCACCCCGGTGTGTAACTATGGTCTGTGCTTCGGCCGTGGCGTCATCTACTGGTAGCTGTTGGTACGCCTGTGCCAGGTCTAGTTTGGCGAAGATCTTCCCTGGTCCTAGTGAGTGCAGCAGGTGGTCGATGACGGGAACCGGGTAGGAGCTTGGCTGTAATGCTTTATTAATAGTGCATTTGTAGTCTGCACAAATGCGCACTGACCCGTCCGGTTTTATGGGGGTTACGATGGGGGTTTCCCACCTGGCATGGTCCACTGGGACGAGTATTCCCTGGGCCACCAGCTTGTCCAGTTCCTTCTCTACCCTGGGCTTGAGGGCCAGTGGAACTCTCCTAGCCTTAAGGCGGATTGGGGCAACACTAGGGTTTCGTGAGAAAGAGATGGGTGACCCCACATACCTGCCCAGTCCTTCCCTGAAAACATCCTGGAACTCCGCCATCAGGTCGTCCCTCAGCACGGTTTCACTGGGCTGTTTGGCGGCGATGCTGTTGATGCCCGCGATGGTCAGCCCCAGGGCCGGAAACCAGTTTGTCCCCAGGAGGGTCGGAACTTTGTCGTGGACCATGGTGAGCGGCAGGACCGACGCCCTCTCCCCGTACTGGACGTGAACCCGTTTTTGGCCCGCGATCGGAAGGAACCTGCCCTGGCAGTCCTTCACGCGGATTCTCTGGGGGGCCAATTCGGATTCCTTGAGGGAGGGGAAGGCTTGCTGCATCCACCTCCAGGATATGATGGACATGGCGGCTCCGGAGTCAACCTCCATCCGGCATTCCTTTCCGTCGATCCGGACCATGGTATGGAATTTCCGACCCTTCTCTATGTCGGCGTGGCTTATCGTGATGGTATGCGCTTCAGCATCTTCGAATTTGGCGCCGTTGTTTGCCTGGCGCCTGTGGTTTGTCCGGTGGGCAGCGGCCATCTTTCCCGGCGGGAGATTTTGAACGTGCCGGTCAGTCTGGTTCTCGATTTGCCTCGCGCGGCAGGCCCTTGCGATATGCCCCCGTTTCTCACAGTGGCGGCAAACCGCGTCCTTAAAACGGCAGTGCGCCCTTTGAGGTGGCCCACCGCAGCTGGCACAGCGCTGACCGCTCTTTCCTTGATTTGCCCCGTCGGTCACACACACCTCTGCTTCCTCGTCGTCCTCCTCTTTGGGAACGATGTCCTGGTGGTGCGCAGTGACCAGATGCTGCGCCGACGGGGCCCGATTGAGAGAAGATGCGGCCGATGTGGATACTTCGTAGGCTCTCGCCTCATCTATGACCGTGGCCAGGGTCAAATCCCTTCTGGCCAATAGGCGCCTCCGGAGTTTGTTGTCCCGGACTCCGCGGATGATTTGCTCTATCAGGGCTTCTTCGAGATGTGGCCCGAATGCGGCTGGGATGGCGGCTGTCCTCAGGGCGGCCACAAACTCGCTTATGGGCTCCCCTGGCATCTGGTAACGGTCCCGGAAATGGATCCGGAAAACAAACTTGGAGGGTTCCGGAGAGAAGTGGTCCCTGAGAGCAGTTTGCAATGTGTCCCAGGTGACCTCCATGATGGGCGTCGGAGCCACCAGGGACTGGGCCACCTCGTAGACCTTTGAGCCGCAGTGGGTGAGGAAGAACGCCTTCTTCCTTTCTAGGGAAATCTCTCCCAGCTCCGCAGCAATGAGGGAGAACTCGAAACAGTCCAGGTAGCTCCCCCACTTCTCGTCCTTCGGCTGGAAGGGAGTCGGGGCGTGTAGGTAGCCATGGCGTGGTGCCAATTCAGCTGGCTCGATGAGTCTCTGCGGTTCTGGCTCGTTCCTCAGAATCCCACCTTCGTCGCCAGTGTTAGATCCAGAGATCCGGGCACGGGAGTGAGGACGCGGAAGCCATTGTAGGTGAACCGAACAACACGTCTGTTTATTGTGAGTACAAGTAAACAACAACAACGGCCGGGGAGGCAGGGATTTAAATACTCTGCTTGACCCAACCCACTGACCAATAGGATGCGGCGATTTTCCCGCCGCTGGACTTTTGAATCTCTAACATATCCCATTACTGCTTTTCTCACCCTTTTATTGACAATTATGGCTACTCTGTTTTTCCTGAGGTTTGCTTGTCCACAGTAGTAGATATGATGGTTTCCAGAGCTGAATTCACCCATCCCTGACCATTTTAACTCACTGATTCCAAAGATGTCAATGGTTATTCTTTCCATTTCCTTTTTTACCACTTCCAGTTTTCCTTGATTCATAGATCTTACATTCCATGTCCCTATACAGTATTGTTCCTTGCAACACTGTATTGCTCCTCCCCCTTTCCTGTCCCTCCCCTTCTTCTGATCTGATGTGCTAAGCATCCTATTTCATCTAAATTGCCCCATTTGTTTTGCCATTTGTTTTGGTCCATAGGGTTCTCTTGGCAAAATTCCTGACGTTGGTTTGCCAGGTTTCTACCCCAGTATCCTCTCATCATACATGTTATCACAGTTTAAAACAAAGTATTATCATGCATATTATCACAGTGTAAACAATATCAGACTAAAAATAGCTAATTAGCATTGATTATATGAAGTTATAAGTCAGTAGTTTCTAAGTATCCTTGTTATGAATTCCAATATATAAAGTCTCTACTGTAAGTTCACTATAAGTCTCTACTGTAAGTTCAGTATTGTGCAAGTCAGTTATTTGTAAAGTCTCTAAAGTCAACTAAGTTAGTGTAAATTAATTACTTATCCTATGCTTTTCTTCCTCCTCTTTCTCTTTACCCTCCGGCCAGGGGGATTGGCCAAAGGGGCGCTGGGTCGGCGGCGTGCTCCTCTCCTCCGCTATATCACTTACTATATTAAGTCAACTACAGTACTGTAGATCAATTACTTATCATACACATGCAGCTACTCCTTTTTTGGCCATTTGGGCCATGCTGCTTCCTGCCTCAGGTATCCGTAGTTGTTTGCATGTGATGACTGGGGCTGCGCTGCTTCCTCCCTCACCTCCGATGTTTGGAAGGTGGCCAGAGGTGGTCGAAGAGGCCTGGATGGCTTCTACCAGATTGCTCTTCCATGGATGCCTTTTTCCCTCTGAGGTGGAGGGTGGGGTGGGGATTCTGAAAGGGGCCTCTCACCCTGGATGCAGATGCCTCTTCCTTGGATGCCTTTTTCTCTCTGAGGTGGGGGCAGGGGTGTGTAGGCTCTGGGCCTGTCTTCTCACCCTGGAAGAAGATTCCTCTCCCCTGGATGTTTTTACCTCTGAGGTGGGGGGTCTCAAGGCAAATACTCCCAGGACAATCTGAGACATTTTATGGTGTGAAGAGGAAATGAGGAGATTCTGGTTTGAACTGAACAGTTTAAAATTCATTCCCAGGTATAACAGCAGTTTGAGATCTTTATAAATTTATTAAAAATCAACTCTTGCAGTTATTTTACCTGCAAGTAATCATGGTATAGTGTGGTGTTTGTGGACATTTAAAACTAACCTTGAAGTGGATGGCAAATTAAAATGAGAGAACCATATTTTATTGAAAATAAAAGTATATATAATAATAATAATGTTAATTTCAAAATTAGGGTTACATGAGGGATGATTGAGATAACTAGGTATGTTTAGCCAGGGGAAGAAAAGACTGAAATGTGACCTCTAGCTACAGTATCTGCAAATCTCAGCTTTCTCCTTCTCTCAAGAATATTTCATTGCTAACTCTAAAGGGAGCAAATCCGAAATTTATGTAATACACTTTGACAGAGATGTGACAGGTGCACAATGGGGGGAAACGCTCAGCAAAAGTACTGAGAGAATTACTGGAAGGGCATTTTCAGCATGTTACAAAATCATCAAATATAGTTGAGTAAAGAAGCAGCACAAAATGTCAGTATTAAAATGTAACATTTAAAGCCAATGTTTCTAATATTCACTTAATCAGGCTGCATGTTACATGCCAAAATCTTCTCTAAAAATAATTTAGACATGCGGACTTTGTTTGTGTATAAAGCTAGAACTTTGGTTGCCATTGTGGTTTTTGAAAACATAATTTCACAGGCTCTTAATGCATGTATATCAGACCTTCTGATCTTGTCCACTATGTCTAAAGTGAAACCACAGTAGAAGCAGTAAATATCATGTTTCTCATCTTCTGCTCTTCACCCACATCCCTTTCAAAGAAGACTACCATGCAAAAGATACATCTCGAGCAATGACTATGCACATAATATGTTCATTTCTGCACACATATATTCACTTCTATGACGTTCTAATTTTCTATCTGGGCCACTGCAAACTTTACTCAGTTTTTGCTGGGCACTTTACTCCGCACAATACATTTCCATATTAATGTTTTCTAAAATGAGGAATATGAAGGTACGCTAGAAAGAAAAGAAAAAAGAGTAAATCTTAATATGCTCCTATTGTCTATAATCTGTTTTTAAAGCAATTCATAAATTAAGGAAATTAGTTGTTTGCTTGGCTTACATCTTTCTTGCAAAATTTACTCCTTTCTTATATTTTCTTTAGTCAACCAGTATTAGTAATTTATGTGCCTTGTGTAAGTTACTTCTCACCATATGCTATTGCTTCCTTTTCTACTGGCAAAGAGAAGTAACAGGAGGGACAGGTGATTAGGATGGCTAAATCAGTGCTGCCACTACCTCACCTGCATCTCTTTATAGGATGAAGTGGTTTGTTCCAAGCCAAAGTCAGACAAGATAATCATTCATTCGTTTTCATGTGAGAGGTTACTCTGGGTTGAAAGGATTTTTGCAGGGGACAGTCGAATGAGGCTCCTTTCATGTCCCCCATCATGCAGCTCTAGGGAATCCTTAACCATTAAACCACTGGGGGAGCTGCAGACAAGATGATAAGATGAGAGAGAAACTGGGGAGAGGCAGCCTAGCCAACCAGACAGGATGAAGAGGAGAGTGAATTTTTCCCTCTAGAGTTGAGGAGGGAGGGACAATCTCTCCTGCCCTGTCTAAATGAAAGGGAACGTTTGTTTAGCTCCAGTGTGCTCTGTCCAGGGGAAGGATCTTTCACCTGTTTGCATTTCCTCTGTGTCTCCCTTCCACACCACCTTTTTCTTCATTTTTTCATCCCAAAATTGTCATCCAAAGCAAATGATAAAATGATGATTCGCCCATCCTCGACCCTTAAACTTTTAGAATGAGATGACTAAGGGTCACAGACGTACATTACAACTGGGCTGAAAGGAACAATTCATTCTCCCTTTCCAAGTCTATGTTCAGTATAAACAAATTAGTTGGAGTGACTAAAACCTGACTTGAGAAGGAGCATGAGCCAATATAATTTAAGACACCACATCTCTGAAATTGATGGCACTGTGTAGCTCTTACCCAGTTCAGAGCTGTTTGTATTTCCCTTGTAAGCAGGGTGGGGCCTCTCAGTAAATAGAGATGCAGAAATAAACATGCCCTGACCCCCTCTTCCCATTTAGCTAAGGATTTGGAGGCAGCAATACTAGTTCATGGACCTGCAACAGCCTACCAGAATGGACCAGAGAGGCTCTCTGGTTGTACCATCGGCTAGAGAGGCGCACCTCGCTAGCACTAGGAGTAGGGCCTTTTCTGTGTCCGCCCCGGACCTATGGAATCTCCTGCCAATTGAGCTACGTCTCCAGTCAGAGTTGTTGCCCTTTAGAAAGGGGGTTAAGACCTGGCTGGTGGGACAGGTATGGGGTCTGGGTCAGATAGTTGCATCGGCTTGTTGGTTCATTTGACACCCCCCCCCTCTCTCTCATTTGTTTGAATTTTTTAATCTTTTAACTTGTTTAGTTTTAATATTTTAATAATTTTAAAATTGGATTTTATATTGTGTTTTTATGTATCTTTTTAAGTTTTTGCTAACCGCCCTGAGTCTCTTTGAGGAGGGCGGCATATAAGTCTGTAAAATTAATTAATTAATTAATAACTATAACATAGTTCACCTACAACCGTTATGTCTGGACAAGGAAGATCCTTTGAGGACCTCTTCTCCATGGAAGATTTATAAGAGTGCCATATAATCTGCTGAAAGGACAGAAACTAAGCTTAAGGTGCTGTTACACACTTTAAAAGTAACACATTTGCATGGGAGTTGACACAGGTGAAATTAATAACAACAACTGCCGCCGCCACCACCACCACCACCACCACCACCACCACCACCACCACCACCACCACCACCACCACCACCACCACCACCACCACAACAACAACAACAACAACAACAACAACAACAACAACAACAACAATTTCATGTCAGAAATTATTCTGGGTTGAAAGGATTTTTGCGGGAGAAACTCAGCTCAGGGGAAGCCTAAATGAGGCTCCTTTCATATCCTCAATGTAAATTTACTCATTTACAAAATGAACATGTTATCTCACATTATATGCTGCAAATGTGGGTTACTTCAAATTGTCTTGAGGGGGTGTTTATATTAAGCAGATATTTGTGTCATGTTAGATTGTACTGATTTTGTGTGTATCCAGGTGAATCAGTGCATATTTCTCCACAGTATGTTTTAATATTACTTTACAGTAAAACCCCAGGTTACAACTGCTTTGGTTTAAGTTTGTTTCGGTTTACAGTGGCAAACCCTATAGAAATGCCATCCGAAGAAAATATGAAATATTGGAGGTGTCTCACAAAGCGCTAATCAAAGAAAAAACTGATTCATCAAAAGAGGTTACAACTTTACAACAGTCTGTCACCTTGCTGCAAAAGGATAAAGATTACCTCAACCGTCAAAATATGGAACTCAGTGTTCGTTGTGCTCATGAGGAAGATCGTCTTGAAAGACTTCAGGTTCAGCTGGAAGATGCCAAAAAGGCTAGAGAAGAAATGTATGAAAAATATGTATCATCTAGAGATCATTATAAAGCAGAGTATGAAAACAAACTCCATGATGAATTGGAACAAATAAGACAGAAGACATCCCAAGAAATAGAACACCTTCGAACGGCTACAAAGGAAATGTATGAACGTGAAAACAGAAATTTAAGAGAAGCAAGAGATAATGCTGTGACTGAAAAAGAGAGAGCTATACTAGCTGAAAAAGATGCACTAGGAAAATATGAACAGATTATAGATCAATACAGACAGTTGCAGCTCACCACAGAAAGCAAAGTGGCTGAACTCCTCCATCAGAACAAACTGAAATCCTTTGAAAGTGAACGTGTACAGCTCATGCACGAAGAAACATCCAGAAACCTTTCCCAGTGCCAGTTGGAATGTGAAAAATACCACCGGAAACTAGAAGTTTTAACCAAAGAGTTTTATAACCTTCAAGCCATGAGTGAGAAACGGGTTTCAGAACTTCAGGCACAAAATTCTGACTACCAGGCAAGGCTTGATGTGTACGAAAAACTGGAAAAAGAACTCGATGAGATAATAATGCAAACTGCAGAACTTGAAAATGAAGATGAAGCGGAACGAGTCCTGTTCTCTTATGGATATGGTGCAAATGTTCCTACAACAGCTAAAAGGCAATTGAAGCAAAGGTAAAAAGAAGATGCAGCAGGGCACAGTGCCTTGCTTTTCTTCCCATTACAAAGTTTGTGTCAATGGGAGATGTATGAAAATAAACTCAGCAAGCAACTATTACCTTTGTTGCCTGACCTACTACTAGAGTCACCAGGAAACTTATTATTCAGGCACGTTTAGTATGATGCTCTTTCTTTCATTTGTTGTATCATATGTTCTCAGTCTTGTCGGCTGCTTTGGGAAAGAAGAGGTTGGTGTCTGGAGAAATGAATCGACCTTGATGAACCTGCCATTGTTTCAAATCCCATTATTCCTACCTAAGCAAGTTTAGACAGCATATAGGTTACCATGCAGTGTTCAAAATAATTGGATTAAGTACATTAACTCTCTTTTTAAAAATCAAATTCTGAGGCTGATGATATGTTTAAATGTGTTTTAAGTTTAGATATTACATGCGATTGATTGTTGCAATAAACAATTTGGCCGCCTTTAAATTTTATTATCCAACATGAACGAAAATAATACTCCTGTTAATTTTAAACAAATGGCAATTTGGGAATTGTGAGTTGCTTTCTGACTGCAGTGAGAATTCCTTTGTGTCACAGGATATAATAATGTCTCAAATTTAAAGGAGTGCATGTGAAAGCAGAATAAAATTTGTTGCACCCAAATGCCCAAATCAAGAAAACACCCAAAGCCAAGTAGAATGAAAGTAAAATAAAATTAGATAAGATAAAATGTTGGCAAAATTAAAGGATGGACAGGGGAACAGGGAGGAAAGGCCAAATATTGAGACACTTTAAAGATTTATTTCATTGTGAGCATTTAGTGGATCATATACTGGTGGCTTAGTGATTAAGACACAGCTTGGAGACTGGAAGGTTGGGGTTTGATATGCGAGTGCTGCACAGATGGATCTTGGGAACATGAAAGGAACATTCAGGTATCCTCTGAGCAGAGTTTCTCCAGCAAAAATCCTTTCAACCCAGAGTAATCTCTGGCACAAAATTTATTAGTGGGCTTCCCTCCTCTAGCCTTTGGCTTGAGGGAATGAGGGAATGAGAGACAGCTGTTGCCGAGGGACTGGGAAGCTACAAGAACTTTGCCTCCGTCGCCCGACCATCGGGCTTCCCTCCTCTAGCCTTTGGCTTGAGGGAATGAGAAACAGCTGTTGCCGGGCGACTGGGAAGCTACAAGAACTTTGCCTCCGTCGCCCGACCATCGGGCTTCCCTCCTCTAGCCTTTGGCTTGAGGGAATGAGGGAATGAGAGACAGCTGTTGCCGGGCGACCGGGAAGCTACAAGAACTTTGCCTCCGTCGCCCGACCATCGGGCTTCCCTCCTCTAGCCTTTGGCTTGAGGGAATGAGGGAATGGGAGACAGCTGTTGCCGGGCGACCGGGAAGCTACAAGAACTTTGCCTCCGTCGCCCGACCATCGGGCTTCCCTCCTCTAGCCTTTGGCTTGAGGGAATGAGAGACAGCTGTTGCCGGGCGACCGGGAAGCTACAAGAACTTTGCCTCCGTCGCCCGACCATTGGGCTTCCCTCCTCTAGCCTTTGGCTTGAGGGAATGAGGGAATGGGAGACAGCTGTTGCCGGGCGACCGGGAAGCTACAAGAACTTTGCCTCCGTCGCCCGACCATCGGGCTTCCCTCCTCTAGCCTTTGGCTTGAGGGAATGAGGGAATGGGAGACAACTGTTGTCGGGCGACTGGGAAGCTACAAGAACTTTGCCTCCGTCGCCCAACCATCGGGCTTCCCTCCTCTAGCCTTTGGCTTGAGGGAATGAGGGAATGGGAGACAGCTGTTGCCGGGCGACCGGGAGGCTACAAGAACTTTGCCCCTCCGTTGCCCCGACCAGATTGTTTTGTACTGTACTGTATATTCTTGACCTTAATGTATTTTTTGACCGTAGCGTATTTTTTATTGTATTACATTTTCCTGACTGTATTGTATTCTTGTTTTTATGAAAGATTTGTTGACTGTTTTGACTGTAACATATCTATTATATTTATACTATGCTGCTTTTTAATATTTGATATTGTAACATTGTAAGCTGCTCTGAGTTGCTTCGGCAAGGAGAGCGGCATATAAATTGAATATAATAATAATAATCCCAGTTTACCAATTTTTAATGTTTTTTTTTAGTTTACAACGATCAATTCAAGACCATTTTTTAAAAAATTGTTCAATGCATCCCTATGGATATTTTGGTTTACATTTTTGGGGGGGTTGCAATGGAGGGTGTTGGAACGGGCCTCTTTCATAATCTGGGGTTTTACTGTATTGAGGCATCAGTTCTTACTCCAACTTCAAGGAGCCTAATTTTAAATAGTAAGTATAATTGAGAGGATCATTACACAACTAAAAAATAACACAAGTATACATTGAAGAATAATAAAGGGAGTAAACCAGCACCTGACACATTGAGGTTTTTTGGGAAAATAAGATGATTTGGAAAATAAGTGGAGAATTCTGGACATTGTATATAGCACAGGGGTGATTATTTTGATTACTTTGATTATTTTAACAACAATGATATTGTACTGGCCTGGGGTCCTGGGTGCGAGGCAGAGGAAGAGGACGACCTGTCAGCTCCACAATCGGGTGGGGTTTCTGGGTTGGAGCCGGCTGGAACAGATGAGGTCCTGGATGAGCAGCCAACTCCACAGACTGGTGAGGTTTCTGGGTTGGGGCCGACTGCAGCAGGTGAGGTCCTGGAAGAGATGGAGGGCTCAAGCCAGGTTGGGCTGCAGGACCCGGGCGTGGCAGGAGGACCAAATAACCAGGCCAGCACTTCGGAAGCAACAAGGGGTGCTTTAAGGCATCAGCTTCAGGTGAGGCGAAGGAGGGCTCGGGCACGCCTCCTTAACAGGCCCACAGCTGTGGACTCTGACTGACCTTAAAAGGAAGTGAAATCTGCTTGCTCTTGGTCAGAGCAATTCTGGAATTTTTGGACCCATACTGAGTATACCGCCTGTCGTGGAATCTGAACTTCTGGTTTGTGACCTTGGACTGCTTCTCAGAAAACTCTTTGGACTCTGGAACGCTCGGCTGGTTTGACCTCTGGACTGTTTGATAACGCTTTACCTACCTCCCTTACCTCTGCTGCAATTGTGGGTGGTGGGCCATAATAGTTTTGCTCTGACCCTTCAGCAGAATAGTAAGGGGGGGTGTTCTTTCTGCCTACTGACTGCATTCCTGGGAGGGGTGCTATGGAAGACCTTCAAGCAGCTCTGGCTGCTTTAACAAACCAGATGGCGGAAATGCAGGGGAATCTTCAAACCCTGGCTGGGGAGGTGCATGGTTTGCAGGGCATGACTGCTGCTGCTGCTGCTGTTCCGTTACCACCCTCCCCCAGGTGCCCGTTGGCAGTACCTGACAAATTCTCTGGCAAACGGGAGGACTGTGGAATGTTCCTGGCTCGGTGTCGGTTGTTCTTTTCAGCCAGGCCACAGGATTTTCCTACAGACGAGCTGAAGGTCGCCTTTCTAATCAGTTTGTTATGCAAGACAGCTGCTAAATGGGCAACTCCCTTACTGCTCCAGCAATCTCCTTTGTTCCGAGACTATGTACGTTTTGAGCAGCATTTCCTCTCTTGTTTTGGAGATGGTTTGTCGCAGGCCCGAGCCAATCTGCATATCAGGCAGCTGCGGCAGGGTCTCCAGCCTGTAGCGGATTACGTGGCCGATTTCCAGCTGTTGGCCCAGGATCTGCGCTGGAATGAGCCTGCCCTCCAAGACCAATTCCTGGAGGGGTTAAACGATGCTGTCCTGGATGAGTTGGCACGGGTGGAGAGGCCCCAATCCCTTGCTGCTCTAATTGACTTGAGCCTTCGCATCGATGGGAGGCTGGAGGATCGACGGCAGGCTGCTGCATCACGGCGTCGGGACTTTGGGGGGCCGCTTCTGCCGCCTCCCACCCCTCCTCCTCTGCCTCCTGCCCCACGGGCCGTGGCGGTGGGCCCGCCTCCTCCACGGCTGCCGGGCCTTGCTGTTCCTGAACCCATGCAGTTGGGTAGGGCCAGGCCGCGCCTCCCACCGGAGGGACACCACCGCCGGCGGCTGGGCGGCCTGTGCCTGTATTGTGGGGCGGGTGGTCATTTTGCTCAGTCCTGCCCCGCCAAGCCGCAGTTGCCGCCGTTAAATGCCGGACCCCAGGTGCGTCCGGGCCTGGCCACCTGGGGTGCTCCGCAGTGAATCGTGGCCCTGCTCTGTCTGGCATCCAGCTGTTGCTTGTGCCGGTTCAGCTCTGTGTGGGCGGGGGCAGCTGGATCCTCGCCCATGCGCTTGTGGACTCTGGGGCCTCGCGCTCCTATATGGACTCGTCCTTTGCCCAGCGGCATGGAGTTCCGCTGCGGCCGAAGAAACGCCCTGTCACGGTCGAGGCTATTGATGGCCGTGTATTGCGGGCCGGGCCGGTGGCGATGGAAACGCAGCCTCTTTCCTTGGTGGTGCAGCAGCGGGAGGACCGCGTCTGCCTGGACGTTACCTCGATGCCGCACTTCGCCCTTGTGTTGGGCATGGACTGGCTGTTCCGCCACAACCCCGCCATCAACTGGAGGACGCAGGAGCTTCGCTTCTGCGACTTGGTGGGGGGGAAGGAGGACCCGTGCCGGGCCTTCCTGAACTCGTGCACCACCCAAGGGGGGGTCGTCCTTCCTGAGGAGTACCGGGACTTTGATGCGGTCTTTTCGGAGCAGGAGGCCGACAGCCTGCCGCCACATCGACCGTTTGATTGCGGCATCACGCTAGTTCCTGGAGCAAGTCTGCCATCTGGAAGGCTGTATTCCCTCTCAGAGCCTGAGCGTGAGGAGCTGCAGAAATTCCTTGCCAAGAACCTGGCTAAGGGGTTTATCCATCCGTCTCCGTCTCCCACGTCTGCCCCAGTCCTGTTCGTGAAAAAGAAAGGGGGGGAGCTGCGGTTGTGTACGGACTATCGGGCCCTCAATAAAATCACGATCCGGGACCGCTATCCTTTGCCCCTGATTTCGGATCTGCTCTTGTGGGTGCGGGGTGCATCCATTTTTACCAAGTTGGAGCATACAATCTTATCCGCATCCGGGAGGGGGACGAGTGGCTGACGGCGTTTGGCACCCGCTACGGTCAGTTCGAGTACCTGGTGATGCCGTTCGGGCTGAGCAACGCGCCGGCTGTTTTCCAGCGCTTCATTAACTTCGTGTTCCAGGATCTGTTGGACAAGTATGTGGTCATCTACTTGGACGATATCCTGATTTTCTCCAATTCCCTGGAGGAACACCGTGGGCACGTGAGGGAAGTTCTGGGTCGTCTCCGGCAGCAGCATCTTTATGCTAAGTTAGAGAAATGTTGTTTTCATGTGCCCACCGTGGACTACCTGGGCCATCGCTTGTCTGGGGAGGCCATTCAGATGGATCCGGAGAAGGTGCAGGCGATTGAAGAGTGGGCAGTCCCTAAGAACCGTAAGGACCTACAGCGGTTCTTGGGGTTCGTGAACTACTACCGCTCTTTCATTGCCCAGTTTGCTGAATTGGCCCTTCCGCTGACACACCTGACACGACCGAACACCCCGTTCCGGTGGGGTGAGGAGGCCCAGGCGGCATTCACGGCCCTAAAAGACTGCTTCATATCTGGTCCTGTTCTGGGGTACCCCGACCCTGCGGCACCCTTCATTGTTGAGACTGATGCCTCGGACTATGCCTTGGGGGCAATCCTCTCCCAGCCGGTGCCGGGGTCTGATCTTTTACGCCCTTGTGCCTTTTACTCCCGACAGCTCTCTTCTGCAGAGCGGAACTACACTATCTGGGAGAAGGAGTTGCTGGCCATCAAGGTGGCATTCGAGGTTTGGCGGCACCACCTTGAGGGGGCTCGGCTCCCGGTCACAGTAAGAACAGACCATAAGAATCTGGAACATTTGCAGACGGCCCGGTGCCTGAGCCAGCGGTTGGTGCGATGGTCTCTGTTCTTTGCACGCTTCGATTTCCGGATTCAGTTTGTCCCAGAATCCCAAAATAAGCGGGCGGATGCCTTGTCCCGGAAACCCGAATATCGTGAAGATCGGGCGCCGGGTCCTGACGGTTCACCGATCCTAGGTCCGGAAGTCTTCGCAGTAGGATTGGAGGTGCGGCCCCTGGTCGAGCGGGTGCGAGAGCAACAGCGTCGGGATCCTGTTGTCCACGCCAGAATAACGGAGCTCCGGAACAACCCAGGGAGAGCATCGGACTACTCTGTGCATGGGGAGGAGCTCTGGTTCCGTGGCCGGCTCTTTGTACCTGCTGGGCCTCTTCGGGCCGAGGTGATTCGTCTTCACCATGATGCACCTCCTGCGGGGCATTTTGGCCGCTTCAAGACCACCCGATTGATCACCCGCGCATTTGATTGGCCAAGGTTGCGGGATGACGTCTATCAGCACATCCAGAAGTGTGAGACCTGTCATAGAGCCAAGCATGTGACGGGAAGGCCTGCCGGGTTGCTGCAACCGCTGCCCACACCACCTCGCCCATGGCACACGGTATCCATGGATTTCATCACGGATCTCCCACGAGCAAAGAAGTTCACCACAATTTGGGTGGTGGTTGATTGCTTCACAAAACTGGCTCACTTCATCCCCTGCACTGGTCTCCCTTCTGCTTCTGACACTGCCCGCCTCTACCTTGATCACGTTTTTCGGCACCACGGAATCCCTGAGAACATTATATCGGACAGAGGATCCCAGTTCACCTCCCGGTTCTGGCGCACCCTGCATGAGCACTTGGGGACTCAGCTTTGTCTCTCCTCCGCCTACCACCCACAAACCGATGGGCAGACGGAGCGGATCAATGGGTTGTTGGAACAGTATCTGCGCTGTTATGTCAACGAGCAGCAAGACAATTGGCCCCAGTTCCTGTCACTGGCGGAATACGCATACAACAACTCGGACAGCGGATCAACGGGGCAGTCGCCTTTTCTTGCGACTTATGGTTTCCACCCTCGATTTTGGGCCGCGGCACCCGTCTCCGACGCCGTACCGGCTGTGGCAGACTTCATACAGGAACTGCGGGCTCAGCATGCCCTGCTACGGGAACACTTGGATAGGGCCAAGGCAGCGTACAAACAGCAGGCGGATCGGCACCGTCGGCCGGGACCGTTGTTGGCCCCAGGGGATTGGGCGTGGGTGTTAACGCACCACTTACGGGGCTCCCGGCCGCGCCGGAAATTGGAGGCTCGGTACGAGGGTCCCTACCGTGTGCTGCGGCGACTGGGACCGGTGGCCTTTGAACTTGAACTCCCTCGTGGCCTTCGGTTGCACCCTGTTTTTCACCGGTCGTTCCTGGTCCCTGCTGTTGCCCCCCCCCCCCCCGTGGTGGGTGCCTGTCTCCGCCTCCGCCACCGCCACTGTCCGATGTTGTTTTGGAGGGGGGCCCTGAGGGGGGGATAGTGTACTGGCCTGGGGTCCTGGGTGCGAGGCAGAGGAAGAGGACGACCTGTCAGCTCCACAATCGGGTGGGGTTTCTGGGTTGGAGCCGGCTGGAACAGATGAGGTCCTGGATGAGCAGCCAACTCCACAGACTGGTGAGGTTTCTGGGTTGGGGCCGACTGCAGCAGGTGAGGTCCTGGAAGAGATGGAGGGCTCAAGCCAGGTTGGGCTGCAGGACCCGGGCGTGGCAGGAGGACCAAATAACCAGGCCAGCACTTCGGAAGCAACAAGGGGTGCTTTAAGGCATCAGCTTCAGGTGAGGCGAAGGAGGGCTCGGGCACGCCTCCTTAACAGGCCCACAGCTGTGGACTCTGACTGACCTTAAAAGGAAGTGAAATCTGCTTGCTCCTGGTCAGAGCAATTCTGGAATTTTTGGACCCATACTGAGTATACCGCCTGTCGTGGAATCTGAACTTCTGGTTTGTGACCTTGGACTGCTTCTCGGAAAACTCTTTGGACTCTGGAACGCTCGGCTGGTTTGACCTCTGGACTGTTTGATAACGCTTTACCTACCTCCCTTACCTCTGCTGCAATTGTGGGTGGTGGGCCATAATAGATATAAAATAAAATAAAGTGACAGAATGGGTTATAAAAATAAGCTGATTATTTTAAAATGGAGAAATGAAATTTATGGTAATATAATATGAATAAGGATACGCAAGCGGAAAAAATAGAAATTGAATTTTATTGTAATAGCATATGAATAAGAATATGCAAGTGATACCTGATGAAACTGAACGTGTTGATTTTTTTTCATGTTATTTATTTGTTTATTTTGTTTGTTCAGATTTATATTGCCGCTCACTCGCCGAGGCGACTCAGGGAGGCTTACTGTCAAAACAGCAACAGTACAGTAAAGATAATAAAATGCAACCTCACAAAACAACCAAAGCAGAAACCATGGACTCCTTGCTCAGGGTCACACATGCACTGGTCACCTCCAGACTTGATTACTGTAATGCGCTCTACATGGGGCTGCCCTTGGTGACCATCCGGAAACTTCAGCTGGCCCAGAATGCGGTTGCTCGAGTAGTGATGGGGTGCGGGCGTTACGCTCGTGCCTCGCCACTGCTTCGGCAGCTGCACTGGTTGCCAATTTGTCTCCGGGTGCAATTCAAGGTGCTGGTCATTACCTTTAAAGCCCTATATGGTAGTGGGCCAGGATACCTTAGAGACCGTGTCACCCCGAGAACGTCTGTCCGTCCCACCAGGGCGGATCGGAGAGGCTCCCTTGCAATTCCATCAGTTAGAGAGGCTCACCTCTCTAGCACCAGGAGGAGGGCCTTCTCCGTGACCGCCCCGGCCCTGTGGAACCTCCTGCCAATCGATCTACGTCAACAGACAGAGCTCCTGCCCTTCCGGAAAGGCCTTTAAACCTGCCTGGCAGGACAAGTCTGGGGATCCAAAAACACCGGATCTCATGTTGGGTGGCTTATCAGATGAGACAGCCACCCTTTGTTCTTACCCCCTTACCCGGTCCTGTTTTTTAATAATTTGTGTAATTTTATAACTTGGAAATGTTTAATTCCTTTTTAGCTTAACTTTTAATATTGTATTAATTCATATTTTTAACTGTTAATAGGGTATTGTATACCGATTTGTGGTCTTCCACTATGTATTTCTTAAATTTGTTTATGTAAGCCGCCCAGAGTTGGGTTTTTGACCCGACTGGGGCGGGATAACAAGTTGAGAAATTAAATTAATTAAATTAATTAATCTTCTCCCTCTCTTTTCTGTTTTGATTTTCCTCTTTTTTTTTTGTATGTAATTTTAAAATTTTTAATTAAAAAAATAACACAAGTTACGAGATTTCATCATGGCCGTGAACATTAGTTCATATTCCACATGACTTTAAATTTATTTGAAAAAAATATACAGGTTTTGAACTCAGGTTTTTAAAAATCATCTAGCCACTGTCTTAGTTTACTGAAAAGCTGTTGAGCACTGTTCAGACTGAAAACAGGTCACTTCCTGTATTGTTCACTTTGTTTGTACAGTATTTTTTATAGGGAAGGAATGCCAAAATGGAGTTACAAAAGCTGCTGTGTATTTTTCATAGTACTGTATATAGGTCCTACTGGGACATCAGAGAAGGCCAGGAAGCCTATTTGATCTGGGTCTCACCTCAGCAGAGGGGAAGGGCAGAAAACTATCTCACACTCCCTTCCCCAACAACAAGAGGGCCTCACAATATAAAATGGCTCAGCTCTTATCTGAGCTCTCAGGGCGCTTGATAGTAAAACCTCACTTTCAGGACATCACACTTCTAAAGTCAAGATCCTCTGTGAACAGAAGTTCCCCTCTGGCCTCCCCACCCCAAGTGATCAGCACTTCTTGACAGCAGGGTTGAACAACTCCCCATAGCTAATTTCTCCAGTGGTGGGCGTCAGCAGGTTCTCATCAGTTCACCAGAACTGATAGCAGAAATTCAGGCTGGTGCCGCCCATCCAAGTTTTGAAATAAAGTAGTCCTAATTTGGGTGCAACGCAGGGCTTTCCCCTGGTCACGCTCACCATACCATGCCCACAGGATGGTAGTAAAAAAATTTGGAGCCCACCACTGAATCTCTCCCACCAATATTGCAGTCAGCCCCTGCTGCTGGAATTCTTCCTCCATTGATGCTATTGGTATTACCCATTAAATTTTTGTGTCTATTTATGTATGAATGAATGAATGTATGCATGTATTTATTTATTTAATTTGAGTCTGGGGCATCCCAAAAATGGGAGCTGAAAGAATGTATGTATGTAAGGGGAAATCCATATATGGGTGTGTTTAGCATTTTCTGTCCAGGGACGATGTTTGTCACCAAGGTTTCACATCACACACTGATGCTAGCTGGCTTCCCTTTGTCAGTATTATTTACTGTTCCCAGCATGGCAGGGGGAGTAGTCTATGCTGCTCTCAATGTGGCACTTGAAGAACCCATTTTCAGAAATAAAAAGGGATATGGCCTAGTAGGAAAAGAGTGGATGGGTAATAAATGGAAAAGGGAATTTGTTAATTTGTGGCACAGGGGAAATGGAACATTATCCTGTATAGTCATGTATTTGTTTGAATATATGTGGAGGCTGTGCATGTGCTGTAATATGGGTAGTTTAAATTTGGAACTAAGAATTGCCCTGCTCACCTGTACATAGGTACAAAAATACATTTGTAGTACTGACTACCTGAAGAAGGTGGTTGCTTAAAAGGGAAGCTACTGCTCCACAAAGAAAAGTTAATTTGAACATAGTATTAAAACTTTGAAAACATGTGCATTTCTGAAATGGTTGCTGTAAATTTGATTCTGCATAATACTGCCTAATGCATATATATACTGGGGTTGAATTAAGTGAAATGCAAAAAGCCCCAGTAAGCACACTTGAAAAAAAAATTCAAAAATGTGATTCGAACCCAGAACCTTGCAACAAGAGTTCCAGGAAAAGAGGTGGGAGAAGTTTTGCATAGTAAGTGGATAAGCACATAGTAGCTTGCTGTTCAAAAGCAGCCTTTAAGTCTTTAGTGTTACAAAAGGGTGTCTGCATAATTAAAACTAATAAAGCTAAATGTTTTATTTCTGGGCAAGCTCCCTGCCAAATTTCCCTTAAAGAAGGCAGAAGAGGTGTCCTGTCTAGTCTGTTCTGTCGCTGAAATCTAATAGGAGCTGTGTTTTTGTCTTGTCTGTATGTATGATGTGTGAGTGGCTTCTGAAAATTGTTGGTACATCCCACATGGGAACTTTCCTCTCACCCTACTAAATGCACAACCTTAAGGAAATTTCAGTGTCCCTATGCCCTCTCCCCTGTTAGAATCCTAGTTAAAGAAACTGAACCATAAGTACAGCTTTGGAACTCCAACAATAAAGTTATTTCTAAACATGTGTGTCTGTCAACCCCTCATTCTTATTATACAGGATACCAGAAGGAAAACCGGAGTGAAGAAAATAAACTTAATTAAATAGGCCCTACAAGGAGGCCAGTTTAGGAATTAGATGACTCCCAGATTCACAAGCAGAAGGGGAAGGCTGAGTTTAGTTGGAGATAGCAACATCTTCCTCAGAAACAATTGTTTGCTTAAAGTATTTAATTTGGTTTTCATTGATTTGGGCAAAGAAAGGTAAATTCCTGCTTTTAAAGCAGTCACAGTAGTAATTGGGTCATGTATTAGTGGCTTCTGGAGTAAGTGTATGGGGCTTACATGATGGGAGTCCTCTTTTCCTACATAAATTGACATCTTAGGGAGTTCCTTATATAAATCCACAGGGAACAACAGTGAATGGAATGGGAGTATATTAAAGCATGTTGTTGTCGCTTATTGTTATTAGGGGGAAAGAAATATAGTTTAAACTTATAACTTTAATAAATGAACAGATACAGAATAAGTGGGAGGGTTTTGGGAGTTGTGTTGTGTTTTTTTTTTCCTCTGTCTTTCACTGCAGGAAATCCTAAAGATGTGGAAACCTTGTGATGGATCCCAATGATAAACGGATCGCAGTGCACCAGAGCATGTCTAAAATTCAGTGGAGTAGTATCGTGTCTGTCTTATTATTAATATTTCTATCATCTTTTTCCTTCCCTTGGTATTGCTAGCATACTACTTTTAAGGTCTCTCTCTCTGGCTTTAAGTCCTTTTAGAATTTAATTTTCCTTTGAAGTAAACCTTTTCTGTCTTTAAGAATTTTTTTAAGTTTCCTTTGAATTATGTAGAATAAATAAGAAAGTTAGATTGTGGGGTTTGGGCAGTTTTCCATATTCCCTCCCCAGGATTGATGTTTTACGCCAAACCAGTTGCCCAAATGTCACCCCAATACCTAGGAATTGCAATGCAATAAATTAGAAAGGACCCCCACATGTCTGCAATATATTAAATTTCTCCAGGGTATCCATACACCCCTGCCCTCACAACAAGGGGGAGGCCTTGCCCATTGGCAAGGGTTGGTTTAATTCTTCCATCCAGAGAAATGCTTTCTGAAGGGCAGAGGTCCAGATGAAGCATTGAGGCGCACGGGCTACCCCCACAATGTGATTCTGCTGTACATTAACAACTCAAGGGAGCCCCTGAACTCACAGTCCATGCTGAGGATAAATTTGCATGTTTGTTTGAAAAGGGATTAAAACTTCACCAGCAGGGCTCTCCACCTAATTACTCAGGGATGCAACATTACCATGACAGTAACAGCAGCAACATTAATTCATGTCTGTGTACCCCTCCTACAATCTCTGAGGGCATTGTACACTATCCCAAATAAACAAGAACCTAAGGCCACTCAGTACAAGACGAAAATTTCTTACAGAAATTTTGTCTCAGAGGGAATGGGAAGGATTGTTACCGCAAATTTTGAGAGTCCAACATATCCTTTTTATTTAACTCTTTAACAAAGGTACACACATGGGAAAAGGTATGAAAATAGGGGAGAAGCCAATATTTAATTGATAGCAAAGAAATAAAATCATACAAGGGTTAATTGGAAACCTCTCCAAGGGGGGAGGATTAAATAGGATTAGCCCACTAGTCACTTAGACTCTGGCAAGGAATGTAAACCTAATGATGTCACCGATTGTCTCCATTGTCTAAGCCTCCGGAGTTAGCCTAAAGGTGTAAAAACTGGTTTATTGGCTTCCTGATAAGCAGAAATTCCTTTTTATTCCTTCACAGACAAAAAGAATGAATGCCTGAATTTTATAATCATACCTCTGGTTTGATTCTCCTTAATAAAGTTCAATTAAACATTGCTGGCCAAGAAAGAGAACATGTAGGAATTAATAACCAGTTTAAAGCTTAATATAAAAAGCCTCAAAGGTCTATGTGAGCAATTGCATTAGGAGATGGTGGCCTCCCGGGGGGGGGGGGGAGATGACTCATCGCTAGAAACAATAGGGACTAATGTCTTGTCTTTATCCCCTAAAAAGCTCAATGGAAACTTACCTGAGAATGACCCCAAGAAGGAATGTGACAATTTAAGGATTGAAAAGAGACATCTCAGCCTTTTACAATATTTCATCGCTACCATTGTATATGTAAAATTACCTTTGCACAATTTACTAAGCTCTGTAACATGCAATCAAGAAGTGTAAATTACCTTTTTAATTGCCCTCATTTTAGTAAACAGAATTTCCCCTGCACTCATTGTTCCAGGTTTAAGTGGTCTTCAGTAAGAAGTGTATAAATATTGTTGTACAACAGGAAGAAAGGAGGCTCTGTCACAGCAATCATGATGGAGCCCCCGAGATTAGTTTTTTGTATTAAAACGTTTGAGGTGAAGACTTCTGGTCTATAATACCGGTCCCTGTAGATCAGAACCCTTAAAAGCCAATAAAACCAATTTTGTTTTGATCAAAACCATGTCTCGGTGTCAGTTCTTTTTGAGGTTAATCCATTCTCCACCAAGAAGCGAACCTAGCCCTAATTTTGCAGTAACAACTGCAAAACACGATGCCAGAAATAAAAATTTTAAATAAACGAACAATGAAGTTGTTTTAACAGATCAATAGATTTATGCATTCAGTTTCCCAATATATATATGGAGAAAACTTTGAGGACTGTTTGTTATCCAACTATTTCACATGAGAGAGGTTGGAGTGGGTAACTGTATAAAAAACAGAACCAAAAAGATCGGCTTCCCAAACGTCTTCCTTTTGTAATGTTTCTTGGCCTGAAGAAATTACAGCCTTCAGAAAGGTCTTTCTGCTCACATTTCAGTGTCATAAATTAGCTGTTACTCTTTACAGCTCTTCCCCACTATTCCCGTTGGCACCAGATTGCCTTGTGGGTAGGGTACATTGGGAACGTCATCCTCATGGCAGCTGTAATCTCTTTGGGTGAGTATTTATGTATAGTGGTTTTTCATAAATACATGCGCTTTTAGTAATATCCCATAGCAGGGGTACCTAATGATGTACTTCTTCGAAAAGTACCTTCTCTCTTTGTAACACTTTGTGATGAAATGATAATAGCAACTTACTTTGAAATGTCTTTTAACATAGCCTTGTGTTTTCGCATTGTCTACTATTGCTTGTGTGGCTTCTCAGACTTTCTGTTATTGTTGTATAACTTACATGACATTTTAAAATAACACTTTCTCATAACATGGAAGCTGTCTTTACATGCAGGTTTACTTTCAAGCAGCCAATAATACATCCAGTGGGAATAATGATTGTATAGTTGTAGGAAAATCTCCTAAATGGGCGGAGTATAAGCATAATAAATAAATATAAATAAATAGTTAGAAATTACTACAAGTAATACCTCGGATAATGATTGCATCGGATAACGCTAAAATTACATAACGATGCAATTTTTTTTAAAAAAATTGCATCGGATAACGATCTGTTAGCGTTATCGGATGCAATCTTTCATAGCGACAGGGTGGCTGGAAAGCTGAATGGGGGCTCCCCGTTCAGCTTCCCAGCCACCCCACAGCTACGGAGGCAAGGGCGGGGGTGCTGGAAAGCTGACGGGGGCTTCCCTGTTGGCTTCTCCAGCCACTCCACAGCTGCAGATCGGGTCTCCTGACCTCCCCAGAACTGGCAGGGGTGCCGGGGAGAACCCAAAATGGTGGTGGTGGGGAATGAAAGTTTTTTCACCCATTTCAGGCTCTCCAGCACCTCTGCCAGCTCTGGGGAAGTTAGGGGACCCAATCCGCGCTGTTCCCGACATTCCCCGACCACTGCAGTAAGCCAAAACGCCAGGATTTGAATCCCGGCATTTTGGCTTATTGCAGCAGTCAGGGAGGTCAGGGAATGTTGGGAACAGCGTGGATCAGGTCCCCCAACCTCCCTGGAGGTAGCAGGGGCAGCAGGGAGCCCAAAATGGGCAAAAAAAATTAAAGTTTTTTCCACCCATTTCGGGCTCTCGGGCACCCCTGCCATTTCTGGGGAGGTCGGGGGACCCAATCCATGCTGTTCCCAACCTCCCCAGACCTCCTCAGATGCTGCAATCACACCGTGCGATCGGCGCTTGGGTTGGGGGGTTTGAATGGGTGCGTGCCCAATTCAACCCCCAACCCAAGCAGCCGATCCCACGCTGTGACCCGCCTGCCTCTTTGGAAAGGGCAGTGGGGATTCCACTCATGGAATCCCAACTGCCCTTTCCAAAGAGGCAGGCAGATCGTCCCCTTGTTCCCTTTCCTATTCAGAAAGGGAACAGGGCTTTTTTGTAACGTTGTGCAATCAATGCATCGCACAATGTTAAAAACCGGATGAGAACGAGACTTGTGGAAACAAGTCTCACCGTTATCCAAGGTACAGTACTAGTGTATGGTATCTGCATTTCAATAGCAATGCCTAAAGTCCTATTAGGTGTTTATAGCTGTACCAAAGGAATCACAGATATTGACATAGCTAACTGCAGATGATGGGTGCATGCTCATATCTATGATTGACAGCAACCTGCTCCTTATCAGTTACCATGACAATGTCAACAATTCCTCTTGTATACACACAAATACTCAGTACAATTTTGCCTAGTTTTCTTCTAAAACTTAAGGAGTCAACATGGACCTTCACTACTTCTACACACAGGTCTGTTTATATCAGGGGTTCTCAACCTACAGCCCCATTGGCTAGACCCAGCCCGCAGCACCTTTTCATGTGGCCTGTGTTGCTGCTACCATCAGAAGCGGACATCTTGACAGCTGTAAATGCACCTGTGGTTGTTGTAAATGCATTTACAACAGCCATGGATGCATTTTATGACAGGATTTATGGTGGGAAAACCACCAGTCTGGCCTGCTCAGTTGTATGAGGAGGTGTGATCCAGCCCGTGGCTTGAAAAGGTTGAGAACCCCTGGTTTATATGATGGTCCTCTTGGTAGAAGCAATTCTCATATTCTTTTTGCAGTCCCTTTGGTCCTCTCAAAATCTGCTCCAGAAGATTAGGAGCTCTTCTCAAATTCCATGGAGGTATGATTACCCTTGAAAATAGCATAGAAGCTGCAGCAGGTACAGAATGCTGCAGCCAGGTTGTTATTGGTGACTCAAACATTCAACCACATCTGGCCTGCTTGTATTTGTTACCTGAAGGCTTCTGGGCCTGATTCAAGGTATTGGTACAATGCCCTTCATGGTTTAGCCCCTCAATTTAAGTCCAGGAACAAAGTAACTCTGTCTGGCGCCTGTTCAAAAGATGACAGGCCTTGTTGTGACATCTTATATGTTGGAGAGAACAAACATCAGACCTAAACCTGCATGTGACCTTCTGCCTAATTTCAAAAGTTTTCTGACAGTGATCAGATTAGACCTCTGAGAAGAGAGATCTAGCTCTTCACTGAAAAATCTGAGTAGGGAGAAGGCAACAGAAGAAAGATGTATGGAGTCATATGGAGTAGGGAGGATGGGAGGAGGATATAGTGTGGTACTAATTTGCAACTTTGTAATTTCTGGATCTCTAAAGATGTGATTTATGGCCAGATTATAGGTAAGCAGATCTGCTGACCTGTGGAGAAGCCTAGAAGGGATCTCTTTTGATATGAAAGTCAGGAAGATCCTCCTGTGGTTTTGGAGGCTAGGAAGGAAATGCAATTTTTTATCTCATCATGGTTTACTTGACATTTGAAAAGCTGCATCAACATAAATGCATTTACGACGGCCGTAAATGAGTCCGAGGGCATAGATTGAGAGCACCTTCTGTACAGCAAGCAGTGCTTGCTAAAAAGCCCACCTATAAACACAGACTAGAGTTCTCTTTTTGGTATAGGTTCCTCTTATTATAACCAATCTTCTTTCTTTAGTCTTTGATATGCATATTTTGGAACTTCATTGTCTAATTTACTTGTTTGTTTTCCAAAGCTCTTCACTTGGCAGGTGTTGACAAACATAGACGTTTAGATCCTGCAATATGCAACACTTCTTTAGAAGATTTTCAGTTCCGTCTATTAAAGGAACTCTGCAACCAAGCCCAGCACAGATCCTCAGGTAACATCAATACACCCTGGCACTTTGTACTGGTGTCAGCCACCGACATGTCCCTGTAAGGGCCACTCCCTTTTACGTTCCTGAGACCATGCTCATTACTGGAACTTAACCCTTACCTCACACTCTTGGGAGAGCTGGACTGCGTAAAAAAGAACTCTTACTATGCTCAGGCAATAGAGGAGAAGAAGGGAGGTTTTAGGTAGCGTAGCTCTCTGTGTGTGCAATGAAAAGAACAACGATCTTCCGAGAGAAACACCTTCTTTATTCTTCAGGTTCATACAGTATTGTCCATGGAAAAGCGTGGATATAAAAGGTCTATAACAAATAATCAGTCCAGTACACAGTACAGGTTAGGTAATCATGTTGCAAATAAAAGAATAGTCCCACACCATAGCCAGGGTCTTAAGCCATTGAGATCAAAGATCGAACTAACTAACTTCTCTGCAAAATGGAGATTCTGCAGTCAGGTGGGTTACCCTTGGCCAATCAGGAAACAGAGGGAAACATTCTCAAAACAATAATTGTTTACACACATGTAGAGTTAGTGAAGTCAAAACATGCTAGCTAGGGAGATAGCAGGCAGGAACACTGGCTGAAAACAAAACGTCTCGTGACACGTAGTCTGTGAGACAGAGAGAGAACAAAGGATTTTTTGAGGCCTAGCTAAAACTACAACCTCAAGCCTTGGGAAACATTAGGAAATAGGTCATTTCCTGACAACTGGCTGGAATTGTTGTTCTTTACACAGAAACATTTTATTGTTCTGCAAAGGTGTCTTGGAAGACTACACAACATAAAAATGAAGACCAGATTAGGACTATTTCTCCCTGAAGTATACCATACCTTCCTTTGGTATTATCCCTGACCCCTGCCAGCCCCTTTTTCTGGACATAGTTTCCAAAGGGATATACAGTAGTTGCAATTTGACAAGATTTACTGCTACATCACTAGCTAGAATCATTTTTAAAAAATAAATAAATAAATATCTTTTTATAAATAAATTGTTATTTTTTTATAAAGAAGTCATAACTCTCAGTATGATAAGGACTTATATGGCCACTGCTCCAAAAGACTCATGCAGAATCAGCCAAGCCAGAAAACGGATAAAATAATACCAATGGAAATACAGTACAATAAAACATTAAAAATAAAAACCAAACACTGCTAGCTGCACAAAATGTATCAAATACTCAAGGATGAAATCCAGGTCCAGCTGTGATTAGATCTAGGAATTTGACAAAATAAAACATAACATTTAACAGTGAGAAATCCAGTACCAACACCAAGACAAATGTTTGCCTAGTTCCATCCTGAATTGGCAAGAACAGTTGTTAAGATGCGGGAAAAGAGACACACAAGAGTATTGTCCTCGCCAAGGCCATTGTGCTCATTCTATCTTCAAAGCCAAGGTGGCCAGATCAACCACACTTTTAAGACAGTGTGAATAACAGGATGTGTTTCTGACCTTAACTTTAGGGAATATTGCAGCCAAAGTAATTAATACATGGGACACTATGAAACCTTTGGTAGAAGGGTTTAGTATCAGTGATTTGTATAATGCTAATTCTTGCCTTTGTTTATTTCTAAAGTGGGGTATTTGTTTGCTTTTCTCAATTAGAAATGGGCACCTATTCAGAAACATTAACGAGACATCTCTCTCTTTCCTTCTTAGTCAATTCCACTTGCAGCCTCTGCCCTGCCCAGTGGCTCCTCCATGGGAACAAGTGTTACTGGAGTTTAGAGGATACTAAACGCTGGAATGAGAGCCAAGCCGATTGTGCCACAATGAATTCTCACCTGGTGGTGATCGAAGATGAGGAGGAGTTGGTAAAAAAAAGCAGAAGCAGATAAATTTATACAAAGCATTTCTATTTAGGTTTACTGTGTAGAAAGTCTAAACTCAGCTTAATTCTGAGTGAATCTGTGTAGCATTTCCAGCAGTGGTAGGATTCAAAAAAAAATTACTACCTACTCTGTGGGTGTGGTATGGTGGGCATGGCCAGGGGGATAGCCCTGCATTGCACCCAAATTCGGACTGCAGTACATTAATTCAAAACTTGGATGGGCGGGGCCAGCCAGAATTCCTGCTACAGGCTCTGGTGGACTGGTGCAAACCTGCTTATGCCCACCACTGATTTCCAGACTTGGATTTATTCCCAGGTGGTGACTGAGCTGAGGAGTATCTGGGCTGCAAAAGCCTGCTCAGTATCCTCACCCCACCCCACTTCTTAACTATATTTATTTCATCAATCTATACCAGGCATTCACAACCTATGGCCCTCCGCCCCCATCCCCTCCACCCTCATCCCTGCTGCTGCCGCAAGTGATGAAAGCACTGGAAACATGCAGAAATGCAGCAGAAATGTGTATTTTTGCATGAGAACTCACAAAAAATGCTCCAAAAATATGAGAACTCACCAAAAATGCACAAAAATAATCTGTGCAAGAACTCAATAGGAACCCCATGACCAGCCCGCTGAGCTGTCTGTGGGGGAGTGATCTGGCCCATGACCCAAAAACGTTGAGAAAGCCTGATATATACAGAGGAAATTCAATTCAATTCAATTCAATTATTCAACTTGTATGCCACCCCACTTGCAATGCGACTCTGGGCGGCTAACAAAGAAGCAGTGGCGTTGCTAGGGGGCAATGGGGGGCCCTGCCCCCAGCGGCACTTTCAGGGGGCGGCACCCCCAGGGAAGGCAGAGGAGGAGGGCACAGGCACACGTGAATGTGCGCGCGTGCGTGTATGAGAGAGACGCGAGTGCAGCCTTTTGTGAATCCCTTTGAACAAGGGCGATCTCTCCACCCCTCCTCCTGGCAGGAGGGGAGGGGAGGGGAGGGGGGAGGAGAGATTGCCCCTGTTCAAAGGGGAGGGTGCCTCTCTCTCCGTCCCGACCAGTGACTCACCTCAGAAAGCAGCTTACAATTCGCCTTTTAAAAATGTGGTCCTCGCGGGTTGCAAAGGAGGCAAAAGGGAGGGCGGTGAAGGGGGGAGAAAGAGGAGGGGGAGACGGGCGGGTTCTCAATAGAGTGGGGGAGGAGAGAAGGAAGGGGAGGGTGCCTGTATCTCCGTCCCGACCAGTGGCTCGCTTCAGAAAGCAGCTTAGAATTCGCCTTTTAAAAATGTGGTCCTCGTGGGTTGCAAAGGAGGCAAAAGGGAGGGCGGGGAAGGGGGGAGAAAGAGGAGGGGGAGAAAGAGGAGGTGGAGAGTGACAGGCGGGTTCTCAATAGAGTGGGGGGGGAGAGGAAGGGGAGGGCCCCTCTCTCTCCACCCCGACCAGTGTGTGCATATGTTTCTATGGTCATGTGGCAGGCATGACTAGATGCCATAAAGTAAAGGTAAAAGTTGCCCTTGTTAAAAAGCCAGTAGTATCTGACTTTAGGGTTTGGTACTCATCTCTGTTTATAGCCAAAGTGCCAGCGCTGTCTATATATGTTTCTGTGGTCATGTGGCAGGCACAACTAGACACTGGAAAGTAAAGGTAAAGGTCACCCTCGCTCACAAGCCTGTCATATCTGACTCTAGGGTTTGGTGCTCATATCTGTTTACATCCAAAGAGCCAGCACTGTCTGTGTCTGCAAATGTTTCTGTGGTCATGTGGCAGGCACGACTAGACACTAGAGTGCACAGAACGCTGTTTACCTCACTCCATCAGTATTCAGGTCTTGAACTGCTGACCTTCCAGTTATCAAGTTCAGTATCTTAACTGCTAAACCACCAGTCCTTTTTGGTCACAATTGGGGGGGGGGGGACTTTGATTTCCATCAACCTTCCTTACTTCCTTTCCTGGCTCCTGGGCATGTGCAGAAATACTGGATATAAAATACTGGATATAACTCCATCTTTGCAAAGAAAATCTCCACTGGGTCCCTTTGCTGTGTAGAATGAGCTTCTTACACTGTGTTCCCCCTCCTTCTCCTCCTCATACTCCCCGGAGTCTATACTCTGCACATGCCTAGGAGCCAGGTTGGAACTCTGCACATGTTCTTACCCACCCACCAAGTAGCAAAGGCTATGGACAGAATATGGAATGGCGGAATGGTTTGGAATAGGAAAAAGGAGTAAGACAAGGCTGCATTTTGTCACCCTGCTTATTCAACTTATACACAGAGCACAGAGCAATGCAGGGTTGGATGAATCACAAACTGGGATCAAAATTGCTGGGAGAAACATCAACAATTTGAGATATGCAGATGATACTACCCTAATGGGATAAAGTGAGGAAGATATAAAGAAAATCCTGCTTAGGTTGAGAAAGGAGAGTGCAAAAGCTGGCTTGAGACTCAACATCAAGAAAACCAAGATAATGGCAACAGGCCCTATCAGTACCTGGAGAATAGATGGGGAAGTAGAAGCAGTGACAGATTTTACTTTCTTAGGATCCAAGATCACTGTAGATGGTGATTGCAGCCATGAAATAAAAAGGTGATTCTTGGGAGGCAAGCTATGAGAAACCAACTGCCAGGGGAAGAAGAAGCCAGGGCAGGTTGAGGACTTTGCCGCCCATCCCCCTGAGCCCACACCAACATATTATAATGTAATGTAATGTATCTTTTTGTAAGCCGCCCTGAGTCACCACGGTGAGTGGGCGGCAATATAAATTTGAACTAATAAATAATAAATAATAAATAAATAGTGGAACGTAGAGACATCACCTTGAAAACAAAAATTTGCATAATCAAAGCAATGGTATTCCCTGTGGTAATGTATGATTGTGAGAGTTGGACCATTAGGAAAGCTGAGCGCTGAAGAATAGATGCCTTTGAAATGTGGTGCTGGAGAAGAGTTTTGAGAATATCCTGGACAACAAGAACAAATAAGTTGATCTTAGAGGAAATCAGCCCTGACTACTCCTTGGAAGGTCAAATAGTAAAGATGAAGCTAAAGTACTTTGGACATCAAATGAGAAGAGAGGACTCACTTGATGAGGCCTTGATGCTGGGAAAGATGGAGGGCAAAAGAAGAAGGGGCAGCCAAAAATGAGATGGCTAGATGGTGTTGTAGACCATCTAGCCAGTGGGCACAGAGGTGGGTGGGTTGAGAAGGATGGTGGAGAACAGAGGTGCCTGGTGGACAATGGTCCATAGGGTCACAAAGGGTCAGAATCAACTGTGCGACTGAACAACAACATACAGTTTTAACATAAGACAAACATCCTCTAGAATCTACAGTTTAGACAATCTCTGCAAAAGCAATGTGGAGGCACATTATCTGAAAACAGGAATGTGGTCCTATGATCAACATTTCTAGCAGTTCCAGAGTATGGCAGGATGAGAACCAAAACTAACAGAAAAACAATACAGTAGTCCTTTGTTGTCACTTGGATACTTTTCTCTTTTCTACAGAATTTCATAAAACAAAATATACAGAAAAATAAATCTGTTTTTTTCTGGACTGGACTTTATTTGCTTGCACAAGAGGAGAAATGGGCATCAGTTACAGGTTCCCAGCTTCCTCCAAGTCTGTAAGTAGCTTTTTCAACTGAAACAAATGTTTAGAATGTTTGGATGCAGCTTGATCTGAAGGCTTGAACCAGTAGAGTTGGGCATTATCTTTATATTAATGATGGAAATATTAGTGAATGCTATAAAACAGGATAGGAAGATTAAAGGTATAGAAGGGATTAAAACTAGTCTGTTTGTAGATGATACATTGTTTATAGTAAGAGATCCAGTGAAAAATATGAATAGGATTCAAGAACATTTTTTTAAATGAAGAAATTACAGGACTTAGAATTAACTTGAATAAGACTGAAAGTATATTATGCAAAAACACTAATAGAGATATAATAGAGATGAAAAGATTACATAGGATAAAAGTTAAATCAAGTCTTAAATATTTGGGAATACGTATCACAGACAAAATTCATGGCACTGTTCCACTGGAGGTCCTGCGCCAGGAATTGGAAATTAGCCACAAACTCCACTACATAACCCTTCCCTTGGCGCAGCTGGCAGATTAACCTTCCCTACCAGCTGGTCAACCCCAAAGCAGGTACAATGTGCAGTTCAAATTGTTGGTAATCAGACAGCAACAGAAAATTCCCCTACAGAAGCAGGGTGAAAGTCTATGAGTTGTTAAGTTTTCTTTTCTTACTTAGCAAGTACTTACTTAAAAGGTTAATGGGTAACGTACTAAAGACGATTTATGGGGGATTGATACATGTAGAATAGAAGACTAAACGGTTGTATTAGGAAAGATTTTTATAATAATGGTTAATACATTAATGTTTTGATTATATTTTTTGTTTTGTACTTTATTGATAAAATAAAAATTATTAATGAGAAGCAGGGGTGGACCAATGGGCAGCTCTGTCTCTGAGGAGACTAATAACAAAACTGACCGTCAGCTGTTCAGATGGAAAGTCCTCTTGCCTCCCACTGAAATTCTCAGGTGCCACCAAGGGGCATTTCTCAGATGGCAGGCTGGCTCCATGGGCCTTCTGAAGGACTTTCACAGCCCCAGTCAGCTGCGCTAACTGGACCTGAAGCAACTGGGTCTGGTCAGTCAAACTGTTGAGTGTAGCCTGAATATGATCCATGACCAATGTAAAAAAAACAGGTTTCCCCTTTCTCCTCCAGGTGCAGAAAGGTTTTAAAAGGCTTTAAAAAGATACTGATTCCCAAGTTAACTAGACAGTATAATTATATTTTGGAAGGTGGGGCATTACCTCAATCATGGTCAAATTCAATTACTGTATTAATTTTGAAACTGGGTAAAAATGCAGAGTACTGTATGTAGATTCATATAGGCCGATTGCATTAATAAACCAGGACACTAAGATATTTACTGCAATCTTAGCTAAAAGATTGAATATGTTTATAGGGGAATATATACATAACGATCAAGCCGGGTTTATGAAATATATATATGTCAGATTTAATGAGAAGAACAATAAAATTAATAATACAAGCAAATTGAGAAAAAAGCATGGTTGATATCATGTCATTGGACATATTTAAAGCTTTTGACTCTGTGCAATGGGATACTATAAAAATACTCGTTTACCAGTCAAATGTAGTCAAAGGGAGATCCAGAATGTAGTCAAAAGTTCAAGCAGGGGTCCAAAGTCCAACAGGGTAATCAGTCAGTCAAGGTTCAAAGGCAGGTAATAAAGTAGCAGAGTGTCAGGCAGCAACAAAGGTGTTCTGATGGATTGGCAACAGTTATGAGCCCCCTTAAGAGTGTTTCCCAACCAGCCTTTCTCAGCTGGCAATGTTCTCTGCAAACGAGCTCTGGTCGATCTTCAGCACAGGTTGAGCTCTTTATGCAGGTGTTGTCAATAACATTCTGAGGTTGAAGGCTCAACTTCATTGCTATCAGAGGTTGACTCAGTGATCTGTGGATCTGGGTTCGACATTTCTCGATTGTGATGAGGCAGATTTGTGCTAGAAACAGGCTCAAGCACTTGTTCCCAGCCGTCATCATCTGAATCTGAAGGCATAACACCAGAAGCCAATTTTGGTTTTAAACTTTTCCTTATATTCATCATATTCTTACAAAATCTATTTTAATATTAAAATTCATGTTATAATTATCTAGGAAAGCTCCGTTGCCTTCTTGTTTAAGCTGCTTTAATTCCACTCCTTTCCAAATTATATTTTCTAGTGTTAACATTTTTGTTATCCCATGTAGCTGAAAAGCTCTATAATTCTTTATATTTGGAATTGCTAGTCCTCCTTCACATTGTGACACGTATAACAGAGACTTAGTTATTCTAACTTTCTTTCTTCCATTACAAAACATTTTTATTAACCCTTGCCATTTATTTAACTCTTTATCTTATCAGAATACTTTTGAAGAAATTTATTATTAGAATAATTTTAATTTTACATAGTGCTATTCTGCAACCAGTATAATTTTAATTTTTGGTACTTTTGCAACTTTTTTGCTATTTCTTGCTTTTTTAAAAATCAAAATTTAGCTTTCTAAGATCTGTAATACTTTCCGATATGATTACCTCAAGGTGATCATAGGGTTGTGGTGAACATAAATCATCTGATGATCTTTTCCCATTCAATTCTAAGATTTTCAGTAGGGAAATTGGGAGGTGGCAGTGCTCACCTCATTAAATTGAGCAGGATCTGCTCATTCAGCCAGTTTGATTCTCCCGAAACATAACTGAAGTGATCGAACATTTGTAACAATTTTATTATGAGTTTTGCAGCCTTTGCCTCTGATAAGCAGATATTCTTGATTTTACTACAGGCTTCCACCAGAGAAGAAAAGAAACCACTGCGGTGCAATAAAGGACAACATACTTTCTGATAGCTGCAGTGCTGAACATATGTGGATCTGCCGAAATGATGCTTTTTTGCTGTGAATTTTAATATAAAAATGACACAAATACTGTTATTAAAGAAAAATGAAAATGTCCTTTCATAACAACTAGAGTCTAATTTCTGCAGCAGCAATATTTTAAGTTCTTGGTAAGATTTGAGGTTCTTAGGTCTCTACTCATAAGAAAGTATGGATCTTGCACATCAGTGTACTTATGTTAGCTATAGTGTCAAAGCCACACACTGAACAGCCACTTTAACTAAGGCTGATTCTGTTTGCTAAAATAATGAAACATTAATAATGGCCCAAATATTGTTGCTTAGAATAGCAAAGTGTAATGTAATTCACAGAACCCAGAATAAAACAGATAATATCTACAGAGATACACAAGTTAATGTGTTAAAGGTTGAACAGTAACACAAACTGCATAACAGTATTTTACTAATTACTTCTGATCATTGAGAGAATCAGAAAAGAGGACTGAAGGCAGATGGACCTAGAGGTGGCAGGACAAACAGATCTTAAATGGGAACATATCTAAAAGAGAAATGTTAGAAGCACTTGAGAGATCATATAGGCTTACAATTCTAAATTATTATTTTATTTTCTTCATAATAATTTTAAAATGTGGATAACATATAGATAAATATACAAAAAATAAACACATAGATTAAAACAAATTATGTGCCCTCCTTGCCAAACCTTCAAAATATTTGTCCATTTTTATCCACTTCATTTTAGTTTCTTCAGTCTTCTGAAGATATCTTTATTTATTCGTGGCAGAGTCACCACCAGCATACAATAACATACAATGCTAAATTTAACATATCTAAAACAAAAAGGAATTAAGAGGACTAAATGACATCCACCCAATATCGGGCCACCTCAACAGCATTTCCTCTTGCCAACAGAAGATCCTCCTCAGTGCACATTGAAGGGCACTGGGCAATTGTTTGCTCTTTGCATTCACACAGGCTGTCCTCTACAGGGAGATCCCACTCAGATTAGCCCTTGATCTTCCTACCCTGGCACACATTCTATTTAAAGTTTTCCACACAGGCCATGGTTCTTTGTGGCCAAGAATCACGTAGAAATGACTACAAAGAAGAGATCTACCCCATGCCCACCAATGACCTGTGAAGGAATGGAGATATTCATCCTTCTTTAGAACCCAGGTCCACCTGCTTACACCAAGATTAATTGGTGGACAGACATGTTGCTTGCTAGCATAAGCATTCCTGGTATAAGCTTTTGTTGTTCAGTGGCATAGTCTAGTTTGACCCTTTGTGACCCCATGGACTATTGCACGCCAGGCACTCTGTTGATCTAAGTGCCTACACAGCACTGATCATGTAATTGTAAGGCAGAATATGGTTGTGTCACTTTAGGAGAGACTCACTGAGAATCACCAGGTGTAATGTGTCTGCCCTTGTCCAAGCAACTGGTGAGCATATTAAGGGTCTCATTGAGTGTGTTCTCTGGCCTACATTCACTTGCTAGCCCTTGGCACTCTCTCTCTCTCCTTTGACTTATGCCTTGCTGCCTGAGCCAGGATCTGGAAGTGTTTGGCTCAGGAAAGCTACGCTGTGACTGCCACAAAGCCAACCTCAGGAGTTACCAAGGAGACTGCTTCACCGCTTTTCCTCTGCAACTCAACTCTGTGTCCAGATGTCTTGGGTAATTGCTACATTGACGGACCTGAGAACAAAGTGCTTTTGACTTAACGTAGCTGGCTACCCATGCTGTGTGGGAGTATGTGGGTAAGCCTATACTGAGGAGAGACTGAAACTGTGGACCTTGTGACTGGCACGTGACCACAGAAAGACAGTGTAGGACTATGTGCCGAACCTTTGATTTGTATATATAAACTTTGTAAAAACTATGAATGCTGAGAGATCAAGCAAAAGAGTTGACTTTCTGCACTGTATATAGCATTTGAATTTACTCATGAGTAAAGGAGTTTTCTCAGGCCTCTTTCTTTGCACAAAAACCTGCCTGGACTCCTTTTGCCCACAAACCACAATAGCAGGACTACTATCACAGGTGCGTGGCCAGGGCACTGTCCGCTAATTCTGCTGCTAACAATTCAAGACACCCCTATACTCTACCATCCTCCTCAACCTGTCCAGCTCTGTGCCCACTGCATCAACAATACCATCCAGCCACAAGATCGTTATCCGAAGCAACTTTTTTTTTACAAAATTTTGCATTATCCGGTTTTAGCGTTATCCGAGGTATTACTGTACTTTAATAATCTTTTAGGGCTTTAAAGAATTCAACTGGTTAGCAAGAAACAATAACATTTTCCCCCTTTCTTTGTCTTCTTCGATGTTGCACCTGCAAACAGTTAAACAGCCAGTTGAACAAAGTCCACTCAGAGTTCCGTTATCAGCACTTCTTTCAGACGACAGGAACATGTGCATCTCCTAGTAAAACAAACTCAAGAAACAACCTTTAAGGTATTTATCAGAACACAGTCCAAAGGAATCAATCAAACAACCCCGCACCCTCATCCCTGTGAGGTTTGGGAACTAAACAGGCAACAGATGGCTTGACTAGCTTCTCAACTCAAGAACGCGCAGGATGCCATTCTCTCCTCAGTACGTCGGGATGTAGATCTGGACCTTGCGTCTGCTATTGCTGACACCGCTAGTTGGGCTCTCCCACAGCCATCTTTACGTACTCCCCCCTCTTCAGCTCTTGGCACTCTCGCCTTGGCTTTCAAAGGGGTAGTAAAACTTAGGAAAAAACTGCATCTGGCAATTATTTCCCACTTCCCACTAGCTGACCAAAACAGCGTAGTGTAACAGCCTGTAGATAACACTTTTCAGAGTGGCAGGTCTGGCCCACACACTCTAGCAAACTTCTTCCTTGGACACGTGGAGGAGTCCGTTGGAGCTCTTCCACCTTTACGCTGGTATCTCAAACACAATGAGGCAATTTGCAACCTCTCCAGGTCTTCAAAGACCAAAACAGCACATGTAATCAGGAATCGGGAACTTCACTGCAGGATAATAAATTTTATCTGAAGGATTCCACACCTTCCTCCTGGCTTTGAGGAAAATTAACTTCACAGAACTGCTTCTGAGTGAAAATAGGCACTCTGTAGAGTTTTGACTCCAATTCAACACAAAAGAGTCTTATTTAGGGCTTGGGGCTTGCTGGGCGTCTGGGGAAGTCTCAGAAGTCATCTGGACAAGCTTCACCCACCCTGGGCCCTTCCTTTTGGCTAAACATCATCTGGGCACCTTCTCCAAGATCCCATCTGGAATGGAGTCTGTCTTGGGGTGCTAACTGTGGTGAGGGGGTACATTCATCAGCCACTGGCTTACCTTCCATCTTGTAGGCTTGGAAGACATCTTGAAACGGCCCTCAGGTCTGGGAGTTTGAGAACCCGACTCAAAACTCAAAACAGCAAACGAAGAAACAAACAGCTGCAATCTCGCTGTCCTTCAGAACTTTTAACTCAGGAAAACAAAACAGTTTCAGTTTCAGCCGTCGCTGCTGCAGATGCACACACGCAGGCTGCTTCTTCTTGCCGGGCAGAGACTTAGAGCATGCACACACACAAAAAAAAACTTATTCAGGGTTCGTTTATCGCACCGCTAGGCCAACATGTCACAATCCAGCTGGCCACCATGTCACAATCCAGCTGGCCCCCACACTTCTGGTAAACCCCTGGAAACCAAAACAAAACAACCGAGGCGAGCTGGACGGCTAATTAGAACAGAGATACAACTCTCAGCTGCTTATCAGCTCTTAAGGGGTTTTTAATTTGGTAGCGTTCAAATGTTGTGTGTGGAATTCAATGCAGCTCTTACCCTTTTTAGTCCAATGAAGACACGTTGTTCAGAAAAAATGATGAAGATTTATTGATCAGGTTCATAAAGCATAAAAGTCAGTAGCATAAGTCAGTCCAATAAAGTCCACAGGCAAATCTAGGTAAGCATTTTTAAGGAGCAACAATGCATAGCTCCTAGGCTAAAGATTGCTAGCCAATTGAGATCCAGAAACAAAAGCTCTCTAATCAAAAACAGGTCTTAATCCATGAAGAATCAGAGACGAACTCTTTCTGCTTTCCAAAATGGAGAATTTGCAGTCAGGTGGGACAGCTTAGCCAATCACGTAACAAAGAAAACTTTCTCACAACAATAGTTGTTTACATTTATGCAAAGACACAACACGGCTAGGCTCTGCTAGAGAGATAAGACGGGTACACTGACACTGAAAACATGGTTGAAAAACATGCTGTTACACAGCCTTGAGGCTCAGAGAGAAAAATGGATTTTTTCTGAGGCCTATCTGAAAATTGGCAATTTCAAGCCTTGGGAGACATTAGGAAATAGGTCCATTTCCTGACAGATACCATATGTGATGAGGCCCTAAGTCCTTCACATATCAAAAATGGAGTTTATTAGGTTTTAGTCTATAGTAGAAATGTGGCTTCTTGTGCTAGTAAAAGGCCACTTGTTTGTTTTCACTCCCTGGGACCCGGATGGGAAGAAACAGACTGGGAGGCACCAGGCCTCATCAATAGTGTCAGAGTTGTTTACCCAATTCTGGGACCTGATTGGATGTATGCTAATTACCCAATATGAGGGAAGAAGGCCATCCAACCAGGCCTTATCTCTGGAAGTCTTAATTATTGTAACTTAGAAGGACAGGTTGCACTTACCTGTAACTGTCGTTCTTCGAGTATGTTGTTTGTGAATTCACACTGATGGGTTCTGCGCTTGCACGGGAGCCATGTCGGAGCTGGAAAGCTGATTGGATAAATTTGAATGGTTAGTACCACCCACCATCTCCACCCGCCCTTTGCGCCATTTCGCGCTTTCCGCCTCAGTTAATATTAAAGCTGTACAGAGGATAAGCATCTCATCCCTGCAGCAGTAAGAGGGGAAGGACGGGTGGGTTGTGTGAATTCACAAACAACATACTCGAAGAACGACAGTTACAGGTAAGTGCAACCTGTCCTTCTCCTTCGTGTTGTTTGTGAATGCACACTGATGGGTGACTAGCAAGCTCTCTTACCTGGATGGTGGGTAGCTGGTGCTGTGGTGAGATGTGCCGCTTGGTGGAGATGTGGTCTGGTCTCAGGATACACTCAAAGGTCAGGAGGTCATCATGGCATTGAAGCGCGAAGACCTGCTGTCAAGACCGAGCGTCCCAGCCTGGAGTCGGGGATGGCTCTGGTGTCCAGTCTGTAGTGGTTGACAAAGGTGAGTGGCCTGGACCACATTGCGGCTTTGCAGATGTCTTCCATGGGGATTCCCTCCAAGAAGGCCGTGGAGGTGGCCATGGATCTGGTGGAGTGAGCCCTGACGTGGGGTGGTGGTTCCCTCGACGTCAGGCGGTAAGCCAAGTAGATTGCCTCGCAGATCCATTTGGAAAGGCGTTGGGCAGAGAGCGCGTGGCCTTTGGATCTCCCGCCGTAGGCGATAAATAGTCTATTAGATTGTCTAAAATCTCTGGTACGTCGTGTGTAAAAGAGCAGTGCTCTTCGTACGTCCAAGGAGTGCCAGCTTCTTTCCTGGGTACTGGAAGGGTTGGGAAAGAAGGCAGGTAAGGTGATGACCTGGGATAGGTGGAATTCTGTGATCACCTTAGGGAGGAAAGAGAGGTCCGGGTGCATGACCACTCTGTCATGGAAAAACTTGAGGAATGGGGGATCATTCCTGAGGGTTGTCAGTTCCCCTACTCTGCGGGCTGAGGTGATGGCCACCAGGAACGCGGTCTTCCACGAGAGCAGGTGGATCTCGGCTGTTGCCATCGGCTCGAAGGGCGGCCTCATCAGAGCTTCCAAGACGGTAGACAGTGACCATTGCGGTGTGGGTATTCGTGTGTGGGGGAAAACATTCTTCAGGCCCTTGAGGAACCTCTTCATGGTGTGGTCTCGGAAGGCCGAAGAGAGGGTAGAGCGAGGTGAAGCATGGGCGACAACTGCAGCTAAGTGCACACGTATGGAGGAGTGTGCCAAGCCGGTTTCAGCCAGGTGGAGCAGGTAGTCCATCAGGTCCTCTAGGGAGGCTGTGGTCAGTTCCTTGTCCCGGTCCCTGAGGAATGCGTTGAACCTCTCCATCTTGTTCTTGTAGGACTTGGATGTGGAGGGTTTCCTGCTCTGTTCCAGGATCCTGCTTATCCTGGGATTATGAGCCAAGCCGTGAGGTGGAGACTCGGTAGGTCTGCGTGGAACATCTGGCCCCGTTCCATGTGGAGGAGCGACGGGTCGTCTGGGAGGGTGATCAAGTCCGTCACTAGTTCCCTGAGCAGTGGGTACCAGTGTTGCCTGGGCCACGCTGGTGCAATTAGGATGGCTCGGGCCTTCTCCTGGCGAAGGCGGACTAGGACCCTCTGGATGAGCGGGAAAGGTGGAAAGGCGTAGAGGAGACTTCCTCGCCAGGGGATCATGAAGGCGTCCCCCATGGATCCTTGTCCCGCTCCGGCTCTCGTGCAGAACAGGTTGCACTTCGCGTTGGTCTGGGACGCGAAGAGGTCCACTCGTGGTTGGCCCCATCTGTTGCACAGGAGCTCGAAGACCGATGCGTTGAGCTCCCATTCGTGAACGTCCGAGGTCTTGCGGCTGAGGCCGTCCGCTGTTGTATTGAGTGTCCCTTGGATGTGCACTCCGATTGGTAGGACGTGGTTCTGGAGGCACCACTCCCAGAGTTGGACTGCCAGGTAGAGTAGGGATGGTGAGTAAGTCCCTCCTTGCCGGTTGAGATAGGATAGGGCTGTGGTGTTGTCCGAGGCGACCTGAACCGCCGTTCCTCGGAGGCTGGATTGGAAGGTTTTTATGGCCTTCCAAATCGCGAGTAGTTCTAGGAAGTTTATGTGGTGTGCTCGTTCCCGTCGAGTCCACTTGCCGCTTATCTCCAGGGATCCGTAGCATGCTCCCCATCTGAGTGTGCTCGCATCCGTGGAGATCTGGGTTGACGGTGTGGGAGGTAGGAAGGGTCTCCCGATGGCCACGAATTCGTGGTTGGTCCACCACTGTAGTAGCTGTTTGAGTTCGCGGGTTGGCATGAGCCGTTTGCTCGGATCGTCCAACACAGGGTTGAAGAGGTGTAGGAACCAAGACTGGAGTGATCTCATCTTTAATTTGGCGAACGGTATGACCGCCGTGGTGGAGGCCATGAGGCCTAGGAGTCTCTGCGCCGACTTGGCACTCACCGTGCGGTTTTTCTGGAACTGGTGTACCAGCGATGCGATGTGTGCTAGGCGCTGGGGAGGGGCGAATGCTCTTGCCTTCGTGGCGTCCAGGATCGCCCCGATGTAATCCATCTCCTGGGCCGGTTCCAGGCGCGATTTCTTTACATTGATCCGAAGACCGAGATCCTCCATGGTTTTGAGGGTGAATCGCACGTCCCTCCGTGCTTGTTCTGCAGACGGCGCCGTTATCAGCCAGTCGTCTATGTAGGGAAATACCTGGATGCCCCGGGTTCGTAGGTATGCCGCTACCGGTGCCATGCACTTCGTGAAGACCCTCGGTGCGGTGGAGAGGCCGAATGGTAA
This sequence comes from Furcifer pardalis, assembly GCA_030440675.1. NCBI lineage: Eukaryota > Metazoa > Chordata > Lepidosauria > Squamata > Chamaeleonidae > Furcifer > Furcifer pardalis. The sequence goes on from CP126893.1 coordinate 157,198,420, forward strand.
GCAAGTGTACTGGAAGGCTTTTTCCCCGATGCAAAATCTGAGGAATTTGCGGTGATCTTGGCGTATTGAGATGTGGAATTACGCATCCTTGAGGTCGATTACTGCAAACCAGTCTCCGGTCTTCAGGAGAGGGAGAATGGTCTGGAGCGTGACCATGCGGAACTTCGCCACTCGGATGTGTTTGTTGAGGCGACGGAGGTCCATGATGGGTCTGAGTCCTCCGTCTTTCTTGCTGACTATGAAATACCTGGAATAGAATCCGTCACAGAGAGATGTTGGAGCGACCGGTTCTATTGCCCCCTTGAGTAGAAGTGCTGAGAGTTCTTCTTGCAGCTGGGGGGACGGGTTGGTGGTGCGAATGTGACCTAAGGTTGGCCATCTCTCGAATTCGATGGCGTAGCCAACGTCTAAGATTCGAAGCACCCACCGATCGGTAGTTATTGCGTTCCAAGTGGCTAGGAAGTTCCGGAGCGGTATGTACGGCATCGGATGGGGCGAGGGAGGATCTTCAGTTCGGAGGGAGTCAAGGTTGTTGTTTTTGCCTCTGGTCAGAGCGCTTGGTGTTCTGGCCCTGGTTCTGGAAGCGCGGGCGGTTGTATTGTCTGCGCGGTTTGAAGAATTGTTGCTTGGCTTGGCCTTGGGATCGAAAGGACTGGCGGTTGCGGTAGTCCTGACTGTATCCCGAGGAGGACCTGCGTTGGTATCCGCTGGTCGAGCCAAGCCGAAGTCTGTTGGACGTTGTGATGTCCTTGTGAAGTTCGTTAAGGGCATTGTCCGTGTCTTCGGCGAACAAACCCTTGCCGTCGAAAGGGAGCTCTTCGATGAGTCTCTTCGTGTCGTCATGTAAGTCGGCCGATCTGAGCCATGCGTGGCAACGCAGCTGTATCGCGGCCGCTACGGTTTTGGCCCCCGAGTCGCAGATGTGGCGTGCGGTTCGGAGCTGTTGTTGGCTGAGTTGGATCCCTTCCTCAGACAGGGTCTCAAACTCGGCGCGGAGATTGGGTGGCAGTCTGTCCAGGGAGGCTTCCACCTTGCCCCACAGCTTGATGTTATAGGCTGCCATGGCTGCCTCGTAGTTAGCCGCGCGGGTAGAGAGGGATGAGGCGGCGTAGACCCTCCTTCTGATGGCGTCTAGTTTCTTTCCCTCCTTCGAGGATGGGACAGGCACGCTATGCACGGCGGTGCGGTGTTGGGTGGCCTTGACTACCCTCGAATTCGGCGTGGGGTGCGAATGGAGGAACTCACCCTCCTCCCCAAGGAGCTTGTAGATCCCATCCAGCCGATTGGAGACGACGTGGGATGAGACCGGCCTGCTCCAAACCGTCTTGGCCGAATGGGCGACGGCAGGAAGGAAAGGCAGATGGACCGGAAGGATCTTCTTGGTGTCCGCCAATCCGCACACCTCGTCCACGAATGGAGCCGGCGGGTGTTCTGCCCTGATATTCAGTATCGGGCCCATGCGGGTCAGGAGGGCAGTGAAGGATTTCTGATCCTCCGGCTGCAGGCGCTCATTGGCGCCGATCTGTTCCACCGGGGACTTTTCGGCATCGACCGGAGGAAGATCGTCCATGTCTTCCTCCTCGCCTTCTCCCTCGGACGAATCGTCCGAGCCTCCAGACACCCCGGCAAGGGATGGGGGTGGCAGTGAGCCCTCGGGGTCCGAATCAGACCAGTAAGGCCTGGCTGAACTCGGTTCCTCCCCGGATACAGATGGCGGTGGTGGCGGCAGCAGTTGGGAGACCACGGATTGGGCTCGGCGCCGTTTGGAGGCCACAGATGCGTGATCGGCCTTCCGTTTGGAGGTAGCCCGCGATGTAGGATTGGGGGGGGGACCAATGGTGGCGAGTACCTTGTCAGTGATTTTCTCCGTCATGGCCTCCACGAGCGGGGACAACATCTCCAGGGTGAGGAAGGGCTGTGCGGCGGTCTCCGGTCCCCGTTCATCGCTTCTCCTGTCTGGAAGTAGAGATGTCCCCCGTGGAGTTGGTGGCGGGGGGGTCTCCTGGTGCGGCGGGATGCCTTCTGACTCCGCCTGGGACGCACGTGGAGGAGATGGTGGCGGCGACGTAATGGCGGCCACGAAGACTGCGGAGGCCAGGGAAGCAGAAGGAGACGGCCGGCGCACCTGAGGTGTGGGAGGTAGAGAGGAGGAGTGTTTCTTATGTTTTTTCTTCTCCTCCTTCTTCCGTTCCTCCTTGTTCTTCTTCTTTCTGAAGAGCTCGACGGTGGTGAGCTTCTTGGTGGCTGGCGGGGCCGAAGAGGACGTCTCTTGGCGGGCCTCCGTCGGGCGGCTTGGGCCTTGTGGTGCTAGGGCGGACTCCATGAGGTGGGCCTGCAGTCGGTTCCTCCGGTTCTTCAGGGCAACCTTGGAGAATTTCTTACAGGCTGAGCACAAGTGCACAGGATGGTCCTCGCCCAGGCAGATCAGGCACTTAGAGTGGTTGTCGGTGCTCGGGATCTTGGCCGAGCACGAAAGGCACTTCTTGAAGGCCGCCGCCGATGCCATCCACAGTGGGGTGGCGAAGGGCTAGAAGGGGGGGTCCCCTTCGCGGCTCTTCTAACTTCTGTCTTCTTCTTCTTCTTCTTTTTTTAAATAAAGAAAAGGGGGTACTGGGTAAACCAGAAGTGAAGGTGCCGAAAGCTATCCCGGATAAACAACCGAACAATTCGGTAGCGAGGGAAAACGGGAGAGCTCTCGATCAGGCTCCTGCTGTAGCAGCGGAAAAACAAGAACTGAGGCGGAAAGCGCGAAATGGCGCAAAGGGCGGGTGGAGATGGTGGGTGGTACTAACCATTCAAATTTATCCAATCAGCTTTCCAGCTCCGACATGGCTCCCGCGCAAGCGCAGAACCCATCAGTGTGCATTCACAAACAACACGAAGGAGAACTGATAGATAGATTCTTTTTATTTAGGGGAGGATATGTCTGAACGCATTCTTTCTCTAAAAGCGTAATTTTGATTAGGTTATTTTTCTATGCTGAGATCTGTAACCTGATTCATCAAGAACCATGCTGCAACTTCAATAAACTTATTTTCTTCAATCAACATATTTTCAATGGAATTGGGATGCAGGGGTAAAAGACAGTAAGTCCACTGGCCTCCTTTTTAACACTGTATACAGATAAGTCCCAGGTTTGGTCAGCCGGGCGTGGCTGAGAACGAATGGTGAACATACATTCCTTGCCATGATTTCTAGAGGGGATTTTGGAATAATCCACCTTGGACTGAACGCCTGAGAGGGCCCAGAGCAAGTGAGGAAGAGTGTGCTTTCATCATACCATAATCTCCGCTAGCTTTGTTGTTGGCAGTGCTTTTTAGGGCCTTCTTGACTTCACTCTCCAGGATATCTGGCTCAAGTTCAAAGTTCTCATCTATGTGATTGTTGGGGGTGTTGCGATCCTTTGCCCTCCAACCCCCAAGTAAAGAGATGGACACAGCATTGGAATTACATTCAGGGCCACTTTATTAACTCACAACTTTGTTAACTGTAACTCTGCTCTACCTGCAGTGGGACTGAGTAGTGCGGGTCTCAGTGACGGAGCAAAGGTAAACATCTTCAACCTTCTCCACTCACATCTAGATGAATACCTGCTCCCCAGGATTGTCTTGTCCTTCAGCAGCCCCCATCCCAGTTCACAATTTGGGTGCAATGACCAATGCTACCCTCAATCCTCAGGGCTGTAGACCATGAGCACAGTCAACGGGCCATCAGCATACCACCACCACCATCCTAGCCAGGAGTGGAAGCATGGGTTTCTACAGTCCCAACTGTTTGTCATACCATGACCCATTCCCAAATAATCCTAGGCCTTCACCTACCATTTTAACCCCACACTACTTGCCACAACAAGGGGTTATCCCTCTGAATAGAGGCCCCACTGCAGGTCATTCAAAAATATTTCATTTCAAATTTATACCCAGCCTTACTCAGGTAAACCTGACTCTAGGCGGCTTACATAAAAGTAACCTAAAAGTAACAGCAATACAATCACAAATTCCACATTATCATAATCACAATCATCACAGTATCAGAAAATGTATATAAATATCAAGTCCAAGAAAAGTCCAAAGAAGAAGAACAAGAACAACAAGAAGAACAAGAACATCAACAACAACATCTGCCTTGTACAACCTAATTTTGGGATGCTCAGTCTACACCAGAGAACCAGGCAATTGTTGTTGATTACCCACCTGGCCCTATCAATAAGTCGTGGGTCACAGTTTGCCCGCCACAGTATGATGTTAGACAGTGATGGGATGTAACAGGTTCGCACCAGTTCTCCAGAACCAGTAGTAACTTTTCCCAGTGTCCCGGAGAACCGGTAGCAGCTTTTGGGGGGTACCACCCTCGGTGCTTACCTTTTCACTGGTTCCCCCACTGCCCATTGGCACCAAGCATTTGGTGTGCATGCATGCCTACAGTGCTTGGCACATATGCACAGTCTCCTTGCTGTCCTCCCAAGTGGGGAGGAGGAAGAGAAGCTGCTAGCCTGAAGCTCCCTATAGCCTACCTTTGAATATGGTGTGTCTGTGTGTATTTTAATGTGTATTTAATACTTTTACCTATATTGACGTACTACCACAGTTCCTAAAAAGGCCTGGCGGCCGGCAGGCCTGGTGGCCTGGTTTGGGGTTTTTCAGTAAAGTCTTGGAGATACCTCATCTGTGCTGTTCCAATTGCTGTTCCAATTGGAGAACCCTTAAGGAGGTACAGCTGTTTTACATTTACATTAAGGCATATTATCCTAGAGAACTGGTTAGGCAAAGACTTAGTACCTAACTGCTGAAAAGTTGAAAAGTGCCAAAACGAAGCCATCTTGTGGTGAGTTCATTCTGTAGTTCCTTCCATCTGACCTAGTGTGAGAAAGATTAGCCAGAATAAGCTTTAAGCTCTGGTTTAAAAGCTCTAGTTGGTTTGTGTTTGGGGTGGGTGGGTGTATTTTAATGTATTTTTATTTTATTTATTAATTTAATTTATTTACAGGTTTGTGTTGTGGGTGGGTGGGTGAGTGGGTTGAGGGGTGTCTGTGTGCTTATTTTTATTTTATTTTAGGCCCCACCCACAATGTCATGACATTGGGCTCCGCCCATGACATAATGTCAGCTCTGCCCACACTGTGATGACGTCGTGGTGGGGTAGTAAAAATTTTGACATCCCACCACTGCACCTACCTGCTGCTCCCCGAGTACCCAACGGCCTGACCCTAGCAAAGGTAAATAACTAGGGTTTGTTTTCTTTGTTTTTTCAGGTGGGGGGTATTTTATGTAGTGTGTGTTTATGTCATTTTTATGTGTACTGTGTCTTTATTTTTTTATTTGGCTCCGCCCAAAACGTCATGATGTTATGATGTTGGCACTGCCCATGACGTTATAACGTTGGCTCCGCTCACAACATCATGATGTTGGCTCCGCCCATGACATAGGCCCCGCCCACAGTGTGGTAGTAAAAAATTTTTGCAGCCCACCACTGCTTGAGGGGGAGCGGCGAGGTCTTTCGGTGCCGGGGCCGCAGTGTCCTTTAACATACCTGGCTGAACGCAGGGCCTGGGGAACGGTAGCCACAGCTGCTATCCATCCCCCGACCGATGGCAAGGGGCTGAAGGGGGAGCAATCCATAGGCTTAAAAACCTGGCTGGCAGGACAAGTGTGGGGATCCAGGAATGGGGGATCCCATGTGGGGTGGCTAGTCTAGAGATAATCCACCCTTCTGATCATACCCCCGATACTGTTTTAATTTTTATGAATTTTTAATAATTTTTAAATATTGATATGTTCTTGTATTTTGTATTTGTATTTTCGACTTATATGCTGCCCCACTCGCAGAGCGACTCTGGGCGGCTTACAGAAGAAACAGCTACAATTACATAGTACATACCAAAGCACAAGAGCAATTACAGATATCAAATACTAAATTACAAATATTACGTATACAGTATATATGTGTCCAATATCAGTTACAATTACAAAACATTAGATTAGAACATCCTAAGAAATAATCAAAGATGCTGTAATATAATCATTACAGCATCAAAATTCACTAAGTAACAATATCAAACAACAATAAAAATTCCAGTATTAGTTCAGTTTACACATACAAAAGCAAAAAACTAAATAAAAAACAGTTGCTGAATCCCGCAATAAGTGACAAGTCAGTCCGCTTAGCCGCAGGTGTTTCTGGCGGCGGTGGCTATCAAAAAAGTCCTGCCGCCGTAGTGGCTTTTAAGCCCTGAGACAGATGGAGAGAGTCCCAAGGCTGGACGCGGTGGGCTTGGAAGGAAGGAGGGAGCGTCCTCACTCCCCCGCCGTCGCTGCCGCGTTTTTATCGTCCACCGGGTGGAGGTGACGGGGCCCGGGGGGGGAGGGCGGGAGCATTGCCTCACCGCCTGCAGCTGGTGGTCATCTCCCCCGGCGTGATGGCAAGTCCGGGGGGAAAGGCGAGAGCGTCCTCACTCCACCGCCGTCGCTGCCGCGTTTTTATCGTCCACCGGGCGGAGGTGATGGGGCCCGGGGGGAGGGCGGGAGCATTGCCTCACTGCCTGCAGCTGGTGGTCATCTCCCCCGGCGTGATGGCAAGTCCGGGGGGAAAGGCGAGAGCGTCCTCGTTCTTAATCTATGCTGTAAACCGCCCAGAGTCGGGTTCACCTGATTGGGGCGGGATAGTAAATATGAGTAGTAAAGTAAAGTAAAGCCATTTCTCAGGTTAGCAATCCAATTAACTGTCAAAGGGAACTCATTACAAATAACTACAATATATGGACCACATGATTTCAGAGTTCTAACCAAATTCTAAAATACAGAATACTGGGAAACTCAGGAGATGCCCCCGCCCCCCAAGCATCCATTGCTTCCACCACACAGATTACTCGCCTATAATGTCTAAGACCCAATTCCTCTCTTTTGTGATGGGAAAAGCCGGGAGGAGTACATTGTGTCATTGTGCCATTGGTCGGCTGCAAATCCAGGGTTCGATTCTGGTGCAGCTGGAGCTGGAAAATCCTTTGTGATTTATATATGCACATTCTGCTCCTCCACGAACCTTAAACCTGAAAAGTAACAAGACAAAGGCCCAGCACTTTCACAGAAGTTGTAACATCATGGACTAACATAAAATCATGTTATATGATGCATTACACAAACCTGTCTCCTTACTGGAGAGGTAGAAAGCAAGTACAGCGGTACCTCGTACAACGATTTTAATCCATTCCATGGGGCTCACTATTGTACCAAAAAAATACTATACGATGCATGCAAACCCCCCCCCCCCCGATTGCTTAACATGATGCGGTTTTAGCGTTATCTGATGCAAACGTTATCAGAGGTATTACTGTACTCAAAAAGTAATGCATTTGTTGCTCCTTCTTGTGGCATACTGAGAAAGGGTAACTTGCCCAGCATTGCACTGGTTGACCTTTTGTACAAGAGGCACAGTGAAGAATTAGACACTTGATCCCTGGCTCCACAGCCAGATCCTCTAGCCTACTGAGCCTAGAAAGCAACCAGAAAGGTTTGATTGCTCTCCCCAAAGGAGAGAAACAACTTTCAGACCTATTGGCAGTTCTTTGAAATTGGAAAGCAAAAGAGACTAAAGCATCAAAGATAGAGCCAATGGTTAAGGCCTGATCGACAAGGTTGCTAATAGCATTGCCAGTATATACAGTAATACACCGGATAACGATTGGACCATATAGTGCTAGAATTGGATAACGATGCAAGATTTTTGGAAAAACCTTGTATCAGATAACGATTCTATTCAATGATCTTTAGCGTTATCTGAGCCAATCGTGGGGGTGGGGGTGGTTTGGATTGGGTAGAACATCTACCCAATCCACACACACACCCAGCGATGGATTGCTGCTACTGAACTAGGGTCGGGCGAAAGGCAGGCGGGCTGTGGAAGGCTAGCCCAGCCCGGCTGGGCTAGCCTTCTTCCGAAGCACTTCCATGCTGTGTTCGAAGCCCAGTGGCTTCGGACACAGCCCGCAAGGGCTGAGGAAGGTGGCTAGCCCAGTTCAGCTGGGCTGGGCTAGCCTTCCGAAGCCCTTGCGGGCTGTGTCCGAAGCCACTGGGCTTCAGACACAGAGCAGGTGCCTCTTCCCCCCACCCTACTGGCCCCATAGCACTTGCTAAGGGGCCAGTAGGGTGCCGGGAAGAGGTACCCGCTGGCGCGCCTTGTAGTGCGCCAGCGGGTGCCTCTTCCCCCGATCCTACTGGCCCCTTAGCAAGCACTATGGGGCCAGTAGGATCGGGGGAAGAGGCACCCGCTGGCGCGCTACAAAGCGCGCCAGTGGGTGCCTGTCCTCCCCACCCCACTGGCCCCTTAGCAAGCGCTATGGGGCCAGTGGAGTTGGGGGAACAGGCACCCGCTTGTGCGCTACAAAGTGCACAAGCGGGTGCCCTGTCTCACCACCCGACATAAGCCTTAGCAAGCGCTAAGGCCCATGTCGGGTGGCGAGACAAGGCACCCGCTCGTGCGCTTTGTAGCACACAAGCGGGTGCCTGTTCCCCCAACCCCACTGGTCCCATAGCGCTTGCTAAGGGGCCAGTGGGGTGGACGGAACAGACACCCACTCGCACGCTACAAAGTGCACGAGCGGGTGCCTTGTTTCGCCACCCGACATGAGCCTTAGCAAGCGCTAGGGCTCGTGTCGGCTGGCGAGAAGTGTTGCCCGCTTGCGCGCCACAAGGGACAACCCGCAGAGTTTGTCCCTTGTGGCGTGCGATCGGGAAGCTTGTCTCGCCACCCGATATGAGCCTTAGCCCTTGCTAAGGCTCGTGTCGGGTGGTGAGAAGAGGTTTGCCCCCAAAGTCAAGCTGACCCTAGGCTAGCAATCGCTATCCTAGGGTCAGTTTGACTTCAGGTACAAACCGCGCAGTTTGTCCCTGACGTCAGGGCTTTTTTTTTAGCGTTGTTCGATGCATGTGTCGGACAACGCTAACAATCAGATAACGTCATGACTTGTGGAACCAAGTCATAACGTTATCCAGTGTATTACTGTACTCTCATGTATCATTTGTTGGATGGTCATTCATTTGTTTGTTTGTTTTTTGGTGTGTCTTCCAAAGCAGCTTAGACCCTTCCCCTCCCCCCAACAACAACAGCTTTGTTTCTCTCTTCTGCTTTACTGTTTCTCTGTGGGCTCCATATTTTATCCAAATGAACATTAGATGCTGAAACCTGCCAAGGATTCTCTGAAATGTTCTGAATATCTTTTCAGTTAAACAGTCAACTCTTTTTTGAGTTCTGAAATTTATTTCTTGCAATAAACAAAAAGTGAGTCTTACCAATTATTGAAGGTAGTGTCATTAGTCCACCTCCAGGGGTCTTCCTCAGAATCCCTTTGGAGACCAATCCAGTAGTCAGCAGAAGTTTTGTATCGTTTCAAGAAATCCTTGTTGTGGACAAGGAATGAACATGCGTTACCAATGCCAGCCCAAGAGGGAAGCCCCCCTCATTCTAAGATATGATTACTTGAAGAAATACTCTAAATGTAATATGAAGCCTAGGGTAGGTGATAGATTAGATTCGTTTAAAAAACAACACAACAACCCACAAGCATAAGGTAGCCCTCATTAAACTGAGCACAAGCCTGCAGGTGAGGCACAGATCATGTGGTTCTGATTTATTTTTATGTAGAAAGCACAAACCAATCACACTAAATCACACAACATAAACCATGGGCCAATATATACACCAAGGTCCTCTGTTTAAAGTGAATTCACTGCCCCAACTCTGACATTCACTTTTGTTTATTAAAAAGTTTGCTGAAAGTGATTTTTAAATGGGGGCCAAAAACATACTTCCAACAAAAGAACCAGGAGTGGCCATAATTTGGGGGATTTGAATGCTTCTCCAACATTGTCCTTGGTTTTGTGGTGCTCAGTCTGATGCAGCGCTCAAGAATAAGGGTTATTTTTGTTGTTGTTTTGCCATTTTAAAAAAGGCCAACCACCTCTGCTTCAGGTTTATGACTAAGAAACGAGCAGCTTTCCCCCTCATTTTTCTTGCTTTTGGCATCTATATCCAAGTCCACCTCCTCCTCCAATCTCCCACCCCCAATCGGTGTCAAGACAATTTACAATACAACAAAAGCGTTCCACAGGATTGCTCTTTAAGCGAGTTTGCTCTTTCAGCGAAACACCATTGCAAGTGACCAATTGTGGGGGAATTTGCAAACCCTGATTTATTTGTTAAGCGAGTTTTTGGTTGGTTTTATTTGTTAAGCGAAGCAAACATTCAGAAAAAATTCTGCTCTTTAAGCGAGTTACTCTTTAAGCAAGGTGCTCTTTATGCGAGGTTTGACTGTATTGTCAAGCTATAAATTATGGCGAAAAAGACATATTACACTAGTACCCCGAATAACGTTATGACTTGGTTCCACAAGTCCCGTCGTTATCCGGTTTTTAACGTTGTACGATACATTGAACACACAATGTTAAAAAAAGCCCCGTTTCCCTGGAGGCTGCAGGAAGCGAGAACGTCGGGATTTGAATCCTGACATTTTGCCTTGCTGCTGCCTCCAGGGAGGTGGGGGAACTTTGGAAACAGCTTGGAGCAGGTCCCCACACCTCCCTGGACCCGGCGGGGGGGGGGGGGTCAGAGACCCCAAAATTGGTTTAAAAAAAAAATCCGTTTTTTTAACCAATTTTGGGGTTTCTGACCCCCCCCCCCCGGCCGGGTCCAGGGAGGTGGGCAGACCTGATCCAAGGTGTTTCTAGGCTTCCCCGACGTCCTGAGCCAGTGCAGCAAGCCAGAATGTCAGAGTTCGAATCCCGACATTCTGGCTTGCTGCACTGGCTCAGGACGTCGGGGAAGCCTAGAAACACCTTGGATCGGGTCCCCACACCTCCCTGGACCCAGCGGGGGGGGGGTCAGACACCCCAAAATTGGTAAAAAAACGGACTTTTTTTTTTACCAATTTTGGGGGCTCTGACCCCCCCGCCGGGTCCAGGGAGGTGTGGGGACCCGCTCCAAGCTGTTTCCAAAGTTCTCCCACCTCCCTGGAGGCTGCAGCAAGGCAAAATGTCATGATTCGAATCCCGATGTTCTCGCTTCCTGCAGCATAAAAGAGGGTGGGGGAAGTTCAAAATTAGCACGCATCGGGTCTCCCGACCTCCCTAGAGCTGATGCGCGCTAATTTTGAACTTCCCCCACCCTCTTTTATGCTGCTGGAAGCGAGAACGTCGGGATTCGAATCATGACATTTTGCCTTGCTGCAGCCTCCAGGGAGGTGGGAGAACTTTGGAAACAGCTTGGAGCGGGTCCCCACACCTCCCTGGACCCGGCGGGGGGGTCAGAGCCCCCAAAATTGGTAAAAAAAAAAGTCAGTTTTTTTTACCAATTTTGGGGTGTCTGACCCCCCCGCTGGGTCCAGGGAGGTGTGGGGACCCGGTCCAAGGTGTTTCTGGGCTTCCCCGACATCCTGAGCCAGTGCAGCAAGCCAGAATGTCGGGATTCGAACTCTGACATTCTGGCTTGCTGCACTGGCTCAGGACGTCGGGGAAGCCCAGAAACACCTCCAGAGAGATCAGAGGACCCGATCTACAGCTGCAGGGTGGCTGGGGAAGCTGACGGGGACTCCTTGTCGGCTTCCCTAGCCACCCGCCCATGCCTCCGCAGCTGTGGGGTGGCTGGGTAAGCTGATGGGGGAGCCCCCCGTCAGCTTTCCAGCCTCCCCACCCCTGCCTCCGTAGCTGCAGGGTGGCTGGGAAGCTGAACGGAGAACCCCGTTCAGCTTTCCAGCCGCCCTGCTGCTAAGAACGACTGTATTGGATAACGTTAAAAATCACGTTATTCGATACAAGATTTTTCTGAAAAACTTGTAACGTTATGCGGTTTTAACGCTATATGATACTCGCGTTATACGGGGTATTACTGTATCTTGTTTTTAATGACAAATGGAAAAAACATTCCTGGTCTGCTAAGAAATCTAACATAGAGGGCTCTCCATCTCCTTCCTGAGCCACCTCAAAGTTCAGCAGACAGATCACTAGAAAATCAGCCACAGACACCTCATGTCTACCCTTCCAGACAGAATGTCAGAAAATGCATGTGTGTAAATCTGCTCCTGCAGGTGTGTGTGTGGGGGGGGATTAGCCCTCCAAGCCCCCCAGTAGACTATTCAGCTTCATCCCACAAGTCCAGAAGAACCCAGGATACAATGAGCCTCCCAGTGCCGAGGAGTTTGCGCAGGTGGAGGAAGGGGAGGCAGCTGATCTGGGACAGTGAAGAGAAGGAGGGTGGCATTGGGAGGCTCAAGTGAGTCATCAATTGTGTCACATGAAAAAGAGGCATGAGAGGAAGCAGCAGAATGTTAGGACTCCATCTTCTGGACCTCCATGGAGTAGCAAATAAGGAAAGGGGGCAAATGGAGCCAGATCCTCCTATCCAACTGGGGAAGGCTCTGAGGACCTGGGACTCCAGCAATGCCTTCCCCAGCCAATTCAGCCATTCCCCACCCAGCGAATCATTGCCACCTGATAAGAGTCCCAGTACCAAACCCCAGCCAGCTAAGCAACTGGAGGCACAAGTGACAACAAGAACAGCAAAGCTGATCCATGGAGGAATGTTACTGCAGAGCTCACATCCTTGTACCTGCCTGTACCAGCCTTCCCTAAAAGGGCTGCATCCTGGGTTGTGGTATGTATGTGTAATTATGGGAGAGAGATGGTTTGTGGGGAACCTTCACTGAACCAGGTGCATCAGGAAGGCTTGGTCTTCTAGGCCCTGAGGGCACTAACTGTTACTGCAATGGCTTTCACACCAATGGCAGGAGGAGCTTGAAATTTGACTGGACTGGACCATGCTGTGCCTTTAACTGCCCTCTCAATTCAAATTGTGAAGCTGTACTTGCCTCCTGTACTGAAGAGATGGTTCTCATGGGCAAACTGCTGCTGGGTGGAGTTGAGGGCTGTGCTGGCTGTTGGTGGTTGTTAATAGTTTCCATGGCAACTGGGCTTGGCTTGTGTTTTTTAGTTCCCTTAGCCGAAATCCCTTCCTTCCTGAGCTGGGAGGGTTGTGGATGCAAGGTGGCCACAGCTGGCCACAGGTAGATAGGAGGACACCTTAAGAAAAAGCCAATGTCATTGTACTCACCATCTCTTCTTGGGAGTCAACCACAGCTAAAGAAGCATTGAGTACCAAACAGTGGTTCTTGCTAGATTCCCAGTCTGCTTCTGCATCACTAAAGTAGTAACATTTCCTCCTGTATCCAACCCAGTAATCAGGACAGGAGGCCACTGGAAGTGCAAGATAGGTGGGCAATGGGCCCTCTGCTCTTGTACACAGCACTAAAAAGAGGTTCAGAAAGAATAGAGATTACTACCTATTCCACCTCTATGTTTAAATGAATCTTTTTTCCTCCTTGCAAAGAGACTCATCCATAAAAGCAAGAAAGGGAAGTATTCGCCACTTTTCCTACTGACAGAATTGTTGTGTCTTGGCATCTGACATTATTTATAATAAAAAGTGGGAGTGGTTCTGTGGCTGTCCACTTCATTTTCAAAAGTACCCCAGTTCTATCCTTAGCATTTCTAGAATCTGAAAAAGACTCAAAATCCTTTTAGTTAATCCTACCAACATGACACAATTGGTGTGAATTTGGTTAGCATAATCCATTTAGAATATCACCTGCCACATCCATTCTTCATTGTTCACCAATTCTATCAAATACTCTTGGCTATGAACATCTCACACGTGGTCAATGATGGGATGTTACCAGGCCTGTCCAGGTCGGCTGACCCGGTAGCTCCCATCACGATCGGGTCACCGGGGGAGGGATACTTAGAACCCCGGGCGACCTGGTTCGGAAATTTTTTTTCAGGGCAGCCAAAATGGCTGCCCGTTACTACGCATGCGTCAAAACTCTATTTGACCCATGCACAGTAAGAAATAGAACTGCGCATGTGTCAAATAGAGGTTTGACGCATGCACAGTAAGAAATAGAACTGTGCATGTGTCAAATAGAGGTTTGATGCATGCGCAGTAATGGGCAGCCATTTTGGCTGCCCAGGGGGGGGGATTTTTAAGATGGCGGCAGCCTTTCCTTGGTGCGACGCACCATCAGGCTGGTGTGCCGATGTGCGGCAGTGGCGGCCTTTCCTTGGCGCGGAGGCGGAGCCAGGCCACTGTGCCAGTTTGCTGCTGCGCCAGTCACACCGCTGCTCTGCTGCCTCTTCTGCTCCCGGATGAGGGTAAGTGGCCCAGGCTTTGTGTTTGGGGTGGGTGGATTGGTGTTTGGGTGGGTGGGTGTATTTTTTTAAATTTTTATTTTATTTCTTTAATTTATTTACGGGTTTGTGTTGTGGTTGTTTGAGTGTGTGTGTGTGTGTATTATATATATATATATATATATATATATATATATATATATATATATATATATATATATATATATATATATATATATATATATATATATATATATATATATATATATATATATATATATATATATATATATATATATAAAGGCCCTGCCCACAACGCCATGACGTCAGGATGTCCGCCCATGACATCATGACATTGGCCACACCCACAACGTCCGTGACATCAGGGTGTGGTAGTAAAAATTTTGTCATCCCATCACTGCATGTGGTGCCTTAACTATGGAATATCCTATGGAGGAATAACAAGCACCAAGATTGCAACTCTTACAGCACCAGCTCATTCCTTTATGTTTGCCAAGGCATGTTATTAGTTTTTCTTTGCTTTTCCTTTCTTTTCTCATGTTCATTGTGTTTTCCTTTTCTTTAAGATGTTGTCTGGGAGGCGGAAGGTCAGCAGTTCGATTCCTGAGTACTGTAGGACGCAATGAGCTCCCATCTTTGTCCCAGCTCCTGCCAACCTAGCAGTTCGAAAGCAAGAAATTGCAAGTAGATAAATAGGGACAACTTCAATGGGAAGGTAACAGCATTCCATGCACTCCGGTGTCTAGTCATGCCTGCCACAGGACCACAGAAACGTCTGCAGAAGCAGACAGTGCTGGCTCTTCGGCTTTGAGACAGAGATGAGCACTGACCCCTAGAGTTGAATACTACTGGCTTTCGAGCAAGGGAAACCTTTACCTTTACTAAAGTATTGTTCTTTGCTTGGTAAAAACTTTTTAAAAGTGGTACCCATGTTAGTCTGTGCAAGCATACAAAAAAACACAAAAATGCTGTGGCACCTTAAAGACAAACTCCTGTACAGTATTTTAATGTTAGCTTTCATGGTTCAAGTCCACTTCACTCTTATCTCTGATGAAGTGGACTTGATCCACGAAAGCTAACATTAAAATACAGGAGTTAGTCTTCACGGTGCCACAATGTTTTTTGTCTTTTTAAAAAATTCTTTGCTTGGAGTATTCATTTTAGAGGTATTTTTTCTTTGTTTCTAACAGACTATATAGCTTTGGCAATATTTGTACACCTTCCTTATGTCCATAAGAATGAACTGTAGTTTACAATGTTATATTTTCATTGTAAATATTTATGTAAAATAAGGTAATACTTTAAAGTTGGCATTGATGTTCAGGACACATCTAACAATTGCATGCTGCATCTACATTACAAAACCACTTTAGGAACCCAATATCCATTTGCCACAGTCATGGTAATTTTGCTCGAAACCTTAAGGCAAGGGTTCTCAACCTTTTCAAGCCATGGACTAGAATGGCAGTTTCCCCCATCGTAAATGCTGTCATAAAATGCGTCCACCACTGTCATAAATGCATTTACGACAGCCATGGGGACATTTACAGTTGTTTTATACACATTTATGACAGCCACAGGTGCATTTGCAGCTGTCGTAAACATGTCCGCTTCCGCTTCCAATGGTGGCAGCAGCAGTGACATGGGCCACGTGAAATGGTGCCACAGGCCAGGGGCAGCCCACGGGTCGTAGGCTGAGAACCCCTGCCTTAAGTTCTTTCCAGAAATACAGCTTCCACATAGCAGTCCTAGCCTTCCACAAGAGCAGGTATGGCTTCTGGAGATATTTTAAATTTGCTTCTAGAACTGATACTATGATTTGGTAGAATAAGGTAGCCAAGCAGATCGATGGAATTCATTCTTGATATGATCTTGCTGATATCAGCACAATTAGACCAAAATTTGTGTGAGACAACAGAATCCAAAGCATTCTTCTTTGTATATAGGATGTGGTAAAATAATTAGTTCTCAGTTCTAAATAAATATGCTCAGGTGACTATGTTCCAGACAGATGAGGCACCTCCCATATGCTTGGGGTTACAGCTCATAACATAATTATTTTCTTCTCTTACTGGCATTCTGTCAACATAGATGCAATAACTACACTTTTGCAACACACCTTAATCTTTGGAGCCATGACTAGTCATGTATGTCTACTGGTCTATCAGAAAAGCAAGCAGACTGTCCACATTGTGTTATAGTTCTCCCAGGCAAACTAGCATTAGCATTTCAGAGGAGAAGAAAGGAACAAAGGAATCCAAAACACAGCAGAAGGAGTCAATACTTTTCACTCACCTGCTATCACGCTGATGCTTATGATCAGCAGGATAACTATTAAACTCACAAGAAAAGGTTTAGAAGTGAGATGTTGCTGAATCTTTCTTCTCTGCTCCAACCCTGCAGAGGGAATAAAAGTATCAAGACCTGCTAAAATGCACTGGGGTTTGAGATAGTTATTGTGATAACTTACAGACTGTAAACCATATCCAAATTGTATCTGCCTCTAAGCTGAGTCTATCAAATGTTTCTACCTCTTTACTAGGAAGTTAAGAGCACTGCTGTCAAGGTACTGACTGTCACAGATGACTTCTTGGGGAACAGGTGCTATCTCTAACCAGCTATCAGTCCACTGGCCACACACACACACACACACACACACACACACACACACACACACACACCGTTCAAGGATGAGAGGACAAGGCTCTGAGCAACCACCTGTTGATGGGACACAGCAGCAGTCTAGTCCTTTGAGCTCAGCAGTAGCGTAGGCTGGGAGCGGGGGGGGGGGGCAGGCTGCCCCAGGTGGCACTTACCAGGGGACAGCAAAATGTCCCAGCACACAGGAAGCCCTGCGTCAGTCAAGCTCATTCATGCTGCCTCTCCCTTCCGGCCTCTCCTCTGCTCTCGCTAAATTGAGTGCATGACTGGCTGGAGCCACCTGGTGCAGACTTAACAAACAGCATGCAGTAGTGAATTTACTCTTTGCAGCCTATATGGAATATTGTATAATATGTTTCTAAAAATGTCCAGAGGTGTGCTCTTGTAGGTGTTTCACTCTTGGTAGCAATCCCGTGGAACACATGATGCTCTATAAGCAAGGTACAAAAAGCCCTGACATCAGGGACAAACCGTGCGGTTTGTCCCTGAAGTCAAACTGACCCTAGACTTCTCCCTGAAGTCATTCACAGCCCACACTGAGTTTGTAAGAAGCCTAGCGCAGCCCAGCTAAGCTTATTCTGAACCCCATCCGGGCTGTGCCTCTTTCCCCCACGCTACTGGACCCTTAGCAAGCCCTAAGGGTCCAGCAGCATGGGGGGGAAAGGGACCCACTCACACGTGTTGTAGGGCGCCAGTGGGTGCCTCTTCTCCACCTGCTACTGGACCTTTAAGAGGGTCCAGTAGCGAGTGGAAAAGAGGCCCCCGGTCACGCACTACAAGGCGTGCGAGCGGGTGCCTCTTTCCCCCATGCTACTGGACCCTTAGCAAGCACTAAGGGTCCAGTAGCATGGGGAAAGAGACACCCGCTGGCACGTGTTGTAGGGCGCCAGCGGGTGCCTCTTCTCCACCCGCTACTGGACCCTTAGAGGTCCCAGTAGCAGGTGGAGAAGAGGCACCCGCTGGCGCCCTACAACGCCTGCTAGCGGGTGTCTTTCCCCCCACCCTACTTGTAGCCACACACACCCCTCGGCTTGTGTTGGTCAACAAGCCCTGCATGCACGCGGGGCTTGTCGGCCAACACAAGCTTTGCCCAGGTGGGCGATCGTCCCCTCCTTCTCGGCTCGTGTCAGCCGACAAACCTCGCATACATGCAGGGCTTGTTGGCTGATACAAGCCAAGAAGGAGGGGGCGATCGCCCACCTGGGCAAGGCTTGTGTTGGCCGACAAGCCCCGCGTGCATGCAGGGCTTGTCAACCAACACAAGCCAAGCGGGGTGGGCCATCGCCCACCTCCTTCTCGGCTTGTGGCAGCCGACAAGCCTCGCATACAAGCAGAGCTTGTCGGCCGAGACAAGCCGAGCGGGGGGGGGTTACAAGGCACACCAGCGCGTGCCTCTTCCCCTCACCCTACTGGCCCCTTAGCAAGCACTAAGGGGCCAGTAGGGTTGGGGGAAGAGGCACCCGCTCATGTGCTACAAAGCACGCAAGTGGGTGCCTTTCCCCCCACCCTACTGGCCCCTTAGCAAGGCACCCGCTGGCATGCAGCACGTGGCGAGTGCTAAGGGGCCAGTAGGGTGGGGGGGAAGAGGTGCCCGCTCTGTGTCTGAAGCCCAGCGGCTTTGGAGACAGCCCGCAAGGGCTTCGGAAGAAGGCTAGCCCAGCCGAGCTCGGCTAGCCTTCACCCACAGCCCTTGCGGGCTGTGTCCAATGCCCTGGGCTTCGGACACAGCACAGAATGGGCTGTTGACAAAGCTTAGCTGTGCTCGGGCTCGCTAGCCCAGGCGCCGCTTGGCTTCATCCAGCCATCGCTCAGGCTGAACTAGATTCAGGGGAAAGGCAGGCACCCACGTGCCTTCCCCCCCCCCAACCCTAGTTCAGTAGCAGCAATCCATTGCTGGGGTGTGTGTGTGGATTGGATAGATGTTCAACCCAATCCAACCCCAACCCCTCCCAATTGGCTCGGATAGCGCCAATTGCCGGGAGCGCCTCCATCTCCTGGCTCCCAGGACGCCACCCACTTGCCAGCATTTGAAAAGGCAGCCCGGGAAGACAGGACTTTGCCCCCATCGCCCAAGGACCACCTGGGGATGGGCCGGGAGGCCGCCTCAACAGCTGTGCCAGGAGTGCCTTCATCTCCTGGCTCCCGGGACTCCGCCCCCTTGCCAGCATTTGAAAAGGCATCCCGGGAAGGCAGGACTTTGCCCCTGCCACCCGAGGACCACCTGGGGATGGGGGTAGGATTTCACCGCAGCTGCACCTGGACTTAATTGCAGTTGTGGTAGAGAGGATGTAGATTAACATTGGAATGGTATTCTGTATTGTATATTGTACATTGTCAAATCGATTATTTTTGTATTGGGCATTACCATATTTGCTGGTGTATAAGACGACTTTTTCACCCTGAAAAACATGCCTCCAAGTGTGTGTGTGTGTGTGGGGGGGGGGGGGGTTGTCTTATACTCCGGGTGCACTTCAGTTGGGATAGACATAGCTGCCCATAGTGGCCTCCTGATGCTCACCCACCTCATTCTACATACCTTCCAGATGAAGAAAGAAGCTCTACATTACAATTGTGTCTCCCTTTCAAACTGGTGGGGAAAAAGAAAGGGTTTCATTTACTGGTACCTTCTGCCCTTATCTCTGCTAGGCCCAAAATGGAGGAAAAAGCCATGCTTTCTTCTTTGCAGGGGAAGCAAGAGGCTAGGCTAGAGCAACACTTCCTGCCTCAGTGCAATTGACCTGCCCACCCACTTTACTTGCAGTGCCACCACTGGTGGGTGGTGCAAGTACAGTTCTAAAAAGTCAATAAAATAATTAATATTACTGTATTTTAATTACTGAAACTCACTAGCAGTTGCTACATTTCCCACTCTTGGCTTATACTCAGGACAATCTATTTTCCTGGATTTCAAGGTCAAAATTAGGTACCTTGGGTAATATTCGGGTCGGCTTATATTCATGTATATATGGTAGATAAATAAGTACCACTTTGCACTTACACTGTTTTATGTTTACTGTACATGTTTGATAACATACAGCCTTGTGACAGTTTTTCTGCATGTCATAAGCATTTGAATATAAATTAACATGTTGAAATCAAATCTGATGTTCTTTTACGTTTTATTTGGTGTGTGGAAGGTGTGCGGAAGAGGGGGTAGTCTTATACGGCGAGTATATAACAAACTCTATATTTTAAGTGGAAATGTTGGGGGTCGTCTTATACACCCAGTCGTCTTGTAAGTCATCTTGTAAGCCGTCTTGGCAGTCCCAATCCACCCTCGTTCTGTGGTAAAAACCAACGATTTCTTTATATTCTTGATCTTTTTCCTCCGTTACAATAATTATTTAACATACTTTGACAAACTGCCATTTCTTTTTCCTTCTGCTGGATTGGCAGGACATCAAACAAAAAAAATATATTTGGTAACAATTTCATTTTACACATTGCAATCCTGCCAAACCAAGACAAATTCAACTTTTTATATTGTTGTATCATATCTTTAATTTCCATTTTTTGCTTATCAAAATTCAAGTTTTTAAAAATCTCCCATGTTTTCTGAAATATTTATCCCCATATAATTCAAACTACTCTTGACTTGTCTATTATATTTATTTTATCTTCATCTGTTCCTTTTTTGCTATATTACAAAATATTGCTTCAGACTTTTCCCAATGTGTTTGCATTCTCGCAAAAAAAAAATTCATCGGGTTTTTCAATATCACCAATGTATCATCTGCATACAAATTAATTTTTGTGCCTTCAATTCCCTCGATGTTCTTATCTTCCCTTACAACTCTCGCTAACAGTTCCATGGCCATAATAAACAAAATTGGAGATAATGGACAGCCTTGTCGAGTTCCAGCTTTCAATTCAATCTAATCTGTAAAACCATCATTTACTCTTACTTTAGCTATTCCTTGTTGATACAGCTGTTTAATTATCCTCTTAAACTTTGCTCCAAAACCATAAGTCTCAACCATCTCTTTAATTGTAGCCCACTGTAATGAATCAAAATGCTTTTAAAATATCTAAAGATAACAATTCTATTTTCTCTTTGTTTTGTACAGCTATATCCACCAAATCCACAACTCTTCTTGTCAGGTCTGCCATATATCTTCCTTTTTTAAAACCAACTTGGTCTTTATTTATATAGCTGGTCATGAAACTATTCAACCTATTTGCCAAAATTGCTGTAAATATTTTGGCATCTTGATTTATTAATGAAATAAATATCCGGTTCGGTCATTGAGAGGGAGTTTTGTATTAGCTGGGGATGGAGGGTTGGATAGAGTGTCCTGCCAGCCAGGGACAGCTTACAGTGCTCCATCTGGGGTGGGCAGGGTGGTTCCTGTGGCCCATATTAGTGTTGTGATGGGCAGGGGGCGATACAGCGGGTACTGCGGGTTGGGCCACTCTCGGGGAACACAGGTTAGATGTTTAGTTGCTATCCCACGTTCCGGACCTGCGGTTACATCTCTGGTTCCTGAGCAGCTGGTGCAGAGTGCTCCCTCCCTTAGGATGCTGTTGATGAATGCCAGGTCTGCAATAAGGCTCCCTTACTGCTGGATGCTATGGCTGACACCAGAGGATGATCTTCCCTTATTGGAACTGTGTCCAGTCGGGTTCGGTATTTGGCACAAGTCGAGGGGGAGGGGGAGGGGTGGTGGTGTTGCTATCATGGCCAGGGAGTCACTGGGAGTCGCCAGAGCCACCACCCCACAGGTTCCAGGTTGTGAGGCCCTGCTCCTGCGTTTGAGCCCTAAGGGCCAGTTGGGACTCCTGCTGTTGTACCTGCCTCAATTCAGTGTAGCAGATTCCCTACCTGAGCCTCCTTGAGGCCATCACCATGTTGGCGTTGGAGTTCTCCAGACTTATGGTCTGGGGGGGCTTCAATTTGCCTTCATTGGGGTTTGGCTCCGAGGTGGCAATTCATGGCTTCCATGGCAATTCATGGCTTCCATGGCAGCTGTGGGCGTGACTCAAGTAATTCAGTGCCCAACTAGGAGCAGTGGACACACCCCAGACTTAGTTTTCTTGTCAGAGCAGTGGCAGAGTGATCTGATATTACAGCATCTAGACAAAACACCTGTGCCATGGTCAGATCACTATCTGGTGACTATGGACTTCCTGGGGATGTGCTGTCACTGCAGGGAGGCTAGGCAAATTAAAATGGCCCGCCCCTGGCAACTGATGGATCCAGATGGATTCCAGAGGGAACTGGGTGTATTCCTCTAGATAGGCTACGCGACTCACCTGAGGCTCTTGTTGACCTCTGGAATGAGAGGGCGATGGGGGCCTTGGACGTGATTACACCACTACATCCTCTCCATGCCCATGGACAACAACCTGCCCCTTAGTTCACAGAAGAACTGAGGGAGCTTAAATGGGCTAAGAGACACCGAGAGTGCTGCTGGGTGAGGACTTGGAGTGAGTCAGATCAAACACTGGTTAGAGCTGCTATCAAAGCCTACCTAGTGGCAATGGGGGAGGTGAAATGTCAAATTTTTTACCTCCCTTATTGCCTCTAAAGATAATCACCCAGTTTCGGGTGACCAGGTCCCTCCTTGGGAGGGAGGATGCTGGGTGGCATGGGTCTGCTGAGGCTTTTGCAGATTATCTGACAGAGAAAATCGCTCCAGTTCACTCTGGCCTCAATCCTGGTGTGGGTAATGATGAACTGGGGTTGCCTGGGGTGCAGTATTGCCATTTTATCTGGGATTGGTTTGACCAAGACATCCCTGAGGAAGCGGAGAGGCTCCTGGGATCTGTCCATGCCACCACCTGTGCTTTAGACCCATGTCCCACCTGGCTTATAAAAACTACCAGGAAGGTTACAGGCAGCTGGATCGAAGCGATCATAAATGCATCATTGTGGGAGGGGGTCTTTCCGGCTTTGTTAAAACATGCTTTGGTTCAGCCCCTCC
This sequence comes from Furcifer pardalis, assembly GCA_030440675.1. Classification (NCBI taxonomy): domain Eukaryota; kingdom Metazoa; phylum Chordata; class Lepidosauria; order Squamata; family Chamaeleonidae; genus Furcifer; species Furcifer pardalis. Next base: position 157,221,194 of record CP126893.1, read on the forward strand.
TAAAAAAGCTTTTGCTCAACCCCACAGTAGCATCTAATTACCATCCTGTATCCAACTTACCCTTTTTGGGTAAGGTTTTGGAGAAAGCAGTGGCGCGGAAGTGACAGGAGATCCTGGATGAAACGGATTATCTGGACCCTTTTCAGTCAGGGTTGAGGCCCAGATATGGTACTGAGACTGCATTGGTCATGCTGGTGGATGATCTCTGGCACGACTGGGACGGTGGTCATCTGACCGTCCTGGCTCTTCTTTATCTCTTAGCGGCCTTTAATACTGTCGACCACAGTATCTTTCAGGGGTGACTCCGAGGATTGGGGATCCAGGGCACAGTGTGGTCCTGGTTTGCCTCTTTTCTGACGGGCTGGACCCAGTTGGTGTGGTTGGAGGGTGAGAGGTCCAACCCGAGGCCCCTCCATTATGGGGTGCCTCAGGGCTCGGTGCTCTTGCCTCTCCTATTTAACATCTACATGAAGCCCCTGGGTGAGGTCATCCATTCCCATGGGGTGAAGTACCATCAGTACGCAGATGACACTCAGCTGTACATCTCGGCCCGTGGGAACCCCTGCTGACCCTCACAGTCTCCAGGCACCTGGATAGGACTTTGACTGCATCTGTCCGTCCCACCAGAGTGGACCGGAGGGGCTCCCTAGTAGTTCCATCAGCTAAGGAAGCTCGCCTCTCTGGCACTAAATGGAGGACCTTCTCCGTGTCCACTCCAGCCCTTTGGAACCACCTGCCCCTAGAGCTGCGTCTCCAGATGGAGTATTGGCCTGTAGGAAGGGTGTGAAGGCCTAGTTGTTTTACATTGTTTTTAGATTTTTTAAATTGTATTTGAATTTTTGATTTTATATGTTTTTATATGACATGTTTTTGTAATCCACAATGAGTTGCCCTGGCGAGTAGGGCGGAATAAAAATTTGGAAACTAAATAAATAAATAGGTCTATAGGATTCCACCTTTTCTAAATTCTTCCCCAGTTTTGGAACCAAAACTATTACTGACCTATACCATGAAGTCGGTATTGCTCCACCTTCTAATATATAATTAAACAACTTTTGAAGCTTTGGATTATTATTTCTTTAAATTATTTTTAAAATTCAGCAGGTAATCCATCTTCTCTAGATGCTTTACTTGTTTTTAATTTTCCTATAATTTCCTTAATTTCTGTTTCAGGTATTAATTCCTCCATTATATTCTTGTGTTCTTGACTTATTTTCAATTCTTTCTGTCTTTCCAAATATTATTTTAATTTTTCTAATTTTAACTCTTTTTCAGAATATAATTTTTGATAAAAAATCTTTCACTATTTCTATTTTTTTCTGTAAGCTTATTACATCTTACCCTTTGCTCATTTATCAAAAAACCTATTTCTATTTTATTTCTTTTCTCTTTAGCTGTTCTCACTAGTATTTTTGATTTTTATTACTATACTATATTCAAAATATTCCCCCTTTAAATATATCAAATCCCTTTTAACTTTTTCTATGTCCTTTCCAATTACTTCCTTCTTTAATATTTGTATCCTGTCTAAAATCTTTTCATCTTTACTCCTAGCATGTTCTCCTTGAAGTTGTCTAATTGCATTTTCAATTTTTCTTGGTTACTTCTAAATTGTTTATTCTTTATACTAGCAATTCTTATACATTCCCCCCTAAATACTGACTTCATTGTATCCCACACCACATTATAATTCACCTCACCCATGTCATTCAACTTCCAACATTCTTCCCAGTTCTTTAAAATTTGTTCTTTCATTTTTAGATCTTTAAATAATTTTACATCATATATCCAATTATTCCTTTTTTTATTTCTCCTTCTAGTTGTAATTCCAACAAAATCTTAGCATGGTCCAATTCTTTAAAAATACCTACTTCTATTTCCTCTATATTTTTAATCATATTACCATAACTAATACAGTAATACCCCGGATAACGTTATGACTTGGTTCCACAAGTCATGACGTTATCTGATTTTTAGCGTTGTCCGATGCATGCTTCGAGCAATGCTAAAAAAAAGCCCTGACTTCAGGGACAAACTCTCTAGAGAACCAATCACGTCTCTTTCTTTCCCCCTCCCTGTAGTTTAAATACAGGGAGGGAAAGAGACATAAGCAGTCTCTGCGACTGCAGTAGGGTCGGGGGAAAGGCGCGTGCTTTTCCCCGACCCTACTGCAGTCACAGAGACCGCTGCGGGTGGGGGGTGGTTTGGGTAGTTCTACCCAAACCACCCCACACCCGCAGACCATTGCCTCGGATAACGCTAAGAATCATTATCCAGAATCATTATCTGATGCAAGTTTTTTCCAAAAAACTTGCATCGTTATCCGATTCTAGCGTTATCCAATGCAATCGTTATCCGGGGTATTACTGTACTGTATATACAGTCAAACCAAGCTTAACAAGCATTTCGCTTAGTGAAAAATTCGCGTCACAAGCGGGTTTTTCAAAAAGCAATCCGACTCGCATAACGAACATTTTTGATATATGAGTCAGACTTTCCCTATGGAAAAATTCACATAACAAGCATTTCTATGGGGAAAACTTGCATAATGAAAAAAATTCGCTATGCGAGTTTCTCTATAGAAATTTTGGTTATGTCAATTCTTCCATAGGAATTTTCGCTATGGAAGAAAAACTCGCATAGCGAAAAATTCGCATAGCGAGCAGCCTCGCAGAACGAATTAAATTCGTCATGCGAGAATTGACTGTAATCTATTCTAGAGTATGAATTATAAACCTGTGAAAAATAGGTATATGCCCTTTCTGACCCTTTAAATTCTCTCTATGTATCCTTCAGACCCAGAAGTTTGATCCATTTATCCAAAATTTGCATTTTAATTCCACTCCTATATTTTGTCACATTAGTACAACCTCACAGGTGCACTTATGGCAGCATTGATGGCGGGAGAAACCACGTGACCAGCCCGCTCAACCACATGACTGGCCCATGGTGCAAAAAGTTTAGGAACCCCTGCTTTAAAGGCTCCAGAACATTTCCTTCAAAATCTTCATAAGGCTTTAAAACACTTCAGTATTTTAAATAATAGCAATTTTGTGCTGTCAAGTCAATTCTGACTTATAGTGACCCTTTTCAGGGTTTTCTAGGTAGAAAGTAGTTTATGCATAACAGAGAATAAACAAAACAAATACATTGTAGCACTTTGAAGACTAACTGTTATATTTTAATGTTAGCTTTTGTGGATCAAGTCCACTTCATCGGACATGGGAGAGAGGCTTCATGGCATCAATTTATACACAACAGGTACAGAGGTACAGTTTACCAGTGGCCATCCAGGCCATCTTTTCTAGGATACACAGTGAGGAATCAAACTCCCAACCTCTGGATCCACAGCCAGAAACCTAACTCACTGAAAGCAGCCAAAGATGGAATTGCACCTTCAGTGGATTCCATAAGAATGGAGCTACCATATGGGTCTGTCTCTATCTCATCCCAATCAACAATACACAGCCATAGGTGTTGAACATTAATATATGATCATTACATCATTAATCTTGAAGCTTGAGTAAGCTTCTGAGGGCTACAAGCACTCTGTCAAACTACATGATTGAAGGGCAAAAAGGGATTTTTTCAAGGGAGCAGAAGAAGCTGCACTCTAGTATGCTGATATAGTTCACATGACTGAGACCCAATTGGAAGTCACAACCAAAGCAGGCCTTTTGAATCAACTGACTTTGCAAAGAAGTTGACTCATCAAATCCCCACTAATTGAATTGTGCACTGGATACTGCCAGTCCATCTCTCTGTATCCATTAAAATGTTATATCATATCAATGTTTATTGCACAGTCAAAATATCATTGCACTACAAAATGGAATACATAGTGGTGGGCTCCAGCCGGTTTGGCCCTTGTTCTCCCAAGGTTGATAAAATAAGAACCCAGCATGTTGGAGCAAAATGCAAAATGCTAATTAACTTGTGAACCACCCAATGAGTGTACTAAATGCTATTGGTCGATATATAAGTGTAATTGCTAATTGGTATTGCTATAATCTGCTTCAAAGAAATACAAATGTGCAAGGAAAACAGTGTGATCGTCTGAATAACATCTGCTATGGGAGTGAATCAGTTATCAGGGTGAGCAGGAAAAAACAACTGTTGCATAGACTTCACTACACAGGCAAATGAAATAAACTGGAATAAAAGAGCATCATTTTGAGATAATGCCTAGAACTCACCCTTGTGCCAAGAGTTTCTTATTGCCCTTTCTGAAGGTAGCAATGACATTAGTCATCCTCCCAAAAAACAAACCAACTCTTGTGATTGTGGATTAAGAGAGCTGGCACGAGGGAGAACCAAACCCATGCATACATTAATCACAACTCACCACATAAAGGAGGAATCCCAACTTCTGGTAATTTGGGTTTTTCTTTAATTTCTGGGATGCTTCCATCAATTTCCCCATTCTCTACTCCACATGAATTCAGAGGAAATGACTGCTCTGACATGACAGATTCATTAATGATGTCCTTACTGAAGCCACTCTCTTCTGTTTTCATGCAAAACATAAAGATTGTTTTCAAACTTTTAGTTTGGTAAAGGATGGTCTACAGCCAGTGTATCTCTCTGTATCCTTTAAAATATTATACCATATCAATGTTTATTGCACAGTCAAAATATCATTGCACTACAATTATGGAATACAGTGAAACCCTGGGTTATGACGAAGGTCCATTACAACTGCCTCCGTTGTAAACTGGAAAAATCGTAACCCGAAACACCCATTGGGTTATATTGAAATGAAAAAAAAATGGTCACGATTTGACCGTTGTAACCGGGGGGGGGGGGGGGGACCACATTAAAACAGTTATAACCCAGAATGGCTTTTCCATTGGATTTGCCATTGTAACCTAAGACAAAAAAATTACTATCCCACCATGACGTCATGGACGTCATGGGCAGGGCCACTGTCATGACGTCATGACATAATGAGTTGAGCCAATGTCATGACGTCATGACATTGTGGGCAGAGCCAAGGAAAAAAATAAATAATAATAAAATAAATAAATAAAAATAAACACACACACACACCGCTCAACACCCACACCCACAACAGAAACCCATAAATAAAATAAAATGAATAAATTAAATAAAAATTACATAAAAATACACCCACCCACTCCACCACAAATCACCCCACCCACCCCCAAACACAAACCTGTCACTTACCCTGGGTTGACTCGTCGGGGAGCAGCAGAGGCAGTGGCGCGGCGACAAACCACTGCTGTGGCAAACCGCCGCAACGGTGCGGCAAACCACCGCAATGGCACGGCAGCCTGGTGACGTGGTGCAGCCTGGAAAGGAAAGGCCATCGCCACTGCTGGCGCTTCTGGAGGCGCTGCCTGTGCCCTTCCTTTGCCCATGCGTCAAACCTCCATTTTACACATGCACACTAGAAAATAGAAGTGCCCATGCGTCAAATGGAGGTTTGACGCATGGGGAGTTTCCAGGAGCCATTTTGGCTCCAATTTTGAAAAAAAATTCTGGTGGTGAGGCATCCAAACTGGACGCCTCAAAAAAAAGTGTTTTTTATGCAAGGGCAATACCCCGCATAATTAAAAAAATTGTTTGTTATGTGGGATTTTCAGTAGCCGGGGTATACCTACTCAATGGGAACTTTTTTCCCGTTATGCGGGGTATCACCAATAGTGCTTTGCATAATGAAAAAATCCGCACAGCTAAAATGGAGTTTTTACGTTATGTGGGGTTCTACTGTACATGTCTTCTGTATCAATTCCTGAGGGACAGGACCCAGTCGGTGTGCCTGGAGAAGGAGATGTCCAGCCCTAGGCCCCTGCAGTATGGGGTGCCTCAGGGCTCGGTACTTTCTCCTCTCCTATTTAACATCTATATGAAGCCGCTGGGTGAGATCATCCGTTCCCACGGGGTAAGGTATCATCAGTATGCTGATGATACCCAGTTGTACATCTCAGCCCGTGGGGACCCAGGCGGTGCAGTGGAAGTCCTTTCCAGGTGCCTGGAGGCTGTTAAGGTCTGGATGGGGGAAAACGGGCTACAGCTGAATCCCGGCAAGACTGAGTGGCTATGGGTAAGGGGCCCTGCGCTAACACGGGAGTTACCAGCTTTGGTTCTGGATGGGGCAGTTTTGCCCCAAACAGACCCGGTGCGTAATCTGGGGGTCCTCCTGGACTCACGGCTACTGTTCAATGAGCAGGTGGCAGCCGTGGCCAGGAGGGCTTTTGCACAACTTCGTGTAATACGCCAGTTACGCCCCCTCCTAGGCCGGGATGCCTTGCTCATGGTCACGCATGCTTTGGTCACCTCCAGACTTGATTACTGTAATGCGCTCTACATGGGGCTGCCCTTGGCGACCATTCGGAGGCTTCAGCTGGTCCAGAATGCGGCAGCCCGGGTAGTGATGGGGTGCGGGCGTTATGCTCGGGCCTCACCACTGCTCCGGGAGCTGCACTGGTTGCCAGTTTGCCTCCGGGTGCAATTCAAGGTGCTGGTCATTACCTTTAAAGCCCTACATGGTAGTGGGCCAGGATACCTAAGAGACCGCGTCACCCTAAGAATGTCTGCCCGTCCCACCAGGGCGGACCGGAGGGGCTCTCTTGTTACTCCATCGGCTAGGGACGCTCGCCTCACGAGCACCAGGAAGAGAGCCTTCTCTGTGTTCGCCCCGGCCCTTTGGAACCTCCTTCCGACAGAGCTGCGCCTGCAGACGGAGCTTCTGCCCTTTCGAAAGGGCCTGAAGACATGGCTGGCGGGTCAAGTATGGGGACATAGCAATGCAGGTTCCCATACGGGATGGCTAATTTAAGAGCAGCCATCCGCCCCCATCTGGTAGCTGTTATTATGGGTTTCTATCCGTTTTTATTGTTTAACGTTTTAAATTTTTTATGAATTCTTATGAATTTTATGAATTTTAAGGCCATATATATTATGAGCTATGCTGTAAGCCGCCCAGAGTCGGGTTCGCCCGATTGGGGCGGGATATTAAATGCAAATAAATAAATAAATAAAATAAATCAACCAGTTTTATTTAGATGAGGAAAAAATTAGAAAAGTTCAGGATCAGGTAAAAATTAGGGGGAAAGGAGCATTTCTGCATTCCTCCATCCAAGAATAAAATAAGAAAGGCATATCCAGCTATATTTCCTGGCGTGGCCTAGCCAGCTGATTCATTAAATTACATTTTTCTACTGTTTACTCGCAAGAACAGTCTTCCTCTGTGGGAGGACCTTGCAACACATAATCTTAAGCAGAAACATTTGAATGATGGTGATTCTTCTTCATGTTCCAATATAACAAAATCTAATTTTCATTTCTCCGCCCACCTCTTCCTGGATCTTAACCAATACAATCACAGCATACAATGTCCATCATTCTTAGTTCCGTTCTCACACCTGCAAACACAGACAGCGCTGGCTCTTCGGCTATGAAACAGAGATGAGCACTGGACCCTTGAGTCTGGTATGACTGCTTTTCAAGCAAAGATGACATTTACCTTTACCTTACAAGTAAAGTAATACCCCAGATAACGTTATGACTTGGTTCCACAAGTCATGACGTTATCCGATTGTTAGCATTGTCCGATGCATGCATCAAACAATGCTTTAAAAAAGCCCTGACTTCAGGGACAAACCATGCAGTTTGTCCCTGAAGTCACCACTAAGGGTGGGGGGTGGGCTGGATTGGGCTACCCAATCCAACCCCCAACCCCCCAGCGATCTCTGTGACTGCAGTAGGGTTGGGGGAAAGGCGACCCTGCTGCAGTCGCTATGAATGAAGAAGGGGTGAGGGAATCCCCAACACGCTCGCTCGGGATTTCCTCACTCCTTCTTCATTCACAGAGCTTGTAGCTTGGAATGCAGGAAGGGGGGGGGAGACGGAGAGGCATGATCTTATGCCTCTTCCCCCCCCACACACTTTCCTGCACTCCAAGCTAGTGCTGCGCTGGGTGGGTGGGGGAATACCCATCCCACCCTGCAAGGGCAGTGATCCATTACTGCCCTTGCAAGGTGGGGTGGGTATTCCCTACACCCCACCCCACCCAGCGCTAGCTTTAAAAGCAAAATGATCCACAGGAAAAGAGACATCGTCTCTTTTTCTCTGGATCATTTTGCTTTTAAATCTACCGCTGGGGGTGGGTGTAGGGAAATACCCACACACAGACACGCAAGGGCAGTGATCACAAGGATCACTGCCCTTGCATGGGGGGAGTGGGTATTCCCCCCCTCCACCCCCCAGTGCCAGATTTGCTTTTTGCTTTTAAAGCTAGCGCTGGGTGGGGTGGCCTGGGGATGGATCACTGCCCTTGCGGGGTGGGGTGGGTATTCCTCGACCTACCCAGTGCAGCGCTAGCTTGGAGTGCAGGAAGGTGGGGGGGGGGGGGAAGAGGCGTGAGATCGTGTCTCTTCCCCCCTCCCTTTCTGCATTCCAAGCTACAAGCACTGTGAATGAAGAAGGAGTGGGGGAATCCCGAGTGAGCGCGCTGGGGATTCCCTCACCCCTTCTTCATTCACATCGACTGTAGTAGGGTCGGGGGACAGGCGCGCACCTTTCCCCCGACCCTACTGCAATCACAGAGATCGCTGGGGGGGTGAGGGGTGGATTGGGTAGAAGTTCTACTCAAATCACCACCCCCGCAGACCATTGCCTCGGATAACGCTAAAGAATTGTTATCCGATTCTAGCATTATCCAATGCAATCGTTATCCAGGATATTACTGTACACCAAAGAAAATCAGGATACAAGTGGAGAGGTAACACAAGGAAAACTGTACAATCATTTTAGTATTGTATGCAATCAGAGCGAGTCAGTTATCAAGGTGAACAGGAAAAAAATCACTGTTGTATAGACTTCACTACACGGACCAATGAAATAAATTGGAATAAAATTGTATCTTTTTAAGACCATGCCTAGAATCCACCCTTGTGCCAAGTTTCTTAGTGCCCTTTTTGAAAGTAGCAAATGACATTAGTCATCCTCCAAAAAAGGAAAAAAACCAACTCTTGTGATTGTGGATTGAGAGACAAGGCACGAAGGGGAACCAAACCCATGCTTACATTAATCACAACTTACCACATAAAAGAAACCCCCCAGTGTCCGGTGCTTTGAGTTTTTCTTTAATTTCTTTTATGCTTCCATCAATTTCCCCATTCTTTACTCCTGTGATGGCCAACCTTGCCGCTCCAGGCTTTCTTGGACTTCAATTACCAGAAGCCCAAATCAGCACTCCTGCTGATCAGGGCTTCTGGGAATTGAAGTTCAAGACCACCTGAAGTGCCAAGGTTCGCCATCACTGCGCCTACTCCATGTGAATTCAGAGGAACTAACTTCTCGGACTTGGCAATTTCATTTATGATTTTCTCACTGAAACCCATTTATTCTGTTTTCATAGAAAACATAAATAGTGTTTTTAAACTTTTGGTGTCTCTTGTTAATAAATTGCGCTGAACCTTAGCAAAATGCATTCATCAACCCATCCTTAATTACATTCCCATATGAGGATATTGGTGGTGAGGCTTACAGCAACCAAAAAAAAATGGGGGGGGGGGATTCTGAGCCTTGTTCACTTTAGCTATTAAATGTAAAAGCCACATAATAGTAATGAGACTTTTTACATTTAATAGCTAAAGCGAACAAGGCTCAGAATCCCCCCATCTTTTTTCTTTTTGGTTGCTGTACGCCCCAGCACCAATATTCTCATATGGGAATGTAATTAAGGATGGGTGGATGAATTTAGATTTAATCCAGACTGTAAAATTTCATTCCATTTCATTTATTCGATTTATGTGCCACCCTACTTGGTTTAATAGGATGCTGGACATTGGGGGGGGGGGGGGACCAAAGGCACATCTACATTAATAACAACTTACCATATGAATGAACGATTAGGTCTTTGTATTTTTCTAGAATTCTTCGGATGTCTTCATCAGGTTTCCCATTGTTCACTCTTTGAGAATTCAGAAGAAATAACTGCTCTAGTGGGACAGTTTCGTTTATGAGTTCCTCAGTGAAGCCACTCTTTTTCATTTTCATGCAAGACATAAAGTGTTTTCAAACTGTTAGTGTCCCTTCAGTTTTTAAAGTGAACAGTGATGAAAGACTCGACAAATAAAACAATATTGTGGCATCCATCAAGCCATGGCTCTCTGCCATTAATCTCAATTTGATGAGAATGCATTTTTGTTTCTTGTTTTTGCAAAACAACATCTACATTGATCACAATTTACCACAGAAAGGAAGCCTCCCAATGGCTCATGCTTTGGGTTTTGATTTGTTTTTAATTCCTTGGATGCTTCACAAATTTGTTGTGCTAGCACGAGTCACAAAACTGCAAAAATAACACGTACTGTATACAGAAGTGATTGTTGCATGGAAATAGCTAGAACAGTTTTATTTAAAGGTCACACAAGGGCTCCAAAGAAATTCAGGATACCAATGCAGATGTAACACAAGGAGAACAGTGTGATCATCTTAGTATTGTATGCTATGGGAGTAAGTCAGGTATCAGGGTGAACAGTGGAAAAAAACAACTAATGTGTAGATTTCTACACATTAGAGCATTTTTTGGAGACCATGCCTAGAACTCACCCTAGTACTAGGAATTTCTAAAGAAAACCTTTCCTTCTAACATTTCAACCCTTTTTATTCCCCTTTGTTACTACTTTCACTCCCATGTCCTTTGCATCTTATATTGACTAGAGTCCCAGTGATGGCTACCTTGGGACTCCATGGGTTCATGGACTTCAATTCAGTGATGGGATGTAACAGGTTCGCAAGTTCGACAGAACCGGTAGTAACTTTTCCCAGTGTCCCAGAGAACCAGTAGCAGCTTTTGGGGGGAACCACCTTCGAGGCTTACCTTTTCACTGGTTTCCCCCACTGCGCATGCATGCCAAGCACTTGGTGTGCATGCACGCCTACAGTACTTGGCGCGTATGCACGGTCTCCTTGCTGTCCTCCCAAGCGGGGAGGAGGAAGAGAAGCTGCTAGCCTGAAGCACCCTATAGCCTGCTCCCCAGGGTAAGTGACTCACCTTTGGATGTGATGTGTCTGTGTGTATTTTAATGTGTATTTAATACCTTTACCTATATTGACGTACTACCACCGTTCCTAAAAAGGCCTGGCGGCCTGGCTTGGGGTTTTTAAGCAAAGTCTTGGAGTTACCTCATCAATAAGCCACACCTGTGCTGTTCCAATTGCTGTTCCAATTGGAGAATCCTTAAGGAGGTACAGCTGTTTTACATTTACATTAAGGCATATTATCCTAGAGAACGGGTACGATGACCATATCCATCTTGCAACATGGTGCTGCCCAGCGGAGGCGTAGCTACCGCTGTATCTGCCGTATCAATTATACAGGGGCCCCGGGCCAACCATCTATACAGGGGCCCCGGGCCAACTAATTAGGGCGGCCAACCATCCTGCATTCTGCAGGACGGTCCTCACCGGCAGGAAATTTCTTTTTAAAAAATTGGAGCAAAAATTTAGTGCGCATGTGCAGAAACTCAATCTGACGCATTGCGCATGCGTCAGATTGAGTTTCTGCGCATGGGCACGAAATTGGAGCCATTTTTGCTCCAACTTTAAAGAATAAAATTTCGGAGTCGGAGCCGCAGCTTTTCAGAGCGGCTCCGATGGTGGCCCTCAGAGGAGGGCACCTCCCCTGGGGCCGCCCAGCTCCCACGGGCAGGTTGAGGCCTGCCCAGGTTGTCCGCTGCTGCCGAACCCCCATGGCCTGGGGACGCCTGGCAGAGTGCGCCACCGCCTCCTCCGGGTCCGGCAGTGGTGACAGCGACGGCGACAGCAGCAGAGGCAAGCGGCTCCAGAAGAGGAGGAGGAGGCTGCAGTCGGGGGCAGCGCGCCTTGCCATGCGGTCCCGGGCCATGGGGGCTCATCGGCCCCAGGAGGGTAAGTGAGGGTTTTGTGTTTCGGGTGGGTGGTTTATGTGTGTGTGTGTTCTTATTTTTATTTATTTGTTTTTTAATTTGGCCCCACTCACACCATGAAATCATGACATTAGCTCCGCCCACACTGTGATGACATCACAGTAGGGTAGCAAAATTTTTGACATCCCACCACTGAAGGGATACAAAACCAACCTGATTTGCATTCCGAAGAACTATGCAGAAAAGGAGAAAGTGGGAAAAGTTGTCATGGGTCCAAACACACTTTATGGTGGAGTGAAGAGATCAAAGAAGCAGTAAAGCGGGGGGGGGGGTGTTAGTATATAAATGTTGGACAAAATCAAGGAGGGATGAAGACTATATAAATTATAGCTTGCAATGCAGATATACCAACAGGATAATCAAAAGAGCAAAACAAGAATCCTTGCAATGCTTTCAACCCAGAAATCACCTTCGTGTGATTCTGACACAATTTTTAAAAATACATTATTATTTATCACCTACATAGACAGCATTAGCAAAAAAAATAACTAAAGCTCATGAATGGAACCAATATCAACAAATTACTTAATGCAGATGATCAGACATTGATAGCAAGTACAACTATACAATTACAGCAACTCCTTATGTCAATGAACCAAGAATGCAAGAGAACTAATATGAGAATCAATAAAGATAAGACTGAGGTAATGGTAACTGGAAAGAAATAACATACTGTACCTGTACTTTAGATAACATAACAGGCGGAACAAGTATAAAACAAAAGGCAGAATTCAAATACTGTACCTGGGAACAACACTCATTGGAGATGGCAAAATGGATGAAAAGATTAATACAGTACTGTATATGTCAAACCCAATATTGGGACAGTTTGGTCTACTCTTACAAATTCAGGCAATACCAAGCAACACAAAGAAATATCTCATACAAAGCATATTTATTCCCTTATGTTACCCATGTCAAACATGGACACTTACAAGAAAAGATAAATGAAAAATTGTCACCAGGGAAATAAGATGTCTAAGGAAAGCTGCTGGAATGACTAGAAAGGATAAAATCAGGAATGGGGTTATAAGGGAAAGAATTTAAATATAACCGACCTTAACTACATCCAGAGACAACAACTATAGTGGTTTGCCCATCTGGAAAGAATGTCTTAGAATTCCATACCTTAGTTACAAGGTACAGTATGTAGAAAAAGGAGAAGGACAAAGCTCACAAGGCAGGCCCAAAGAAGGTGGAGAGATTACATCAAAGAAATATTGCAAAGAACACCAAATAACCCACTAGAAGTGCCAGAGCAATAACTTTGCATCTCCCTTGACAACTGAAGGGGTAAAACAGGAAGTAAAGAAGAAATTGCTGTTCTGCCACAGGCCTGACTCATGGTGTATGTCTTGGCTTGGTAAAAGCAAGGGCCATTCTTGCTCGAAAGCCAAGCTTATCAGACTCTAGGGCCAAAGAGCCAGTGCTGTCTACATGTGCAGATGGTTCCATGGACATATGACAGGCATGATTAAACACCAGAATGCTGTTTACCTTCCCACCAAAGTGGTCCCTATTTATCTACTTACAATTTCTTGCTTTCAAACTACTAGGCCGCCAGGAGCTTGGCTTGGTAGGATCCTGAGAGCAGAGCAGAAGCGAAGCGTGCCTTGGCGGGGGCCCGTATAAAAATTTGTTTGGGGGCCCTTAGGAAGGGTAAAGATTTCTCACAAAAGAAAAAAAATTGCATAAAATTAAAAGAAATATTTATTATCATAATTATCTATCAATAAACACTGCTCTCCGTCCGTGGTTTATCATCGTATCATCGTATTGTATGTACATCGATTATTGTGGGATTCCCCCGTTGAAGTAAATGACTTAAACGGGGAAATCCTGCAGCCTGCGATAACCGATGTAGGGTGTTGCCAATTTTTGAACGCACGCTTTACGCGGGGAAAAAAATTGCTTTTTTTGACTTTTGTCATTTGTGAAATAAAAAAAAATGGGAAGATAGGAGAATGTGATTCTCATCCTAAGGCTGCCTGTCCTTAAATTAGGGCAGGAATTCTCAACCTGCGGCCCATAGGTTGGATGTGACCCATGGCACCATTTCATGTGCCCTCCCCCGCCTCACCATGCCTGGAAGTGTCACATGGTTGAGGAAGGGCAAAATAGCTGTCCAGCCGAAGCTGTCTGAGGGAGTGTGACCTGATCCCTGGATTTAAAAGGTTGAGAACTTCAGCCATAGCCAGAGGGGGTGGGGATCCCCGAAAACCCTCCTGAGCTAACAGCCCCCACACCACACCACACCACCTCGTGATGCCATTGTTATATATGTGAGTGTGACATTGTTGCCTCCTAAAAAAAATTGCTCCTCCAGACCCCCCTCCCCCCATAAAAAATCTAGTACCCTAAGTACGGTCTTGTTGAGAACTCCGGAATTAGGGTGTGCTTGTTTAAAAATTGGGAGTTTTAGTGCAACTCCCATGAATAGAACTGGCCCCTCCTCAAAAGAAAAAGGGAAAAGAGTCGACCCCCAGGAGTCCCTTAGAGCAGAGAGAGCAGAGAGAGAAGAGGCAGTGGAGACTTCGTCAGAAATGCAAAGCACCGGAAACAAAGTGGCTGCCCGGAGAAGAAGGAAGCATTAACTCTAAAAAGTCAGGCGAGAGAAGACCGGGAGATCAGCGCAGAAGAAGAAGAAGAGCAACTTCTTGAACAGACGCCCACACAGAGAAGGGGGGCGGCAGCAGGGACTGTCAGCAGTCTTTACTTCAGGGTCTTCTCCCTGAGGAACTCTGGAGGGTCAACTACTCCCACCACTACTAAGCAGACTCGAGAGACACAATTGCCCCCTCGCTCACCAGCCCCCCACCCCTCGCCTTCTCCAGGCGAAGAAGAGCCTTTCCTACCGAAACTCGTCCTCGAATTCCTCATCCTCTCCGAGCTTGTGGAAAGGGTCGTTTGATGCCCCTCCATGGCGCTTCCTGCTGCTGACTTCTTTAACAGGGCGCCGAATGTAGAAGTTGCTCTTTACTCCAGTACCTTTGAGGAAGAGGGAGGGAACTGGCAGCAAGCCCAAGTCTGCCTCTTTTTATAACCCGACAGAACGGGAGAGAGGCGTGTTCCTTTGAA
Organism: Furcifer pardalis; assembly: GCA_030440675.1. Lineage (NCBI taxonomy): Eukaryota > Metazoa > Chordata > Lepidosauria > Squamata > Chamaeleonidae > Furcifer > Furcifer pardalis. Next base: position 157,236,211 of record CP126893.1, read on the forward strand.
AATGAAATCCATAGGAAAAGGCACATTGGCTGCTCTTTGCCCTCTTGCCTCCAAACCCCACCCCCCGCACTTTGGAGTCCATAGATAGATCATTCTCTCTCTTTGACTGACTCCCAATGTGATACACGCTCCTCAGGACCATCCTGCCCACCTTTTCCTCAAATTAGTCGTGTGGGTTGTGAGTTGTTTAATAAAGACTTGAGCGTTGTTTGTTTGTTTGAAATAAGAGTTTATCTTAGGTCTTTTGGGATGTCTGGTCCTCAAACTTAACTCTAGTGTGGTAGATCAACCTGGCATTGTGGTAACTCCAATAATTTCACCTGGATTAAAGCAGAACGCAATGGCACACATGCATTGTTAACCTGAAACAATAAAACTGATTTGTTCTGGTCTGTTATTATTATTAGTAATAGTAGTAGTAAACGGTAAAGGCTTCCCTTCCTTGAAAGCCAGTCATATCTGACTCTGGAGTTCAGTGCTCATCTCTGTTTCAAAGCCAAAGAGCCAGCACTGTCTGCTTCTGGAGATGTTTCTGTGCTCATGTGGCAGGCATGACTAAACACCAGAGTGAACAGAACGCTGTTTACCTTCCCACCAAAGTGCTCCCTATTTATCTACTTACAATTTCTTGCTTTCAAACTGCTAGGCTGGCAGGACCTTGGCTTGGTAGGATCCTAGTATTACAAGAAGAGGCAGAAGCAAGGGAGTTGTTTGGGACCTTGCCCTGCAAAGAGAGCTAATAAAACTTTTCTGTGATCCTGATGTCAGACTTTGGACACAGAAAAGATAGGAGAATGTGATTCTCATCCTAAGGCTGCCTGTCCTTAAGTTAGGGCAGGAATTCTCAACCTGCAGCCCATAGGTTGGATGTGACCCATGGCACCATTTCATGTGCCCCTCCCCCGCCTCACCAGAAATTGCTCCTCCAGACCCCCCCCCCCATAAAAATCTAGTACCCTAAGTACGGTCTTGTTGAGAACTCCGGAATTAGGGTGTGCTTGTTTAAAAATTGGGAGTTTTAATGCAACTCCCATGAATAGAACTGGTCCCTCCTCAAAAGAAAAAGCAAAAAGAGTCGACCCCCAGGAGTCCCATAGAGCAGAGAGAGAAGAGGCAGTGGAGACTCCGTCAGAAATGCAAAGCACCAGAAACAAAGTGGCTGCCGGGAGAAGAAGGAAGCATTAACTCTAAAAAGTCAGATGAAAGAAGACCGAGAGATCCACACAGAAGGAGAAGAGCAGCTCCTTGAACAGATGCCCACACAGAGAAGAGGGGCGGCAGATACTGTCATCCAGCAAAACAGCAGTCTTTACTTCAGGGTTCTCTCCCTAAGGAACTCAGAGGAGGGTCAACTACTCCCACCACTACTAAGCATGTTTCCTAGTTCGCCAGAGTTATGGTTCTTGGGGACTTCAATTTGCCTTATTTGGTGGCTGGATCCAGGGTGGCTCAGGAGTTCATGGCTTTCATGACAGCTGTGGGCATGACTCAAGTAATTCAGGACCCAACTAGAAGCAGTGGCCACACCCCAGATTTAGTTTTCTTGTCGGAGCAGTGGCAGAGTGATCTGAATTTACAGAAATTAGACATCACTCCTGTGCCATGGGCAGATCATTATCTGGTAACTCTGGACTTTCTGGGGATTAGGCTTCACAGTAGGGTGGTAGGGCCTATTCAATTTGTCTGCCTCCAGCAACTGATGGATCTAGATGGATTCCAGAGGGAACTGGGGTTTTTTCCTCTGGATCAGCAAAACAATTCACCTGAGACGCTTATTGAACTTTGGTATAAAAAACGAATGGCGGCCTTGGATGTAATCATGCCACTACGGCCTCTCCATGCTCATAGGAAGCACTCTTCCCCATGGTTTACTGAAGAGTTGAGGGTGCTTAAATGGGCAAAGAGATGCTGAGAGCGCCGCTGGGCAAAGACTCAGAGTGAGTGCAACCAAACACTTGCTAGAGCTGCTATTAAGGCCTATCAGGCGGCAATGGGGATGGTGAAACGTCAATATTTCACCACCCTCATTGCCTCTGCAGATAACCGCCCAGCAACTCTGTTCCGGGTGACTAGGTCTCTCCTTGAAAGAGTGGGGTCGGGCCCCGGTTGGCAAGGGTCGGCCGAGGCTTTTGCTGATTATCTAGTGGAGAAAATCGCTCAGATTCGGTTGAACCCCAGCATGGAAATATTAGAGTTGGGGTTGTCCGAAATGCAGTCTGGTCATGTTATCTGGGATTGGTTTGATCCAGTTGGCCCTGAGGAAGTGGATAGGATCCTGGGATCTGTGTGTGCCACTGCATGTGCATCAGATTCATGCCCCGCCTGTCTGGTGAAATCTGCCAGGGTGGTGATAGGTGGTTGGGTCGAGGCCATTATTAATTCTTCACTTTGTGAGGGTTTTTTTCCTGCTACCTTAAAGGATGCTTTGGTGTGCCCCCTCCTAAAGAAGCCATCGCTCGGCCCATGCCTGTCTCCAGTGGTGGGATGTCAAAAAATTTACTACCCCACTGTGACATCATCACAGTGTGGGCGGAGCTAACATCATGATGTCGTGATGTGGGCGGGGCCAAATAAAATAAAATAAAAATAAACACACACACACCTCGACCCACCCACCCACCCACAACACAAACCCGTAAACAAATAAAATAAATAAATAAAATAAAAAATACAGTAATACCTCAGATAACGCTAAGACTTGGTTCCACAAGTCTTGGTGTTATCCGATTTTTAGTGTTATCCGATGCATGTTAAAATCCTATGGGATGTATCAGATAACGTTAAAGCTCCATAGAGATACATTGTAACCGCACAGGCTTTAGCGGTTGTTATCCGATACATCCCATAGGGCCTTAATGTTATTTGATCCAATTCTCCTCCCCAGATTACTTAACGTTATGTGATTTTAGTGTTATCCGAGGTAAACGTTATCCGAGGTATTACTGTACATTAAAATACACCCACCCACCCAAACACAAACCAACCAGAGCTTTTAAACCAGAGCTTAAAGCTTATTCTGGCTAATCTTTCTCACACTAGGTCAGATGGAATGAACTCACCACAAGATGGCTTCATTTTGGCACTTTTCAACAGTTAAAGAAGTTAGGTACTACCAGTAAGTCTTTGCCTAACCAGTTCTCTAGGATATGCCTTAATGTAAATGTAAAACAGTTGTCCCTCCTTAAGGGTTCTCCAATTGGAACAGCACTTGGAACAGCACAGGTGTAGCTTATTGATGAGGTAACCCCAAGACTTTGCTTAAAAACCCCAAGCTTTCAGGGGAAACCAGTGAAAAGGTAAGCCCTGAAGTTGGTTCCCCCCAAAAGCTGCTACCGGTTCTCTATGACACTGGGAAAAGTTACTACTGGTTCTGGCAAACTGGTGAGAACCTGTTACATCCCATCACTGCCTGTTTCTAACCTTCCATTCCTGAGTAAGATTTTGGAGAAGGCAGGGGCATGGCAATTACAGGAGATCCTGAATGAAGTGGATTATCTGGACCCTTTTCAGTCAGGATTCAGGCCCAGATATGGTATGGAAACTGCATTGGTCATGCTTGTGGATGATCTCTGGAGAGAGTGGGATGGTGGACATCCAACTGTCCTGGCTCTTCTTGAGTTCTTAGCGGCTTTCGATACCGTCAACCATGGTATCCTTCTGGGATGGCTCCGAGGATTGGGGATCCAGGGTGTCACGATCCAGCCGGCCCCCACACTTCTGGAAAACCCCTGGAAACCAAAATCAAAACAACCGAGGCGAGCTGGACGGCTAATTAGAACAGAGATACAACTCTCAGCTGTTTATCAGCTCTTAAGGGGTTTTTAATTTGGTAGCGTTCAGATGTTGTGTGTGGAATTCAATGCAGCTCTTATCCTTTTTAGTCCAATGAAGACACGTTGTTCAGAAGAAAATGATGAAGATTTATTGATCAGGTTCATAAAGCATAAAAGTCAGTATCACAGGTCAGTCCAATAAAGTCCACAGGCAAATCTAGGTAACCATTTTTAAGGAGCAAAAGTGCTTAGCTCCTAGGCTAAAGAATGCTAGCCCATTGAGATCCAGAAACAAAAGCTCTCTAATCAAAAACAGGTCTTAATCCATGAAGAATCAGAGACGAACTCTCTTCTCTCCAAAAATGGAGAATTTGCAGTCAGGTGGGACAGCTTAGCCAATCACGTAACAGTGAAAACTTTCTCAAAACAACAGTACATTGTTTATACACGTGCACACAGGATGCACTGGGGCTAGCCATAACATGGCTCTCGGCTAGCTTACAAAAGATAAGAAATACTGAAAAACAGGCTGTCTGTAACACAGCCTTGAGGCTCAGAGAAGACAAAGGATTTTTCTGAGGCCTATTTGAAAATTGGCAATTTCAAGCCTTGGGAGACATTAGGAAATAGGTCCATTTCCTGACACGCCCTCCTTTCTGGAAAGGCAAACGGGGTTTGACTTTACCAAAAGGCATTGTTTACTAATGTGAGCAAAGCAATTGAGCAAACAAGCTATCCCTTATATATGTAGGATATCAAGCGTTAAAGCTTCTTCCAGTTTTAGTTACTGGAGGTACATGTTACATAAGTTACATTCTGCATTGCAAGCAAACTCAGGTATAAAACCTTGCTGGAACAAAAGACTTGGGCATTTTCAGGTACCAAAGGTTTCCCCTTTCCAAAACACATTTTGCCCAAACAGAACAACCTTTGAATCAGGAAACAGGTCAGTAACACCACACATGTCACAGAGGCTGCTTGTACGAGCCTCTGGAAAAATAAACAGATGATTAGCAAGAAACAATAACATTTTCCCCCTTCTTCTTCGTCTTCTTCCTTGATGTTGCACCTGCAAACAGTTAAACAGCCAGTTGAACAAAGTCCACTTAGAGTTCCGTTATCAGCTCTTCTTTCAGATGACAGGAACATGTGCATCTCCTAGTAAAACAAACTCAAGAAACAACCTTTAAGGTATTAATCAGAACCAAAAGTCCAAAGGAATCAATCAAACAACCCCGCACCCTCATCCCTGTGAGGTTTGGGAACTAAACAGGCAACAGATTTGATGGCTTGACTAGCTTCTCAACTCAAGAACGCGCAGGATTCCATTCACTCTCCTCAGTACGTCGGGATTCTGGATCTGGACCTTGCTTCTGCTATTGCTGATGTCGCTAGTTGGGCCGTTCCACAGCCATCTTTACTTATTCCCCACGATTCAGCTCTTGGCACTCCCACCTTGGCTTTCGAGGGCAACAAAACTTAGGGAAAAACTGCATCCGGCAATTATTTCCCACTTCCCACTAGCTGACCAAAACAGCGTAGTGTAACAGCCTGTAGATAACACATTTCAGAGTGGCAGGTCTTGCCCACACACTCTAGCAAACTTTCTTCCTTGGACACGTGGAGGGGTCCGTTGGAGCTCTTCCACCTTTACGCTGGTATCTCAAACACAATGAGGCAATTTGCAACCTCTCCAGGTCTTCAAAGACCAAAACAGCACATGTAAGCACAACTTGGAACTTCACTGGAAAATAAATCTTATCTGAAGGGTTCCACTCCTTCTTGGCGTTGCGGGAAATTAACTCAAGGAACTGCTTCTGAGTGAAAATAGGCACTCTGTGGAGTTTTGACTCCAATTCAACACAAAAGAGTCTTATTTAGGGCTTGGGGTTTGCTGGGCGACTGGGGAAGTCTCAGAAGTCATCTGGACAAGCTTCACCCACCCTGGGCCCTTCCTTTTGGCTAAACATCATCTGGGCACCTTCTCCAAGATCCCATCTGGAATGGAGTCTGTCTTGGGGTGCTAACTGTGGTGAGGGGGTACATTCATCAGCCACTGGCTTACCTTCCATCTTGTAGGCTTGGAAGATGTCTCGTTCACTCTGGACTTGGCAGCACTGGAAACGGCCCTCGGCCCTCGGCCCACGGTCTGGGAGTTTGAGAATCCGACTCAAAACTCAAAACAGCAAACGAAGAAGCAAACAGCTGCAAACTTGCTTTCCTTCAGCACCCTTATCTCAGGAAAACAATAGCACTTTCAGTTTCAGCAGGCTGCAGACACACACAGGCTTTCAGCCAAACAAACAAAGGCTGCTTCTTCTTGCCGGGCAGAGACTTAGAGCATGCACACACACACAAAAAAAACTTATCCAGGACTCGTAGATCCCACCGCTAGGCCAACATGTCACGATCCAGCCGGCCCCCACACTTCTGGAAAACCCCTGGAAACCAAAATCAAAACAACCGAGGCGAGCTGGATGGCTAATTAGAACAGAGATACAACTCTCAGCTGTTTATCAGCTCTTAAGGGGTTTTTAATTTGGTAGCGTTCAGATGTTGTGTGTGGAATTCAATGCAGCTCTTACCCTTTTTAGTCCAATGAAGACACGTTGTTCAGAAGAAAATGATGAAGATTTATTGATCAGGTTCATAAAGCATAAAAGTCAGTATCACAGGTCAGTCCAATAAAGTCCACAGGCAAATCTAGGTTACCATTTTTAAGGAGCAAAAGTGCTTAGCTCCTAGGCTAAAGAATGCTAGCCCATTGAGATCCAGAAACAAAAGCTCTCTAATCAAAAACAGGTCTTAATCCATGAAGAATCAGAGACGAACTCTTTCTTCTCTCCAAAAATGGAGAATTTGCAGTCAGGTGGGACAGCTTAGCCAATCACGTAACAGTGAAAACTTTCTCAAAACAACAGTACATTGTTTATACACGTGCACACAGGATGCACTGGGGCTAGCCATAACATGGCTCTCGGCTAGCTTACAAAAGATAAGAAATACTGAAAAACAGGCTGTCTGTAACACAGCCTTGAGGCTCAGAGAAGACAAAGGATTTTTCTGAGGTCTATTTGAAAATTGGCAATTTCAAGCCTTGGGAGACATTAGGAAATAGGTCCATTTCCTGACACAGGGCACCGTGTGGTCCTAGTTTTCCTCATTTCTGAAGGGCCGGACCCAGTCGGTGTGGTTGGAGAGTGAGAAATCCAGCCCTAGGGCCCCTTCAATATGGGGTGCCTCAGGGCTTGGTATTTTCACCTCTCCTATTTAACATCTACATGAAAACAGTGGGTGAGATCATCCGTTCCCACGGGGTGAAGCATCATCAATATGCTGATGATACCCAGCTGTATATCTCAGCCCGTGGGGACCCAAGATATGCAGTGGAAGTCCTTTCCAGGTGCCTGGAGACTGTGAGGGTCTGGATCAGTGATGGGATGTAACAGGTTCTCACCAGTTCTCCAGAATCAGTAGTAACTTTTCCCAGTGTCCCGGAGAACCGCTAGCAGCTTTTAGGGGGAACCACCTTCAGAGCTTACCTTTTCACTGGTTCCCCCACTGCCCATGTGCGCTAAGCACTTGGTGTGCATGCACACCTAAAGTGCTTGGTGCGTATGAACAGCCTCCTTGCTGTCCTCCCAAGTGGGGAGGAGGAAGAGAAGCTGCTAGCCTGAAGCTCCCTATAGCCTGCTCCCCAGGGTAAGTGATTCACCTTTGGATGTGGTGTGTCTGTGTGTATTTTAATGTGTATTTAATACCTTTACCTATATTGACGTACTACCACAGTTCCTTAAAAGGCCTGGTGGCCTGGCTTGGGGTTTTTAAGCAAAGTCTTGGAATTACCTGAACAATAAGCTACACCTGTGCTGTTCCAATTGCTGTTCCAATTAGAGAACCCTTAAGGAGGTACAGCTGTTTTACATTTACATTAAGGCATATTAACCTAGAGAACTGGTACAATGACCATATCCATCTTGCAACATGGTGCTGCCCAGGCACTTATACTAACAGGTAAGTGACGGGTTTGTGTTTGGATTGGGGGTGGGTGGGGGGTGTATTTTAATGTAATATTTATTTATTTATTTATTTATTTATTTTATTTACAGGTTTGTGTTGTGGGTGGGTGGGTGGGTTGAGGAGTGTGTGTGCGTGTGCTTATTTTTATTTTATTTTATTATTATTTTCTAATTTTTCTTTGGCCCTGCCCACATCATGATGTCATGATGTTAGCTCCGCCCACACTGTGATAACATCACGGTGGGGTAGTAAAATTTTTGACATCCCACCACTGGTCTGGATGGGGGACAACAGGCTACAACTGAATCCCAACAAGACTGAGTAGTTGTGGGTCAGGGGCCCTGTGTTAACTCAGAAGCTACCATCTTTGGTTCTGGATGGGGCAGTTTTGCCCCAAACAGACCCAGTGCGTAATCTGGGGGTCCTCTTGGACTCACGACTTCTGCTCGAAGATCAGGTGGCAGTCGTGGCCAGGAGGGCTTTGCACAACTTCATGTAATATGCAAGTAACGCCCGCTCCTAGACCGGGACTCCTTGCTCATATATCACACACACTTTGGTCACCTCCAGACTGGATTATTGTAATGCGCTTTACATGGGGCTGCCCTTGGTGACCATTCAGAGGCTGCAACTGGTCCAGAATGCGGCTGCTGGGGTGGTGATGGGGTGTGGGCATTATGCTCACACCTCACCATTGTTGCAGGAGCTGCACTTGTTGCCCGTGTGCCTCCTGGTGCAATTCAAGGTGCTGGTCATTACCTTTAAAGCCCTAGTGGGCCAGGATACTTAAGAGACTGCATCACCCTAAGGACATCTGTCCATCCCACCAGAGCAGACTGGAAAGGCTCTCTGATTGTACCATCAGCTAGAGAGGCGCACCTCTCTAGAAGGAGGGCCTTCTCCGTGTCTGCTCTGTCCCTATGGAACCTCCTGCCAAGTGACTTGCATCTCCAGACGTAGCTGCTGCCCTTTAGGAAGGGGGTCAAGACCTGGCTGGTGGGGCATGTGTGAGATATGGGCCAGACGGTTGCCTCAGTTTGTTGGCTCATCTAACCCCTCCCTCTCTGTGTGTGACTTGTTTAATCTCTTTTAGTTTTTGTAACTTTTTAATCCTGTTTAATTCTGTTTTTTATACCATGTTTTAGTGTGTTTTAAGTGTTTTTAAAGTTTGTTAGCCGTCCTGGGTTATTGTGAGGAGGGTGGTATAAAAGTTTGATTAAATAAAAAAAATAAGTAAATACAACTACCTTATTCACAATAGTGACCTAATTCTTCTGTAGTTATTATTTTTAACTTGTCAACAAGCAGCCGCAATCCTGCTTTTCCTCTTTCTTATATGGAGTCAAAGTTTGGGCATTGACTAAAGCATCTGGAAAGAAAATCGAAACTTTTGAAATGTGGATCTTCAGATGGCTGTCAAGGATATCATAGGTTGATTATATGACTAATGTAAAAGTGTTGCGCCAAAGAGCGATAAAGAACAAGAACTGTTTAAGATCATTAAGCAAAGAAAGCTCCAATACCTTGGCCATATCATATGGAACGACATGAAATATAGACTATTCCAACTCGCTATTGAAGGAAAGATCCATGGGAAGAGAGGCCTTTGCCAAAGACTGACCTTATTTATTTGTTTGTTTGTTTGTTTGTTTATTATTCTCATTTCTACCGCTGTGCCCTTGCCAAGGTGACTACAGGTGGCTTACAACAAATTTAAAAAGTGGCAGGTAGAGTCTAAGGACACTACCGTCAGGAATTTAGTGCGTGAATTTGATGTGTTGAATTATGTTCATTAGTTCACTTATTTCTTTTATTTCATTCATTAATGAAGGGTGATGTTACAAATGGGGAAAAAATAAAGACATTATGTTCATAAAATTAAGGTTTTCATAAAATGTTCATAAAATCTAAGGTTTTCTGAGCTAAGGTAAAGGTCACCTTTGATCGAAAGCCAGTCATAGCCGACTCTAGGCTTCAGTGCTCATCTTTGTTTATAGCCAAAGAGCCAGTGCTGTCTGTGTCTGAAGACATTTCCATGAACATGTGGCAGGCATGGAACACTGTTTACCTTCCCACCAATGTGGTCCCTATTTATCTTCTTGCAATTTCTTGCTTTTGAACTACTACGTTGTGTTAACCCAAAACCATAAATCCCAATTTCATTTGTGTTTATTATTATTTTTATATTTTATTTTTCAATAAAGATGCTTTTAACCTTTATTTTCCATTCTCCCCGACTCTACCCACTATGCACACGTGCCAATAAGCAGCCCACTGTACACACAATAATTCACCACAGGTGAATAACTGCAAAGGATCTATTTTTAATAAATATTTCAATAGTCAAACCACAAAGTAAAAGAGTTTTTCCTTCATGATTCCTTGAAAGCAATTCTTCAATAAGAGTGAAAGCCAAAAGGGAAAGTGGTTATGACTTCAAAGGAGAAACTTGCAACAGTGTATCAATTCTCACAACAATGTATCTATTCTGTTGTAGAGAGATACTTTTTTTGAAGGAAAGGTTAGAAAGTGTTTTCTTTTTGTTTTAAATCTTCATAGAAAACGTTTCTGAAGTCCGATCCAAATTATATGTCACAAGAAAGGTTATTATGTCCTCTATCAATCACACTTTGGATCACTTCGATCGGTTGATCGTTTTGGTCGCAGGCTCTGTTGGACTATCAGCCGTTCCGTCGCAAGGGTCCTCCCTTTAGTTCCATTTAACTGGAACTTAACCCTTGCCTCACCTTTCGGAAGAGCTGAGCCGCGTTTAAAAAGAACTTACTGAGCTCTAGCAGTAGAGCAGAACAAGGGAGGCTTCTTCTTCAGGTAGCATGCAGCCAAGTTGCCTTGTGTGTGTGTGATAAGAAAAACAACAATCTTCAAAGAGAAACAGCTGTTTTATTCTTCAGGTTCATTGATAGCAAAGTCCATAGAAAAACGCAGTTTAGAGGGTCATAACAGGTATCAGTTCAGTAAAACTAGATTCTTTAAGTAATCATTGTGAAAAGAAAGGAAAATCCTACTCCATAGCCAGGGTCTTAATCCATTGAGAAACAAAAACGAACTCACTCACTTCTCTGCAAACATGGAGAATTTGCAGTCAGGTGGGTTACTCTTAGCCAATCAGGTAACAGAGAAAAATATTCTCAAAACAATAGTTGTTTACATCCATGTAAAGGCATAACACGCTAAAAAGATAGGAACTCAGGAACATTGTAATGTCAACAAGCCTCTCGTGACAGTCTTGTGAGACACACAGAGATGGGAAAGGGTTTTTATGAGGCCTAGCTGAAAAATAGCAATTTCAGGCCTTGGGACGCATTAGGAAATAGGTCTTTTCCTGACAGGCTCACCACCAACCGATCCCCTCTTAAAAATGTCATTTTTACTAGTCAAGTTTTTCCTTAATATCTTTGTTGTTGATTCCTGCTTCAGTGTCATTCTTCTCCACATGTTGTATTCGAACTGTATCCACCTCAAGAAGTTGTTATATTCAGTTTCTAACATGGTTTTCCCTTTTATTTTTGCATTTTTGTGACCTCGTTTGAGTGGTTTTTTTTGTAAAACGCTTCATAGTTTTTTTCCTGAAGTCCAATTTCAAATGTAATAGTGTCACCACAAAGGTTATTCTTCCCTCTTTCACATGCACTTTGGGTCACCTGAATCGGTTGTGTAGTTTAGTTGCTGTAGTTTAGTTGTATTTTAGTTGCCGACCCTCCCCTCCAGCGAAGATTGCATTTTTTTCAAGGCAACTTTCAGAAGCAATGATGTCACCACTTTGTATTTTTGGCCAATGGCTTTTTCATTTTTGAAAGTCACCAAGATGAGCTTTCTGTGGATGTAACCATTATTTTCGTGGGTGCTTTAGTTTTGTGGCAGCAGCTTGTCAAAAGTACATGATTTTCGTTACATCGCAAAATCTGCCAGACCACCCAACTGAAACATAAGATGTTCATAGAATTCACGCCAAAACTTACAAAAACATTTTAAAAATAGCATTAAAATTGGATTGTTTAAATTAAAAAATATATTTTTCAAAAAAAAATTTTTTTTTAAATTAGATTTATATGCCCCTCTACTCACCTCACTGAGGCGACTCAGAGGGGCTCACATAACATAAACAACATATACAGTATCACAATCTCAAATATAAATACAGCATAATATAAAAATATAACAATAGATGCAGCACAGATAATACAATCAATAAATTTTACATAAAAAGAAAAAACAATACAATAAAATACAGCGTAAAAATACAATACAGTCAAGAGAGACAGCAAGGTCTTTATGGTTGGGCTAGCTGGTCCACACAGTTGGCCCTCATTCCCCCTTTCCAACAGGCAGGGAGAGTTCTGTGATGTTCCTGGGGTGGTCATGAAGGCAGCAATAGCAGCAAGGTCTTTATGGCTGGACTAGCTGGTCCACACAGCTGGCACTCATTCCCCCTCTCCAACAGACAGGGAGAGTTCTGTGATGTTCCTGGGGTGGTCATGAAGGCAGCAATAGCAGCAAGGTCTTTATGGCTGGACTAGCTGGTCCACACAGCTGGCACTCATTCCCCCTCTCCAACAGACAGGGAGAGTTCTGTGATGTTCCTGGGGTGGTCATGAAGGCAGCAACAGCAGCAAGGTCTTTATGGCTGGGCTAGCTGGTCCACACAGCTAGCCCTCATTCCCCCTTTCCAACAGGCAGGGAGAGTTCTGTGATGTTCCTGGGGTGGTCATGAAGGCAGCAATAGCAGCAAGGTCTTTATGGCTGGACTAGCTGGTCCACACAGCTGGCCATCATTCCCCCTCTCCTAAATGGGGTTTCTGTGCATGCGCAGTTTATTGGAGCCATTTCAGCTCCGTTTTTCTTTAAATGCCTGCTGGTCGGAGAGAAATCGGGGCTTCCGGGACGCAATGGGGGAAGTCCGGTACCATTTTTGAAACAAGGGTAAGTCGAAATTCCCCCTCCCTAAATGGGACTGCCGCGCAGACTGCAGGACGGTTGGCCGCCATTGGAGGAGGAGCCTGCAGGTGACGGCAGTGCGCCCCACCGGGTGTCCCCAGGCCATGGGGGCTTGTCAGCCCCAAGTCCCTGGGAGGGCTCAGTAGCGACAGACAGCCCGGGCAGGCCTCAATGTGCCCATGGGGGCTCGGTGGCCCCGGGGGAGGTGCCCTCCCCAGAGCCACTCTGAAAAAGTGCAGCTCTGGCTCCGAAAGAAATTTTAAAAAAATTGGAGCCAAAATGGCTCCAATTTAGTGTGCATGTGCAGAAACTCAATCTGACATATTGCGCATGTGTCAGATTGAGTTTCTGCACATGCGCACTAAATTGGAGCCATTTTGGCTCCAATTTTTAAAAAATTCTTTCAGTGAGGTGTCCGGAACCGGATGTCTTAAAAATTGACTACCCTCTCAGAGAACCCTCCAAGATTGTTCCTACCAGTTCCGGGGAACTGGATGGAACTGGGATCATCCCATCACTGCTTCACCCCGTGGGAACGGAAGATCTCCCCCGGCAGTTTCATGTAAATATTAAACAGGAGATCTGAAAGCACCAAACCCTGTGGCACCCCATAGTGTAGGAGCCGAGGGCTAGACCTCTCACCCTCCAACATCCCTGACTGGGTCCGGCCCGTCAGAAACGAGGAAAACCAGGACCACACAGTGCCCTGGATCCCCAATCCTCGGAGCTGTTCCAGAAGGATACTGTGGTCGACGGTATTTAAAGCCACTGAGAGGTCAAGAAGAGCAAGAATGGAAGGAGTCCCACCATCCCACTCACGCCAGCGATCATCCAACAGTGTGACCAATGCAGTCTCAATACCATATCCAGGCCTGAATCATGGCTGAAGAACCTGAGAAACTGGTGTGGCAAGTCCTTGGAAGAACTGAAGGGTTAAGAATAGGAAGAGTATTGCTGTCATAGAATAGATCTCAAGTTATTAATCATTTCCAAGACGGAGTTATCAGGTTTAGAATATAGTAGAGGTGTGACTTTTTAAGCTGGCAAAAGACCACCTGTTTGTTTTCACTCCCTGGACCCCTGATGGGAAAAGATAGACAGAGAAGTGCCATGCTACTTCAAGAGAGCCTGAGTTGTTTACCCCAACACTAGGACCTGATTGGATGTAGGCTAATTCCTGAGGGTCACCTCACACATGGGTGAGAATCAAGCACATGGCTTGAGAAAGAAAAAGGAGTTCAAATATGGTGGTCAACAAGGAAACACCAATATGAGGGAGGATGGCCATCTAAACAGGCCTTATCTCCGGAAGTCTCAAATATGGTAACGTAGAATAGATAGATAAATTTTATTTAGGGGAGGATATGTCTGAAAGCATTCTTTCTCTAAAAGCTAATTTTGATTAGTATATTTTTTCTATGCTGAGATCTGTAACCTGATTTATCAAGAACCTTGCTTCAACCTTAATAAAACTACTTTCTTCAATCAATGTGTGTTCACTGGAATTGGGATGCAGGGTAAGATACAGTAAGTCCACTGGCCTTTTAACGCTACCTTTTTACCTCTCTACTATTAATTTGGCTGGGCTCTGTACGCAGAAAAGTCCCAGGTTTGTTCAGCTGGTCTTGGCTGAGAGAGTGATGAACATACATTCCTTGCCGTGGGTTTTGGGTGAGTTCTAGAGGGGATTTTGGAATAATCCGCCTTGGAAAGAACACTGGAGAGGTCCCAAAGCAAGGGAGGAAGTGTGTGCTTTCATTACAATTGCCATGGTGATAGTCAATATTCAGAACAGGTGTGGCACTTGAAGAAGAAAACACCGACTGGAAAATTACATTGTTCTTGCCTGAAGGGCATCCTAAAGGATCCTAGCTGGCCATGTGGCTTTCAGCACCTTGCCCTCCCAAAGTGTGGCTGCAAATCTTCTAGAGCAGACTTTGAACAGCCAGGAATCTTCTCTGGGTTGGAGAAGCTACCTCAGGCACATGTATCACTCACCTGTCAAGTCTCTGCTGCCTCTAATAAGGACCACCCACTTTTCTCTTCCCCTCCTCCTCATCAGCCTCTCTCAGCAAATCAATTATTATGCAGCCAAGATGTGAGACCACAGAACAGGGGTTTTGTCGTAGCAAAGGTTGCCACCCCAGGCTGTTCCATTCTGCTCAGGATTGTAGACTGGGATGGAGCTTGGAATTACTGGGGCAAGGAGAGAATACCTGGGCAGTGAATGGAAGAAAAGGTGGGAGCTGACCAAACAGGAACCATGAAAAAGAAAAGCATGGGGAGAGAGAAATATAACCAGTGCTGCGAGCCTTTTTTTTTTTTTTTTTTCATTTCGATTTATATGCCGCCCTACTTGGTGAAAACCAACTCAGGGCGGCTCACAACATACAATAAAATACTGTACAATGTAACAGTTCAATAATACAATATCACAGTATAAAATATAGTACAATAAAATAAATATAGACACAATATAATCAGAATACCATCCATAAATACTACCCAGTACAGAATAGACAATAAACAATATAATCACAATACAATCACTAATCAATGCAAAAATTACAAAGTAATCAATTTAACAATATCTATCTGTTTGGGATGGCTCCAGGAGCCTTGTTGGCGGCGGCGGCGAGGGCAACAAAACTGTCCAAGTTTTAAAGCTCCCGCCCTGCCGCCCAGGTGTTCCTGCTCCTCATCAGCAAGCCAGCTGGCTCCAAGAGGCTCTGTTGGTGGCAGCTGCAGCGAGGGCAGCCCAGGCAGAGCCCCCGGTAACACGTGGGAAGAGTCCCGGGTCTGAACGCTGAGGCAGCTTCTCTCCCGGGCCGCCCAGGTGTTCTTGGGAGGGCAAAGAGTCCTGCCTCCATTGTGGCTTTTAAGCCCCCAGCCCAAACGGAGCCCCCGGTAACAGGTGGGAAGAGTCCCGGGTCTGAACGCTGAGGCAGCTTCTCTCCCGGGCCGCCCAGGTGTTCTTGGGAGGGCAAAGAGTCCTGCCTCCGTTGTGGCTTTTAAGCCCCCAGCCCAGGCAGAGCCCCCGGTAACACGTGGGAAGAGTCCCGGGTCTGAACGCTGAGGCAGCTTCTCTCCCGGGCCGCCCAGGTGTTCTTGGGAGGGCAAAGAGTCCTGCCTCCGTTGTGGCTTTTAAGCCCCCAGCCCAGGCAGAGCCCCCGGTAACAGGTGGGAAGAGTCCCGGGTCTGAACGCTGAGGCAGCTTCTCTCCCGGGCCGCCCAGGTGTTCTTGGGAGGGCAAAGAGTCCTGCCTCCGTTGTGGCTTTTAAGCCCCCAGCCCAGGCAGAGCCCCCGGTAACAGGTGGGAAAAGTCCCGGGGCTGAACGCTGAGGCAGCTTCTCTCCCGGGCCGCCCAGGTGTTCTTGGGAGGGCAAAGAGTCCTGCCTCCGTTGTGGCTTTTAAGCCCCCAGCCCAGGCAGAGCCCCCGGTAACAGGTGGGAAGAGTTCCGGGGCTGAACGCTGAGGCAGCTTCTCTCCCGGGCCGCCCAGGTGTTCTTGGGAGGGCAAAGAGTCCTGCCTCCGTTGTGGCTTTTAAGCCCCCAGCCCAGGCAGAGCCCCCGGTAACAGGTGGGAAGAGTCCCGGGTCTGAACGCTGAGGCAGCTTCTCTCCCGGGCCGCCCAGGTGTTCTTGGGAGGGCAAAGAGTCCTGCCTCCGTTGTGGCTTTTAAGCCCCCAGCCCAGGCAGAGCCCCCGGTAACAGGTGGGAAGAGTCCCGGGGCTGAACGCTGAGGCAGCTTCTCTCCCGGGCCGCCCAGGTGTTCTTGGGAGGGCAAAGAGTCCTGCCTCCGTTGTGGCTTTTAAGCCCCCAGCCCAGGCAGAGCCCCCGGTAACAGGTGGGAAGAGTTCCGGGGCTGAACGCTGAGGCAGCTTCTCTCCCGGGCCGCCCAGGTGTTCTTGGGAGGGCAAAGAGTCCTGCCTCCGTTGTGGCTTTTAAGCCCCCAGCCCAGGCAGAGCCCCCGGTAACAGGTGGGAAGAGTCCCGGGTCTGAACGCTGAGGCAGCTTCTCTCCCGGGCCGCCCAGGTGTTCTTGGGAGGGCAAAGAGTCCTGCCTCCGTTGTGGCTTTTAAGCCCCCAGCCCAGGCAGAGCCCCCGGTAACAGGTGGGAAGAGTCCCGGGTCTGAACGCTGAGGCAGCTTCTCTCCCGGGCCGCCCAGGTGTTCTTGGGAGGGCAAAGAGTCCTGCCTCCGTTGTGGCTTTTAAGCCCCCAGCCCAGGCAGAGCCCCCGGTAACAGGTGGGAAGAGTCCCGGGTCTGAACGCTGAGGCAGCTTCTCTCCCGGGCCGCCCAGGTGTTCTTGGGAGGGCAAAGAGTCCTGCCTCCGTTGTGGCTTTTAAGCCCCCAGCCCAGGCAGAGCCCCCGGTAACAGGTGGGAAGAGTCCCGGGTCTGAACGCTGAGGCAGCTTCTCTCCCGGGCCGCCCAGGTGTTCTTGGGAGGGCAAAGAGTCCTGCCTCCGTTGTGGCTTTTAAGCCCCCAGCCCAGGCAGAGCCCCCGGTAACAGGTGGGAAGAGTCCCGGGTCTGAACGCTGAGGCAGCTTCTCTCCCGGGCCGCCCAGGTGTTCTTGGGAGGGCAAAGAGTCCTGCCTCCGTTGTGGCTTTTAAGCCCCCAGCCCAGGCAGAGCCCCCGGTAACAGGTGGGAAGAGTCCCGGGTCTGAACGCTGAGGCAGCTTCTCTCCCGGGCCGCCCAGGTGTTCTTGGGAGGGCAAAGAGTCCTGCCTCCGTTGTGGCTTTTAAGCCCCCAGCCCAGGCAGAGCCCCCGGTAACAGGTGGGAAGAGTCCCGGGTCTGAACGCTGAGGCAGCTTCTCTCCCGGGCCGCCCAGGTGTTCTTGGGAGGGCAAAGAGTCCTGCCTCCGTTGTGGCTTTTAAGCCCCCAGCCCAGGCAGAGCCCCCGGTAACACGTGGGAAGAGTCCCGGGTCTGAACGCTGAGGCAGCTTCTCTCCCGGGCCGCCCAGGTGTTCTTGGGAGGGCAAAGAGTCCTGCCTCCGTTGTGGCTTTTAAGCCCCCAGCCCAGGCAGAGCCCCCGGTAACAGGTGGGAAGAGTCCCGGGTCTGAACGCTGAGGCAGCTTCTCTCCCGGGCCGCCCAGGTGTTCTTGGGAGGGCAAAGAGTCCTGCCTCCGTTGTGGCTTTTAAGCCCCCAGCCCAGGCAGAGCCCCCGGTAACAGGTGGGAAAAGTCCCGGGGCTGAACGCTGAGGCAGCTTCTCTCCCGGGCCGCCCAGGTGTTCTTGGGAGGGCAAAGAGTCCTGCCTCCGTTGTGGCTTTTAAGCCCCCAGCCCAGGCAGAGCCCCCGGTAACAGGTGGGAAGAGTTCCGGGGCTGAACGCTGAGGCAGCTTCTCTCCCGGGCCGCCCAGGTGTTCTTGGGAGGGCAAAGAGTCCTGCCTCCGTTGTGGCTTTTAAGCCCCCAGCCCAGGCAGAGCCCCCGGTAACAGGTGGGAAGAGTCCCGGGTCTGAACGCTGAGGCAGCTTCTCTCCCGGGCCGCCCAGGTGTTCTTGGGAGGGCAAAGAGTCCTGCCTCCGTTGTGGCTTTTAAGCCCCCAGCCCAGGCAGAGCCCCCGGTAACAGGTGGGAAGAGTCCCGGGTCTGAACGCTGAGGCAGCTTCTCTCCCGGGCCGCCCAGGTGTTCTTGGGAGGGCAAAGAGTCCTGCCTCCGTTGTGGCTTTTAAGCCCCCAGCCCAGGCAGAGCCCCCGGTAACAGGTGGGAAGAGTTCCGGGGCTGAACGCTGAGGCAGCTTCTCTCCCGGGCCGCCCAGGTGTTCTTGGGAGGGCAAAGAGTCCTGCCTCCGTTGTGGCTTTTAAGCCCCCAGCCCAGGCAGAGCCCCCGGTAACAGGTGGGAAAAGTCCCGGGGCTGAACGCTGAGGCAGCTTCTCTCCCGGGCCGCCCAGGTGTTCTTGGGAGGGCAAAGAGTCCTGCCTCCGTTGTGGCTTTTAAGCCCCCAGCCCAGGCAGAGCCCCCGGTAACAGGTGGGAAGAGTTCCGGGGCTGAACGCTGAGGCAGCTTCTCTCCCGGGCCGCCCAGGTGTTCTTGGGAGGGCAAAGAGTCCTGCCTCCGTTGTGGCTTTTAAGCCCCCAGCCCAGGCAGAGCCCCCGGTAACAGGTGGGAAGAGTCCCGGGTCTGAACGCTGAGGCAGCTTCTCTCCCGGGCCGCCCAGGTGTTCTTGGGAGGGCAAAGAGTCCTGCCTCCGTTGTGGCTTTTTAAGCCCCCAGCCCAGGCAGAGCCCCCGGTAACAGGTGGGAAGAGTTCCGGGGCTGAACGCTGAGGCAGCTTCTCTCCCGGGCCGCCCAGGTGTTCTTGGGAGGGCAAAGAGTCCTGCCTCCGTTGTGGCTTTTAAGCCCCCAGCCCAGGCAGAGCCCCCGGTAACAGGTGGGAAAAGTCCCGGGGCTGAACGCTGAGGCAGCTTCTCTCCCGGGCCGCCCAGGTATTCTTGGGAGGGCAAAGAGTCCTGCCTCCGTTGTGGCTTTTAAGCCCCCAGCCCAAACGGAGCCCCTGGTAACAGGTGGGAAGAGTTCCGGGGCTGAACGCTGAGGCAGCTTCTCTCCCGGGCCGCCCAGGTGTTCTTGGGAGGGCAAAGAGTCCTGCCTCCGTTGTGGCTTTTAAGCCCCCAGCCCAGGCAGAGCCCCCGGTAACAGGTGGGAAGAGTCCCGGGGCTGAACGCTGAGGCAGCTTCTCTCCCGGGCCGCCCAGGTGTTCTTGGGAGGGCAAAGAGTCCTGCCTCCGTTGTGGCTTTTAAGCCCCCAGCCCAGGCAGAGCCCCCGGTAACAGGTGGGAAGAGTCCCGGGTCTGAACGCTGAGGCAGCTTCTCTCCCGGGCCGCCCAGGTGTTCTTGGGAGGGCAAAGAGTCCTGCCTCCGTTGTGGCTTTTTAAGCCCCCAGCCCAGGCAGAGCCCCCGGTAACAGGTGGGAAGAGTTCCGGGGCTGAACGCTGAGGCAGCTTCTCTCCCGGGCCGCCCAGGTGTTCTTGGGAGGGCAAAGAGTCCTGCCTCCGTTGTGGCTTTTAAGCCCCCAGCCCAGGCAGAGCCCCCGGTAACACGTGGGAAGAGTCCCGGGTCTGAACGCTGAGGCAGCTTCTCTCCCGGGCCGCCCAGGTGTTCTTGGGAGGGCAAAGAGTCCTGCCTCCGTTGTGGCTTTTAAGCCCCCAGCCCAGGCAGAGCCCCCGGTAACAGGTGGGAAGAGTCCCGGGTCTGAACGCTGAGGCAGCTTCTCTCCCGGGCCGCCCAGGTGTTCTTGGGAGGGCAAAGAGTCCTGCCTCCGTTGTGGCTTTTTAAGCCCCCAGCCCAGGCAGAGCCCCCGGTAACAGGTGGGAAGAGTTCCGGGGCTGAACGCTGAGGCAGCTTCTCTCCCGGGCCGCCCAGGTGTTCTTGGGAGGGCAAAGAGTCCTGCCTCCGTTGTGGCTTTTAAGCCCCCAGCCCAGGCAGAGCCCCCGGTAACAGGTGGGAAAAGTCCCGGGGCTGAACGCTGAGGCAGCTTCTCTCCCGGGCCGCCCAGGTGTTCTTGGGAGGGCAAAGAGTCCTGCCTCCGTTGTGGCTTTTAAGCCCCCAGCCCAAACGGAGCCCCCGGTAACAGGTGGGAAGAGTCCCGGGGCTGAACGCTGAGGCAGCTTCTCTCCCGGGCCGCCCAGGTGTTCTTGGGAGGGCAAAGAGTCCTGCCTCCGTTGTGGCTTTTTAAGCCCCCAGCCCAGGCAGAGCCCCCGGTAACAGGTGGGAAGAGTTCCGGGGCTGAACGCTGAGGCAGCTTCTCTCCCGGGCCGCCCAGGTGTTCTTGGGAGGGCAAAGAGTCCTGCCTCCGTTGTGGCTTTTAAGCCCCCAGCCCAAACGGAGCCCCTGGTAACAGGTGGGAAGAGTCCCGGGTCTGAACGCTGAGGCAGCTTCTCTCCCGGGCCGCCCAGGTGTTCTTGGGAGGGCAAAGAGTCCTGCCTCCGTTGTGGCTTTTAAGCCCCCAGCCCAAACGGAGCCCCTGGTAACAGGTGGGAAGAGTTCCGGGGCTGAACGCTGAGGCAGCTTCTCTCCCGGGCCGCCCAGGTGTTCTTGGGAGGGCAAAGAGTCCTGCCTCCGTTGTGGCTTTTAAGCCCCCAGCCCAAACGGAGCCCCTGGTAACAGGTGGGAAGAGTTCCGGGGCTGAACGCTGAGGCAGCTTCTCTCCCGGGCCGCCCAGGTGTTCTTGGGAGGGCAAAGAGTCCTGCCTCCGTTGTGGCTTTTAAGCCCCCAGCCCAGGCAGAGCCCCCGGTAACAGGTGGGAAGAGTCCCGGGGCTGAACGCTGAGGCAGCTTCTCTCCCGGGCCGCCCAGGTGTTCTTGGGAGGGCAAAGAGTCCTGCCTCCGTTGTGGCTTTTAAGCCCCCAGCCCAGGCAGAGCCCCCGGTAACAGGTGGGAAAAGTCCCGGGGCTGAACGCTGAGGCAGCTTCTCTCCCGGGCCGCCCAGGTGTTCTTGGGAGGGCAAAGAGTCCTGCCTCCGTTGTGGCTTTTAAGCCCCCAGCCCAAACGGAGCCCCCGGTAACAGGTGGGAAGAGTCCCGGGGCTGAACGCTGAGGCAGCTTCTCTCCCGGGCCGCCCAGGTGTTCTTGGGAGGGCAAAGAGTCCTGCCTCCGTTGTGGCTTTTTAAGCCCCCAGCCCAGGCAGAGCCCCCGGTAACAGGTGGGAAGAGTTCCGGGGCTGAACGCTGAGGCAGCTTCTCTCCCGGGCCGCCCAGGTGTTCTTGGGAGGGCCTAGATTCAGAGTAAAATTTAAAACAGGGTTAGCCAATCTTGGTGCTCCAGCTGTTCTCGGACTTCAATTCCCAGCAGGTGTACTAACTTGGGCTTCTGGAAATTGAAGTCCAATAACAGTGGGAGCACCAAGGTTGGCTGTCCCTGATTTAAGCCTTTAGAAGACTGTCAGGGTTTCTCAACCTTGGGTCCCCAGATGTTCTTGGAGTTCAGTTCCCAGGAGTCCTGATCAACAGGTGTACTGACCTTGCCTTCTGGGAATTAAAGTCCAATAAGACCCAAGGTTGAGAAACTAACCATAGCTAAAAATGCAGAGACATTTGGTATAGAAAAACTGCTTTTTGTTTACTTGGTTGTTGTGGGGAATTGTTTGATGTTGTGAAAAAATGCTCTCTGGCACCCCTTAAATATATGCTTTTTGTGTGTTGCTCTGAACAAATGCCTTCTTTTCTTTTCCTGATTCACACAAAGAAATGCTCCCCAGACTCCCACACTTTGTGTGACTCTCACAGGCATTTCACAACTGCATTGTCTGGTTGTGGCTTATATAGATCTCACTTACTGTTTCCTTCTCATGCTCTTGCCTGTTCTCTTCACAAACGGCTTTTGTAAATCCAACCCTCCCTTTCTAAGTAGCTTCATATCTTTGGTCACAATTGCACTTTTTAGGAAGGACTGAAGTCACTTCACAGCGACTTTGGTCATTTTCACAGAACATAATTCCTGCTGCAGTTTCTTTTAAAAATGGACACTGACACCATTTTTAAGCTGCAGCAGGGCTTCCATCCCAGCCAGCCAGTCCTGGGAGGCTTCCCTGCTACAGACAGTCTCAGGGATGCTCTCAACATGTGGCAGAAACACTGCAGCAGCTCTTTATGGCACATTCCATCATCTGTACTTGAGTCTGGTGGGAAGACCAGCATGTTTGAATTCTGTGTGAAACGGGATGGCCCTTTTGCTCCTCATGTATTCACAATCTAGGGGAAAATGAACAAAAGTGTATGTTAGCCAGAAAGATTACTCACTCTAAAGGTGGATTTTGAAAGAGTGGGAGAAAAGACATGTAAAGAACCATTGGCCAAAAATGCAAAGCGATGACATCATTGCTTCTGAAAGTTGCCTTGAAAAAATGCAATCTTCCGGGGGGGGGGGTCAGTTTCCATCAGCCCAGCAACCAAACTACAAAACCGATTCAGGTGACCCAAAGTGCGTTTGAAAGAAAAGAAAATAACCTAGTGGTGACACTATTACATTTGAAATTGGACTTTAGAGGGGGGAAAACTATGAAGCGTTTTACAAAAAAACACTCAAATGAGGTCACAAAAATGCAAAAATAAAAGGGAAAACCGTGTTAGAAACTGAATATGACAACAGTTTGAATACAACATGTGGAGAAGAATGACACTGAAGCAGGAATTAACAACAAAGATATTAGGGGGAAACTTGACTCGTAAAAATGACATTTTTGAAGGGATGTCAGTTGGTGGTGAGCCTGTGACCAAACTGGTCAACCAATCGAAGTGATCCAAAGTGTGATTGATAGAGGACATAATAACCTTTCTTGTGACACTAATACAATTTGGATCGGACTTCAGAAACATTTTCTATGAAGGTTTAGAAAAAAACACCCACTTTCTTTCTAACCTTCTTTCGTTCAAAAAAAGTATCTCTCCACAACAGAATAGATACATTGTTGTGAGAATTGATACACTGTAGCAAGTTTCTCCTTTGAAGTCATAACCACTTTCCCTTTTGGCTTTCACTCTTACTGAAGAACTGCTTTCAAGGAATCATGAAGGAAAAACTTTTACTTTGTGGTTTGACTATTGAAATATTTATTAAAAATAGATCCTTTGCAGTTATTCACCTATGGTGAATTGTTGTGTGTACAGTGGATACGTGTGGATAGTGGGTAGAGTCAGGGAGAATGGAAAATAAAGGTTAAAAGCATCTTTATTGAAGAATAAAATATAAAAAATAATAATAAACACAACTGAAATTGGGATTTATGGATTTGGGTTAACACAACGTAGCAGTTCAAAAGCAAGAAATTGCAAGAAGATAAATAGGGACCACTTTGGTGGGAAGGTAAACAGAATTCTATGCCTGCCACATGTCCACGGAAATGTCTGTAGACACAGACAGTGCTGGCTCTTTGGCTATATAGAGATGAGCACTGAAGTCTAGAGTCGGCTATGACTGGCTTTCGATCAAGGGTGACCTTTACCTTAGCTCAGAAAACCTTAGATTTTATGAACATTTTATGAAAACCTTAATTTTATGAACATAATGTCTTTATTTTTCCCCATTTGAAACATCACCCTTAACTAATGAATGAAATAAAAGAAATAAGTGAACTAATGAGCATAATTCAACACATCAAATTCACGCACTAAATTCCTGACTGTAGTGTCCTTAGACTCTATCTGACATTTTTTTTTCATGGAAGGAGCTGGTTTTGTGGATTGTAATGATGAACCTCTCTACTTCTAAATTTAACAGCACTCCTATTAAAGAGACTGTGGGGGTGAGGTGACAGATGTTGTAAGAGCTGGAAACCACAGAGAAATTAATCCCAGGTGGATGCAACCTTCTCTATAATGTGCCTTGGCATTTAATTTACTATTCACACAGAATGGTATAAATATTTTAGGAAACTGGTTTTCAGGTGTATATACAGTTGTACCTCGCTTAAAGAGCATAATGTGTTCCACAGGATTGCTCTTTAAGTGAGTTTGCTCTTTAAGCGAAACACCATTGTAAGTGACCAATGGGGGGGGGGGATTGTGAACCCTGATTTATTTGTTAAGCGAGTTTTTGGTTGGTTTTATTTGTTAAGCACAGCGAACATTCAGAGAAAATTCTGCTCTTTAAGCGAGTTACTCTTCAAGCGAGGCACTCTTTATGCGAGGTTTGACTGTATCTTACAAAGCCTTCTTTCCCCTCACCTTTCTCTGCCATTATTACAAACCCAGTCCTTTCAGGGGCTTTCAACTGAAGTGTCAGGGAGGTTGGTCAGGTGCATGTACAGTGGTGGGCAGCAGCTGGTTTGGACCAGTTCTATCGAAGTGGTAGTAAAAATCCCAGGTGGTCTCCGGGGGGGGGGCCGGTAACCCTCCCGGGAGCCCACCTAGGATGATTACTTTTTTTGGAGGTGACCGGTTCAGTCACCTCTCCAGCCACCCTTCCTTGCAGCCCAAAATGGCTGCTTGTCAGTGCTTATTCATCAAAACACCATTTGACGCATGCACACTGAATACTGGAGGCACGCATGGGTCAGATGGTATTTTGATGCATGCACACTTATGAGCAGACATTTGGGGCTGCAAGGAAGGGCGCAGTGGCTGGCTGTTGAGGCCCTCAGCGGCCTCTTTGGAGGAGCGGCAGCAGCGGCCTTCCCTTGGTGCACTGCCAGTCCAGGACAGTCCGGGCCAGGTTGTGCTGCCAGGCTGGGCCAGGCTAGGCCGGGCTAGGCCGCACCGTGACGGTCTGCCTCACCGTCACTTCGCTGCCGCTGCACCACTGCTGTTGCTGCCTGCCTGCTGCTCCCCGACCCCAGCCAGGATAAGTGACTAGGGTTTGTGTTTGGGGTGGGTAGGTGGGTGTTTTATGTAGTGTGCTTTTATTTCTATTTAATGTCTATTTTAATTTGTATTTTTGTTCTTTATTTCTATTTAACGTCTATTTTAATTTCTATTTTTATGTGTCTTTCATTTCTATTTTTATGTGTACTGTATTTTTATTTTTTTTATGTTGGCTCCGCCCCCATCGTGGCTCCACCCACATCATTGGCTCCACCCACATTGTCATGACATCAGCTCCGCCAACGACATCGGCTCTGCCCATGTCATGACGTTGGCTCCACACACAATGTTGGCTTCACTCACAGTGTGGTAGTAAAAATTTTGGCTGCCCACCACTGTGTATGTACTACCTCTTGCAGACATTCAGTGCCAATGTACTACTAGCAACAGGGCAAAATGAAATTCTTGTGTTGTCCTTGATAGCCAGATTAGCATTCTATTATCTTTTTTTCTTTCTTATCCTACTTAGGTTGCTAAATTTTACAGAATGAGGACTGTGTGTGTGTGTGTGTGTGTATGCTAATGTTCTTTATGGACTCCTTCCTTCTGTGCTCTACTTTCATATGTGTGCCGTCCAGTCAATTCTGACTTATGGTGAGACTTTCCAGGATTTTTTAGGTAGAGAATATTCTGAAGAGATTTACCATTCTCTTCTAGGACTGTGAAGTTTGCCCAAGGAACTGATTTACCAATATTCACTTTTATACACAGAAGGGTACCTTCGACGCAGTGCCTGCTGCGGGCGAGGGGTCTTTGCTGCCCCACCCCACCACTGGGGGGTGGTTGGCTGATAGCGGCATGGAAGGGTATCATTGGCTGGGGGGTGTTTTGGGGGCGTGGCAAATGTTTCTCAGTTCTGTAAGTTTCTAGAAGTGTCTTTGTGGGTTGGGATCTTGTCGAGGTAGGACGTGCAGTTGGGGAGCAGAGGGATGTTGAGAAAGAGAGGGCAGGTTTTGGCGGTCTGTGAGGAGTTGTTGGGAGAAAGGTGGGAGAAAGGAGGCTGTCAATGAGTTGTCGGATGAGGAGTTGCAAGGGTTGGCCCCGTTTGCTGACAGATTGAGGGTGCTCGAGGGGGAAGCTGGGGGTGGTGTGGATATCCCCCAATCTCAGGGTGCAGTGGCGGGCAAGTGGGGAGCTAAAGGGGGCAAGGCAGGATGGCAAGAGATCCTCAAAGATTTTGAGGATAGGTTATCTCAGTTAGAGAGCCGGAGGACGGAAATCCCACCATCCCAAGCACTGTTGGGGCCTCATTTGGGGATGGAATTGGAGGGCCAAGAGGAGATGGTGGCCCGGGGACAGCAGTCAAGGGTCCCGGAGGAACGAGAGGGCCCCCCCCCGTGATGACCCTGGCGGTGAATGTGCCGATGAGGAGGTGGCCCAGGCAAGTGGAAGCGGCAGCGGAGGAGCGGAGAGCTCCGATTCGTTGGGGGCGCTGGCCAGGACTGGTGAGTGTGATGGGGCCGGTGTGTCCCAGTCCCCTTTTTTCCCCGTGGGGTTGGCCTTGGGCTTTTCCCTGGGGCCAGTCGGCTTTGGGCAAGTTCAGGGTTCACCTACGGCAGGGCCAGAGGGAGATAGGGGCATGGGGGCAGTTTTCCCTTGGCAGACAGGGCCAGGGGCCTCATGGCCTTGGTTTAGTGGAGGGCCCATTTGGTCCCAACAGGGAGCCAGAGATTCTTTTGCCTATCCACCCGGAGGATTTTCACCTTTTGGGTTTTTTCTTTGAAGGGGGCTTCTATGTGGATAGGGCTTTGCCGATGGGGTGTTTGATAGCTTGTTCATTGTTCTAATGTTTTAGTATGTTCATTCAATGGGTTTTTTCTCAGAAGTCGGGGGCCATGAATGTCACCCATTATTTGGATGATTTCATTTTGTGTTCTGGGAAGGGCAAGGGGCACTGTGGTCGACTTCTGCAGCAGTTTCAGGAGGTCTGTGAGGAGCTGGGGGTGCCACTTGCACATGAGAAGACCGAAGGGCCGGTCAATAGGTTGTTGTTTCTGGTGGTGGAGTTGGATGCGGAACAGCAGTGTTCTTGGCTGCCAGGGGAGAAGCTGGCAAATTTGTTGGAAAGGATGCGGGAAATGAAGGGCAAAAAGAAGGCGTCTCTGTTGGAGTTGCAGGTTTTAGTTGGGCATTTGAATTTTGCATGCCACGTGATTATTATTTATTTATTTATTTTGTCAGATTTATATTCCATCCTACTCGCACAAGCGACTCAGGGCAGAGCACAACAGACATAAAATAAACCCCTAAAGACACAAAAAGAACAAAGTAAAATTAAAATTAAAACCCCTTTAAAAACAAGTTCTCATTCCCTACACTAACCCACCAAATATAGGAATGAGGGTAAGAATAGGGAGGGAAGATACAGGATGTTAAATAAGCCAGCCGGGGTGTGTGTGTCAGTAAACCCTCATTACCCCCACACCATTCCTTCCAGCCAGGTTTTCAGGCCCTTTCTAAAAGCCAATAACCCCATCTGAAGGCGCAGCTCCAGAGGCAGGTGGTTCCATAGAATCAGAGCGAACAGAGAGAAGGCCCTCTTTCTTGTGCCAGAGAGTCGAGCCTCTCTGGCTGATGGAACCACTAAGGCACCTTTCCGGTCTGCTCTGGTGGGATGGACAGATACCCTTGGTTGCCCCCAGTAGGGCTTTTTTGCGGCGGCTGTGCGAGGCCATGATGGGGTTGCGAAAATCCCATCATCGGCAGCATCTGTCGGTGTGGATCAAGGTGGATCTGCAGGTTTGGGAGGTTTTTCTTATGCACTATAATGGGGTCTCCTCTTGGAGGGATAGAATGTTGTTGAAGGAAGAGTTTCAAGTGCACACTGATGCTCCTGGAGCGTTAGGTTTTGGGATTTTCTTCAGGAGGAGTGGTGCTGTGGGTCCTGACAATGTAGATGGATTGACCTTACGTTTCTGGAATTGTTTCCGATTGGGAGGGCCTTGTGGATTTGGGGGCTGCATTGGAGGGACCAAACGGTCCTTTTTTGGTGCAATAACATGGCGATGGTGCATGTCATTAACCACCTGACGTCCAGATCCCGTAGGGTTATGGCTTTGGTAAGGGCTTTCACGAGGAGGTGTTTGGAGCTGAATGTTCTTTTTGTAGCTAAGCACATTCCGGGAGTTGATAATTGCATTGAGGATACTTTGTCCCGACAGCAAATGGAGAGGTTCGGGGAGTTGGCACCGGAGGCAAGCAGGTGGCCCGTGCAGTTCCCGGAGAAGGTTTGGGCTCTTGGAGACTGCAAGTGGCGGAAGCGATCAGAAATTCTATTGCGGAAAGTACCAGGAGGTCGTATGCGGCGGCTTGTGAGGAGTTCTGTGCTTTCAGGAGGAAAGAAGGTTTGGATGAGGTTTGGCCGGTTCCGGTGAAACATCTGTTGCAGTTTTGCATGTTTCTGCATGACAGAGGTTTGGTGGTTCACACCATAAAGGTAAAGCTGGCGGGGGTGGCGTTTTTTGCTAAGTCCAGAGGGTTTAGAGATGTGTCAGGGGATTTTAGGGTGCGGAAGGTATTGGAGGGCTGGGAGCGCTTGGCGAGGAGCCGGGTGGATGGTAGGATGCCTTTCTCCCCAGGGGTTTTGGTGTGGCTAGGCCAGGTATGGGGTAGGGTGTGTTTAGATGGGTACGAGGTGGTGCTGTTTAGGGCGGCTTCGCTGTTGGCCTTTTTCGGGGCGCTTTGTGTCAGTGAGCTGGTGGCAGGGTCTAAGAGGGATGATAGGAATAGGGCCTTGTTGCAGGAGGATGTGGTGGTTACAGCAGAGGAAGTTGTATATCTTTGTGCGTTGTTCCAAGATGGATCAAGGAGGTGTAGATATTTTGTATTTGTATTTCGACTTATATGCCGCCCCACTCGCACAGCGACTCTGGGCGGCTTACAGAAGAAACAGTTACAATTCCATAGCACATTCCATAGCATAAAAGCAATTACAAATATCACATAGTAAATTACAAATATCACATAGCAGGAATAACATCACAAAATATATCAAAATACATCCCTCTCTCTCTCTTTAGTAACAATTGCAATTACAAAATATCAGGACATCCTAAAAAATAAATCAGAGATACTAGAATATAAATCATTACAGCATACCAAATATCAATTTAGTTTACACAAAAATTACAAAAGCAGAAAACTAAGGAAAAAAAGTTGTAAATCCCACAAGTGACAAACTGCTGACAAACTGCTCCGCCCGGCCACAGGTGTTTCTGGTGGCGGCGGCTGCTCGAAAAAGTCCTGCTGCCGTAGCGGCTTTTAAGCCCTGGCCAGGGCAGAGCCCCCAAGGACAGGTGGAGAGAGTCCCGTAGCTGGACGCGGTGGCGGCCTCTCCACCCGGCCGCAGGTGTTTCTGGCGGCGGTGGCTGCTACAATGAAATGTGCCAAATAATGGCAATCTTCTCTTTCGGGCGATATGATGGGGCCCGGAGGGAGGGCGGGAGCGTTGCCTCACTGCCTGCAGCTGGACATCTTCTCCTCCAGGCGAGATGGCGGGCCCGAAGGGAGTGCTCGGCATCTTCTTCCATGTTATCACCTTCTATGCCAGTAAACACATCTCCCCCAATGCCAAGACCTTTCATGCCGGGTTCAGATGTCATGGAATAGAACTCATCCTCACCATCAGATGATTTTAGAGCTTATACGGACCTACACGAGGGATGGCAAAATCTCTTGATGTGCAAACACAGTTAGTTCCTCTTAGTTCAGTAAGCAAGGATGGAATATTCAGCAAAAAAGGTTCAGTCCATACGGCAGGTTTCAGAAGATACAGGAATCTTCATCCAGTGTACCAGCCTGTTGGCATAGCAAGGTAAGCCTTGTAGCTGAAGATATGCAGGCTTGCTCTTTCCTATATACACTGGTCTAAGTGTTTGGTGTTGGGGACATGCCACATTGGGGGTCTGTGTCCAGTTAAGTGTGTGTGGGAGTACTTGGCGGTGAGGGGAGATGGGGAAGGTACGTTCCTGGTGCTTGAGAATGGGGACCTGCTGACCAAGTTCCAATTTTGGGCGGTGGTGGATAGGGCATTGGCGGAGGCGGGCGTAGTGGGGTGGCACCTTGCCTCGCACTCTTTCCAGATTGAGGCCTCTTCCACCTTGGCTGCTTTGGGATATAGGGAGGAGGACATCAAGCAAGTGGGGAGGTGGACTTCGGCCCGTTTCCGGTCTTACATCCGGGAACTTCCTGTGGAGTGTTAGGTGTTTCCTGTTGATGTTGTTCTCAATTTTATGTTTTGCAGGTTTTCCGTCAGTCTGGCGGGGCACTGTTTGGATCCTCAGGGACCGACACGTGATGAGGGCGGAGAGTTGGGCTGAGGGGTCCTTCTTGGGGCGTCATTTGGGCCTTCCACAATGTTCGGTGGTTTGGAAAGGGTTGGAAAGGGTTGAGTTTGGGGAGGTCCGGAAGGAGATGGGGGCGCTCCGCATTTATGGGGCCCCTCGGGTGGTGGTGTTACACATTGGGGAGGACGAGTTGGGCCTCAAAAGGATTGAGGACATTGTTGACGGGGCAGACCGAGCTGTTGACTTTTTGCAGATGGCTTGCCCCGGCACTATGTGTTTATTTTCCGAGGTCTTGCCGATGATCGAGGACTGGTCAGGGGAAGAGGAGTTGGAGCTGGGGTTCAAAAGCAAGGATGCCCGGTTGTACCTCAACTACAGGATTTCGGAGGTGTTCTGGAGGAAGAAGGGGCATGTAATATCGCACGTGGGGATCCTGAAGGGGGATCGCTCCTACTTTGAGGAAGGATGGCGGAAGCTTAATGCTAAAGGAATTGACATGTTCATCAGGGATCTTCCCAGGGGCATTGTTGAGGTTTTTGAGGGCGGTCCTCTGACCCGTTCCGGGGCCTCGGAGTGTGGCGGAAAGCACAGGGGATTAGGGGGTTGTTGTATAAGGGAGGAGGGAGTTTGGGCGTGTTTTTGCATGTTAATGGTTTGGGGCGGGTCTATGCTAATTTGGTTTTGGGCTATAACCTCCCCCCCCCCTGGAGGTTGCCCCCGTGCTTCTGGCCCCTGCAGAAGGTTTGGTTTTTTGCATTCAATGGTTTTTGTCACTTAATAAAGTGGCCAGTTTCATTCCACGTTGTCATCTCTGTCCTTCTTGGGGTGGTGGGGGTGGTGGTGGCAAAGAGCCTCCTTGAAGACTGTGCTATTTTTTGGTGTTCTGGTCTTGCTTCTGGGATCAGTTTCAGCCTGTGTCATCTGAGGAGGAGGACAAGGCACTTGCACACTGTAAACCCATGATCTCTTGTTTTGATCATTGACCAGCGTAGCTAGTAAAATCCATGGGGGTTCATGGGGAAGGGGTGCAGAACATTGTTAATTCTTCACTGGAAGAGGGAAGCTGCTCTCCTGTTTGAAAAATACCATTGTTCACCTGCTTCTCAAGAAGCCAAAACTAGCTGCAGAGATTTTAGACAACTTTAGACCTCTACCAACTATCCCCTTTTTGGGCAATGTCATCAAGAGGATAGTGGATCCATTCCAGCTGGGCTTTAGGAGTTAAAAGAAAAGAGTTTAAAAAGTATAGAAAAAGATTCTCAAATTTAAGGCTGTGTCACTGAGGCAAAGGTCACAATCATCTGTATTACCTCTTACCTCATTATTACAAACAGGTGTGAAAGAGAAGAGTGAAAAGCAGTTGACAGGAAAAAAAAATTCATGTGAAATGTAGCTTTACAAGTACAGTACCAGTGGTTGCCAGAACTGGTGCTGTTCAAATCTGGCCTGAACTCTCTCTAGAAACAAAAATGATTAACTTTAGGCTATCCTATTTTGGGCACATAATGAGAAAACTCAGGACTCATCTACACCTGCAGAAAGTCATACATTTCAGCATGCTCTAAACTGTGTTAAAGACTGACAATTATACAATGCACAGCTAATGGTGTGGTTTGGAATCACACAATTATAAAATAACTGAGTTGGAAGGGGCCTTTTTAATTTAGGCTGGGGATTCTCAACCTGCGGCCCACGGGACCATTTCATTTGGTCCCCCCACCATCTCTACCACACCCGGAAGTGTTATGCAGTGGAGGAAGGGCAAAATGGCCGTTCTGTTCCAGAAGCTGTCTGAGGGAGTGTGACCGGCTTTAAACGGTTGAGAACTTCTGATTTAGGCCATCGAGTCCAACCACTTCCTCAGTGCAAGACTCTGAACCTCAGCTGCCTATTAGTTTCTGTTGTAATAAATGAGCCCAGACGCAAGTATAGTGTGAAAAAGCAAAAAGCCATCAGAAGGCTACTATTTTATTCCCTGTTTTCTAAGACCAGGTATGACGTGCTCAATTACAATCCATCAATGCCATACATGCTAATTGCGTAAAAACAGTGTGCTCATTAAATGTAAAATAATTGGTGTGATAGCTTATGTGTGATAGCTTGCCAAGCATTACCAGTGTAGCATTACTCATGTAAACAAACCCAAACTCTGGCATACCTCTCGTGTTATCTCCAATCCTTTGAAGCCGAGTGTAGCTGTTAATTGGTCAATAAACTACCCCTCACTTTAGGCTATCCAGCAGCTGTCGCCTCTCCGAAACAACCCTCAGTGGGGAATAATCTCTTAACCCCTTAACAGGCCAAACTCAAACTTCTCAATATTCCACATTTCCCCTTTCTGTATTATAAAAAACAGCCTTTTGCAAATATGCTATCATGTGCCTAGTTGAAGCTCGATTTCTGGGTCGTCCCAGAGATTTGCAAATTGTCAGCAGTGAGGGAATACATTGTATAACACAGCATAAAGCTATAGAAATTATGATAATGAAAAGGACGGTTTGGAGAAGTTTTTGTAACCACCCAAAGGGAACCCAGGACCATAATGAATCCCAAAAGGACCACCCCTTGTCCTGTCCAAGGTTTTTTACCAAAGTATCTAACTTCTGCAATTGTGTCTGTACCTTTTTGGAATTGTCAGATAGATTGAAACAACACATTTTGTATACAGATTCACAGCCCACATGATTCAACAACAGTAGGTAATCTATAGCAGCCCTGTTATCTAAAATGGCATGTCGTAGCTCTGCTTGCTCTTGATTGAAAAGAGCAATGGCAGTAGAAGTTTGATTGATTGCCTTAGCCAAGGCACATGCCAATTTACTGATTTGGTGGGCATTTCCTGTGGCCAAACCTGGAACCCCCACCAGGCTCAAAGAAAGGGAAAGGTACTCAGCTTTGCTTAGCACTTTTACCTTGCTGTCGCAGGACTCATCAAATTGAGTGATGGCTCTTGTCCTGCGTGTGCTCCTTTCCCCCCCCCCCTCAGTCTCTACACATTTTCGTGGTGGCAATACAATAGTTAAACGACTTAAGCAGCAATATGCATCAGAAAGATAGGCAGGTATATAATTCCATGTAAGCTCATTGCAGGTGAAATACCATCCCTGGGGCAACATAATGTGAGAATATACATATGAGATATTTTCTGGATGAGAACAGTTCCAAGTTTCCTTCCCAGAGGAAAGGCAACGATGGTGTGGTTGGTTAGATGTGGAGCAGTTCATCATTCTAGCACAAGCTGTGCCATTAAGCAAGGCGACACGAGGAGTCCTAAGCGTGAGAGCTGAAGCTGGAAGTGTCTTGGTAGCTGGTCCCCAAACAGCATAAGACTTATAAGAAATACTAGGATAGTCCAGAAAGACTTGCCCATCAGCCCCCTGTGCATAAGTCCCTTTGCTGATAGTGATGTTGGCCAAATCTATTGGGGCACGACATACAGGAATTAAACAGGTACTCAACAGAGATCCTGGATCTCGAGTTTGCTCAAGACAAAACTCAGATTGATTTACTGCATTAGCTAACCGTTCCCATATGTTGTACTCCAGGCGACTGGCCAACTCCCCCTTCTCAGCCTGTGCCCCCGCCCCCGCATCAGCATGAAAACTAACAGGATAATAAGAGAATTGTAGGTGATTTCAGCAAAAACAGCAGCAACCAAATTTTCAGGAGTTGGTTCCGTGTTTCACTCCTGCAAGTTGGCCATCGCATCATCACACAGGGTTTTGACCATCCCCCAGGTAATTCGCTCCGGGCATCTCCGTGGTGGCCTCTGCCGCCTCCTCCTCCTGTTCTGGCTGGTGGTAAGGGCCACCTGCTCCATTTCTGGCACTGGATTGAGCGTGGTCTGGGCCCAGGACATCAGGCTGTAAATATGGCTTCACGCACCACGCCGGAACCCACACGGGACCTGTAGGGGTGAGAACACATGCATACCCCCGACCCCAGGTCACCAACAAAACTGGTCCTCTCCACCTGGGGTCGGGGGGAACACGGTACATGACCTGAGGTCGTGGCAGCACCTCCGCTGTTCTGAAATGCTTCTCCTGTGGAGTGAAATCTGAGAAGATGTTAAGATAGTTATAAGTGAACAAGACTTTATACAGACGTTCCTGGGCTTGGGCCTGAGATTTAGGGGCCAGAAATTCCCTTCTTGTTTGTTTTTCAATCAGATCCTTTAGTGTGCGATTTACTCGCTCCACTATGGCCTGTCCTTGGGGATTGTAAGGAATCCCAAAGGTGTGTGTTATGTTCAAGGTGGCAAGAAAGTCAGCCACCGTTCTGGACGCATAAGCAGGGGCATTGTCTGTCTTTATGGCATGGGGTTTGCCCATGGCCGCAAAGCAAGCCAGCAAATGATGTTGGACATGCCCGGCTGTCTCGCCTTTCTGAGCCGTAGCCCAAACAAAGTGGGAATATGTGTCAATAACCACATGGACGTACTGCCATCTCCCGAAATCTAGGACATGGGTGACATCCATTTGCCAAAGCTGGTTTGCTCCAGTACCCCTGGGGTTGACCCCCCATGCCGGACCACCTGGGGCACCTGCGCATTGAGGGCAGGAGCGTACTATGCCTTGGGCTTGGGATAAAGGCAAATTGAATTGTCTAACCAGGGCTTTAGCATTCTGATGGAAGAATGCATGGCTCATGATGGGTGTAGAAAAAAACCCCGCCACCATTGGCTCCTGGCCTTTTCTTGTGGCTGCATCGGCCACCTGATTACCTTGGGAAATAAATCCTGGAAGCCCCTGATGGCTTCGAATGTGGGCTACATACAGTGTGTGCTCGCGCAAGGCAAGCTGCTCCTGGAGCCCTTGGAAGAGTTCTAATAAATCTGCGTCAAGCGCAGGAGTGAGGTAGGCCAGCGGCAGGGTCTGTACCAGATTCCTGACATACAGGCTATCTGTGATGATGTTCAAAGGCTGTTTTGCAAACTTCTGCAAGGCCAAGATCACTGCCCCCAACTCTGCTCGCTGCGCAGAGCTATGAGGTTTAGTAAGCAAGGTCTTCCAGATCCTTCCTACCTGCCACGTGACCACCCCATATGTTTGACCTCCGTCTGTAAAGACCGTAACACCATTTTTCAATGGCGTAATGGAGAGCACACCGATGAGCCTTACCGTATCCGTGCGAAGGGATACTATGTGTGGATCTTTGGGTAGATGGTGTGTTATGTCTCCTGTATATCCCTCCAGGGCCAGAGGTAAGGTATCTCCCATTTGCATCAACTGTTGCACCTGCTCCTTTGTGAATGGAACAGCTATCTTGACCAGGTCGTAACCCGATATATCGCGTGCTCGCAGCCGCGCCCTATAGATGAGGCTAGCCACTAACTCCTGTGGGGGAACTACGTTCTTGGAGGGGGTATTTGGGAGATATATCCACTCTTGAATCTTGGTGCCAGTGCAACTATCAGACCCCAGGGCTCCTGTGAAAAGGCTCCCTGTCTGTATGATGTACAGTGCTAATGCTGGGAGCAGACTAATGCTTGGTTCAATTCTGTCTACCCACCTCTGACACAATGCCTTATTGACTATTTGGATGGTTGCCTGAGCCTCCGGTGTTACCTTAATGCGACCAGCTGGGTGTTTTCCCTTTGTCAAAAGTTGAAACAGTGGCTTGAGTGTCTCAGTAGAAATCTTAAAATAGGGTCTAGCCCAATTAATACTACCTAGCACTTGCTGAAGCTCTACCAACGTGATGTTAGGCTTGAGATGGAGCTGTGGCAAAACTGGTGCTGCATGGGATCTCACGACTCTTTGCCCTAAGTATAGATATGGCTCTGTTTTCTGCACTTTCTCAGGAGCTATAAGAAGCCCTTTTTTCTCCAAGGTGACTTGGAGCTGACACAAAATATTTGGGTCCAGTTGTGGCCCCGCAATCAAAATGTCATCGGTGTAATGAATAACGAACAGTTTGGGGTACAAATTTCTGAAGCCCTGCAAGGCTTCATGGACATAAATTTGGCACAACATGGCACTGTTGAGCATTCCCATTGGCAAAACTTTCCAATGGAACTGGGGGGTGGGCTCTGTATGATTTGGCACAGGAACGGTGAATGCAAACCTTTCCCTGTCTCTGGGGTCAAGTGGAATCGTGTAAAAGCAATCCTTAAGGTCTACCACCGGTATTTCCCAATTTTCAGGTATCATGTTAGGGTTAGGGATGGCGCATTGCAGTGCGCCCATGGGCTGAATACATTTATTAATCCCACGTAAATCATGGAGCAATCTCCACTTGCCTGATTTTTTCTTTATGACGAAAACAGGGCTGTTCCATGGACTGGTGGATCTTTCTAGATGACCTGCTGCTAACTGCTCTTTAACTAATTATTTTAAAGCTTCTAATTTTTCTCCAATTAATGGCCATTGCGTACCCCATACAGGTTCGTCTGGGAGCCATTTAAGCAGCAGGGCCATTATCCAAAGCACAGTTTAGCCCTGTACTGCTGCAGAATGTCTCTTCCCCAAAGATTTATGGGCACTTCAAGAATGTGTGGTCGGATCACAGCTTCCCCTTCTGCTCCAGGGATTCTAACTGTAAGCCACTGTTTGCTTCTACTGGCAGCTAGCGTTCCGGCCACACCCCACACATTTGACACTTGTTCTATCTCCCATTCGACAGGCCATGATTTACGAGACACACAGCTCACATCTGCACCAGAATCCAAAAGGCCAGAGAAAGGTCGGCCTTCCAAAAATACCTGAATTACTGGATGTTTCTTCCACTCTATTCTTTGCTCCACAGCTGCTAGAATTGTGCAAGTCTTCACCGCTGCTTGCCTGCCTGCCTTTTTCTTGTCTGTGGGACCGAGTCCTGAATTTTCTCTAACTGTATCCTTTCCACCCCCTGGTAGAGAGTATGGAACCATAATTAGCTGAGCTAGCGACTCTCCTTTTGGTATAATTTGTGGCAAATGTGTCCACATCTGCACTTTAATAACTCCTGTATAATCTGGATCAATGACTCCTGGCACAATGAAAATTCCTTTCTTCCCTGCGCTGTTTCTCGGCAATACAAACCCAACCACCCCCACAGGAAGGGGTCCCTGATACTGTGTTTCTATCTTCATTACCTCCCCTGGCTGATCGCAATGAACAGCCTGCTGACATTCCAAATCCAACCCAGTGCTCCCCCTTGTTTCTGCTTGTGCCTCAGAAACTAAAGGGGCTGCTATCACTGCTGTTTTCCCTGACGGCTGGGTACCTCTGTTTGTACTAGGGCCAGAGGCATGCCCGCTTTGAAGTTTCCCGAATCCCGGCAGTCACGTGCCCAGTGGTAGCCTTTGTGGCATCGTGGGCATGGGGTTGACGCCGACGCCGACGTGTTTTTGCCTCTCCCCTTACCCTGGGGATTCTTTCTGCTCCGGCAATCTCTGGCAAAGTGCCCTAATTTTCCACACTGGTAACATGCTCCTGGCTTGCGCGAGCTGCCGCTTTGAACGGCAGTGGCAAGCAGACCCATCTTGTAAGAATCTGTGCCTACATCAGCACAAGCTCGAATCATATCGGTAATGGTGATATCTGGTCTATGCCCCAATGCTTGGAGGATTGTTCTACAATCTAAATTGGCATTGTCCTTTGCTAACTTCAGTAATAACTTTTCCTGTGCCTCTGCATTGTCTACTTGTTGGGTCAAGGCTTTTTCCAAGCGGTTAACAAAATCCATATAAGATTCTTGGACCCCTTGTTTAATAGATGTGTAATTTTTGGCAGGCCGTCCGGCTGCCGGTACCTTGAGGTACGCCCTGTAAGCAACCTCTGAAGCTATTTGCAACGTAGCCATGGGCAGAGCACACTGCTGCTGTATGGTGGAAAAATTACCACAGCCATACAGTTGTTCTGGGATGACTGCCCCACCCAGTCTGCCAGCCCTAGCCTGAGCTTCGATCTTGTACTCACAGTCCCATAACAGGTACTGACTGGGGTTTAACATCATCCTCATAATGATTTTCCAATCATGGAGGATCAGAGTAAATGTTTCATACAACTGCTGCAGAGACCCCCTGGTAAACCTACTTTGCAACCCAGTCTCCGTGATTGCTTTTCTAAGTTCTGCTAGCAGTTTATAGGGCATGGGTTCATGATAAGCCACGTGCTGCCCCGTGTTTTGATCTAACCTAACTTGTACTGGGCAGAGCTGTCGCACCTGTTGTAATTCTGCCAGCTCTTCTGATGAAAGCTCCCCTTTTTGCAATTCCCTCTCTATCATGTTCTGCAAAGTACTTCTGATCATTGAGGGAGCAGCACCTGCGCTGTTCTCTCCCTTTTCCCCTTCCCTGGCTGGTGCGATCCGGATTTTCGCAACCACCAAGGAACAGGATGCCTCCTGAATTGCATGTTGGAAATTAGTTAATGAACAGAGACCTTCAGCCGCAACTGGCGCTGTAGGGTAAACATATTCTAGGGAGTCTTTGATCTCTGTACGTGCTGCAATCATCAATGTAATGACTTTCCTACACTTGCTCCAAATTTCTATGATGGTCGCAGGTGCCCAGGACTCAGTTTGTAAATACCGTCCCAATGTCTCCCATGCTGCAATGCTAATGCTTCCTGCTTCTGGGTAGAACAGGCAGTGCTCTCCTATGTAGTGTATTAACTTCTCTGTTTCTTCCCTGCTCAATTCTACCCCAACTCGCTTGGCCAAGCAATATAATTCTCCAACGTGCTGCTTTTGCAGCTTCGTTAATGAAGCACCCATTCTCACCTGTAGACCCACTGCAGATGTAACAGGGGCTGAAGCGGTGCACCTTGTAGCAGGGGCGTAGCTACCGCCGTATCTGCCGTATCAATTATACGGGGCCCCCGGGCCACGGGGGCCCCCTACAGCAAAAATTAATAAAAACTTCCCAATTTTTTTTATTTCACAAGGGCCCCCCAAACAAATTTTTATACGGGGCCCTGTTAAGGCATGCTACGCTTCTGCCTTGTAGGGTGGAAATGGTTGGAAGTTGTTAGCCCTTCTTCTGGTCCAATCTGCTCACTTGAATCACGTCGCTGGTATCACGTCGCCGGGTCACCAATTTGTTGTAATAAATGAGCCCAGATGCAAGTGTAGTGTGAAAAAGCAAATTCCCTGCTTTCTAAGACCAGGTATGACGTACTCAATTACAATCCATCAATGCCATACATGCTAATTGCGTAAAAACAGTGTGCTCATTAAATGTAAAATAATTGGTGTGATAGCTTATGTGTGATAGCTTGCCAAGCATTACCAGTGTAGCATTACTCATGAAAACAAACCCAAACTCTGGCATACCTCTCGTGTTATCTCCAATCCTTTGAAGCCGAGTGTAGCCGTTAATTGGTCACTAAACTACCCCTCACTTTAGGCTGTCCAGCAGCTGTCGCCTCTCCGAAACCACCCTCAGTGGGGAATAATCTCTTAACCCCTTAACAGGCCAAACTCAAACTTCTCAATATTCCACAGTTTCAAACCATATGGGATCATTTATTTTATATTGATACCTTGAGGTGTGAGAACCTTTGCAAAACCTGAGCAAACACATTCATGCAATAGCAATCCACTTCTATACTGCCCCATAGCGCTTACTTAGTTCACATGTGATTTTGCACCCCAACATGCTGGGTACTCATTTTACCAACCTCCGAAGGAGAGAAGGCTGAGGCAATCTGGAGCCCTGGTCAGGCTCGAACTCGCAACGTTCTGGCTGCAGTACAGCAGTTCAACCCCTGCGCCACCCGGTCTCTTCATAGAGGGTCGCCACACCTGGGGAGCCACTAGATGGCTATATAACCCAGGAGGAAGAGGAGGAGGAGCGGGATTTACACCTGGGCTTTTAGTTTCGTTTTCTCCTGGGTTGAGTTTGCGGGACTGGTTTGCAAGATCTCGTCCTTTTTCGGAGGGGGAGACCCAGGACTGGTAGGAGGCGAGCCTTGGGCGTCGGGAGGACAAGCGTCTGCCTGCCCGCCCGTGCCCGACCATGGCCTCCAGCCTGGCGGAGGATTTGCTCTGCCCCATCTGCCTGGCCATCTTCCAGGAGCCGCACATGCTGAGCTGCGGCCACAATTTCTGCCTGGCCTGCCTGAAGGGCTGCTTCCCCGACGGCGCGCCCAAAGAAGCCGCCCCCTGCCCGGAGTGCCGGCAGCCCTTCCAGCTGGCTGAGCTCACCTCCAACCGGGCGCTGGGCAGCCTGGCCAGGAAAGTGCGCCGCCTGAGGCTCGACCGGGAGCCGCTGGGAGAGGGAGCCGCTGGCGACGGCGCCTCCCTGGCCCTGCTGGAGCCCTTCTGCCAGGAGCACGACGAGCCCCTCAAGCTCTTCTGCAAGCAGGACCGCCGCCCCATCTGCGTGATCTGCCGCGACTTGCCCGAGCACCGAGGCCACGACTTCCTGCCCACCCGAAACGCCGTGGAATACGCCCAGGTGAGACCCGGCGCCGCCCGGCCAGACATCTCTAGTGCACGACTTCTCAACGTTTTAAAGCCCTCCGACAGCTGCTTCGGGGACCCGACAGGATTCAAAAAATTTACTACCTACTCTGTGGCCATGGCCAGGGGGAAAGCCCTGCAAGTTGCACCTGCATTATTAGGACTACTTTTATTTCAAAACTTGCATGGGCAGAGCCAGCCGGAATTTCTGCTATGGGTTCTGGTGAACTGGGGTGAACCTGCTAAATCCCATCACTGCATGGGCCGCATCTGGCCCATGGGCTGCAGTTTGAAAATCCCTGGTCTATTGCAACCACATGGGTGTTTCCTGGGGGTTGTAAGTTTGTAAAGAGAATTTGGAGGAGAGTTTTGGAAGGAATTATTCAGATGCTCTCTTTCAAATTAGAGAGATGTCCAAAGATAGCATTAGTAATGGATTTTGGAAGTAAAATGGTAGAAAGAAAACAAGAACGAGTGAATCATTGTATAGTACTGTTGATGCAGTGGTTAAACTGCAGCCAGAAGGTTGTGTGTTCAATCCTGGCCAGGGCTCAAGGTTAGCTCAGCCTTTTATCTTTCCATGTTGGGGGGAAAATGCTAATTTGTGAATTGCCCAGAGAGTGGATTGAACACCATGGGATGTTATATACCAGGAGTTCTCAACATTTTTAAAGCTGGGGGCCAGGTCACGTTCCCTCTGACAGTTCCGGGGTCTGGACGGCCATTTTGCCCTTCCTACACCACATGGCACTTCCTGGTGTAGAGTATATATAGTAAGTGTAATGGCTATTGCAAACAGCAGCCAATGTTGCCATTGCTCAAAAGCCAGTTGTGTCCAACTCTAGGGTACGGTGCTCATCTGCATACATTTCCATGGTCATGTGGCAGACATGACTAGCCACCGGAACAGATGGAAGCAGTACCTATTTACTGTACTGTACTTGCAATTTCTTGCTTTTGAATTGCTAGGTTAGCAGGAGCTGGGTTAGATGATGGGAGCTCACTCTGCCATGCAGCACTTGGATCTTGTACTGCTGAAAAGCTCAGCATCTTAATCACTAAGCTAAAGCAGGCCAGCTATGAGATTGCTTATGGTAAACAAATGGAAAATATATTGTGAATTTGATTTGGATGATTGGTATAAAGAATTATGGAATACTGTATAGCAATATATGATAGATTGATGTCTGAAATAAAGTTAAAGAAAGGACAAACACATGAAAAGATTTTAAAGAGATTTGGGGAGAGTTTATTGAGTATGTTTTGGTGAAATTGAAAGGAGTAGGACTGGGACAAGAATACTGAATGCAGCTTTTTGGAAATCGGTAATGGGTTGAAATATATAATGTCCCATAGGTTTTGTTTTGTTGTACAGAATCTCGGCATATCTACAACGCTTTATATCAGGGGAACCCAAACTAAGGCCTGGGGGCTGGATGCAGCCCCCGACGCCAATTCATCAGGCCCGTGAAGCTTTCGTTGCTCCCTATGGGCACATTTTACTTCCGCTTTCAGGAGTGACGAGGCCTTCGTGGGCTGGATGAATCAACATTGGGGGCCGCATCCGGCCCGGGGGCCGCATCTGGCCCGGGGGCCGCATCCGGCCCCCGGGCCTTAGTGACTGACCCCCTGAACCATGTGATCGGCCCACAGCCTGAAAAGTTTGGGCACCCCTGTTTTATATAATGGTGGGTAATCCTAATGACTAGAAGGGGAAAATTGTAGTCATATAGACGAGTCTCAAAAACTATTTCACTCCTAACAGCCGGGGAGTGGGGGGAGCTGTTGCTAAAATGTTCAGTTTTGATAAAGGAAAAGATTCATGAAAGCTTTTAGGAGATAATACACGAATACACTTGAAGTAATAATCCATTAACTCACAAGTATTAAAGGCAATTGAAGACTAGTTTCTTAACCTTCACTTGTCACAAATGTGCTTAGATTGTTTCTTCTATTTACCTTTCTGTAACTTTTTCCTGAAGTCTCTACCTGAAGAAAATGTTTGGATTGCATAACTTTTCCCCTCCAGTTTTGAATGTTGAAACCAAACTAATGCATACATTTCCACCTCTAACTGGACTCAAACCCC
Source organism: Furcifer pardalis (assembly GCA_030440675.1). NCBI lineage: Eukaryota > Metazoa > Chordata > Lepidosauria > Squamata > Chamaeleonidae > Furcifer > Furcifer pardalis. The sequence continues at coordinate 157,279,016 of CP126893.1, forward strand.
CAACAGCCCCTGCAAGGCATGCCATATGGTTGAGGTGATGGGAATTGGAGTCTGAGAATGCTCAGCGGTCTGCTCATTCCCAACCTCCTTTGTAATGTGGAAATACACAAGTTAACTACAGTGTGTTTCTCTTGTACATAGAAAAAGCTGAAACCATACCTGAAGTCACTGGAGAAGAACCTGAAGGACATAGTCAGTGATGAATCTGACCAACAAAAGGAAATTGCTAACCTTGAGGTAAAAATAAATGAATCCTCAAAGCAGTTTTGGTAACAAGGGAGCATGATTCACAAGAGACTAGAATTTTCACACTTTCTAACAGGTTTTAGGTTAATTCCTGCCTGTATGCTAGCTAAATGTGTTGGAGACAGGTTAAGATGAACATAATAAACAAATAAACAACAAATAAAACCAACCTTCATTTAAATTGTACATGTTGGTTTTGTTTATCCCTCAAGATCATTAGGTACATGTTCTCCTGCAGAATAATTGAATGTAGTTTGAAATGCAGGAGCATTTTGAGCTACGGAAGGGGTTGACAACCTGTGAGCCGGAGCTGCCCCATGGTGTCAAATAATCCAACCCTTGCTCCAGCTGCCGCCACCGGCAGAATCAGCTGTGAACTCATTTACAGCTGTCACTAACGCATTTACAGTAGCCGTGGATGCGTTTATGGCAGCCTTAAATGGCAGGGGGACCACCAGTCTATCCTGCTCAACTGTCTGAGGTTGCATGACCTGGCCCCTGACTTTAAAAGGTTGGCAACACTTGTTCTATAGTCTAGGAGTGCACAGTAAGTAGTCAGTACCCTTTTCTGTGTTTGCTGGTGCCCTGTTGACACAGTGGTTAAACTGCTGTACTGCAGCCAGAAGGTTGTGAGTTCGATCCTTACCCTTTAACAAGGTTGAATAAGCCTTCACTCCTTTTGGGGTCAGTAAAATGAGTGCCCAGCATGTTGGGGGCAAAATGATAATTAATTTGTGAACCGCCCAGAGAGTGCACTAAGCACTAGGGGGCATATAGAAGCGTTATTGTTATTGCTGTATTGGCCAAATTGTATTGTATATTTACATTTGTATGACACCCTCTCGACAGCGTTACTTTGGGTGGCTCACAACATGTAAATATCACAAAATCATAAATGCAGCATCACACAAGTCATAAGTACAACATAATAAAATATTCCAAAGAAAAAACAATCATTTAAAAAGTCCATAGTATTCATAGCATTCATTTAGCAAGTCCACAGCAACACAATGTGGCCACAGCGTCCTTTATCCCCCGGGCGTAGGTGGGGCCCGGAGGACAGCCATGGTGGCTGCAGCTGCTCCTCGTCCCCCAGCCGTTGATCAGGGCCCGGGGGAGGGGGGCAAGATCCTCAGCCGCCCGTGGCCACAGCATCCTTTATCCCCTGGGTGTAGATGGAACCTGGAGGATGGTGGCCGCAGCTGCTTCTCGTTCCCCAGCTGTTGGTCAGGGCCTGGGGGATGGCAGCGAGATCCTCACCTGCTCCTGGCCACAGCGTCCTTTATTCCCCCCGGGCGTAAGTGGGGCCCGGAGGATGACGGCAACAGCCACAGCTGCTCCTCATCCCCGGCCGCTGATCAGGGCCCGGGGGAGGGTGGCGAGATCCTCAGCCGCCCATTGCCACAGCATCTTTTATCCCCAGGCCATCAAAAGAGTTAGTCAATTTATTAAAGTGGCTGAAGAGCTGCAATACCAGTCAGGTCCCACTTCTGCCCTAAAGCAGGGGTTCCCAACCTTTTTACACCATGGGCCTGGGCACATACGCCAAACATCTGAGCAGGCTTGACCATGCACCTTGGAAGTGGGTGCATTTACAGTTGTTGTAAATGCATTTATGACACCCATAAATGCACCCACTTCTGCTTTTACGACAGCTGTGGGCGCATTTACAACTGACATAACCACCTTCAATGACAGCTGTGAGCGCATTTACAGCTGATGTAAACATGTCCACTTCCACTTCCGGTGGTGGAGGCAGCAGGCCACATGAAATGATACTGTGGACCAGGTCTGGCACACAGGCCATAGTTTGGGAACCCCTGTCCTAAAGGAAGCTACAATGGCCAGGGTGGCTTCCTTTAGGTCAGATATTTTGTTACTGGAGCTCCAATAAAATATTCTGCTCCTTTCTTGCTCAGAGTAAAATCCTCAGGCAGGTTGAGTAGCCTGTCCTACAGCAGGTGCAGGAATTGTGTGATCCACAGCTGCATGTGGCCCTCAAGGCCACTTTTCCAAATCTTCCCCCATCTTCCCAAAACAAGCTGGCTTCTCTTTGTAGAAACATTGCCTCCTAAATCCAATAGTGTACAGTTTATTGGCTTAATTGGAACTTTCGTCTTTTTCTGCAGTCTTCTCTGGCACCCAAAAATTGCCCATTTCCCAAGTCCTCCAGACCTAGTTTCTAGGTTACAAGGAGAGAGTGCAGGAGAGACAGTCCCTTGAATTCTGATGAAAGGAACAGGATGCAGCAGAGCTATTCAACTGGATCCTGATATTTTAAAAATAACTTTTGATTCTTATTTTGCTGTGCATAGTTAAAGTTGCTTCCTTCTGGTTTGATCTTTCCACCATTTCCAGAGTTGCACTGAAGAGACCATGAGTTACATTGCCATAGAATTTGAGGTTCTCCGTCAGATCTTGCATGACAAAGAAGAATATATTAAGAAGTTATTCCAGGAGAAGAAGGAAGACAACCTAGAGGAGATGCAGGATGCCTTTACCTCTTTGAAAAATGATGTGTCATCACACACTAAGCTTATTGTCAGGATTAAAGAAGCGTTAGTAACTACAGATCATGTTGCCTTTCTCAAGGTAAAGGGTTGTGCTTTATTTTTTCAAGAACTGAGCAGGAGTCTATAAACTTGGCTCTCCAGATGTTCTTGGACTTCAATTCCCAGAAGTCCAAGTCAGCTCCCCTTCTGGGAATTGATGTCGAAGAACATCTGAAGAACCAAGTTTGCAGAGTCCTGAACTAGAGGGTTACTTACATTACTGCTTTCAAAGGAAAACCTATACCAGTGATGGCCTACCTTGGCACTCCATGTGTTCTGACACATCAATTCCCATAGCCCCTGATCAGCAGGAGTGCTGACTTGAGCTTCTGGCCTTTGAGGAAAAGTATGGAATCCCATGGATGTGAAGATTTCTGTGGGCTTGGTAAATGGAGAGAGAGTTGGGTTCTTAGTCAAATAAGAATAGGTAGATCCAGTTGAATATTGTAGCTTTGCCTAATTAGGTCAAGCTTCAGCTTAAGATATAATTTGTGAGCTCACAAATCCTAAATGGGTTGATTCTTTCACATCTTCAAGCAAATCCCAACATATGTGTCTTGCAGTCAAAAGGTAGTGAGTTCGGTCCTGACCAGGGCTCAAGGTTGACTCAGCCTTCCACCCTTCCGTGGTTGGTAAAATGAGTACCCAGCATGTTGGGAGCAAAATGCTATTACCATTCATTTATTCGTTTATTTATTTAATCAGATTTATATGCCGCACTTCTCAAAGAGACCCAGGGCGGCTAACAAAGCTTCAAAAAGAGACATAAAACACAATATAAAATCCTGTCTAAAATTAATATTAAAAGATATTAAAACTAAGCAAAGTTAAAAGATTAAAAATTCATACATTGAGAGAGGGAGGGGCCAGATGAGCCAAGAAGCCGACGCAACTGTCTGACCCAAACCCCATACCTGTCCCGCCAGCCAGCTCTTAACCCCCTTCCTAAAGTTATTACCATAACTTGTGAACTGCCCAGAGAAAGCACTATGGGGTTGGTATATAAGTGTGATTGCTTCGCTTTGCCTACTCACAATATGAGAAGTAGAGGCAAAATTGTTCTCTAACTCGTGTAATACTTCACCATGGGCTGTGCTGGTTATTGCTGATGGGAATTAGAGTCCAAGAAGAGCTACAGAGCTACATGTTACCTGGCCTGAGAGAAATAATTCTTCAGTATAGGCTCTTGTGAGAGATATTCGTTCTTAGTGTTTTCATCAGTGTGCTTCTTTGTTGTTTGTAGTTAGCTTGAATGATAATATTATTAATAGAACCAAGTACAGTCAAACCTCACATAAAGAGCACTTCACTTAAAGAGTAACTCGCTTAAAGAGCAGATTTTTCTCTGAAAGCTCGCTTCGCTTAACAAATAAAACCAACCAAAAACTCGCTTAACAAATAAATCGGGAGTCACAATCCCCCCCCACACACACAATTGGTCACTTACAATGGTGTTTCGCTTAAAGAGCAAACTCATTTAAAGAGCAATCCTGTGGAACGCATTATGCTCTTTAAGCGAGGTACAACTGTACTTGAATCTGTCAACAATATTGGTGGGAAAGTCTGTTAATGAATAAATTTCAATTTTTGTTTTCTCTATAGGACTTCAAGGACCTGGTAGACAAGTAAGTGTGACAGGGAGATCTTTTTTTATGTTCTCTCCAACCTTGAGAATATTTCTCAAAGCCATGATGTTGTCTTCAGTTCATTTAAGGGAAAATCAGGGTATAAATAAATTACTTATTTTTTCATAATGATTTTAACTTCACAGGAGATGACATTACTTTTCATGTGGTGCATCTTACACTTTAATTAGTTTTGATAGAAAGCACCACCTCACACTGCACTACTTATGTTACTGCTTCATGTTTGTTTGTTTATTTTGTATCCCACCCCAATTAGCATAAAACATTACTCTGGGCAGCTAAAAACATCCAACAAACAATATAACGATAACTTAAAGATAAACAATCAGCATAAGACCATTATAAAATGATATACAAGGCAATTTAAAACAATAAAAACAGACAATATAAACCAGGAATCGCAACCTATGGCCTGTGGGCCAGACCTGCGCCCACCGCCAATCCATCCAGTCCTCTGCGATCCCGGAAGTGGAAGTAAAACACGCATGCGCAGAACGCTAAATGCGCTTTTGGGTGGGAGGAACCATGTGAGCAGCCCAGTCAGCTGCCCAGGAGGTGTGGCCAGGCCCACAACCTGAAAACATTGAGAAACTGATACAAACCGAACAGCATTTTCTGCTGTTGGTGTTGAAGTGATGAAATAGGTAGGAGGAATGTGTTTTAGTCTAACAGGCTAACAGTCAGATGGCATTCAGAAATGTTTTTTGAAGTAACTATTTTAATTACTTCTGAGAATCAGGAAAATAAAGAGCTATTTTAAAAAATTGCAGTGGAAATGAACCATTTTGGAGGAAGTCCTTGGAACTATGCCTGTAATAAGTAGCTTTCAATATATATAGTATTAAATTTCCAGGCAGTCTCTGTTATCAGAGGTAGACAAAGTGAAGACCTTCTGATGCTATTGGACTGCAACTCCCACTAGCTTCTAGCAACGTAGAGCCCAGAAAAGAATGCTGTGAGTTGTAGTTCATCAGTGCTGTAGGGAGTCACATTTTGCCTAACGCTGGTATAATCCATAATGTGTTACTTCTTTCCAGAATTGAGGAGCATAATCTTAAATGGGTGAAAGATGGCAGCACAGATGAGGAGGCGGGAAGTACAAGCGATGATGAAGAGAGTGACACGTCTGACAGAGACTCAAGTGATGAGGAGGGGGAGAAGTCAGGCCAAGAAAAGCCCAGAGATAACAGTGGATCAGTGGAGTTTGGTTTGGAGGAAGATGAAGATTATAGTGAAGAAGAATACAAAGAAGAGGAGGAGGAGGAGGACGACGACAACGACAGAGTGGTAGCAGTAGAGTCAGCCCTTGAAGAATTCATGGCCTCCTTAGATTTTAAGGCTTGGGGGGAAATGTTGAAAAGTATAGAGCCAAGATAAGATCCAAATTTGGGCTTCCACAGTGAACCATAAGGACAATGATCATTCCAACTTCACAGAAAACTGCACCCTGGAAGTAAACAAATGGCCCTAGTCTAGATGCAATTATGTGCTGAGCTTCACAGCACTAAGCACTGTTACTGCTTTGTTGAGTTTGCCAACCCTAAAGTTCTGCTTCTAAGGGTGATTCAGATTTTTTGATTGTATGCTTGTGGGGTGGGGGTGGGGGTCTTTGCATTCTATATAACAATGGATGAAACAGGAAACATTAATGTGTTACTGTGTTTATTTTTCTTCATTACTATAGCAAGCACTGCTTGCATATTGTTATTCAGGTGGTGGTTGTTTTTTGTGGGGGGTGTCTTCAGGGTTTGTTTTTTCAGACTGTCAGCAAGCAAAGTCTCCTGCCTGGGGAATTTTGGATGTTATAATCCAGGAAAAAAATAACTCTGTTTGCGAATGTGGAAATATGGTTCTAATTCTCTCACAGTTACCTTTGGATGAATAAAATTTTACAACTGAAAATCATATTTGCTGTTATCTTTTGTAACCCCTTGCAAGAAGCTGAGAGCATGGTTTTCCATGGTTTTCGGTGTTCCCTCTTGCCCCCTGCAAAGTAGAAAGAAGTCTAGCATCTCCCTCCAACCAAACAACCTCCCTTGTTCTCTCTGGACTTGATTTCTGTGTCCTTAAACCAGAGGCTGGTCTGCAAACCCCCTCTTCCAACAACCTAAGAGGCGACTATACATGCTGGCTTAATGTCATATAATATTTGTTGCCATACATTTTATGTCATAGAATATTTTTAACATGTCCCCAACTGGATTCCTAGCAATGTGCCAGTTACATGGCGTATCACATGACTAAGAATTCAGTCAATAATTTATTAATGAGTTGCTCTTTGGTACACTGTGTTACACTAATGCACTAACATAATCAGAAACATTCACTAATGCAGTAGTCATGTTTTGTACTGTTCTGTTCACTGAAAATGTTTTTTTTAAATGAAAAAGCCTAGTCAAACTTTCTGGTCATCAGAAATAATGTTATTATTATTTTTTCAAAGAAATCCAGCTGCCTTCCATGAGTCTTTAGTGATGAATGGAGCTTCCTTGACTGAGATCCTGCTTGCCCAAATATGGTCTGAGCGTATGAAGAGGAAGTTAAGACATTCTAGCTTGAATAGACAAGAATTGAACAGCTTAAAGTACAGTACATGAAAACATTTTTATTTATTTGACATCCTATGTATAACTGCAAATGAAATAAAATTAAGCAGGAGTGAAAGGGTTAAGTCTGCTGTGTCTATTTGGCAGAAAGGAAAAATGCATTTTAAACCAAACTGCAGTTCCCAGAGCCTTTTCACTACTGCTGAGGCTTGGCTGAAAAAGAAAAGAAAAAAAAAGGGGGGGGGGACCCTTGACCATGGCCTTTTAAAATAGCAATTTTGAGATCTTTATAAATTTATTAAAAACCAACCCTTGCAGTTATCTTATCTGCAAGTGAATCATGGTACAGTGTGGTGTTTGTGGACATGTAAGCCTAACTATGTCATGGAGGGCAAATGAAAATAAAGAGTAAAACATTTTTATTGAAAATTAAAATATTTTAAAAATAATAAAAGGGGCAACTTTTTGATGTGGGGTAACATTCCCACAAAGTTTGATGGGATCCGTTCACTGAGCTAGTAAAAAAAAAAATTTTTAAATTGAAACTTCAAGAATCTCTTCAGTGTTCAGTGGGTCGTAGTGCTTAGGATGTTCCATTCTTCCTGAAAAAATAGCAGTTTTTCCAGGCATTGGCTTCTCCTGAGTGGGTTTGGGATTCCCGAGGAATAGTTCCAGAAACCGGTTTGCATTTCAGTGTGTTTCTGCCTGTTGGGAGTCATGTTGATGACACTGTCTAGCTCCTGTTGTACTCTTCCTCTGATAACATTAATTGGGGTAGGCTGTATGGTCCACACAAACCCCTACAGCAGGGGTGCCCAAACCTTTCAGGTCGCAGGCTGGTCACTTGGTTCAGGGAGCTAGTCACTATGGCCTGGGGGCCGGATCACACCAATTCATCCAGCCCACAAAGCCCTCATCGCTCATGGAAGTGGAAGTAAAACACACCTGTACATACATGTTTTACTTCCACTTCCAGGAGCGATGAGGGATTTGTGGGCCGGATGAACTGGCATTGGGAATTGGCTTTGGCATTGGTTCAGGTCTGTAATTTGCCTCCATTCATGGCAGAGGAAGATTTGTAGTAATTAAGGGAGTTTCTGCTTCTGCCTGGGTGCTTGCATGCATTGAGTCTGATATGCATTAGAGAGAGACCACAGGATGGAAGCACAAACTGTTTAAATACATAATGTCCATTTGAGACATTGTGCTTATCAAAGCATCATTTTACAGAACAGGATTTTGGTTGTAGAGTTGGAGGAGTCACCTAGTCCATTTCCTGTCAGCGCAGGAACTCTGCCACAGTGGTATTGAGTGGTCTCAGCAGTGCCAAGGGGTCATTTTTCAGTCTGCCAACAGCAGGGTGCCACAAGAGGCCATGCTGTGACCAAAGAGGCTAATTGGCAAATGTTAGTTATTTAAAATGACTGTGATGGCTTAGCTGACATTTTGTACCAAGTGGCAAAGTGAGTTAATTCTCTCACATAGGCATTGAAGGAAACCTGGGTGGATGTTTTCTTTCCTCTCCCAGGGCAGTGTTGCAAAACACACCAAGTAATAGGCATGTGATCTGAGGCTTTAAAGTGTGAGAGTGACTCACACTTCTTGCCTCAGACAGCTTGAGAAATGCTAATGGGTCATTTGACAAAAAACGCAGATGCTACCCAGGAACCTAAACTTACTTCAAGTCTTATCGAATTCTGCATCACCAGATCCTGCAACTGTAATGTAATTTCTCCAATTAAAGCTCGTAAACCAGGGGTTCCCAACCTTTTAATGCTGCGGCCCTGATCATTTTTGCATGCTGTGTCACAACCCACAAAGTCTGGTTTCTCTTTTACAGTCTGCTGTTACCGCCTCTGTTCACTTCTTGCATTGCGAATGATTGCTAGATGGTAGATTGCAATCATAAGGTTTTTAAAAAAACTATCTTGTTTCTTTGAATGAATGAGACATCAACAATACCTCATCCTTTGAAGGATTGACCTTTGGGGCCAAATGATGCAACAGCTCAAATCCTGTTAGCGTAGTAGCCTTCACCTGTTTGTTTGCTTTTATTACTTAAGCCTTCCCTACTTCTGTGTGAAGGCCCTCGTAAGTCCTGTGTAACCCCTTCCATCGACAAAAACCTGTGGCAGTTGTGTGATGGGAGGAAAAAGTAATAGCCGTGGGGGTGATTTACTCAGGACTTGTGGGGAGCTTGGGATAGAAGCAAGAAATGCCTACTTTCCCAAAAATCATCACCCTTGTTATTCAGTGACACAGTCAAGTCTGACCAGTTGCGATAAACCCATGGTCCACATCATGCCAGGCTCATCTGCCATACAACATCATCTGGAGTCTTCCCACATCTACGCCAAATGTGTCAACAATACTGTCTAACCATGTGTGGGGTGCACGCCAGATGGTCAGTTCAGCCAGCTGGCTCCTTTAAATACCCCACCTCTCTCCCTGTTGTTTTTAACTCTTTTAGCTTTTTAATTTCTTAATTTTAATCTTAACTTTTACTGTAATTATTGTACTGTATTTTTAACTATTTAATTTGCTTTACATTGTAAGCCGCCCTGAGTCCTTGGATAAGGGTAGGATAAAAAATGAAAATAAATAATAAACCATCTCATTCTCTGCCACCACTTTCTCTTTTTGCCTTCAATCTTTCCTAGCATCAGGTTCTTCTCCAATGAATCCTCTCTTCTCATTTGGTGGCCAAAGTACTTGAGCTTCAGCTTCAGTATTTGTCCTTCCAAAGAGCAGTCAGGGTTCATTTCCTTCAGGATTGACTGATTGGCTCTCCCAGATGATGGGCTGTGGGCGGTATGCACATGCCTTGCCTCTGATTCGGGAGCTGCACTGGTTGCCGGTTTGCCTCCGGGTGCAATTCAAGGTGCTGGTTATTGCTTTAAAGCCCTATATGGTAGTGGGGCAGGATACTTAAGAGACCACATCACTCCAAAAGAACATCTGTCCGTCCCACCAGAGCAGACCGGAGAGGCTCTCTAGTTGTTCCATTGGCCAGAGAGGCACATCTCTCTGGCACTAGAAGGAGGACCTTCTCTGTGTCCGCTCCAGCCCTAAGAAACCTCCTACCAACTAAGCTACATTTACAGATGGACTTGCTGTCTTTTAGGAAGAACTTAAAACCATGGCTGGTGGGACAGGTATGGAGTCCTGGCGGTACCATGACCACAGCTCTCTGGTTAGTTTGAGCTCCCTCTCTCCCCTGGTCTTATAATTTAATTTTTTAATCTTATCTTTGGGACTTAATTTTTACTCTTTTAATTATAATAATTAAGTGATTTTTTAAAATTTTAAAATCTTGAAAATTTAAATTTTTATAGTTGGGATCCTGGGATGATGGGATTGTATTGTATTGTGTGGTGTTTGTTTTAATGGTGTTGTAGACCGCCCTGGGTCACCCTGGCGAGGAGGGCGGTATACAAGTATGATAAATAAATAAATAAATAAATAAAATTTAAAGGTGTTTATTCTTCTATGTGTGGGACTGCCATGGCTGAAGTGGTTAATATGCCAAATATGATAACTGGAAGGTCGGCGTTTGATACTCAAGTACTGCACAACGAAATGAGCTCCCCTCTCTGTCCCAGCTCCTGCCAACCAAGCAGTTCGAAAGCAAGAAATTGCAAGTACAGTAGATAAAAAGGTACCACTTTTGTGGAAAAGGTAAACAGTGTTCATTGCACTCCGGTGTCTAGTCATCCCTGCCACATGTCCAAGGAAATGTCTGCAGACAGCGAACAGTGCTGGCTCCTTGGCTATAAACAGATGAGCACTGTACGCAAAAGATGGCCTGGAAAAAATTCCACCACATCATATCAGAAGATTGAGAAAACATGTTAGTGTTTCAGCTTGTCAGACCTCTCTCAAGTAAAGCTGGTGTTTTCACTCCTGATGACAAAACAGAGAAGCCTATGTAATATCAGGGGGAAATTACAATGTTAATGGTTAAAGAATCACTGTTTCTTGCAACCAGCATTCTGTAGCAGCCCTGAATTTATAGTGCTTTTGCAGATTTTTTTCTCCTAATTTTTTCTGATGGCTATAGTTGAAATCCTACTAAGGAAAACTGTAAAAGAAATTGTGCAAACATTTTTACTACTCACTGTTGCAACCCCCAACTGTACTATCTATTGTGTCATGAATGGCACTATCACAGGAGCAGCAAATGTGCAAAGGATGGCCTGGAAAATACCATCACATGTATAATTGCCCAAATGGAATGGGTCAGGTCAGCCTCAGTCCCTTATATTGTGTTGTTTTTTAAAAAAAACTGAGAAAAATATTTGATTAGAGAGTCCCCATGTGCATTCTACAGATGGGCAATTTTGCCATATTTTCTGCTCTCCGAACACTTTTAAACTTTAAAAAATATGTTTTAGACTACTAAAGCGTATGATGAAGTTTGTATTCTGATCTGTATTATGATCAAAAATCCTAGTTTTCTGTTTTTTTAATGTCATTTCCTGAGGCAATGTAATCCCCAGTAATGCTGAATTCCATCTACCCTTGGCATAAGACCAGTGGTGGGCCCAAAATTTTTACTACCACACCGTGGTATAGTGGGTGTGGCCAAGGGAAAATCCCTGCCAGAATTTCTGCTACAGGTTCTGGTGAGCTGGTGCAAACCTGCCGATGCCCACCACTGCATAAGACAACAGGATTCTAGCCAATATTGTCACCTGATTGACACTGAAATTTCTACTGAAAGCTAAGTTGAATCTTCCAACCACAAACAAGCCTGCAGATGTTTCAGAGAAAAAACATACAGCAAAATCAGCATGATTGTGTTCTAGTGAAGCCTGTAAAATCTATTGGTGGTTTTTTAATGTTCACTCATCACTGACTTTTATAGCAGCTCTCCAGTGGCCCAGTGGGTAAAAGCATGGTGCTTGGAGATAGAAAGCATGGGGTTTGATTCCCCGAGAGCTGCATGATAGGAGGACATGAAAGGAACCTCTTTCAGGCGTCCCATACAAAAATCCTTTCAACCCAGAGTAATTTCTGACACGAAAACACACACACTGACTTGTATTTCCTCATTTTCAGAGTGGCTGTTGCCATAATAGACTATAACCAAGACACCACAACATCTATGTAGCTTGTTCTCAGTTTCCTGTTGTTCATAATGTGTATTAGAGAAGACACTGCAAGACTCAGTAAGATTATTTTTTAAAGCAATACCGATAATACTTATATACTGCCTCAGCATTTAGAACATGGACTCTGCTGTGGCTTTTGTGAACCCAGCAAATGTCATTATTCGTGTGACAGACAGAAGCAAGTAGAAAAAAATGATAAAATGGTATCATTAGAACCATCATCACAAATCTTGAGTATTTCTGTAAAAGGCCCATAACAAATATGGATATCAGGTAAGTACTTAGAAAGCTGGTGAAATGAGATCATGTGGGAACATAGCCATGCAATCAAATTCATTGTCGAGATTGCCTGGAGCAACTTCTTTAAGCTGAACAAAATAACATGCAAAGCTTTTTAACCCTACACAGTTTCAGAGAGTGATGGAGGATATGAGAACTCAAAATGTGATTTCATATCTGGTGTTTTTATAACATACATCACAAACATTAATGAATGCTCAAAAGCAGCTGTTTCCATTCCCATATGAGATGTATTTATGATACAGTACTGTTACTTCACAGTGGGAAGATTTAAATGGTGTCTCCAAAGAAACCCAGAGAGAAAACCATGACCATAGATTTGGACAGGAATAAGCAGAAGGTACCTCCAGATCTAGTCGTAAATTTTGCAGCAACCCCCCTAAGAAATTATTAACCCCTTATTACAGCATGATTTTCTTCCCCTCCTGCCCTAAATTATGCATTGTGTGAAATCCAAGAATAGTTTATTAATATGGAGGAACATTGGGATTTGCTGTATACTGGCTTCAGACAAAGAGTTGGGACAAGTTACTTTTGTAAATTACAACTCCAGGATCCCCCATGAAGCATGGCTTCAACCCCCACCCCCAGCAATATAAGACAAATCCCTAGATCCTTGGATCCCTTGGAATTGTTATTCAGCAAGGAGTCCATAAATATGTAGACTTCTCCACAATGACATTCTGCACAACATCTGCCCTGCAGGCTTTTTTTAGCCATTTGGATATCATGTCACTTGCTGACTAGGTGGACCATGATGTGTGCCTTCCACTTTCACCTGTCCGAAGGGATCCAATGGGGGATGCTTTGGTGAGTTTTATTCCCACCCTAAAATCATTGCTGAGAGATGGACAACCCCACCTAGTTAGACTGCTCAAGGTTCTCACCTAGCAAGGGATCCCCTATATCAGTGATGGTGAACCTTGGCACTCCAGGTGTTTTTGGACTTCAATTCCAAGATGCCCAAGTCAGCACACCTGCTGACCAAGGCTTCTGGAAATTGAAGTTCCAGAGCACCTGGAGTGCCAAGGTTCACCATTGCTGCCCTATATCATTCCATAGAAACAATCTGTTTTCAGCAGTGTGCTGGGGTATTGGCTAATGTCCCACTCCACCCCAGCAATCTCTGTCCCTGCACGCAGAAATTTTTTTTCTTAACCAAAGGGTGAGAAGGGAGAAGCCAAGCCAGTGCTACACAGGGCTTAACTCAAGGAGAAGAAGAGGCAGGGCAGCGACACCAACAGAATAGGGACCTTTGTCCTGCCTTGTCTCTGGCCATTATACAGGTATATGTTCCTACCATCCTTCCTGGGGAATTGAACCCCGACCACCTACTTACAAGGCAAAATTTCAACCTCTAAGCCATGATAGTTTCACTACCAGAGGACTCACTACCTGAGTCGGCCCAATCCGAGTAGGGCGGTATAAAAATTGGAAAAATAAAATAAATAAATAAGTAAATGCTTTTGGCAATCTTATAACAGAGAACTTTATGTTAACCAGAATAAGATATTGCTTTTAAAATCCAGGCTGTAGAAGCCCTAAATTGGAATCAAACTCTGCCTCAGGAGAGACCCTATCTTTGAAGAAAGGATGCAACATGGAACAGTAATTTTATTATTATTATTTATTGAAATTATATTTATAATATTTTTTTAAAAAAATTAAGTCCAAAGCAGGAATAAAACTCAGTACCTTTTGGGCATACTCAAAAACACTAACCACTTATCTACTAATGATTTCTCCTTAAACCTGATTTTTTTAAAAAACAATGATATCCTCTCTGGTTAACATAGAGTTCTCTGTCTATCCAAGACCTGAAAGTTACAATTCTAGAACAGAGAAATTACAAAACTAGGATTGAAAGGGAGACAGCAGAAATCAAATACATCCATCTGTTAGACACCCATCGCAGGAGACTAAATATTAGCGAAGGGTTTCTGAGACATTATCAAATTTGATACACAGATTGCTATATGATTTTATATATTATATTACAACTTTCCTGCCAATTCTCTTTAGCAAAACAGAAAGTAACCAGGTGCAGTGTTTTTGTTTGTTTTCTGACATGCAGGTCAAAAGTTGATCAGAGACCAGAATGGGCTTTCTCAACAACCTTGAGATTGAAAGGGAGTCATTTAGAGCTAATCTGAATAATCTATTGTTGCTAATGGCTGTGTGAAGCTGTATTGTTGTGCCTGCTTGTCTGTCATCTTCAGTGATGGATGACAAAAATTCTACTACCACGCCATGGCGTCATGGACGTCATGGGCGTGGCCAATGTCATGACGTCATGACATCATGGGTGGAGCCGACATCATGACGTCATGATGTTGTGGGCGGGGCCAAAAATAAAAATAAATAAATAAATAAATAAAATAAATAAAATAAAAATAAGCACACACACACACACACCCCTCAGCCCACCCACCCACCCAGACAGCTACAACACAAACCCGTAAATAACTTAAATAAAATAAAATAAATAAATAAATAAATAAAAATTAATTAAAAATACAACCACCCAACCAAAACACAAATAAATCACCCACCCACCCCAAATAAAAAACCCTCATTTACTTACCTTCCTTGGAGCCGACGAACCCCCATGGCCCGGGGCCACCCGGCAAGGCGTGCCGCCCCCGACTGCGGCCTCCTCCTCTGAAGGCTGAGGCCACAGGAGCCACCGACTGCAGCCGCCATCCACAGCCGCAGCCACCGCCAGAGCTGCTGCTGCCTGCAGCCCTGAGGCTTCCTCCTCCTCCATGGGCTGGTGTCTTTTTGGCCCGGCTGCGGCTGTAGCCACGGCCAGGGGCGGCCAGGGGCTGGGGGCAGCAGTGGCTCTGGCAGCCGCAGCCGGGCCAAAAAGACACCAGCCCAAGGAGGAGGAGGAGGCCACGGGCGCCCAGCGGAGAAGGCTGCAGGCGGCGGCGGTGTGCCCCTCCTGGCGTCCCCAGGGAATGGGGGCTTGTCAGCCCTAAGTCCCTTGGAGGGCTCGGCGGCAGCAGATGGCCCAGAAAGGCTGGGGGAGGTGCCCTCCTCTGAGGACTGGTGCCAACGCCGCCAACGCCGACGCCGCAATGAAAGGTGCGGTTCCGGCTCCAAAAGAAAAATTTTAAAAAATTGGAGCCAAAATGGCTCCAATTGACTGCCATGTGCAGAAACTCAATCTGACGCATGTGCAATGCGTCAGATTGAGTTTCTGCGCATGCGCAGTCAATTGGAGCCATTTTGGCTCTGATTTTTTTAAAAAAATCTTTTTCTTTCAAAAGTTGACTCTCCTCCCGGAGAACCCTCCGGGAATGTTCCTACCGGTTCCGGGGAACCGGTTGGAACCGGGGACATCCCATCACTGGTCATCTTGCTTGACCACACTCTTCTCCCTTTGACCCCCTGAATTTGGTGTATAAAAACCATGCCTGTCAGTTTCACTCCTTGTCTGAAGAAGGGGACTTGATCCACAAAAGCTACCAATAAAAATATAGCAGTTAGTCTTTAAAGTGCTACAGAGTTTTTTATTTTATTTTTATTTTATTTTGTTTTCTGATATGCTCTGTTATAAGATTAGCAAAAGCAGCCCTATTGATAGTATAGTCACTGTAGTTTAGAGGTTGAAATTTTGCCTTGTAAGCAGGAGGTTGTCAGTTCAAATCCCTAGGGGGGAGTTGAAATTAGAAAGCAAGTGGGAACATATATAATTTTTTAGGGTTAGACACCCTAATCACTCCCTGTCTAGCACCCTTTTAGGGAAGCCAGAACCTCCTGTCTGTTTTAGCTTTCCTGACAAACTTGTTTCACTTCAGCAGCATTAATCTAGGTAGGAGAGGGAGAAAGAGAGTAATTTTGGAGCGGGAGCAAGATTGTCATTATGCTGTTACAAATTATGCTGTCTTTGGGTTTTCAGTCCAGATTGCAATAAAATATGTGCCAGCTGGGATGAACATCTTCACATGTTTTAGAAGAAATACATAGCATTGAAATGAACTACACTACAGGATTGGGAAATGATATATGAGATCACTGTGGCTGATGTGGTTTCTTGCGTCTCTGAGAGGGTATCCACTGCTAAAATGACACAGTAAGGGGGGGTGGGGGTGCTGTCAGCACTTTCCAACAAGTGTTGAGTGTGGTTATTGTTTTTCCTGTGATGTGGTCATGGACTAATTTTAAGCAGACACGCAATAAAGCGTGGAGTCACTCCTCTTGCCTCTCAGTTTGGGAACAAGTTCCACTCTAGAAAGAACTCTGATCCATGAGAAGCTGAGACCCAACCCAGCTGTGCATCCGATTCAGATCAGATGAGGAGGGGTTAGAACCTGAGGAAGGAGAAAGAAGGATTTAACAGTATTATCTTCTCATTTACAAACTGAGGTATGGGAAAAATTTGAGCAATTTTCTTTATATTATCTGAAACAGAAAGCCAAAAACATAGTATTGTCTGAATTTTTTAAAGTGGTAGCCATGTTAGTCTATGCAAACATAACAGAGTAAATAAAACAAAAGAAAAAAAAATTGCAGCACTTTAAAGACTAACTAATCTATTTTAATGTTAACTTTAGTAGATCAAGTACTTGACCAATGAAAGCTAATATTAAAATACAGTACTGTTGTTACAGTGGTGAGATTCAGCAGGTTTGCACCAGCTCGCAAGAACCGGTAGCAGAAATTCTGGCTGACCCTGCCCATCCAAGTTTTGAAATAAAGTAGTCCTAATTCGGGTACAACGCAGGGCTTTCCCCCTGGCCACAACCACCACACCATGCCCACAGAATAGGTAGTAAAAAATTTGAATCCCACCACTGAGTTATTATTGTTGTTGTTGTTGTTGTTGTTGTTGTTGTTGTTGTTGTTATTGTGCCACAATGTTTTTGTCTTTTTTATTTTGTTTAATAATCTTTGGTATTGTCTGGTTAATTTCAAGATCATTGCCTCCTTTATCTAGTCACATTAGATTCCCAGGAATGAGAGATATGGAGATTCTTTCACTGTTGTCAGTGAGAAAGATATCAGCATGAATTTACTGTGAGGAAAATAATTGAAAAAGTCTCTGGGACAAAAGGAGTAGTGAGATAATACTGATAACATCAGCACAAAACACAGAACAATAAAGGGGACAAATGTTCTGTCTGAATGGAATTCCCCAACCTGCCACAGAGACATCCATTCTTAGTTTCCATCTGTAAGGATGTAAGGGTGGCAAAAAAGGAGATGGCTAGATGGTATTGTTGATGCAATGGACACAGAATTAGGCAGATTGAGGAGGATCGTGGAGGATGGGGGTGCCTGGTGTGCAAGGGTCCATGGGATTGCAAGAGGTGAGAATCAACTGATTTATAAAGTTCCTTTGCTATCTCTTGCATTATTAGAGGCAATCCTCTGCCCGTTCTTCTTGTTTATTTCTGCTCCCAATGAGATCTTGCATGATGGAGACTCCATCCACCCCCCTCTTTTTTTTTGCTTCTTTTTTTCTTTTGCTTGTTACCTAGAATTCTGGCTGTATCTACAAATGGAGAGATTTCCAGGAATTAAATACTTCCTATTTCTGTTCCGTGGCTTTGTCTGACATATGAGGAATCTGCTTCATTTTGTGGAAGCCAGGGAAGCAGTTGGGCTCAGAAGATACCACATAGTTAACTCAATACTAAAAATTGGTGCCTCCAGGTGACCAAAGACGCCAGCACCGCTACTACCACCGCAGCTGTATCGCGGCCAGCCACTCCACGGATAAATGTACTGTATATTTGTTTCTAATTGAATTATGTACAAGGGATAAGGACTTTTCCCATTGTTCTGTACTGTATATCCTTGATTGTTTTGCATCTCTTTGATTGTACTGTATTTTTATTGTTATTTTTTATGATGATTTGTTGACCACATTGATTGTATTATATTGTTATATTTATAGGGTGTTTTTATGTATATTTCATACTGTAACATTGTTAGCCGCTCTGAGTTGCTTCGGCAAGGAGAGCGGCATATAAATTTGAATTTAATAATAATAATAATAATAATAATAATAATAATTACTAGCAGGGAGGGATTTTCAGTATTGAAGATTTCTCTCTATCCCATATCAGAAAACAAAAATGAAAAAACAAAAACACTGCAGGACTTTAAAGACTAATTTCTATATTTTAATGTGAGCTTTCATGGATCAAGTCCACTTCTTCAGACATGGTGCTGCAATAGTTTTTTCTTTTCTTTTTCTGATATGCCTGACCCACAGATTAACATGGCTACTATTCCAAAAAAAAAAAAAAATCTATCCCATGACTCCCACAGCTTTCACGTTATGAAACTGGTCACTTATTAGTCACAGAAGCCACATGAGAGATGGGGATTTTTTAATTACCTTTTTTCTCTGCTGGTGACATCATCACCAGCATAATCTATGTGATTTCAGCCGATAGTGATAGTTTCCATAGTCCACAAGACAGCCTGAGAAGCAGTCAGTCTTGACAGGGGATTCTGTGTGTTGTAATCAAAAAAAAGTAACTTCCCCAAGTTTTGGATCTGATGCTGTAGTAGACCTCAGTCTTCATTGCTCAGTTTTGTGCTATATTTTCATGGACCAAATTGTTGCAGGAGCAGAGATGGAATTGGTGCTCCTGAAGAATCTGGCCAAATTCATCTGGAGAGATGTATGTGGATTTTATCTCATCTGGCTTGCTGCCAAAACAGTCCTCTCAAATACCTGTTTGACTGACCAAACAAGTAAGTATGAAATTACCACTTTAGAAAAGCTGCAGTGCTTTCCCCTTTTTGTTGTTGTTGTTGTTCAGTCGCACAGTCGATTCCGACTTGGCTTGTGGCTTGTCCAATACTGTTTTCTCAGACTGGCAATTGCTCTTGCTGTTCATGGCCTTAAGTGGAGCTCAGAAACATTATTTCTTTGGACTATAAACCATCTGGGAATTCTGGGAGTTGCCGGGTATTTTTTTTAAGTACTGTATACTGTACATTAAAGCCTGCCCTTAATCAGAAGCCTGATCCTAAACTCATTGCTGAGCTGATATATTGGAAGTCTCACTGGGCTGAGAAGATACCATGTGATTCATTCTATATCTTTGTTTTAACCCTAGTGCATGAGGGTTAAAAATGAACAATTGTGTGCAGATTTAAAACGTCCAATTTGAATGCTCTCCTGATGTAAAAAATGAACTCAACAGGAAACATAGAAGGTGTGATAGTGCTAAATCCCAGCCCTGAAACAAACACCAGAATAAGTACAAAATCAATAACATAACATATCTTTAGTGGGGACAGAAAAATTCAGGAAGGCTTGTCGTGATGGGTTGCAGGGCGTATAGGAGAGTGGCCAACGTGGATAAGTTTCCCTCAAGAGCCCTTCACTGGGGAGACCCCAGACTTGGGGCTCCCTCTCACAGGCAAAGTCCTTTTTAAAAGTTCAGCTGCATGTCTGCCCTGAAAACTCTCCCCTTCTCCTCCTCCTCCTCCTTCATGAGGCTTCTCTGATTTGGAAAGTGGCACTTTTGCTCTATGCAGACAGAGTAGCAGGTTAAATAGGCAATACTGCTGAGAAACAGTAATTGTTTATATTTTGCCAACTTCCCACACTGACACAGTCTCACAGTCTCACAGAGCAGAGCAGATGTCTCTGAACTGACACTTTGCGGATACCTTCAAAAGGCCATAACATGTGGGCTACTTCATTTCTCAGGCCAGGCCAGGGACACAGATGTCCTCCTTTCTCTAGATCTGAGGCTTCACCCTGGCAACCTGATTAGAGTCCCGAAAGTCCCTTCTTCCCATAGCTGAGAATCTTTGCAAAACAGTCTTTAGCTTACCTTTATTTACAGGCTTAGCTCTGCTCTGTAGGAAAGTTCTGCTTATTAGCTGGGTAGTCAATAACCAGACTTCTAGATATCTTTCTTGGCTTTTTATTGAAGAAAGAATATATAGATCCAAAAGTATATCCAAATACAGATTATAGTAATTCTACTATAAGTTCCATTTCTAAATGCTCTACCATGACTCAAAGATAGAGTCCCTTAATTCTACACTAACAAGAAAATAAGAAAGCAAGAGAATAACTTTCCTCACCTGAAAGCATCTCTGTTCATGATGTCCATTGGGGAGCGGGCAGAATGCCCCCATACCTGGATTCCTTCATGGATTCAAGTCACGGGTCAAATTGACATGATATGAGCCCTCCTCAAGAGAAGGCTGACGGACCTCAAAACTGGCCCTTCTTTTATATGATTTTTAGCCCTCTTCTACCTCCCTTCTGAATACTAGGTATGCGGTGGTATGTGGTGATGACCTAACTATTCCTTTGATGTACCACATACTTTGATGTAGTTTGAACAGGTGTTCTTTTGATGCGCTACATTGTCAGGTGTCTTAGTGATGTCATTTGTTCCTTATCTATGTGAAAGGCTGTTCTCCCCTTTCTCAGGAATGTTGAGAATTAAGTGATGTAACTTTGGGAAAATCCCCCTCTGTTATCTAACCTGACCTAGAGTGTCTGGGTGTTTCACGTGAACATACTTGGTATGTGATGACTTAATGCTTAGCAGGTGTAATGGAATGTGATCAGCACAAAGTGTCTCCATTATGAATTCAGCTATTCTCAAAGTTACAGAGAATATGATCTATAAATCCTTAACACTATAAAATGTGAATATGTAAATATGAATATTAATAAAATATAAAAAATAAAGACAGCTCGGTCATATATTGACCAGCTATAGCAAAGAAAATTATTGTGGCAAGGCTCGGATTACGACAAGGCCAAGATTTGTCGCCCTTGTCACTGAGATAACAATTATGTTAGACTAAGATAATTCCTAAATGATCAGTGACAAACAGATGCTTTTATAACAGCAAGTGCTCTGTATGGATAAACCCACAGGCCTTACTGCATTTCTACATTATCAAATTTGATACACAGATTCCTATATGCTGCTAGATATGTTATATATTACTGTATATTACAACCTTCCTGCCAATTCTCTTTAGCAAAACAGGAAGTAATCAGATACAGTGTTTTTGTTTGTTTTCTGACATGTAGGTCAAAGGTTGATCAGAGACCAGAATGGACTTTCTCAGCAACCTTGAGATTAAAAGGGAGACATTGAGAGCTAATCTGAATAATCTATTGTTGCTGACAGCTGTGGGAAACTGTAATGTTGTGCTTGCTTGTCTGTCATTTTGCTGGAACACACCCTTCTCCCTTCTAACCCCCCCCCCCCCCCCAATCTAGTGCATAAGAACCATGCCTGTAAGTTTCACTCCTTGTCTGAAGAAGTGGACTTGATCCACAAAAGCTAACAATAAAAATATAGCATTTAGTCTTTAAAGTGCTACAGTGTTTTTTATTTTGTTGTTTATTTTGTTTTGTTTTCTGATACGCACTTCTACAGTCACTGAATTTCTACAAAAATGGAAAGCAAAACCCTAGTTTAACAGAAAGCTGAGATTTCTATTGGAGGAAAGACAAACTTCTGGGCTCTAAATATTTACTACTGGAACTCTCATTATTCATTTCCATTGAGCACAGTGGCTAGAGTTTCTGGTAGCGAAAGGGCACTATCATATTCCCTTCTTCCATTGTATAAAGGTGATCAATTAAGCATCTCCTCCTCCTCCAGCAGACTTCCCTTTGCACTAGGTCTCCTACTGTTTGTGAGATTGGGTGCAAAATAAATTCCAGGATAGGAGGGTGTTGTAGGGCAAAAACCCAATCAGGGGTGTGCAGGGCACCATGGGAAGGCACTGGACAGGGAGTGGTGGGGGTGTCTATTGAGGGTTGGGGGGGAATCCCATACATTGATATTGGCGCCCCATACATTGCTATTTTCAGGGTGGGACAAAGCCCTATTGCCGGATATACCAGCACGCACCTGGACCCAATGGGTTGTTGCCCCTGTACACATAGAAAATGTCAACAGGATTTTGACTGCCAAATAAAAAAAAAATAGGAGAGCCAAAATTTCTCCACCACTTCTATTGTTTTGATACCATCACATACCTGAAACTGGATGAAATTAAATCTCTTCATGTTCCTGTTTTCGACAGGTTGTGTTAACACCTCCGTATCTGTGTATGAAGGAGAATCAATAAACATATCCTTCAGCACCAAGGAACCAGTCCAAGACCTTTGCCTTTGGAATAACTCAACCTCAAAATGGAATCTTGCTTGCTTCTTTATTCAAAACATCTGCAAACCTCTACAATTTGGCTTCAAAGAGAACATCTCTTTGAAAGGTGAAACCATGGTCCTGCAGAACGTGACCAAACATGCCAATGGGATCTACAGGCTGTTGAGCCAGTCTGAAAAATGTGTGGCCTCGATCAATGTCTTTGTGTTCGGTAGGTCTGAATCCAGATCACTGTGGCTATGATTGTTTCTTATAGCTGCTGCTGCTGTTGCCATATCCGAATCCAAATATTGGCGATCTTCATGATGATCAGCCATGAAGATTGTCATGAGACTATAAGGCAGTGGCCTTTCATCTGCCTTCCACATCGGAGCATGACACCTGTACCACTGATCCAGTTCTGTGAGTCACTTTCCGGTCCTGTGCCTTTTTGGCACACAAAGTCCTCCTCAGCACCAGACAAGCATTGATGAAGCTGCTGCCTTCCATCAGGAAGGATTCAAGTGGGATTTAATCCACTTGGAGACCATCACCCTTCCTTGTGGACTTTGACACCCAAGGCTGTTAACCACCAGCAGACACTCAGTGTTGAGTCGCTGACAGTATGGTCTACTCCAGGGGTGCCCAAACTATGGCCCATGGGCTGGATCTGGCCCACAACTCAAATTCATCTGGCCCACACCACCCTTATTGCTCCTGGAAGTGGAAGGGTGACACAGGCTGGATGAATTGGTGTTGGGGGCCGGATCTGGCCAGTGGACACCCCTGATTTTAGCAGAGAAAATGGCAGCCTAATATCTATCTCATCCTGTTGCAAAACAGATTGCAAGGCACATTTTACTTCCGCTTCTGGTGGGAGGAACCACATAAACGACCCACTGTACCATGTGACCGGCCCACTGAACCATGTGACCGGTCTATGGTCTGAAAAGTTTTGGCACCCCTGGTCTACTCTATTACCATAGCAGGATAACCTGACCAGATTTCTTATAGCAGAAGGGGGAGGGGTAATTTTGGTTCTAAAAAAAAATTTGCATTCCAGTTTGTGTAGCTGGTACAGCCCATGATTAATGGATAGCATTCAACTCATTGAGAAAAGGGCAAGTTCTGGACATCTTGAGAAGATACATGAAATAATCCAATCACATCAACTCCCCATTTTCCCTCACACCCAATTCTGAGAGGGAGGACCAGCTGCAGGTGTCTTTCCTTATATTCCTCAGAAAGAAGCTACCACAACATGTGTTTTTCAATAACTCTCATGTTATTGAAAAATAAGCATGAATAAAGAAGCTTACACACTACAGAGAAGGATAGAGCTGTTTAAAAGCCTCATTGGTGTGTTAGGTTAATTAATTAGCCAGCACATGGATGATGCCAAATCTCAGACTGAGTGATCAACTCTATTTTCTAGTTAAAGACATTTATTAAGGAACATGGATAAGGAAAATTCATAAATCAGAATGAAAGAATAACTGACCAAATAAGCTTTTGGGGAATTGAGATTCTTTAACGCAGTGTCATACAAAGACATGGCCAGTCTCCTTCACAGGCAAAGGTATTTCGTTGGAGATTGAAATAGCTCTCTGAGAAGGAAAATGAAGCTGATTCTCGAGCTAGTCATGCAGATGATTTCAGTGAGGCTAAGAGACTAATCCAAGTCTGGCCAGGTTATCCTGCTATGGCAATAGAGTAGAGCATACTGCCAGCTCCTCAACGGCAAGCATCAACAGCAGTTAACTAACCTGACAACCCTGAAGACTAGCGGCCTTGGAGAAGTCCACAGGAAAGGCTGTTGGTCCCCAAGTGGATTAAACCCCACTTGAATCCATCTTGCTGAAGGGCAGCAGCTTCATCAATCCTGGCCTGGGGCTGAGGAGGACTTTGTGTGTCACAAGGGCTCAGGACCAAAATGTGATGACAAAAACCATTATATCACCACTCCCATATCTATTGTAGTCTAGTTTCAGACTGAAACTGTACATAGAAATGTAAACAAAAATATTTAGGTGGCTCATTATTTTAGAAAGATTTCCAAAAAGGGAAGCCCTACATTTGTTACAAGACAGACTGATACAGCTTCACTGGAAGTGAAAGTGCTATTTTCCATTCCAAGAGAGCTGGGTTTCTAGCCTTTGTGTAGAAAGGAAATCTACCACCCCACTGCGCAGCTTAAAATGAAACAAAGTCACATCATAGATCTGGAAATACTTCTCTTTTCTGGGCTTTCCCATCATTTCTCTATAGCCACATCTCTTTTAGTTCTTTGGGCTGTGAATAAGGAAGATAGTTATCAAGCAGCCTCTCAGACATGATGTTACTTTTTGTGACATTTCCTTCCCATATTTGTTACTCTTTTATAACATGCTTCTCTTAAGCCTGCAATCTAATGTGGAAGGCCATTACAAGGAGAAAAAGTCCTTTAACCTTTCTCCTCAGGTGTTTTCTTGCTAAAACTGCCTCTTCCCTGAGCTGTTTCACTCTATAACAGGGTTTCCCAACCTTTGGTTTTTGGACTTCAATTCACAGTAATCTAAGAAGCCAATTCCCCAAAGCACTTATCAGTCAATGTACTGACTTAGAACTTCCAGGAACTGAAGTCCCCCTGTGGGGCCTGGGGCCCATTTTGGGAAACACTGTTCTATAATAAATGCTACAACAAAGGAAGGGAGAGGCTACACAATCTGCATGGTTCCCTTAAATATTGCCTGAAATCCAGCTCTTGGGGACATGAAAGGAGCCTCATTTGGGCATTCCCTGAGTGGAGTTTCTTCCACAAAAATCTTTTCAACCCAGAATAGTTTCTTACATAAAATTATATATCATATAGTAAAACCAAACTTGCTTAAAGAGCAGGATTTTCTCTGAATGGTCGCCCTTGCTTAACAACTAAAAACAGCCAAACACTCACTTAACAACTAAATAGAAGTTCACACACACACACCCATCACAATTGGTCACTTACAATTGCAGTCAGTGGCAGCACTTTTTCCAAGAGTTTTGCTTAAAGAGCTACTCACTTAAAGAACAACCCTGTGGAATGCATTATACTCTTTAAGTGAGGTACCACTGTACTGTACTTGCAATTTCATACTTTTGATCTGCAAGGTTGGCAGGAGCTGGGACAGAAGACAGACGCTCATTCCATCATGCAGAAGCCGAGCTTCTTAACCACTGACCCACCACAGAATGTGATGACATGGGCAAATGGATTGCAATTTGGATCTCTCGTGATCTCTGATTATACATAGGGAATGCTTTCTGGCTGGAATCTGATCAAGGATCTGGATGCTGCTCCTGGATAGGAAACAAGCATCTTGTCTAGTGATGTCCTTGTCTCCTGCCCCTGCATGCTCTCCTATCGCTCAAAATTCTCTCATTTAAAAAAAGTACTTTGAATTCAGTGCTAGATCACCTCAAAAATTTAAAACAAAAAGCTTAAAAGGAACAGGAAAAGAAGCAAGCAAGCTGTAACAAAATATAGAGCTATGTAATGTCTTTATTTGAAGACCAAGCCACTTTACAACAAAGTGTGAAATGAAAGCTAGAGACAGGAGAGAACTATAGGAAGGAAGGATCAACATGTACAAACACATCCCATCTTTTACTGGTGACTGCATGGAGAAAACTCCATTCCAGAAAGAAATAGTAGAAGGTCTTCATCAGGATAGGGGGGAAACCGAGTTGATAGGGAAAAGTACAGACAGAATCAAATGCGCTTTAACATCATGCAGTCAATTTAAAAAAAACATTTGACCATGTAGTCAAGTTTAAGATCAGGCATGGTTTCTGAAAGTTTTGCAATTCTATAGTGCCTAAGTCTGTTGTTCTAACTTCTTACAGATCAGAAGGATACTAATCTTTTTACCATTTTGCCTCCAAAATCACAATCTTCCACCATCAGATTAGAAGAAAAGAGTAAGTAGACAAAGGGGTGAAACTGAGAAAATGATTATGGGTTCTGTAATTCTGCAGTTGACTCTTCACAAAGATATTTGGGGAAATCATTTCATTCTTTTCTTGGTGCTGTTTCTCCTGAAGTACGAATATTGGAGTACAAAACAAAGGGTCACTCCCATCAGGTTTTGAGGAGATGTGCATCTTGCAAGCATTTTCCCCTCCTTTAAAATACAAGATGTGGCTTATGTTTCCAACTTGTTCACTTACTGCCACTGCAATGCCTTTTAACAGGAACTTGATCTTGAAAATTAGCAGTGGTTTTGAATATTATATCTCCATGCCCCATCCCAAAACAAAGTACAGTACAGTATGACTTGTTGATCTCTGCTGTTCAAGTTGCTTTTCAAGTGGGAAAGGACAACTGAAAGCAGTGGTGGGAATCAGCAGGTGTTCACCAGAACCAGTAGCAGAAATTCTGGCTGGCCCCACCCATCCAAGTGTTGAAATAAAGTAGTCCTAATTCGGGTGCAATGCAGGGCTTTCCCCTGGCCATGCCCCCATACCATGCCCACAGTGTGGTAGTAAATTTTTTTGGAGCCCACCACTGACTGAAAGATATTTATCTTGTTATGTTGGTAACTGCTGGCCTTATTCATGACTGCTTATGTTAGTATCCCTCTCTCCCCTAAGGAGCTCAAAAAGGTTGTCTATTGTTTCACCCCCACAATTCTGTGATGTAGGTTAAGGTGACTGGGTCATCCACCTGACAGAGGTCACCTCAATACATTTTGTGCCTGATTTGAAAGTGTCTCTCTTTGGTCTTTGTCTGACAGTCTAATCTTTACAATTGTTGCTTGCATCTTCCCTGTGGTATAAAGCAAAAGTATATATAGGGGTACCTTTCATAATAGAACACATATGTGTATGCATTGGGTAGCAGGGTATAGAACTCACATGTAGCTCATTACAAATAATAACTGCAATTGCTTTTTGGACAAATACTCTCCAAATAACAGGGAATCTTGGGAACCATACTTCAGAATAGTTATTGTTCTCATCTCTGGTTATTTCATTGTAATTCATTCCTTTTTTTCCCCTGAGAAAACTTGGATAACATTGCTACATTAGGCTTAATCAGGTTTTCCTGACCATGTGGAGAGTGTTTGTATATAAAGGGGGTAGAATTAGAAATTTGTCTCTGCTCTTGCATTTAACCCAACACTACTCAGTGTGTAATAAGGCTAATACAATTGTCATTTGGGGGGGGGGGGATAACTGTGTAGTATCTCTATAGCTTTATAAGTACTTTTACAACTATAAACTGTGGCCTCACTAATTATGGTGGAAGGAGTAGCACATGATTCAAGTTTTTGCAACTACTTGTACTGGCCCTCATGTTATAGCATTCATAATTTTTTTTAAAAAAGAAAGAAACAGGAACTGTTTTTATTAGAAGAAGTAAGGGGCTACACAGAAAAAGCCTCCTTGAAGACAGTGATATTTTTTAACCATGATCATGAGGCATATCCCTGGCATCAGCCACCTTGTTGTGCCAGCTAATCTTTCTCATACAAGGTCAGGCAAAATGAACTGTGGAATGAAAATACCAAAAGGTGGTTCCATTTTAGCAGTTTAACGTCTGACCTAGACAAGAAAGAAGAAATGAGAATGTAGATATTTTTTAGAAATTGTAACATTGACAATAACTACCGTAACTACATGGAGCTTTTGTAATTGCTAACTATAATTGTAAGTAGTTTTTTAAAAAATAACTTTCCAAGCTGTGCTAAGGTATCCATCGCTTACCCACAGTAAGTAGGGAAGTAGGGAGAAATCTCCGAATCAGAATTTCCAACCTCGTGACACTGACATTTGGCCTCACATGACACTTAGTAAGGCTATTTTCACCACTTCCTCTTTAACAATCTAAACACAGGAAAAGGCTGAATAGCCTGTTTCCATGAAAGAGAAATGGTATTCAGTGGATGAAGGGGGGGGGGTGTCGGTTGTCAATGAGCCATAGACCACTCAACTGATCGAAGTGATCCAAAGTGTGTTGGATAGAGAGGATAAAATAACCTTTTCGGTAATACTATTAGAATTTGGATCAGACTTCGGGAAATTTTCTATGAAGCTTTTGACAAAAAATCCCATGACCAACAGCACAAAACTGCTAAAATAAAAGGGGGAAATCTGTTTGAAACCAACCAGGACCACTTTCCAAGGCTGATAGAGTTCACCTGCATCTTGTGAAGAAGAAAGACAACCGAACGCTGTCAGTGAAACTGTCTCTTTTGAGAGGCAGCTTCTGAGTACAGTGATGTAATCGCTTTACATTTCTGGCCATTGGGTCTTTCAGTCAGCGTTCGGTTGTCGGTGAGCCGTCTGCCGGCAAAAATGTCACTTTTTTGAGGCATGTTTTTCCTCAATATCTTTGTGGTTGATACTTGTGGTTGTCACTTGTTCGAGACACACCACTGATATGGACACTCCAATATTCTTGACCAGTGACTTTAACATGAATCCAACGGTGAATGAAAATGATGCTTGGCTATTGCCATACATGAAAGAAGAATACAAACTGCAGCATTATCCCATTTTGCCAAAAACTATTGGAAACACCACCATAGATAGATCTTACCTTTGCAAGGCATCTGAACCCAAATTTAATGGTTTATATCTCGTACTTCAGCTGCCACAGACCTATTATTCACCACCTAT
This sequence comes from Furcifer pardalis, assembly GCA_030440675.1. Taxonomy (NCBI): domain Eukaryota; kingdom Metazoa; phylum Chordata; class Lepidosauria; order Squamata; family Chamaeleonidae; genus Furcifer; species Furcifer pardalis. The sequence continues at coordinate 157,308,165 of CP126893.1, forward strand.
CATTACGTGATAATCAATAAATACATTTTATGGACATAATGTCTTTATTTTTCTCCTTTTGAAACATTTCCCTTAGCTAATGAATGAAATAAATGATCTAATGAACATAATTCAACACATCGAATTCACGAACTAAATCTCTGACGGTAGTGTCCTTAGACTCTACTTGCTGCTTTTTTAAATGTTAATTTCAGACCAGCTTTTTCACTCTCCTCTTTCAGCCTCATCAAGAGGCTCTTTTAGGTCTTCTTCACTTTCCACCATTAGTGTAGTGTCACCTGCATATCTCAGGTTGTTGCCTTTTTGCACTAATGCAAAGCTTGATTTTCTTCCATATCTTCCAATACTTGGAAATGGGAGAATGAGTTCTGTATAATACACAGAGAATATTGTATTTAATTGTTACAGTTACTATATCTCTTTTCTCTTGCAGGTGACATGATTTGGGCCTATTATTATATCCTTGCAGTTCCCATATTAGTTATTTCAGATTTCCTGTGAACATAGAAATGGCTGCTGTTTCCTGTCCTAGTGAATCTTCTTAGTCATCACTAATATATTTGTAAAGCTTTTTTCTTACTCTGCAATAAAGATAGATTTATTTTTGGAGACTGATCCAAGCAAATCCATGCCTAGGCCAATATAACAACCAAAAATAAATTACAAAACCGTTGGCAAGTGGGAAAGACCCTGTCATATCCAAGAAGACACAAAAATGGGAGAAATGATATGGATTTCACCAGTAGATCCTTCAGCACTGTGAACCATGGAAGTAAAAGAAGATTATACCATTTGGGTTGCATCAACCAAAGTTAATCAAAGGCTTCAATGCTTGAGTATTGTGGTTTCCCCTGTACTGCATGGATTTGGCCATCCATATCCTTGATGTTTAGATAGCAGCAATAAATTAGAGATGAAACAACAATTTGCTGGCAAGGAGGACAAAGAAAAAGGGGATACCGCTTCCACTGTTATAACCCTCACCAAATATAGAAGCCAAATGACTTCGTAGTTGAATATTTTTTCAACACTGGAGATGGGAATTCTGGGTGTTCTTGCCCACAGTCACACATGTATATTTTGATGACCTGCAACAGGGTTTATTATTGAGGCTTCTTGACTGTCTGGAGCCTACTTCTTGTTGTTACTGACACACACACAAAGTGGTCCCAGTGTTTTCTGGGAGGCCTAGGACTTTATGGTAGGTGTATTTCTTTGGGAAGTATAGTGTCTAGCTGCAATGAAACTACACCCACACACACAAAGAGCTAGGCCTCCCAGGAAGTACTAGGGCAGTTTCCTTTTTGTTCTTTGACAACAGGAAGAAGGGCCAAGACAGCTAAGCAACCTGAAGATAAGTCCTGTGGCATGCTTGTAACAGACCTGTTACTCACAAGTAGAACTTCAGTCTACATGTAGGTGGGACCACACCTGAATCCAAGACTTTAAGCTTGCCTTCTTACATACCCTGATCTAAATCTAGGTTGTAAGTAAGGTAGTACTTAGCCAAGTAAACACTCCAGTCACCATCTTGTCTTTTTAAAGTATATTGTAGTCAAAGTAAGTTACAGAACAAAGTTTTAGGAAGCAAAGATTTCTTTGTTTCAAAAGGTCAGAAAGCTCATTAAAACAATGAAAGCCTATTTTATGGGGGAAGCCCTGGGGGCCCCTCTTAGATTAAAAACCCCTACAAGACTTACACAGTGTTGAGCACTGGACCAAGAGAAAGTCCTGCCCATTTCCTCTGGTTTTTATCTTCTCAAAAAAATTCTACCCTCTTGCCATTCCCCTAAAGGAATCCAGCCAATGGCTACACAGTATCTCATGTCTGTCCAATTTAAGTTTTATTTCTTCTAAACCATGAGGCTACCATGTTTCGACTACCACTCCTGCTCTGGAATGCACCATAACTCCTCTCCTTCAGCACACACACACACACACGTACACCAATCTCCATTACAGACTTGAAAAACACACAGGCCCTATTCTAATCATGACATGCTTTTCCTTCTGGGGGAAAAAACCCACATGGAATGTGTTTTGTTATAAGTAGGACAAGTTATAACTAACTTAGCAAACAATAAAGCATACCCAATTACAAAGGGTAACATCCTGAGAGCTATCTATTGCATCCAGTAGCAGTTTAGTAACAGTTTAAACGAGGGGTTCCCAACCTTTTTACACCACAAACTTGACCATGCTCCCCGAACAGCTGAATGGGTGGGTCACGTGGTTCCCCCCACTATAAATGCTGCTGTAAAATGCATTCATGGCTGTTGTAAACACATTTACAACAGCCACTGGTGTGTTTGCGCAGGTGCGTTTACAACTGTCGTAAACACGTTCACTTCCAGTGCAGTGGCGGTGGTCTTGCAGGCCACATGAGATGATGCCATGGTTTGGGTCCTTGTTTCAACGAACCATCTGGGTATTAATGTTACTATAATGCAAGGCAAGACAGCCTGACCATCCTAGAAGAGTTTATTCTTCTATATTGCTTTTAAAGTCCTTCAAAGCTGTTGAAAGCATATAATAGGCATGTGATCCAAAATGTCTTAACATCATCTTACAATTATGTAAAATTGTAGATATTTAATACTTAAAATTACAAACTTTTAACACAGGAGCAGAAAAGGAAGAAGACAAAATGCTTTGGATAAAACCCCTATACATAAAGTACTTTTAAAATTTTGCAAACATGTAACAAGTACAAACTGAACTCAAGTTACAGGCAAGTACTGTACATAAAATATGAATTACAAGTTACAGGTATGCACTTTAAAAATGAAAAGCACTTCTGTGAAACATTGAAAGATTAAAAATAAATTTTTTAAAATAAAAGCATTTCTTTGCTTTTAAAGGTTTCCCTTGCTCAAAAGCCAGTTGTATCTGGCTCTAGGGTTCAGTGCTCATCTCTGTTTCAAAGCCAAATAGCCAGCGTTGTCTGCTTCTGCAGATGTTTCCATGGTCATGTGGCAGGCATGACTAGTCACCGTAGTGCACAAAACGATGTTTATCTTCTCACTGAAGTGGTCCCTATTTATCTACAGTATTTGCAATTTCTTGCTTTCAAACTGCTAGGTTGGCAGGAGCTGTGACAAAGACGGGAACTCATTCCGTCCTGCAGTATTTGAGAACCAAACTTCGCCTTTAAGCATCTTCAAATGGCACACAGTGAAATTACAATATCTATTCATCCAGCCATGCTGCCTTGAATCTATCTGTTGAGCCCTTCACTTTTGTCTCATCAACACCAAATGATCCCATACATATATATTAGATAGATGTTTTTCCCATATTGGGATACTGACATATGCTCAATGGAACAGATTTATATGGTTCTCTTCTGATTAAAGAATAGTGGGTTTTTTCTCCTCAAGACTGGTCAGGTCACATCACCAGGTTGTGTACTTTTATCAGGAGTTTCTTCCCATAAAATATTTCACCTGTTACACAGAGACAGCATCTGTACAATTTCTTAGACATACAAATGTCTTGCTTTTACACGTCAAGATCAGTGGTAGGCATTAGCAGGTTCACACCAGTTTGCCAGAACCAGTAGCAGAAATTCTGTCTGGCCCCACCCATCCAAGTTTTGAAACAAAGTAGTCCTAATTTGGGTACAACGCAGGGCTTTTCCCCTGGCCATGCCCACCATACCATGCCCACAGTGTGGTAGTAATTTTTTTTTGAGCCCAGCACTGGTCAAGATCATATTCATGCCTTACATTCTGACTGGCAATTTCTTGACTGGTATCAACCTCACACACCCCACTCCATCCCCCAGGAAGCATTTGTATGTATTTTCCACATTTCAATGAATTCAATTACCTTTCACCTTTCAGCATTTGACAATGTGACTCCAAATTTAAACTCTCAGGTATCGATCCAAATACAAATTTCAAGGAGATAAATAGGAACCACTTTTTGTGGGAAAGTTAACAGTGTTCCATGCACTCCAGCATTTAGTCATGCTTGCCACGTGATTACGGAAATGCCTGCATTTGCTGTAAATGGAGATGAGCACTGAACCCTAGAGTCAGACACTAGTAGCTTTTGAGCAAGGGAGAACCTTTACCTATACTTTACAATGAAATAAAGCAAAAGCAAAATCAAAGTGATCACACTTATATACCACCCCAAGGTCCTTAGTGCCCTCTCTGGGTGGTTCACAAGTTAAATCAGCACCGTCCTTCAGACTAATATCCACCAAATGCTTTTAACTTCAGCTCCCGTGGTTACTCACAATAGCTATGCAACTGGAGGCTAACAGAAGTTGTGATCCAAAATATCTGAAAAGTACCCATTTGGGAAAGAAGCAGCTGAGGGCAAACACTTGCACAGAACTGAGCGAGTTGAGGAGGATGGTGGAGGACAGAAGTGCCTGGCGGACAGTGGTCCATAGGGTCGCAAAGGGTCGGAATCGACTGTGCGACTGAACAACAACAAAAATGCCGGCACAGTGTATCATAAAGAAATAAAAGGATCAGCAGTGAATGGTGCACTTGAGCCTGACATCTCTACATACAAAGGGTTGCTGTCCAGCTGGGAAGTTACAGTGGATTTTGCTGTAGTTTGGTAGAGTATGGTTTCTCTTCCACCTCTGTTTGCTGTCCTTTTTGCTGTGCAGTACGTGAAGGAAGCATGCTGCGAAAAAGGAAGAACTTGACTTATTTGCACAGAAGAGGCACACTCAATGATGTCTGTGGGGAAAGGAGAGGATGCTTGCCACTGGAATCCTAAAATTATAGGCCAGAATCCTATTACTGATGCATGCTGACAGAAGTCCCATGGTGTAAATTACAGCAGGCGCATTGCCAGTGTATGCATATCCAACCAAAAGAAAGGAGAAAAAACATTGTGATTCCTTAAAACTGCCACATGGTCATACTTCAGTGCGAGCTTTTGTGGGTTAATTTTAACATTAAGGTTATGCTGATTTTATATTTGTTTTTAGATAGTAATGGCACAGCGGTAGGTAGTATTGCTATGTTCTTAAGGGCTTTTTGGATTGTTTTATATTGGCTTTAACTTGTGTACACTGCCCAGAGTCCATTGGATTAGGGCGATATATACATCTATTAAATTAAATTAAATTAAGAGGAAATGGACTTGACCCCCAAAATCTCAAACTAAAATATAACTATATCTTCTCTTGTTTTGTCTTGTCTGATATGCTGTCCCAGACTGACTTGACTGCTTCTTTGAAAAGTGACACTCTGCATAAGTTACAGGATTCTGGCCTCCTATTTTAAAGTACTGTACACAGACAGGGACACAATGTTGTAGTGATATATACTAAGCACAGCCTCTCGTCTAATATTCCTCTAGGCAGTTTTACCCCCTCTCTGGAAAAAATTACTGTGGACATCCTTAGTTACTCACTCCACTCTGCTATCTGAGCTAAATCCCTGCTATTTCCTGCTTAATCTGAATACACTCATAGATCTCTGGTATAAGCCTACTGTACTTGTATTCTCTCTCCTTGAGATTGTTTTTGCAAGCCATCTAGACAATAAGCCAGTGAAATGGTGTGAAAACCATGCCCAGCCCTCAGCTTGACACCTAGAGTTGCCATAATTCTCTTCCACAAAACCGGGACAGAAGTATACTTGACAAAAATTGGCAGGTTATCTACAAAATAGCCTTTTAAAAACAAACTTAATCTAATGACAGTTATAAAACACTTTCACATTAAATATAGCAATACGTAAATTAATTTATTTACTGCAGATAATTCTTACTGTAAGATGATCTGTTGTACTTCTGAGAAGTCATGTTGCAGTCAACTCTTAATGTCCTCAGTTCCAGGAAACACATTGGTCACACTTATCGGGTGGTGGTGTGAGGCAAGGATGTTAAGATTTGTCTCCAGGTATACTCCAACTCCAATGTGGCAGGAAATCACTCATTTGATAGTGAGAGTTTGAATTTATTTTAATGGTGTGTTATAATATACAATCACTAAGGTTTATAAATTCAGGACTTTAACATGATTTTTATTGAACTGGATAGGACAATTTTTCTGACCTTGAATCCGGGACAATCTCGGTTTTCCGAGACATATGGCAACCTTATTGACACCTCAATGCCAGATTCAGGCCACATGATACATTCGATACACTGTCTGACAGCTCTAATGTGAAGACAACATAACACAATGGAAAGTAAGCATGGTAATGATCCTTCTGGCCAGCAGCAAAATAAAGGAGGCGGGTGTGTCATATGGTGTGCAACACACACACACAGAAAGAAGTGGTAAGTATGGGTGTGGCTTCATCTTAACACACCCACATGGAGGTGGTAGACATCTCAGCAGCTTACAGCAAGTCATAAGACTAATTGATGAAAGAAAGAAAGAAAGAAAGAAAGAAAGAAAGAAAGAAAGAAAGAAAGAAAGAAAGAAAGAAAGAAAGAAAGAAAGAAAGAAAGAAAGAAAGAAAGAAAGGAACCAGTATGGTATCTCATGGAAAGACCATGAGAGAAGCGTGCAGTAGGAAACACAAGGGAAAGAAAATAGGATCTGATTGTAAATAGCAGAACGACCAGCACCTGCTTTCCCTTAGTAGATAGTTCAAGTAGAAAAGACATAGGGAAAAATCATTTACCTTTGATACTATCAGTGCAAGGAGACCGAGTATTAGGCCAGATAAGCTCAGGCGGATGATGTTGGACATCCTGTAGTCTCTTTCATTTGTCACTTTCACTAAAGACATGGGAACATCCACATCAACTGCAGAGAAGAAATAGGCATCACCACCACCAGTCATATAATCATTTTGACTTACATGCTTAGGGAGGATGGGCATTTTGGCCTTGAGGAAGCAAGTTCTGAAATCACAGAAGAAACTTGGATCCAATGAATGGAAATTGAAGGAGGCACATAAAATAACAATCACTGTTCTAGATCTATAAATCTCCAGTTATGTTATTTTAGGTTCTGGACTTATTCTCCTTGCACAAGGAGATGTGAGAATGGGGAAACATGCTCTCTGGTGGCAGTGCCAATACTGAGAGTGGCTGGGAAGATGGTAACTAAGAGGAGGGTCTTCTTGGTGGTGCCACCTACTTTATGGAATAAACTACCAAAAGAGCTGATGGAAGCTTCCTCTCTAACAGCATTTTTAAAAGACTTCAAAACTCATCTATATAATGAGGCATTTAATGACACTCTTTTCATTAACCCGGTTGCTTGAATTGGTTTTGTTACATGGTAATCTTTAAATCCAATCAATCAGTCTGTGGTTCCAATTCACCCATTGCCAATGTACAGTATTTTGTACTTTTTGTATTTCCTTATACTTCATCCTGTTATTTAATTATTTGGAATAGTAGCCATGTTAGTCTTGGTTCAGGCATATCAGAAAACAAAATAAAAAAGACTGTAGCACTTTAAAGACTAACTGCTATATTTTTATTGTTAGCTGTTGTGGATCAAGTCCACTTCTTCAGCCAAGGAGTAAAACTTACAGACATGGTTTATATACACCCCTGAATTTATATGCACCCCTGAATATATACCAGTAGGGTAGCATGGGGGGGCAGAGGGGCGGCCCACTCCGGGTGGCACTTTTTGGGCATATGGGTGTTCTTGGACTACAATTCCCAGACTACAATTGGCTGAATCCCACGCTACGCTACTGATATATACCCCTGAATTTGGTGTATATAAACCATGCCTGTAAGTTTTACTCCTTATCTGAAGAAGTGGACTTGATCCACGAAAACTAACAATAAAAATATAGCAGTTAGTTGCAGATGATACCCAGCTGTACATCTCGGCCCGTGGGGACCCAAGCGGTGCAGTGGAAGTCCTCTCCAGGTGTCTGGAGGCTGTGAGGGTCTGGATGGGGGACAACAGGCTACAACTGAATCCCGGTAAGACTAAGTGGCTATGGGTGAGGGGTCCTGTGTTATCACAGGAGTTGCCAACTTTGGTTCTGGATGAGGCAGTCTTGCCCCAGAAGGACCCGGTGCGGAATCTGGGGGTCCTCCTGGACTCACGACTACTGTTCGAAGAACAGGTGGCAGCCGTGGCCAGGAGGGCTTTTGCACAACTTCGTGTAATTCGCCAGTTACGCCCCCTCCTAGACCGGGATGCCTTGCTCATGGTCACACATGCCTTGGTCACCTCCAGACTTGATTACTGTAATGCGCTCTACATGGGGCTGCCCTTGGTGACCATTCGGAGGCTGCAGCTGGTTCAGAACACGGCAGCTCGGGTAGTGATGGGGTGTGGGCGTTATGCTCGGGCCTCACCACTGCTCCGGGAGCTGCACTGGTTACCAGTATGCCTCCGGGTGCAATTCAAGGTGCTGGTTATTACCTTTAAAGCCCTATATGGTAGTGGGCCAGGATACCTAAGAGACCGCGTCACCCTAAAAATGTCTGCCCGTCCCACTAGGGTGGATCGGAGGGGCTCTCTTGTGACTCCATCTGCTAGGGAGGCTCGTCTTACGAGCACTAGGAAGAGGGCCTTCTCCGTGTTCGCCCCGGCCCTTTGGAACCTCCTTCCAACAGAGCTGCGCCTGCAGACGGAGCTCCTCCCCTTTCGAAAGGGGTTAAAGACATGGCTGGCAGGTCAAGTGTGGGGACACAATAATGTAGGTTCCCATCCAGGATGGCTAATTTAAGGGTAGCCATCCCCCCACCACCTGGTATTTGTACCTGTTATCACTTGTCTCTATCTGTTTTTTAATGTTTTAATGTTTTAAATTTTTTATGAACTCATGAATTTTTAATGTTTTATAATATTGTGTGTCATAGACTACCCATTGCGGTAATGTACTTTGTAAGCCGCCCAGAGTCGGGTCTTCCCGAGTGGGGCGGGGTATTAAATGCGAACAAATAAATAAATAAATAAATAAATAAGTTAGTCTTTAAAATGCTACAGTGTTTTTTATTTTGTTTTCTGATATTATTTAATTATGTGACCAGTGCCAAACATTGGCACTTACAACAAAAGTTGATCACCATGGTAATGAGATGTCTGAGGAAGGCTGCTGGAGTGACTAGCAGAGATAAAATCAGGAATTAGGTTATAAGGAAAAGAATTGGAACAGAACCAATCTTGCACTACATCCAGAGACAACAAATAAAGTGGTTTGCCCATTTGGAGATAATGTCTTGGAATTCCATATCCTACAAAGCTAATGTGGAAAGGGGAGAAGGACCAGGACCACAAGGCAGACCCAGAGGAAGGTGGTGAAGTAGCATCAAAGAAATATTGCAAGAACACCAAATAACACTGGTGGAGGACCACAGAAGTGCCAGAAAAAGAACCTTGTATCTCCTTCGAGACCCCAATGGAGTAAAAGAGGAAGCAAAGAAAAATAACATTATTTCTCTCACCATTGGACACTGTTAGGTTGATGTTGTCCAATAACTTTACACCCAAAGCCAGGAACGTGATGGAATAAACCCCAGAATCCTCAGCTCTTGCATCCCAGAGGATCAGAGAAGCATCCTCTGAAGACAATTCCACACGGTTTTCGTATCCTGCAGTCTTCCAAATGTTGATATTGCAGGAGTTCTTCCAGTACTGGGTGGCATTATCTGCTTGGCAGTTATCAGCGATGACAATGAGAATCAACTTGACATTTGGGCCAGTGAAAAAATGCCATCGCATTTGAAAGTACTCTGGCACCAAAGCAGAAAAATTAAGTGAAGCAGGAAGTAAGGCTGTATCACCTAGTGAAACTAAAATGGATGACTTGGGAACAGTCAACAAAGAGGCTGCAGCATGGCCTGGCACGGTGAGAGAACAAAGGAAAGGGTAAATTAGATGATGGGAGTTGTGGTCTAGAGAGCTTTGGCTGGTCTAGCCCAAGACCATTGGCTTCTGAAGACCATTCATAAAGTTTGTTTTTTGTTTGTTGCATTTCTATCCTACTCATCTGGGATATTTTCCCACTCTGGGTGACGTACAACATATTTAAAAAAAATCTTTACAATGACAAAAGGAATAAATTATAAATATCTGCAGGGACAAAAATAATTATAGCCCCATTAAAAATGCCAGTGACAAAAACACCTATTGGCAATGGAAAGGTTAATCAGAACCATTAAGACCATTTGATGTCCTTGAGACTATAATTAGCATCATCCTCCATCAGTAAGGACATTAACCATTCAGACAGAAGTCTTTCCCAGTCCTTGCTGAAAATGTCAGAAATAAAATAAAAAATCTTTTACACGGAGAGCACATGTTACTGTCTAACTACTGAGCTATGGTCCTTCCCTTAAAAAATAGGACTGTACACCCCATATTTCCAAATCAAATTGATTTAGATGACAACTGTGGAAATGTTCTTACACTAAGAGCATGCTCAGAAAGGGCATATAGCTCTTATGGGTTGCTCAAAGTTACAGCATCCACACATTCTGGATGCTAAGATCCCCAACCTTCCTCCAAGAACTGCTTTTTGAGTCCCTGTCAGACAGTTGTTTTATTTTGGGAGCCCTCAATTTTAGCCTATTCCCACCAACTATGGACACCAAGAATGGATTAAAAGTGAGCCCTGCAGTTGTCAATTGGCTGCTTATATAATAAGTTTCCAGTACGCTGAAATGACTTAGGAGCCACTTCTCCACTAGAAATTGAATACCTCTCCTGAGCATCTGTGAACAGTCAAGGGAACTGAAATAATTTCTTTTCTTTTTTCATTGTACTGTAGTTTGAGCCCATTATTATGTGTCCTGCACTCCAGGATTACCAAGGATAGATTCTGCTCTTCCTCTTTATGGCTACACTGCATAACAATGAATACTGTTTACCTTCCCACCTAAGGAGTACCTATTTATCTACTTGCAATTTCTTGCTTTCCAACTGCTAGGTTGGCAGGAGCTTGGACAGAGACAGGAACTCATTCTGTCGCGCAGTACCCAGGTCTCAAACTGCTGACCTGCCAACCTTCCAGTCATGGATTGGGTACATGGCCATGGTAAACCAGTCCTTGAAAGCCCTATTAGGTTCACCATAAGTTGGAAGTGACTGGATGCCATGTAACATCTCCCCATATATGGCATTGATCAAATTAAAAGCCCCTTGCAATTGTTGAAATGTTTAATTGACAAAGCTATCACCCACATACAGCAAATGTTGCTCTATGGAGCTCTAAATCAAGAGAGATTTGCAGAGAGCAGCACAACTAGCACATTGGACTAGTAAACTATACAACAAAACCCAAGTAATTGTGTTTATCACAACAGCAGTTTAGTACTGGGAAATATCATTTCAGTCTGCAAATCATGAATGTACAGATAAATAGTGCCCGACCCATTCTGAGATCCTTTTGTCAACGGTTTCATTATGTTTAACATTTCTATCTACTTTTCCTCCAAAGGGGTCACAGCAGCATACATTTTTGATGAAATGGTAACCATGTTAGTCTGCGTTTTAAGCATATCAGAGAGTAAACAAAATTTTTTGTAAAAATGTTGTGGGACTTTAAAGACTAACTGCTGCATTTTAATGGTAGCTTTTATGGATCAAGTCCACTTTGTCATGTATACATGACTCTCACCTATTCTGCTCTATCTTCACAACAACACAGGAGACAAGTCAGGTTGAGAAAGAGAGAGGGAGCAACCCAAAGTCATTCAAGGAGTTTCACCATATGTCATATATATAAACAGCCAGGAGTTTGAGGGTGGGCAAACTGCTAAATCAGGGTGGGCAACACAGTCCCTGGCCACCCCCTGGCTATGGCCCTGAATCTAGCACTCTAACCACTACACCACACAGCCTCTCTTTCATGTATCATGCTTCTTTTGTCTGTCTCCTGCAGCCTGTGGGGTCATCCAAATAAATCTTCCTTTGATGTCTCTGGTTTCCTAACTGTTCTTCCCGGACCTGCAGAAGTAAGTTTCTCTGTGACCCCCTTTACTCACCTACCAACATCAGGGACAGCCACACTTTTGCCATTACAATAAAGGATTATCTTTCTGTCTGTTCTGTCCCTCGCTCTCTGCTGCACTTATAGGTCTCTGTTATTGTTGTGCTGCTATGTCAGTAAACTTCCCTCTGACACTCACATGCTCTGTTGAAGGGAAGATGGAAGGAGCCAGGGCTTCCGGAGGGGTCATGGCCTGTTGGCTCCAGCCAGACTTTCAGGGCTCTGGTTGAAAGGGAAATCCAGGGTTTTAAAAGAGCATAGATGCATATTTATAACATGTAAATAACAAGTTTGAGGTTGGCAAAGCACCCTCCTGCTTTTCAGGAGGATCATTTCCCCAGTGCTTAGAGTAGAAGATGACAGAGAAAAGTCTACAATTCCTAAGCCAGCACCACTAGGATTCCAAGCATATGCCTGACTCCACTGTTCGTTTGTTTTTTTAATGTTTTTAAATATCAGAGCTAGTTATGCTTCGTCTTCTCTCTCCCACATATGCCTCTGGCTCAGTGGTGGGCAGCCAAAAATTTTACTACCACACTGTGGGCAGAGCTGACGTCGTAGGCGGAGCTGACATCATGGGTGGAGCCAATGTCACGACATCATGATGTCATGATGTTGTGGGTGGAGCCAACGATGTGGGTGGAGATAAATAGGTATCACTTCGGTGGGAAGGTAAACAGCAGTTCATGCACTCCAGTGTCAAGGTATACCTGCCATATGCCCACAGAAACATCTGCAGACACAGACAGCACTCTTTGGCTATAAACAGAGATGAGCACTGAACCCTAGAGTCAGATACGACTGTCTTTCAGGCAAGGGTGACCTTTTCCTACCTTTACCCTTACTGTTATACTAACTAATTGCTCTGTACCTCTGTACCTGATGTGTATAAATTGATGCTATGAAGTCTAACTCCTATGTCTGACTAAGCAGACAGGATCCATGAAAGCTAACATTAAAATACAACAGTTAGTCTTTAAAGTGCTACAATGTTTTGGGTTTTGTTTTGTTTACTCTCTGATATGCTTGATTTTACAAGTGTGATGTCACAACTATTTTCATATTGTTCCTGTTATTTAAGTTTCTTTTTTTAAAAGAGGAAGAAAAACAAAGAGAGTAATAACAGAAATTTAATTGCAACATATGACATATAGTAACATGCTCATAGGAACAAAGAAAGGTCATGATGATTCAGAACAGATTAGTGGCTTGGCATTAGTTTAAAAAATGCAGTACAGGGCTGTAGCCAGGATTCTAGATGGGGGAAAGTTTTTCAGGAAGGGCAACAGTGTCTCACACACACACATATAACATTGGCATCCCAGGGAGGGTGGGTGTTAGCTCAGGAGGGTTTCCACCCCCATCCCCCTCTGGCTGGCCCTGAAAGAGTTGGGAAAACTTCCAAACATTCGTAAGAACTCTAGGTGTCCTTTTGAATGATACAGTATATCAAGTATTTCCACCTGTTGATTTAAATATCTACTAAGTACACTTCAAGAAGGAACACCAAAAATAAGATTAGCTTAGATTTGAACCCTGGGTTACCATATAAGGAAAAGATGTGATGTCTGTAGTTTGGGGTAGGAATCATGTGACCTGGACTGGGCCAATAGGTTGCTCCAAGTAGAATGTAACCTTCTTTAAAGGGGAGGGTTTTTGGTTTTACATTTCCATTTTTGGTTTTACATTGGGTTAAAAGGCCAACTTATCTACTGCTTAATTGTGCCTTCTTGATAAGACATTTAGGAGCTTGTTAAAGCATAAATGCTGCTTAATTTATCCTCAGAATATCTCCAATTATGTTAGACAAAGAGGAAAAAAGGAAGAGTAAGGGGTGACCAGATGGTCAGAAGGGTTTAGGCATTAATAGAATATCAATATTTATTTATTTATTTATTTTTATTTAATTAAATTTATATTCCACCCTACTTGCACAGGCGACTCAGGGTGGATTACAACCAATATACAATAAATAGTTAAAAACTCTAAAAAACAAATTAAAAACCATTTAAAACAACATCTCATTCCTTTAAATAAAGGATTAAGAGGAATAAAAGGTTAAATGTAAGATATTAAATAATATGTTAAATAAGCCAGCAGGGAGGGATCAATAAGCCATCATTACCCCACATCAATTTCCTCTGAATGGTCGCCTCACTTAACAACTTGCAATCCCCCCCTTCCAGAAGTCGCAATTGGTCACTTACAATGGTGTTTCACTTAAAGAGCAAATTCACTTAAAGAGCAATTCCGTGGAACACATTATGCTCTTTAAGCGAGGTACCACTGTACTTCTCATTGGCTGTTTCACAGTCACAAGATCAGAGTGGTAAAGCTCTCCTAAAGGCAGTGATGGGATGACAAAAAATCTACTACCACGCCATGACGTCACGGACGTCATGGGCGTGGCCAATGGCATGACGTCATGACGTCACGGCCGACGTCATGACGTCATGACGTTGTGGGCGGGGCCAAAATAAAAATAAATAATAAATAAAAATAAACATACACACACACCCCTCCCTCTCAGCCCACCCACCCAGACACAAATAAATAAATAAAATAAAAACAACCACCCACCCAAAACACAAATAAATTACCCACCCACCCCAAATAAAAACCCCTCGCTTACCTTTCTTGGGACCCGGCACCCCGATTGCTGTCCACAGCCGCCGCCGCCGCCGGAGCTGCCTGCACCCCTGTGGCGTCCTCCTTGGGCCGGTACCTTTTTAGCCTGGCTCCGGCCATGGCGAGGGGCGACGGGCAGCCGCGGCTGCCGCGCCTCCCTGGGCCGTCCCCATGCCGCACCGCCGCCGCCTACAGCTTCCTCCTCCGCAGCGCGCGGCAGCCGAGCTCAAAAGGGACCGACCCAAGAAGGAGTCCACAGGGATTCAGGCAGCGGCAGCTCCGGCAGCGGCGGGCGGCGGCTGTGGACGCCGGGTGCAGGCACCCGGCCCACAGGCGCCCGGCGGAGGCGGCGGCAGCGGTGTACCCCGCCGGGCGTTCCCAGGGCATGGGGCTTGTCAGCAGCGGACGGCCGAGGCAGCCCTCAACGTGCCGCGGGGAGGCGCCCCCCTCAGAGGGCTGCTGCCGCCGCCGCTGCCCTGAAAGTTCTAAATGTTTTAAAAATCGGAGCAAAATGGCTCCAATTGACTGCGCATGCGCAGAAACTCAATCTGCCGCATGTGCAATGCGTCAGATTGAGTTTCTGCGGATGCGCAGTCAACTGGAGCCATTTTCGCTCCGATTTTAATTTTTTTTTTTCTTTCGGTCAGGCGTCCGGAACCGGACGCCCCAAAAGTGGACTCCCCTCACGGAGAACCCTCCGGGATTGGTCTTACCGGTTCCAGAGATCCGTCTAGAACCGGTGACATCCCATCACTGCCTAAAGGTCTTAAGAAGAACCTATTTTGGCAAGTGCAGATTTGTCATCTTGATTATCGTCATCAGCCACAACTCGATCCGAGTATATGTTTTTTCTTCCCTAGGGCACCAGGAGGCCTGGTCTTGGGGGCCAGCTGGTTCTGCACTGCCTTTGCCCTCCGAGGCAATCAGGAAAAATGCCACTGGTGTGAGTTTGTTTAAAGTGGATCCCAGCTTGCCATGAAGTGACCCACATACTATGATGTTGGAGCCATCTCCTGTGGCACATATTAAATGAGACATGCACATATGAAATGAGACAGGCCTCTTCCGCCTCCATGACTGTTGTGAATCAGAGTTCCTCCTCTGCTCATTTTGCCATTGGACCATCACCCCACCTAAAGGGGCTCATCTCCCCATAGCTGTTGGCTCCTTTAGGGAGTCAGGTTATTTACCATCGCCCAACACTTGGCATTGAGGTGCTGGCTGTATGGTCTACTCCATTACCATAGTGAGATGTCCAGCCAGACAAGTCTTAAATACTGTGCACGGAACATAAATGTTTCAACAATTTACAAAGCAAAATATCTCTCCAAGTAAAGCAACCACCTTCTACTTTCCTTACTACGTACAAGTAGTAGTAGTTTATGCCAGACAATACAGGTTAATACCAGCCTGCCCCAAGAGACTATTGATACTCTGCTCTTAAACTGCCAGACACATTCCCTACATCTGGAGCTGTGCTGTAGATACATGTTTTATAGCACCTATTTTGTAAACAGAGTTTTAGACTATGCTCTCTTCAGAAAGATTACTCTTGCTGCAATTTAGTTTAGATTACAGCCACACCTTTTCAGTTTCTCTTTCTCATCAAGGAAACACCTGTTTTTCCCCACTGGCATTCATTCCATATCATCTTGATTATATCATATATATACCAAAAAACCAGACTCTTTTATCTAGCTGTTAAAAACAGAAGTTCTTGACATCTGGTTTGCCATAGAGACAAAAGGAGAAAAGCAGGCAGTAGGATCCAGTTTACAATTTGGGATGAAAAGTGGGCAGTGGATTTAAAAGTACCACAGCCAACTGTCTCTCATCACTCTTAGATGCCACACACACACACACCCAGACTGCAAACAAAGATGATCACAGCTCTGAAATAAAGGGGCAAGCTGCTAAATGTGGCACTTGAGGAACTCCAAAGAATATAAGACCAGATTTTAAAAATCATGTATTATATGTGTCAAAGCACTAACAGTCCTTCATTGGAATGTGAGAGTATTGGTTGATAGATTTTATTTAACCACACCTTATTTTTTCCACCTCCAGCATGTCAGACAGCTAAATCTCATAGTCTCTTGTAGAGAGTAGATCTAGCAAATAGATGGGGAGCTGTTAAATCAACTTTAATATAAATACAGTGGTACTTCATACAACGAGTTTAATCTGTTCCATGGGGTTTGTTGCTGTATGAAACAATTGCTATACGATGCATGCATCATACAGCGATTTTCCCTATGGGATGCAACATACGATTTTTTTCACTAAGTGGTTTTTCCCATTGAAAAATTGTTGTACAATTTTTTTCCATAGGGAAAATTGTTATGCGGGATGCCATTTCCCCCCAAAACCTTGTGTTTTATTTTTTACAAGATTACAAGACAAGGATCCAGAGAGGGACAGCAGAAATAAAATACATCCACTTGCTGGGCAACCCATCTCAAAGGTCTGAATATTAGCCAAGGGTTTCTGGGACATTATAAAATTTGTTTTGCAGGTTGTTGTATGCTGTTATACTATATATGTTGTACAGTATGTTATATGTTGTTATATTATTATCACCTTCACATAAACTTTTCAGTAGCATTCCCATTCAGATGAGAGTAAACAGACATATTTACTTAAAGGCTAACTTCAAAACACTTTTTTGTGCTGATGACACTTCTCATAATTAAGAATGTTAAAACTATATTTGCCAGCATATAAGATGCATCAGAGTATAAGATGCTCCCCATTGTTACCCAAATTATATTTCACTATAGACCACTGTATACAGTACAAGACCCACTCAATTTTTCCAGTTTATTTTGGGGGGGGGGGGAGAGTGAGTCTTATATGCCAGCAAATAGGGGAAATAAGGAACAATCCTTTGAAATTAGGAAGAGATTGAATGCACAAGACTTGCTGTCACTGTGGTCCTTGTGTTGTGGCGTGTGGCAAAACCCTGAGGAGGAAAAGCTCTCAGTTAAGGGCCATCCCAAGAATGTTTGCAGCCTGAGGCAGAGCAGACACCTGATAGACTTTATTTTTTAAATTTCTATTAAGCTAAAGCTTATCCCCATTTCTCTACCAGCTCAATTGGGAAAGAAGAGAATACAGCTTGGCTAACCAAGCGACTGGTCATGTATAAGAGAAGTTACTTCCTTTTCTTGAGAGCTAAGAAAAAGAGTCAACATGCCTTAAAAGGAAAACTGCTTACATATAGGAAAGTATTTTATGCAACACTTTGCAAAGCTACCTGTATTTCTTTCCTGTTTTCCACATGTAAGGCAATGGCTTAAGACTCTCATATAATTTGAATCAATATCCTGTATTTATTTTATTTACTGGTTGGAGAAAGCGTCTTTTGATGGGATTAGAGGTAGTTATGATTTTTTCCCCTATGAAGCTTTGCAACCTCTGTTGGAGAGGACACTTGCTCACTCTCACTCACTCTGTGTTTGCCTCGCTCACTTTCCCTTTCTGTATCCCATGTGATAATATGCTTCTGTTTGTTAATAAATCAGGTTGCCTAATTGGCAGCTCCAGCCCTTCCTCTGGTTCTGGGCAGGACATAGGCCAGTGATGGCAAACCTTTTAGAGACCGAGTGCCCAAACTACAACCCAAAACATACTTATTTATTGCAAAGTGCCAACACAGCAACAGGGGAGGAAGGAAACACTCCCATTGGGCTGCTGGGCAGCGGGACAGGGTGAACTCTGTACTGGGATGACTGCACGGGTGCCCACAGAGAGGGTTCTGAGTGCCACCTCTGGCATGCATGCCATAGGTTCCCCACCACTGGCTTAGGCCCAAACCCTGCAGTTCCTTACGAAAAAGATGGACAAACTGCTCAAGGTTCTTTGTAAACAAACTTTGGAAGAAAGTCCTTGAAGAGATTGATCAAATATTGTCTTTAAAACTAGAAATATGTACTAGAATAGCATTGTTAATGGATTTTGGAAATATGAAGGAGTTTCGGGGGGGGAGATTTAATTATTGTAATGGTAGCTATGAATCTGTTGTTGAAAAGTGGATAATATTTTGCAAACCAGATTTGGATGATTGGTATAAGGAATTATGGAATTTAGCAATAAATGATAGACTGTCATGTGAAATTATTATTATGTGAATTAAAACTAAAGAAAGGAATAACAACAATTTTTTTTTAAGATTTGGGGAGAGTTTATTGAATATGTATTAGTTAAATTGAAAGGACTGGGATGGGGGCAAGGTAATCGGGGACAATTTTTTATATATATTCTAGTTCTTTTTTTAAAAAAATGTAGAAATATATGTGATAATGGTTTAAATACATATTGTCCCATAGGTGGTGGGTGCAGTTATTAGTTATATAATTTTGCTATGTAATTTTAAAAAGTTCTTCAGGTTATATTTGTTGTTGATGTTAGATACGGTACATGAATAGTATGTTTGTTATATTTAGTAATCTTGTTTAGATTTAATTTAATTTATTTTTTAAAAAAAGAACTAAATTGTTATTCACAATGGGTGAAAATCATTCTCATATTCTGTATTCTCCCCTCCTGTGGCCAACAACTCCAGCCTAAACACATTTCTAGGTTTGACTCCTACTGACTGGGAAGGGGTGGTGGAGAGAAGATGCTGATAGAATTATCTTGGTCTTGTCCCGTCCCCGTCCCCCAAACACACAGACACACCAAATGTCCCTAAAATCACAATGGTTGGGAGAGAGATCACAGGTCTTGGGTTACTAAAGTGCCTAGGGATTCCATTATGACATCGACAGGCAAGCCAGTCCTTTGTATCACAGGGAGCCTGGGGCACTGCGATGGGGCAGCTGGTGGTATGTGGGGCTACAGTGTGGCCCCACAAGAAGGGAAGAGGTTGTGGGTGCTCACTTCTGCAGTGACCCTGTTTTGGGGGTGCTTGATGGGGCAATGGGTCACAGAGGCTGCAGCCACCCCTTTGAGCAGAAAGGGAACGGGTAAGAGAGTGACGCAGCGGGCCAGCCTGGCAGGGCCAATGGACAGCCTCTCCTTGGTGTTCAGGGGCTTTTTGTGGGGCTGCCGTGTGCCTGGGCCACCAAAATGCACAACATGCCAACCCCTCCATCTGAGTGACCCAAAAGGTTCTGGAATTAAGAAAACATGGGCCTTTTAAAGGTCAGAATGAGAGCTGTCCACATTCAGCACCATCATGGCCAGGGTTGCCAGACATGTTCTTCTTAGAGGCCCACAATTGGGGCAGAAAACCTAGAGGCTTTCCCCATTCTTTGTCCCCCAGCAAACAAGGGGATGTGGTGGTACGTTTTGATGGAAAGAGTTGTGTTGACCTTAACAACACCATCCTCCACACTATCACACCAGGAGTCAAGATACAGTACCTGAGTACAAATACACACACACACACACACACACACACACACACACACACACACACACACACACACACACACACACACACACACACACACACACGGAAAGTCCTTAAATATCTCACATACTGTGAAAACTACATTGAGACTTCTATAAGTTAGGGGGAAAGCTTGACTACACTTTATTCTATACCATTATTGGAATATTATTTAAAATACCAGAATGGTCAGCCAGGCTATTAAAAATGCCCTCAAAACTACTAAACCTCTGACTGGTAGGTCTAGTTTACCACCTTTATAACAAATAATTGTTGACTAGTGCCTAGAAAGTAATCTAAGTCTTGTTATTTGTTTTGTAGAAGTGGTACCATATCTCCCCCCAGTCTTCTTTTCTCAAGGCTAAATCTGCTCAGTTCTATCAAGCTTTCCTCAGCATTTGGTTTTCAGCCCCCGGACATCCCCTAACTCAGATTTCTCATCAGTCTGAGTGCTGACTACATTGACCAGAGGAGACTCCCCAAGGTTTTGGAAGGATTCAGAGGTCAGCAACAAGATCTGGCCACCCATCTTCATTCATATATAATTAGGGCCAGTGCTTGCTGCTCAGGGTAAAGGTGTTTGTGTATATACTACTCTAACTGGCATGATGGTTCTGGAGCATCTTTCTCCCGTTCCCTCCTTTGTGACAAGACAGCTCTGGACTCATTCTACCATGTGGAACAAGGCAAGGAGTACAATAAAACCCCAGGTTACAATCACCTCAGTTTAAGTTTGCTGCGGTATACAACAGCAAATGCTCTGGAAATGCCATCCTGGTTTACAAATTTTTAATGCATTTTTTTCAGTTTACAACTATCACTTCAGGACCGTTTTTTAATTTTCGAAAGCATCCCTATGGATGTTTCGGTTTAGAATTTATTTATTTATTGTTATAACGAGGCTGTTGGAATTGACCTCCATTGTAACTTGGGGTTTTATTGTATGTCCCAGCATTATGGCTCAAGTCTGACATTATCTGTGCAGAGCCTGGGGAGAGAGGAGGGTAAAACCCTCTTCCCTTGTCTGCCTTATCTGCAGGATATCATAAGGAACCATCTACCTGATCTCAGGATTTGGCTCCAAAATCTCAGAGAATAAAATGCTGCTTGTTTGGCTGTCCTAAGTAAGGGGAACCTTCAACAATATTACCTATCTGCTTGGTCAGGTAGGCAACTGGGAGAGCTAAGCATCAGTTTTCTACCCCTTGGATCTTGCCACACAGACCACCAAAAATGGAGGGAAAACAAAGCAAAGTAATCACATTTCTATACCACCTCATTTGGGCTTAATGCACTCTCTGGGCAGTTCACAAGTTAATTAGCATTTTGCCCCCAACATGGCAGGTACTCATTTTACCGACCTCAGAAGAATGGAAGGCTGAGTCATCCTTGAGCCCTGGCTAGGATCAGACTAGTCACAACCCTTTTGGTTGCAGTACAGCAGCTTAACCACTGTGCCACCAGGGATCCAGGGAAGGATATCAACCTAAAACTACACTTCCTCTTTCTCATATTAAATGTGGGAGTTTCCAGAGAAGTTAATTATCACTTCTGGATGCTTCCAGGAGTAGGATTTCACTTTTTATTGCTGGGCTATAATTTTTGACAGTGGAGTGCCAGGAGAATCTTGGGGTCAAGACTGGTTTTGGGGACTCCACAGGAGCCCCATACTATACTTTGGCCACTGCGCTCAATTCATAGCATCAGGTTGTGCAGATATTCTTGATAGCTACTCTGAAGCTATCGGACCCACTTCTACACTATCCAGTGTATCTTAGTCATAGACAAGGTAGCAAAGAGTCTTGATAAATGTTATTCTATTTTAGTAAGCTGAATCAAAGACAATTTCTATTCTCTTTAATGCTTAAAAGAGACTCCTAATCCCTTGGGATGGAACCAGTCAAACATTTCGCTTGATGATAGACATCTAATTAATTTCTTTCTGACAGGATCTGGCATGTGTCCAACAATTCACCGCTATATCCCCTGTGACTCCAAAGACTTTATCCCCATACCCCGCTCAAAGAACGTCTCCATCTTGTGCAGAATGAATGCTGCTGCTTCCCACTGTGAGTGGGTTCTGCTTTCTAACAAAGGGCACTCTTACTATTTCAACATGGATCTGAAAGACCACCTCATCCTAGGCAACAGAGGCCTTATTGTCAGGCATATGAGCAAAGAGCTGGAAGGGGAGTACCAGGTCCTCTCAGGAGTTAACAGAACTTGTGAAGGCCGAGTCTTGATAACAGCTCTGGGTAAGCTCCATGAAGATAGATTTTTTTCCCCCAGGACAAAGTTGTGGTTGGCTGAAATATAAGGGCAAGGTGGTATCCTGCAAAATCTATATAGGCTAGGTCATCTGTAGGGATAGGCAGAGATCAAACAAACAGTCCTTACCAACAAATCAGGTAAGCCAAGAGGAAGATGTTGAAGCAGGTTCTTGGTTTTCTCCAGCTGCCTTCTCATGGATTGTAGCATGGTCTATCCCCTTGATGGTGAACCTCAGCACTCCAGGTGTTCTTGGAATTCAATTCCCAGAAGCCAAAGTTTCTGTGAATATGCACAGTAAACCCATTCTCTGGATTCAGAGACTTGGGCTTCTGGGAACTGAAGACCAAGAATACCTGGAGTGCCAAGATTCACCATCACTGGTCTAGCCTCTACATTAGGCTTAACCATTGAACCAGTTTCTTCTAGGAGTTTCATCTCCTGAGTATCTCGGTCTATAGAGAGGGTCTATAGTTCTTTTACCATGTTAGGTCCAGGGGCATTCATACTCATCCATGCTGGAGAATTCAGCCAGGGGGAACGTGTCGAGTAAGAGGAACATACAATTAAACTTAGTAGATCTAAACCAAGGGTGGTCAAACTATGGCCCACAGGCTGGATATGGCTTACAACATCAATTCATCAGGCCTGCACCGCCCTTGCTCTTCCTGGAAGTGGATGTGAATGCACCTGCGCATGTGCAAATGTGCCCATGTCACATCCCAAGATCTGGAGGGGCAACAATGTCACACTCACATATATAACATTGGTATCACGGGGTGGGTTGGGGGGGTACTGTTAACTCAGGAGGGTTCCCCGACCCCCTGGCTATGGCCCTGGTACCAACAAACTGGAACAGGTTCAGAGGAGGGCAACAAAGATGATCAGAGGAAAGGAAACCAATCCCTATGAGGAAAGACTGAAGGAATTAGGCCTTTATTCACTGAGAATTGAACCCATCTCTATGAATCTTGAGAAAAGAAGGATAAAATTAGATATGATGAAGGGCTAGATTTGTTCACAACCATCACAGAATACAGGGCACATAATATTTGGCTCAAATTGCAGGAACTCAGGTTTTGACTAAATATCAGGAAAAACGTCTTAACTGTTTAAGCAGTATGACAAAAGAACCTATTAACTGAGGAAGTAGCGAGTGCTCCATCATTGGAGGCATTCAAGAGAAAATTGGACAACCATCTATCAGATATGCTTTGATTTAGATTCATACACTGAGCAGGGGTTTGGACTTGATGACCTTATTGTTGTCATCGTAGATGATGACTCAGAAGAGTAGCGTGCCTTGGCGGGGCCCCGTATAAAAATCTTTTGGGGGCCCTTAGGAAGGGTAAAGATTTGTTTTGTTTACGCACGTTGGGGGCCCCCGTGACCCGGGGCCCCCGTATAATTGATACGGCAGATACGGTGGTAGCTACACCTCTGTGATGACTGCACCTCATATCAGAGAATGCAATTTTTTTAAATTTGAAGCAGGAAAAATGCCACTGGCATGGATTTGTTTAAGGTGGATCCCATCTTGCCATGAAGTGACCCACACACTATGCTCTCAGGGGCATCCCCTGCGGCACACACAAAATGAGACATGCAGCATTCAACACCTGGATTGCATGGACTGCTGCAGCCTTGAGGATATTATCAAGGTGCGCCGTCACAGCCAGTCCTTCTGGCATGGCCTATTCTGCCTCCATGACTGTTGGGAATCAGAGTTCCTCCTCTGCTCGTTTTGCCATTGGCCCCAATCTGATGGTTTCCAGTGGCATTTCCTCCACTGAGGGGGACCATCACCCCACCTAAAGGGGCTCATCTGCCCATAGCTGTTGGCCCCTTTAGAGAGTCAGCTTACTTAACTGCCACCTGACACTCAGCATTGAGTCACTGGCTGTACGGTCTACTCCAGGGATTCTCAACCTATGACCCGTGGGCCAGATGCAGCCAGTGGTGCCATTTCATGTGGGGTCCCCCCGCCTCCCCCCCACACACCTGGAAGTGTCATGTGGTGGAGAAAGGTCAGAATGGCCATCTGCCCAGAGGAGCTGTCTGAGGGAGCATGACCTGGCCCCCATCTTAAAACAGTTGAGAACACTTGGTCTACTCCATTACTATAGCAGGATGTCCGGCCAGACATAATGATGGCCTTATAGGCTTCTTCCAACTATGTTATTCTATGATTCTAATTGGTTCTAATAGAAATAAAGTACTGTACATTAAAGAAGCATGATATTTGAACACACGCAGATTAAGAAGAGTAAATACAACATTTGACTAGAACTGAGAAGTGGGATGGAATTTAAGCTGAACATTAGTTTAGCAGAAAAATCCTTGCGGAACTGATTTTCTCACCCACTCCCACACTTAACCTTTCGTTATATGACAGGGATCCTATAACTTCCAAGAACAAACTCAGGATGGTACAATGGTGCCAAAGGGGACAAGAGAGTAAAAAGTCTGCATAACACTGGATGTAATCCCCAGATGTAAAACTCATTGCAATATAAAGCTCCATCACCTTTTACACTTACTGTTCCTCAATCTGACCTGCCATACAGGCTTTTGGGAGGACCCTAAAGTGTGGCAGATTCTTAAAGCAGGGTGAGATCAATTTTCAGGGATTTCCCAATAAATCACATGTTATATGGCGACCTAGCTGGGCACTGAGGATACAGAATTGAGACTTACCAGTCTTAGACATCTTTATAGGCAAATTCATTCACTGGGACATATTCTCACTGGGTAAGAGGAAGTAGAATGACAATTAGGTAAGTAAAGGTAAAGGTCACCCTTGCTCAAAAGCTAGTTGTACCCTACTCTAGGGTTCAGGGCTCATCTCTGTTTACAGCCATAGAACCATTACTGTCTGTGTCTCCAGACTTTTCCATGGTCATGAGGTAGGCATGACTAGACACTGAGGTTCACGGAATGCTGTTACCTTTCCCACCAAAGTGGTACCTGTTTATCTACTTGCAATTTCTTGCTTTCAAACTGCTAGGTTGGCAGGGGTTGGGACAGAGATGGAAGGCTCGCACTGTCATGCAGCACCTAGGGCTTGAACTGCTGACCTGCCAACCTTCCAGTCATCAAGTTCAGCATCTTAACCACTAAACCACCACAGTCCTAAATTACAATTAGCCCAAGCCATATCAACATATTTTGGTTTATGCTTTTTTGTTACATTCATGATGAGCTATTGGGTGACAAATTGACTTATACACGTCACACATCTTTTGTTTTCCTGTTCTTTTAATACCAGGTCCATTGCTCATTTATCGGCTTATCCTACTCCTCACTGGTGTCATGTTCCTATTTGTCCTGGGTTTGCTGTGGGATTGGCTGATTAGAGCACACTATCAGCTCACAACTTCTGAGGAGGAACAAAACATTAACAGCAGGATTCAACATGTCCTCCCCCCACTGGATCTGACTAGCAACTTGTGATGGAAGTATAGTCCAATCTCCAATTCGTTAAGGAAATAACTCATATGTTTTCTTATAAATATATTCCAGCTTTTGCAAATGTCATGTTGGTGTCCTGATTCTTTTTTTAAAATTATTTTTTATGAAACAAACAAAAAGTACAATAGATAAGATACATATATAAAAAAAACCGGTAACAAAAACAGACTATTAATAGAAATCAATTATGTGTCCCCTACACCAGTGCTAGGAACTTGTTGCTCCCCTAATAATAATAATAATAATAATAATAATAATAATAATAATAATAATAATAATAATAATAATAATAATAATAATAATAATAATAATAATAATAATAATAATAATAATATGATTATTATCCTTCGTTTCCCCCTTTCCCAAATTTTAAATTTTCTTGGACAGCTTTATATTCAAAATTATTTTTATTGCATATTCAATAAAGTATTTCCATATGTTCCAAAATTGGTTAACTTTAATTAACCCTTTTAAAAATGTTAATATTTCATGTTAATTTATCATTTAAAGCAATATTCCGCAACTCTTTATACCATTTTTCAATCTTGAGGCTAGGAATAATTTTCCATTTTTTAGCTATCATTAATCTTGCAAGAGTTAAAAAGATAATAAATAAATCCTTTTTTTATCCGATACTTTCAGCTTATCCATCAACAATGCTATTTGAGGGTTTAATTCCAGTAATGTACCTTATTAATTTCTTCTACCTCCACCCAAAATTTAACTAGGTGTTTGCAATCCCACCACATATGGATGTATGACCCAGTTGCTGCTTGACATCTCCAACAGTTCATTGCTTTATTGATCAATCTGATTTAACCTTACTGGTGTTAAATGCCATTTCCATAATAATTTATGATTGTGTTCCCTAACTCTAACAGACAAATTTCTCATTATCCTTGTTATCCATTTTCTGTTCCAAACCTTGTCAATATCAATATTTAGTTCTTTTCCCCAGTTTATTTTAATGTTTTTTGAGGGTCTGCATCATTGTTCAATATTTTGTATATTTTACTATCCACTCCTCTTAGCTTTTGTAGATCCTTCCTTGTTTCTTTGATATAAATTTTTGAATCTTGTCAGATCTCTCCCCAACCCAAATGGTTGTCTATATTTACTGTCCCAGCTGCCCATCTTTAACCTCGTGAACCAATTTAACTTCAGTTTATTATATAGCTCCTGTCTTATTTGGTGGTCTCTACAGTTGATTTAGCTGCCTCATCCAGTCTTAAAGGGCATGATGTTATTTCCTATAACTATTATCTGGGAAACTCCAGGAACCACTTTTTGTTTAAGTGTTTTCCATGTTATCAGCATGTTCTTTGCCATCCTATTACTGGTTTTTATATTTTCATACTGATCATCTAGAAAAACACTATTAACAATACATTTATATTCTTTTAATTCTGTCTCTTTCCAAATTACTGTTTTCATTGCTAGAATTTTTGTTATTCCTTTTAATTGAAAGGCACTATAATAATTTTTATTTATACTTGGAATTCCCAGACCACCCTTCGTCTGCGATAGATACCATAATGATTTAGGACAGGGTTTCCCAACCCCTGGCCCATGGGCCTAATCTGGCCCATGCGTCTCATTAATCTGGCCTGGGGTGGCCACTCAGGCACCTATAGGACCGCCCACCACCACCGGAAGTCACGATACCTTACTTACAATGGCTGCAGCGGTGGAAATCGGACCATTTTCTGGGTACTTGCACAGCCTCTGTCACTTCCCAGGGTGGTGGGAGGCTTTTTGGAGCATGTTCGCTCCAGTTTGGCAATTTTTCTCCTCTTCTTGCTGCGCTTCAGCAGCCAAATGATGGTGGTTGGTGACTTCCAGTGCCGGGTGGAGCTTACATCAGTACCTGGGATCCCAGCACAGAACCAGGAAGTTACAATCCACCGTGGTTTGGCTGCTGAAGCACAGTGGAGAAGCGGCCAAAAAAAAAAAAAAAAAAACACTGGAGCAAACATGCTCCAAAAAGCCTCCCACCACCCTGGGAATTTCCCCAGTTTTAATTTTAATAAAATTTTGTCAATTTCCAATTCAGTTATTTTTTCCTCCATTGTTCATTTGTGTTCTTTTAATCTACTTATACTGTGTTTCCCAACATAATCTATTACTTTATCCTTTATTTCTTTTCCCTATATAGTCTTTGATAAAACTCTTTTGCTATCTCTAATTTTTCTTGAGTTTTATTGCACCTTTTACCTTCCTTGTTAATCAACACCCCTATTTCCTTTTAGCTTTTTTCTTGCACTGCTCTTGCTAGCATTTTAGAATCCTTATTACTAAATTCAAAATATTCTCTTTTCATATACATTAAGTCTCTTTTTACTTTTTCTAGTTCTTTGCCTTCCAATTCCTTTTTTTAAATCCTCATTTTCTCTAATTGGGTATCATGTGTACTTTCATGGTTCTCCAACTGCTTGATCTCTTCCTCGATACCATCATATTTAATTTGATTATTTTTATTCAAAATTGAACATTCCTTAATGCATAACCCTCTAAAAACAGCTTTCATAGCATCCCATACTATGTGTAATTTGGTTTCTCCCGTGTCATTCCTTTTCCAAATTTCTTCCCATTGCATTTCTAATTTTTCTTGATTTGATTATTTTGCAATAAAATTGGGTCAAACCTCCATTTTCTTTCATATTTGCATTCTGTTTTGATGACAATTTTTAACATTCTTGTGTGATCAGATTCTTTAAATATACCAACATCAGTTTCATGTAGATTACTTAACATATCAGAAAAAAAAATAATCTACCGTATTCTAGAATATGTATTATACCCTTGTGAGTAATATGTGTATGGTTCTTTTTGTGCCTCTAAGTTCACCCCAAGTAACCCCCATTTCTTCCATCAATTTATCTAAAAATTGATATCTTAATCCTTTACAACATTTACCTGTCTTAGATCAATCTATATCAGATCTAGTCAGACTGAAGTCCCCAGTAATAATCATTTTTCCCTTCTTTTCTTCATTATTTGTTGAAGCTGTCTTAAAAACCTTTCTTGTCTTTCACTAGGTGCGTAAACATTTACTAATAAAATTTCCTCATATTAATTCCGACCACTTGGAAGCAGGAATCTACCTTGTTTG
Organism: Furcifer pardalis; assembly: GCA_030440675.1. Lineage (NCBI taxonomy): Eukaryota > Metazoa > Chordata > Lepidosauria > Squamata > Chamaeleonidae > Furcifer > Furcifer pardalis. Next base: position 157,336,936 of record CP126893.1, read on the forward strand.
TCTTATTTCTTTATTCAAAACAAAACCCAGTGTTTTTGAAACCAGTGTCATACTGTAAAATCAGTTTCATCCAGTGAACTATAGCCCTGAAAGTTTATTCCTGATAAAGCTTATGAGTTTCTTAAATGCTGCTAGTTTGATCATTCTTCAAATTTCCACTCCCCCCCCCAATTTTCTTTTACTGTGTGAAGGTAATTATCCTGCATTAGGTGTTTTTCAAAATGCAAATAGAGTAGAACCTCATACAACAATCATCCCATATAGCAACAAATTGTATAACTATTAGGTCTTGGGGGGAAATGGAATCCCGTACAACAATTTTTCAATGGGAAAAACCACTTGGCAAAAAAAAAATATCGTTATACGATGCATCCCATAGGGAAAATTGCTATACAGTACGATGTATGCATTGTTTAGCAATTGTTTCGTACAACAACAAGCCCCGTGGAATGGATTAAAATCGTTGTATGAGGTACCACAGTACTATAGCAGCAAGGGAATCAAACTGCAGGGGTTTGTTTGTTTGTGGATTTATTTATTTTTTTGAAGTGGTAGCCGTGTTAGTCTGTGCAAGCATATCAGAGAGTAAACAAAACAAAAGGACAAAATATATTGTGGCACCATATAAATCCCATCTGAAACTGAAGGAAGTTCCTTCCTATCCAATTTTCAGTGGGTGGAGATTAAAAGAAGCAAACATCTTCCTTCACTTGTTGATGTGGGTGTTCCTTAAACTCTCCTGCAGTACAGCTATTTACATGTTTGAAAACCTGTGTAACCAAATGGCATTCAGGTCACCCAGCTTAGAAAGTGGCTTCATTTAGGCCAGGGGTGCCCAAACTTTTTGGGCTGTGGGCATGTGGTTCAGGGTGCCGGTCACTAAGGGCCGCTTCCAGGAGCGACGAAGGCTTCATGGGCCGGATGAATTGCCATCGGGGGGCGCCCCCAGCCCTTAGTTTGGGCACCACTGATTTAGGCAGTCCACAGTTTGATTGGGACGTGAAAGAAGACCCATCTTATATCTGCCTTGGCCAGATGTAGTTATCTGGTCACCAGGATAGAATCACTATACAGTAATAACAGCAGCAAACAGACAAGCGAGGGTTTTTTTTGTGTGTTTTTATATTTTACTAATCTGGTAGTATTCAGATGGCTCCTATACATTCACTGTAAAAAAAAAAAACTCTTGGGAGTCAGAGACGAAGGATTATTTTAGAGAGCAAGCACATTAATCAACTTAAAGCACTGTTAGTAATTTCAAATGTTGAAAACTGCAAAAAAAAAAATCTACTCAGGAAGTATACAGTCAACTGTAAATATACAGGCACAGTACTTTTAAAAGTGCCTTTGCTCTCTGCAGCCAAGGTTTATTGCCATTGAGAGAAGTCACTTGAAGGTTACAGCTAGGTGGAGAAATGCATGAATTAGGAATGCATCTTTAAACATTATTCAGACCAGATACCTTCCAGAAGGAGAAAAATACAGTTTAATCTTAGTTGACATTAATGTGCGACTCTAACAATTTTGAGGAACAAATGTGGAGAGAAGTGGGTTTGGCTGGCACACACGATTCACTATCATTGGCATATACAGTATATTGTATCTCTTCAGAATAAGTCAAGCATACACAAAATAAATTAAGCTTGGGCAGTGAAGAATATGTTTGATATACAGATAGTAGCACCACTGAAGGCCGTGTTACCTTAGTGCAGGAGCTTTCAACCTTTTAAAGCCAGGCCCAGGTCACGCTCCCTCAGATAGCTTCAGGGGCCGGATGGCCATTTGCTCTCCCTCCACCACATGGTACTTCCAGGTATGGTGGAGGCGGTGGGGGGGGCATATGAAATGGTGCTATGGGCCACATCTGGCCCATGAGTTGCTGGTTGAGAATCCCTGGCTTAGTGATTAAGACGATCAGCTTGACAACCAGGAGGTTGGCAGTTCACGACCCAAGTGCTGCAGACGGAGTGAGAACTCGTCAGCTGTCCCTGCTCTTGCCAACCTAGCAGTTTGAAAGCGAGAAATTGTAAATAGATAAATAGGTACAGCTTTGGCAGGAAAGGTAACAATGTTCTGTGTGCTCTGGCATCTAGTCATGCCTGCCAAATGACCATTAAAATGTTTGCAGATGCAGACAGTACTGGCTCTTTGACTGTAAATGGAAATGAGCAGCGACGCCTAGAATTAGACGCGACTGGCTTTTGAGCAAGAGAGACCTTTCGCACCACTACAATTCATCTTGATGATGGGTTGTGGCCAAAATCCAATAGAATTATACTGTTCTACATCAGCCACTTTACATTATAGAGACAAATTGTTAGTTAAGAATTTGTCATGTGCATTTGTTGTCAATTGCACTACTGAAAATTACACTGGAGGACTTAACAGCAGGAGAATGTAATAGGATTCTGAGAACAAACTTGTCTGGAGTGCTGTTTGTTGCTTTAAAACACATATGTGTGTAGGTATTGCTCTTCTAAACAAATATGTGCAGGTCTAAGGATGTGGAATAACAAAGTCATGTCTTTCCTTCCTGAAACGAAATGTGCATGACAGGAATTCTTCTGAGTTTTGAAAGAGGTAGGCCAGAAGTAAGGTTGCCCTGTCATTTTTTAATCCTTTTAACCCTTTGTTACTCCAGTCTTGTTTTGTTAGCCACCTCCAGTAGGGATGTATTGTTCCCTAGAGGGGTATACAAGTGTAAAAACTCATTCAACTATTCATTCATTCATATACAGAAGGTATGGCCATCTTGTAAGGGAGAGATGGCTTGTTTGTGGTCTTTTTACAACAGTTAAATGAAATTGAATCTGGAAAATGGCTCACATTGCCACCTGCAGGTTGAACTACAGCAGAACCTTGGTTAACAAACAGAAATTGCACAACATAAGGAAATTCATAGAAAATAGTGGCTCGTTTTATGGAATTTTTTCCCAGAATGGATTAATTGGTTTTCAGTGCATTCCATTAGGAAACTGCATTTTGGTTAATGTGTTTTGTTTTAAATGCATTCCTATGGGAAATTGCATTCAATGCATTCCTATGGGAAATTTGGTTAAAATAATTTTTGCTGCAAGAAACATCCCATAGAACACATTAATTACATTAACCAAGGTTGCACTGTACTGTTAAAAGGGACAAGCAAAAGAGACCAGTCAAAAAGCTGGCAACCATAACTCCTGAACCACCCTTTTCATGACCATTATGTGGGAGAATAAATTCACATGGGCAAGAATGGTTTTACAAAAGTAACTCCAAAACTGAGAAAATCCATTGTTCATGAATAGTGTACAGTGAGCTAAGCTTGGGTGATGATTTTAAATAAAAAATACCCACATTTATTAGGGGTTTTTTTTTAATTCAAAAAGAAGTTATATTAGTTTGCTACTCTTTTTATTGCCATGGTTCCATCCAACAGAATTCTGAGATTGGTAGTTGATGAACTTTTGGTCTCTGCTACAGTTAAGGACAGTGGCCCATATCACTTGTTCCCCAATGTCGGCACAACTTCAGGCGCCGTCCCTGAGACTGGCTAGAAAGGCCATGATGACCAGAAGGGCCTTCTCAGTGGTGGCACCAATGGTGTGGAACACCATTCCAGCTGAGCTACACCAGGCTCCATCCCTGCAGTCTTTTAAAAAACAACTAAAAACACTGCTCTTCGAGAAGGCCTTTGGAAATGTGCTGCCTATTTCTGGTCGTTAGATATGCTGCCTGGCTCCTTTTCATCCTAAATAGGTTGCGTTTTAAGGTTCCTGAATTGCAGTACTTTCTGGCTATTGTAATGTGTGGTGATGATTATATTGGGAGTTTTATTGTGTGTAATTTTAAACTTTTGATCCTTATATGACTGGTTTTATGATGTGAGCCACCCTGAGTAGGGATGATTTTTTCCCCCCTAGAGGGACGGGTTATAAGTATAAATAATAAACATACATACATACATACATACATACATACATACATACATACATACATACATACATACATACATACATACATACATACATACATACATACATACATACATGTTAGGACATTTTTCATTTGGGGGTATTGTACAAAGATTGCTGCCCAGTGGAATAGTACAACTTTAAGGCCCTCCATGCATTCTGAACACAGGTGTACATAATAGAGCTTCTTCAACTGAGAAGAACTGCTGAAAGATCACCAGGACTCTTAGCATGCTCCTGGGATTGGAGCCAACAGAGGAATCCAAGCTGTCTACCTACTGTGTGGCTTGGAGAGAGAGAGACTGTTATATATAGTCCTGTGTATGTCTGTCTTCCCCGCACTGTAAGTAAAGCGCACCTTTCAACTGAAGGCATATGTGTGTGTCATTGCACTAAAAGCTTTCGCTGTGTAACACACATATCGCTAGGGGAATCCCTGACACATACATACATACATACATACATACATACATACATACATACATACATACATACATACATACATACATACATACATACATACATTCAAAGTAGTGCATCAAGGCTATCTAGCTGGAAATTGGAAGTACTGGTGGGTGTGTAATTTCTTGTTTCTGGATTGCACTGTGCACACTTCTCCAAAGGATACTCCAGGCAAAATTTTGGGAGTTTCAGTACATCAACACACACCTACAGATAACTACGTTTTACTTATCTGGAGCAGAGCTTATTTCTGAGGCTCAATTTCTTTCTAAAAGCAGCTACAATGCTTCCCAGGAGTTGGAGGCTCATTATCCATTAGGCCACACATTCACAACTTACGACCTGTGGGCCAGATTTAGTCCTCGATGCCATTCCATCTGGCCCACAGTGACAACCCCAGAAGCGGATGTGTCCACGCATGAGCAAACGTGCCTGCCACCATTGTGTTCAGCCTGCTGCGCAGTCTGAGGGTGAGTATTCTGGCCCTTGGTGCGGAAACCTTGAAACCCCTGCATTAGGCCCTAGAAAGGCAAGAACTATGAACCTCTGAAGAACTATGACTCCCAGGAAGCACTGTGGCTGTGCCAAACAACAAACCTTGCATAAAGAGTGCATCACTTAAAGAGCAGCTCGCTTAAAGAGCAGAATTTTTTCTGAATGTTCGCTTCACTTAACAAATAAAACCAACCAAAAACTCGCTTAACAAATAAATCAGGGTTCACAATCCCCCCACCAGAAGTCACAATTGGTCACTTACAATGGTGTTTCACTTAAAGAGCAAACTCGCTTAAAGAGAAATCCTGTGGAATGCATTATGCTCTTTAAGCGAGGTACAACTGTACCAGAATTCCTTTGGATGGAACCAGGGCAGTTCACATTGTATTGAACTGAAGAAACTTGGTGTTGCAGAAACACTCTTAGAGGTCTAGGTCCCAGACAGAGAGTGGATAGCTGCCCTGAGTGCTGAGAAAGGGAAGCAATTCCTCATGGAAGGAGACTTGGAAGGTGTAAAGGTGACTCATGCTGCTGCTGTTGTAAAAAGAAAGCTGCCCACTTTCAAAGTCCAAGTAGATCCCAACCTTATCCATCCGCCCACAGACTGAGATAAGGCTGCGGGGCTCACTCAGAACTTGGTACTGTCCAGCCCTTAACTCAATTGCCCAGATTCCTTCCTTGGGTTGAAAGTTGAGATGCTTCTTGCGTTTCACTGACTTTTTAGCTGCCCCGACTACCCAACCTGTGCTATCCCCAACGTGTATCTCCCAATAGAACCGCCCGCTGCTGAAACTCTTCCGCCCCACCACACAAGGGCTGGAGGTGAAGCGCTCTGGCTTTCGGCGCCAGAAGCGGCGTCCTGGGCTGTACTTGACCCCAGTGGCTTCCTCAACAAGAACCAGGCTTGGATGAGCAGAGTTGCAGTCCCAAGTGATGCATGCTGGGACTGTGGGGAGTGGGGAGAAGAGAGGGAAAAGAACCCAATTTAAATAAACAATGGAAGAAAAACATTTTCTGTATAGTTGATGTGCAGAACATAGGATGATCTCAAAGTCAATAATAGTCCAAGAAGAACTGGGGTCAAATAAGACAATATGGACAGTAAATAATTAGAAATGGGTAGCAACAACACAGAGATTCAGTTAGGAAAGCATTTGAAGCTGACGTGTGCCTGAGCATTCAGAATTGCAAATAAAGTGAGTGTTTAATTCTTGATGGTCAATCACAAAATAATGCAAACTAATTTTTAGGTTACTTGGGAATGGTAAACCACTTCTGAGTATTCTCTTCCAAGAAACCCCTAGAAAGAGATGGAACTCTATAGAGATGAGAAAGCTCATAGGCCACCAGCCAAATGTCTTTTAGTATTTAAAGAGTACCCATTTCTAACAACATACTATCTGTAACCTTAGATACAAAGTGAGCCTGACTTACTGTCACATATACATAAGCAACGTGTAAAAATCATCCATATTTGGTAATATTACCACTTTGCAACAACAGTGCTGGTCTAGCAGAGTTCACTCTGTAATGACTCTGGATTTTAACTGGTGGCTGTTAGCATGATGTTATTTTATAGCTGAAGCCCTACAAAACTACTTGGACATTGGAAAAGCACTCCGCAAACTCAACAAGGAAACAAGGGGCAGAACTTATGAGGGGTTTGGACATAGTTGACCCCTACCATCATCACACAACTAAGAGGCTTAGAGTATAGTTAGCCAAAGTGCATTAATTTCAGGAGCAAACTGCCACAAATTAAGAAGTCAGTGCAGGCATTTGTACCTGTTAATTGTTTCAGCAAGCAACAGCAAATGCCTACAGTGAATTTTACACCTGTGGTAATTCAATGTGCAGATTGTGCCAATTACACTGCTATAAGGCTCAATTGCTTCAGAAGTTGAGCTTGAAGACTGGAAGGTCGGGGTTCTATACCTTGTACTGCATGATGGAGTGAGCTCCCATCTCTGTCCCAGTTCCTGCCAACCTAGCAGTTCAAAAGTAAGGAATTGCAAGTAGATAAATAGGTACCACTTCGGTGGGAAGATAAACAATGTTCTGTGCACTTTGGAAACATTTGCAGATGAAGACAGTGCTGTCTCTTTGACTATAAACAGAGATGAGCACTGAACCCTAGAGTTGGATATGACTGGCTTTTGAGCAAGGGCAACCTTTACCTTTACCTAAGTCTGTAGTAGGATTCCTGAACAATACACCCAGAACTCAGCACATCATCACAGAAGGAAGCACCACAACCTGGATTTGCTTTAATTGAAGACCAGAGTGTGAAAGCTACTAGTTCTGTACTATTGGCATGTAGTGGGCAGAAAGAAACAGAGTTTACTATGAAAGCTCCCTCCCTCCCCTCATTCTGAACTTGTTGTGTTGATCAGGAAAACTCTTGTCTTATCTGTGTGCTGCCCACATTTCTTCTGCACAGCAACATGATGGAAATTATCTGCAGGTTTGGTAGCCACATACTTGGGCTGTTCATATGACCAAATTGATGAAGGAAGTTGGGATTGGGGGCCTACCAGCCACCTGCATATCCCAAGGTTGCTGAAATAATCTAAACTTCACAGGTATCCATGAATATGCTTATTTTTCAGCTTTTGCTACACTTGATCTCCACTTCCAGAAGGCACTAGGCATTGACTCACCCGGGTGCACTGCGCCCAAGAGCTCCTTCCAAGCAAAGAACTGCAGAGGACCTTTGAACTCGCCCAAGTTCAAGTCTATAGGCACCACTCCATCTTCTTCATCTTCATGCTCTTCTTCTTTCTCATGCTCTTCTTCTTCTTCCTCCTCCTCCTCAACATCTTCATCTTCCTTCTCTGCTTCTTCTTCCTCCTCCTCCTCTTGCTCATCAACATCTTCCTCATCTGCCTCATTCTCACACGCATCAGTATCTTCACCACTGGCCCTTAATCCTTCTTCCGTCACCTCAGCTTCTATGCCTTCCTTCTCTTCTTCTGCCTGGGCGCCTTGTTCTTTGCGAACCCTGCAGGAGAAGAACTTCCCAGGCATCAGGATGGAATTCTCTCCGTCCCCCAGAACTACCCTGAGCAATGCCTCTCTGCAGCTTTCCATTTATAATCTAATGCAATGAAGATACAAACATAGCTTCCAATGGCCACAAGAGTGGCATTAGAATTGCAAGAAGTAACTCTTGGAAAGGCAAAGAGGAGGAATAGCTGTATATTTTTTTCCTGCTAAACTCATGCTAAGGAAAAATATTCCCTGGTCTGAGAAGCTCCTCTGACCAACTGAAGTCCATAGTTTGCCCCAGAGTGATTCCCTTCTCATTAGGCCCACTTCCCAAAACTTTACCCCCAAATAAGGCAACAGGAGCAGGGATCTCTCCCCCTTCTGCCCTACTTTGCTCTCACTTTATCTTCCAGCTTTGGGTCAGTGAGCAAGGAGTGAATCACCTCCATCTAGCTTTCAAAGTACCATCTGAATGCATCCATGTAGGAAAGACAGGGGACAGAACAAAGCTAGCTCCATCCCTTGGTTTAAATTAGGGTTAAATTAGGGATCCAATGAAACTCATAATTTCATATAAATTAGTCCCAAAGCTATTTCTTCCTCACTCCTGCTTTCCATGACCCAGTGTTAGAAAACAGAGACCATGTCCAGACTTCCCCTAGCGAAGTGCTCTGGGCTTGCTGATTTTCAGGTCATTTTAGGATTGGGGAGAAGCTAAATTACATTTCTCCATATGGGCAAATGAAATGTTTCCCCAGCTCCTCTGTAGAAGGCAGGGAAAGTGAAAATTTTAAACCCCTCTAGCTGATCATCATAGCACTGCCGTGGTTAGGAAAGATTTTAAACAAATGCTTTTCTTCATTTTTCCTTTTATTGCCATTTGAAACAATAGCTGTGAACAGTTTCTCCATTGGTAATAAAGGGGCGGCGGCGGGGGACATTTTTGTACCCTCCTGTGTAGCACTGCAACAACTGACTAGAATGGCAGAAAAAATAATTACATTTTTCTTGCCCTCCATAAAGGAGTAGGGGAAATATTTAATTGAAACAACAGATGTGCTGAAGGGACTGATCTTCAAGGGTACTAGGAATGGCATGTATGGGATTGCTTTAAAAAAAGTGGATCACCTTAACAGAGGTTCAAAACAAAACACTCCGGAGCAGTTTGGAGTGCTCCTCCATCCATGAAACATGAAGACAGGAGCAAACCTCTAGGACTTCAAAGAATGGGCTACATGATTATCTGGACATGGTCATGGATTATTTTGCCTCCCTTCATAGGTGAGGAGTCCCAAACTCTAATCTATTGCAGAGCTTTTAAGTAATAGCTGTATGCTCTTAATAGATGTTAGGATATGATGAGCCATGAAAATAAGAATTTGACACGATAGATCCCAGTTTATAAAACAGTAGGCGTGGTATTTCAACACATATTACTACTATACTGAGCTCCTCCTTGTGGTCTTTCTGCCAGCAGACAAATACCGGTAAGTCTCTTCATGGAGATTTTTGATTAGTGACTGAGCACCAAAGAAAGTATTTTAATGAAAAATGCACGTTTTTTTTACTATTTTAAAACATACTTTCAAATTATTTCAAATTGTTTTATTCAGCTGTTGCTTTAACATGTTTGAACTGCTTTTTAATATTGTAAATTATCAGATTTAATTAAATGTAGTATAATTGTATCATACTGGAAGAAAGTTGGACTATACATAAAACAAATGAATGGACGAGTGAATTAGTGTTTCATTTCCATGCTGGGGAAAAGCTTCGCCTGCTGAATTCTGCACATCAAATTGCTTTTTAAAGGCAGAGGAGCAGGCTAGAGTATATTTTTCCCCTTCCTGCTTCTCAGGCTCATGGTAGCCGGTATTGATGGTACAAAGGTAAACAAGCACTGGTCTGGCAATGCCATATTCCAGCTTGTTAGATTTCACAGTGTTGTGGTCCACTGAAGCAGAATCTTGTAACTACAGTATCAGCCTTATCTGTCTACAATCAATGAGAAACAGATATGACTCACCTGTCCATTAACTCCTTTGCTCCCTAAAGAAAAAGAAAGAGAGAAAAAGAGGAGGTAAAATGGGACCTAAATACAGTTTATTCCTATAGTAGTCATCTTTTTGTTTCTGGCAGAGGTGACTGTGCAGTTTTTAATTGTTGCATGATTTGCAAAATGGATGCACCCTGATACCCAGGGACAACTGTATATCCTGCAGCTATTAAAGACAAATGTAGAAGAAGCAGGTGATACCTATTTTGAATCACTAAAATAAAAAAATCATTGCAAGCTTTCGTGATTCAAGATCACTTCTTCAGGCAAAGGTAGGGAAAGTCCAAATTTTCATGGCATGTTGGTGTTTGCCAGGGTCTGTTCTTTAAAAATAGTGATCTTTAAAATAGTGATCCAAAATAGGTATAATCATCTTCTTCTAAATTTGTTTTGTACTGTATATTGATCACATAGCTGATTTATTTGTTCTATTAAAGACAAAGACTCTTTTTTAGAAAAGATAAATTAATGGTCCCATGAGGACTGTCAAGATTCCTGTGGTTCCCTGGCCACTCAACAGCCCCTCTTAGGTGTCTACATATCCCAACTTCAGTCCTTTATGACAACCACCACAGTTTTCCCATTCCTAGGGAGAAAGGATGACAGGTTAGCTTTTACAGCCCTGAGTTGCTAAAGCTGAAGTGAAGCTAAAGCTCAGAAGTGGCCAATATATGGGGTGGGGGTGTTTTGTTTTGGTTGACTGATCAATCAGGAAAAAACCTTCTTAACTGTTAAAGCAGTACAATAATGGAACTGATTAACTTGGAAGGTGGTGGGTGTTGTAATGCTGGAGGCATCCAAGAGAAAATTGGACAGCCATCTGTCAGCTCAGCTAGGATTTAGATTCCTGCATTGATCAGTGGGTTGGCCTCAGTGGCTTCATAGGCTCCTTTCCAATTGAGTAATTCTGTGATTCTTTTTTTCCTAGCACAATTTGGGCTGTCAAGGAAAATGCTTTCTGTGAACAGCACACTGAAGCTTTGTTAAGAGAGTAAACAAAACAAAACAACAAAAAAGACAAAAATGTTGTGGCACCTTAAAGACTAATTCCTTTATATAAATGCGAGCTTTTGTGGATACATTAAAACCAAACTTCATCAAAAATTTCAACTCTAAAGCTTTATGGATTCCAGGTCTTTCCTCAGCAAAGTTTTAGGATGCTGCTCTTCAGCTCCTTTCCCCTCTTTTTTCGCTTTCTCACCAACGTTCTTCTCAAGCACACTCTGACCCCAATGTCCCTCTCACCTTAAGGAAACTGATTCGATCCTTGCATTCAAGTCCTCTCTGCACTCGACAGAGGGTTTCTGAACATGAGGCCACTTTCCAATTCAGTTCTTTCAGCTTGGCTTCCATCTGGGCCAAGTTCTTCCCCCGCTGATTCTCCAAAGCCTCCTTTAAGCTCTGCTCTCTCACGTTCAGCAGCTGGTGCATCTTCACAAACTCCCCAGACACATGGTCAGATAAAGACTCAGAACATGTCTAGAACAGTGAGAAGATCTGGATCTGATGAAACATGAATTGTGTCCATGACAAAGCCAAAACAGCATCTCCCAGTCTCCTAGAATCCATTTCTCCCAAAACACTTCCACATAAGGCAGCTGTGACCAAATCACTAAAAGCATAATCATCACACAAAATTGTCCCAGGTTGATGCAGGCAGCCCTGGTGCTACAGTGGTTAAACTGCTGTCCTGCAACCAAAAGGTTGTGACCAGGGCGAATAAGACAAATAAGGAGGTGGTGGTGGCCACTTTTGATTTCATTTGACACCTTCATGTTGCTTCAAACAGCACCAGCCTGGATATTGATCACAAACAATGGCAAACATCAACTCGTTGTCATATCATCGGCTGCAACTCGTATCTGAGAATGGATTTCCCCCTGAAGCAGAAAAAATGCCATTGGTGTGAATTTGTTTAAGGTGGATGCCAGCTTGCCATGAAGTGACCCATACACTATGATTACAGAGTCATCTCTTGTGGCACATATGAAATGAGACATGCAGGATTTAACACCAGGACTGCAATGGACTGCTGCAGCCTTCAGTATATTATTGAGGTGCACCTTCACAGCCAAGTCCATCTGGCATGGCCTCTTCCGCCCCCATGACCGTTGGGAATCTGAGTTCCTCCTCTGCTCATTTTGCCGTTGGGCCTAATAGGATGGTTTGCAGTGGCATTTCTTCCACTTAGGGGACCATCATCCCACCTAAAGGGGCTCATTTTCCTGTAGCCTTTGGCCCTTTTACGGAGTCAGCCAGGTTATTTACCATCGTCTGACACTCAGCGTTGAGTCGCTGGCTGTATGGTCTACTCCATTACTGTAGCAGGATGTCTGACCAGACATGTGAACTACAGTAATACCTCGGATAACGTTAAGACTTGGTTCCACAAGTCTTAACGTTATCCAATTTTTAGCCTTATCCGATTCATGCACCAGATAACGTTAAAATCCTATTCAGATGGATCAGATAACGTTAACTCCATAGAAATAAGCAACAGAGGCTTCAAGGGAAAGCCAAGGTAACCTGCTGGAACCTTTGTCTAAAGGGTAAATACATTACAAAAGCTTGCAAAACCAGTCTGACTAGTTTAGCAAAGCAAATTAAAGCAAAAAAAGACGTGGGGATGGGGGTGGGTGGGGACTCTTTCAATATGTCCTGACTCCAATTTAAAGCATGCAGAGTTTCCATATGGAGCCATGAGCACAGGAATCAGTTTTAAAAGCTAACAGCAAGGGTGCCCATACTTTTCAGGCCATGGGCCAGTCACATGGTTCATGGGTGCCCAAACTACAGCCTGTGTGCCAGATCTGGCCCTGACACCAATTCATCTGGCCAGTTCCACTGTTGCCACTCCCAGATGGATTGGTGTCATGGGCCAGATCTGGCCCAGAAGCCTTGCTAACAGCAGGGATGCCTAAACCTTTCAGACCATGAGCCAGTCATGTGGTTCATGGGTGCCCAAACTACTCCTTGTGGGCCAGATCTGGCCTCCAATGCCAATTCATCCTGAAACATTTGGGCACCCCTACTGTTAACAGTGCACAAATGTTTCAGGCCACTGGCCAGTCATGTGGTTCCTGGGTTCCCCAACTACTCCCTATGAGCCAGATCCAGCCCTGACTCCAATTCATCCAGCCCGCTTTACCCTCACTTCCAGGAGTGATGAGGGTGGTGTGGGCCAGATGGATTGGTGTCATGGGCCAGATCCGGCCCAGAAGCCTTGCTAACAGCAGGGGTGCCTAAACTTTTCAGGCCACGGGCCAGTCACATGGTTCATGGGTGCCCAAACTACAGCCTGTGTGCCAGATCTGGCCCTGATACCAATTCATCTGGCCAGTTCCAACCTTATTGTTCCCAGAAGCAGGAGTAAAACTCACCCAATCTCTGCTTCTGGGATTGACGAGCATGGGGTGGGCTGGATGAATTGGCATTTGAGGCTGGATCTGGCCCACAGGGAGTAGTTTGGGCACCCATGAACCACATGACTGGCCCATGGTCTAAAATGTTTAGGCATCCCTGCTGTTAGTAAGGCTTCTGGGCCGGATCTGGTTCATGACACCAATCCATCTGGGAGTGGCAATGGTGGAACTGGCTGGATGAATTGGTGTCAGGGCCAGATCTGGCACACAGGCTGTAGTTTGGGCACCCATGAACCATGTGACTGGCCCGTGGCCTGAAAAGTATGGGCACCCTTGCTGATAGCTTTTAAAACTGATTCCTGTGCTCATGGCTCCATATGGAAACTCTGCATGCTTTAAATTGGAGTCAGGACATATTGAAAGAGTCCCCAACCCCCCAACCCCCATGTCTGCTTTTGCTTTGCTAAACTAGTCAGACTGGTTTTGCAAGCTTTTGTTATTCAAATGTTGCAAGCTTGAGAGCAGGCAGCCCCATCCCTTTCTCCCAAGAGAAACTGGTGAGTCACAGCCACACTTCAGGGAATTTGAGGCAAACATTAGCCTCAGAAATAGTTCGGTTATCTGATTGATCGGATAACGTTAACATAATGGTTAACATAATGTTATCTGATCCAAATGTTTGCCTCAATTTCCCCACCGTTATGCAATTATCCGATCCAATTGTTATCCGGTGTTTTACTGTGCTGAATGTCAATTATCAAGTAGAGAATAACAGATGGAGAGAAGTAAACCCTACAGGAGGGGATTTTGAGGTGATTTTTAGCAGGCAGATTCAGCTCAACTCTAAAAGAGTCAAGAGAAGCTCAATCACAGACCATAAAATCCAACCTCATTGCCAGGACTCACCTTTAATTCTATAATGTTTTCCTGCTGGCGGCACTGGCTCATTTTCAAATGCCGGAGAGTTTCTTCCAGAGGCTCTAGAGAGGCCTTCAGCTGATCCTGCAGGCAAGAGATTATCCAACAAAAATTTGAATTAACATGGTTAGGAGTCGGCAGGAAAAGTGGCTGGAAAATGAAGCCATAAACCTAAGTTCTCAACCTTTCGAAGCCAGGGGCCGGGTTATGCTCCCTCAGACAGCTTTGGGGGCCAGATGGCCATTTTGTCCTTCCTTCACCACAAGGCATTTCCTGGTGTGGTGGAGGCAGTGGAGGGGCCACATGAAATAGTGCTGTGGGCCACATTTGGCCCATGGGCCGCAGGTTCAGAATCCCTGCCTTAAATATTAATGCCCTTCATCCATCCCAGGCTTCCTTCTTCTACAGCAACTTTTTGTAATGCTTTTCTTTAGGTAAAATAAAGCATTATAAAGAGCTAGGTGGCCCCTAAGATATTTTTACTTCACATACAAAAAGTTACTGAAAAATATTTTTTTTTTACTGCAGATTTACTTTGGATAAAACCAACACAAGAGAAGTCTGTGGGCGTTCTACCGGTATGTGTGTATTTTAGTTTGCAGGTTTGTAGGTTCACTGCTCAGTTTCACACATCAAAGCCTGACACATGATAACAATATGATCCATTGTTCCCATGATCCCTGCCTGAAATATTATATTAAAACCAGACTTAAACATGTCTGCCAAAGTAAACACAACGTAAAGCAATACCATGTTCACTTGTTGGGTTCATATTTACACCTTCCTCCTAAATATGGAACTTAAGGCAACTCAGAACAACATTTTTAAAAGTACAAATTGAAAACCCAAACTATAATAATAGGACAAAACCCAACAAACTCTAATGTTAAAATTAGAATTTAAATTGAAAGCAATTTAATGGCACATCAATAAATTAATACAGGATGGCACAAGTGGCTAAGACGCTGACTGGGAGGCGGAAGGTCAGCAGTTTGATTCCCAGGTACTGCAGGACGGAATGAGCTCCTGTCTTTGTCCTAGCTCCTGCCAACCTAGCAGTTCAAAAGCAAGAAATTGCAAGAAGCTAAATAGGGACCACTTCGGTGGGAAGGTAACAGCGTTCTGTGCACTCCAGTGTCTAGTCATGCCTGCCACATGACCACGGAAACGTCTGCAGAAGCAGACAGTGCTGGGTC
The DNA here is from genome assembly GCA_030440675.1 of Furcifer pardalis. Taxonomy (NCBI): domain Eukaryota; kingdom Metazoa; phylum Chordata; class Lepidosauria; order Squamata; family Chamaeleonidae; genus Furcifer; species Furcifer pardalis. The sequence goes on from CP126893.1 coordinate 157,352,366, forward strand.
TTCAGCTTTGAAACAGAGATGAGCACTGAACCCTAGAGTTGGATACAACCGGCTTTCGAACAAGTGAAACCTTTTCCTTTACCTTTACATCTGTTCAAACCCCTTTCTTTAGCAGCCAAAAATATGCTTTAAAACGTCTTTGCTTATCGGCAGAAGGAGAACAAAGAGATGGCTAGGGTAGCATCCTTTGGAAGGAAAACCAGAACTCAAGTACAGCCACTGAAAAGGTTTTCCCTTCTCTTTACCAGAGGTTGCTGGTTCACAGCCAAACCAAAAGTCACCCCACTGAAATTTTTGAGTCAGACATAGTCTTCCATAGTCCATGAATACCTGCCATCCATGCTGTCTGTCTGTGACAATACCCTCAGAGAAGAGCCCACTTCCAGACCTTTCTGGTTTAATCAACCCAGTGTCCCTTCCTCAAGTGTGCCCACCTCTTACCTGATAGGCCAGGACTGCATTTTTGATGGGCAGAAAGTCATGTCCCCGATGCTGAGGTAGATCCCGGCAGATGACGCAGACCGGTCCCTCGTCCTGGCTGCAAAAGAGTTTGAGCGGCTCCTCATGCTCTTCACAGAAATACCAGCCTCCAGTCCCATCCAATTGGGAGCCTTCGTCCAGCTTGAGAAGCCGGGCCTTCTCCGCCAGGCTGCAGAGCGCTCGGTTGATAGCCATGCGGCGCAAAGCAAATGGTTGCCGACACTCAGGGCACAACCCACGCCTCTGCCCTTTGGGGATGCAGGGCTCAAGACATGGAGCACAAAAGCTGTGGCCGCACTCCAGCATGTGAGGGTCCCGAAAGATACAGAGGCAGATGGGACACAGCAGATCCTCGGTGAAGCTGGAAACCTCTCTTACAGAGGCCATGTTCAGTGGTCAAAGGAGAGGCTCAACTACTTTCCTCTGATGGGACCTGGTCTTTACTTGTTGGCTTGTTGGGCTTCCTTTTCAAAAATCTCTCACTGCTGAGTTTAAATAACCTTCAAGCAACTGTTATATCTTGTCTCCAGTCAAGCATGTTATGAGTAATATTCCCTAAAACACAACAATGAACTATAAATCACAATGTCGTCAAAATAATTATAGCATTACTGTTTATTAAAATGAAAGATGGAAAACCATGAATGAAATAGTCAGCTTTTATATGCATCAAAATATCCATGGATTACCATAGTGGAGTGATGGCAAACCTTGGCACTCCAGGTATTCTGCAAATTCAATTCCCAGAAGCCCTGATCAGCAGGAGTGCAGGCTTGGGCTTCTGGAAATTGAAGTCCTAGAACACCTGGAGTGCCAAGGTTCACCATCACTTCAATAGTGAAACTTGTTTTAAATTCTGGGGAGCCATTGCACAGGGATAGAGTAGAGGGGACTTACTGAGATCCTTGAAAACTACACAGGGTTGATTAACTGGTTATTTATTTGCTCATTAGGCTCTGCGTAGGTAGTTGCCAAAAATGCAACACTCCCACAACCCCTTGTAATTCCCATGGAGCTTAGTAAGTCCCACCTACTCTTTCTCTCTTTGTGATAGAGTCAAGAGGACCTTGACTTGAGCGATGAGCAGTACCCCCAGATCCCAGGGATATTCTACACACCATAGACATGGGGGAAGAAGAGATGATGGCTGAGGAAATTAATGCGTGGGACCTTCTGAGCATTGTAAAATGTGAGGAGACAGAAGTGTAGCAGGCAGTATTAAAAGGGGAAGATTGCAAGGGCTCAGGTAAAGAAAGAATGGGTCCATGCAACTGGGCCCAGGATACTTCTGCTCAGAAGGGGAGAAAAGAAAGGTGAGACAGAAGGTACTGTAAATCCTGACACTGAGGTAGAGGGAGGTCAAGCTGATATGTCCATAATGAAAAGCCCAGTGAGAAGAAGTAACAAAAGAGCCCCTTGGACTGGTGCTCATGTCATGCTTTGCATAGCTAAAAAGGCTATGGTAGGGAGTGGTTCAAAAGCACCAGAAAACCCTCCTACTGAAAGGTAGCACAGATTTCCATCATGGGAGAACAGGAGAGGGATATATAAGACCACTGTAGACAGTGGCTGCAGCCATAAAATAAAAAGACCCTTACTCCTTTGGGAGGCAAGCCATGGCAAGCCTAGTCAGCACAATAAAAAGTATAGAGACACCACCCTGATGAAAAAAGTCCACATCGTTAAAGCAATGGTTTTGTCAGCAGGAATGTATGGTTGTGAGAGCTGGACCATAAGGCTGAAGAATAGGTGCCTCCCGGACTGCCAATCCTAAAGGAAAGGAACCCTGACTGCTCCTTGGAAGGACAAACACTGAAGCTCAAGTACTTTGGCCACCAAATAATAAGAAGAGAGGAGTCACTGGAGAAGGCTATGATGCTAGAAGAGATTGAAGGCAAAAGGAGAAGGGGGTGGCAGAGAATGAGATGGTTAGAGAGCATTGTTGACACATTGGGCATGGGTCTAGGTAGACTCGGGAGGATGGCGGATGGCCTAAGAGCTTGGAGTGCTGTGGTTCATGAGGTTTCGAAGGGTCAGACTTAACTGTAATAACAATACAGTAATACCTCGGATAACGACTGCATTGGATAAAACTAAAATTGGATAACGATCTGTTAGCGTTATCTGATGCAGTCATTCGTAGCAGCAGGGTGGCTGGAAAGTTGAACAGGGTTTTCCGTTCGGCTTCCCAGCCACCCTGCAGCTGCAGAGGCAGGGGTGGGGTGGCTGGAAACCTGAAGGGGAGTCTTCATCAGCTTCCCCAGCCACCCTGCAGCTGTGGATCGGGTCCCCCAACTTGCCCGGAGCTGGCAGGGAGCCCGAAATGGGTAAAAAAAATGGACGTTTTTTCCACCCATTTCTGGCTCTCTGACCCCCCTACTGGCTCCGGGCAAGTCGGAGGACCCAATTCAAGCTGTTTCCAAAGTTCCCCCACCTCCCTGGAGGCTGCAGCAAGCCAAAACGTTGGGATTCAAACCTCAACTTTTTGGCTTGCTGCAACCTCCAGGGGAACAGGGCTTTTTTAAACGTTCTGCGATCAATGCATCGCACGTTAAAAACCGGATAACGATAAGACTTGTGGAACCAAGTCTCATGATTATCTGAGGTACTAGTGTAATAATATTTTTGTGTCAGAAATTATTCTGGGTTGAAAAGATTTTTGCTGGAGAAACTCCACTCAGGGTATACCCGAATGAGGCTTCTTTCATGTCCCCAAGATCTTTTCCCACTGAAGTGGTCCCTAGTTATCTACTTGCAATTTCTTGCTTTTGATCTGCTAGGTTGGCAAGAGCTGGGACAGAGACGGCGCTCAATCCATCATGCATTACTCGGGTCTCAAACTGCCAACTTGTCGGCCTTCCAGTTAACAAGGCGAGCTTCTTAACCACTGAGCTCTTGCAGCCCCCAGACTTAACTGTGCAACTGAACAACAACAATATTTTCAGTGGAGGGTTTTGGTTGAGGATTAATTTTAGTACAACTACTCAAAATATCCAAAGTGCTAGACTACAACTTTTATTAATGACATGTGGTAAATCGCCCTTAGTCACTTCGGGGAGGAGGGCGATAAACAAGTGTGAATAATAAATAAATAAATAAATAAATAAATAAATAAATAAATAAATAATCTTCCTCCATCATGATCAATGGCATGAGGCAGTTTCAGGGTTGCCCCTGCCACCATCTACACTGGGTTGGTAGGGAGCGTGCATGATGAAAGCCTCACCACTCCTAAAACACGTACGTGGAAGAACCCATGGGTGTTGGGTAGAATTCCAGTGTTTCTAGAGGACATTAAGAGAAAGCAACCCTGGGTCAGATACCTACGCCTCAGTAACACACCAGAGCATAATCACTTCATAGAACCTCAAGGTCACCTGATAGTAACATTGACTCTCAAAATAAAAGTTTAAAAATCCGCCATTTATAGAAATGACCAACCCCTTTAAAAAGATTACCCGTTTGTTTCTCCCATTGCTGTAATTTCCCTTTCTTATGATGGTCTTATCTTATCACACTTAGGCAGGTTTGCTCAGGAGAAAGTCCAATAGATTCACTGGAATTGAGCTGCTAGTCAGCACTGTCTGGAACTATTTCCTAGAGGCCACAGACCTTGGATGGCATTTTAATCAAAATAAGTCAAGGGATAAGGTTCCCCTTCATGCAGATATCCTGGCTGAGGAAAGAATAAAATACTGTACACTCTTACCCTTCTAGTTGAACATTCTCCTCTGGCTTGAGTGGCTGTTCCTCTGTCTTGTCCTGGGTTATCTTCTGCTGGTTGAGGGTCAAATTAGGATTTCTCCAGCAGGCTAAACATCTCCTCATCCTGAACTTTGCCTCCAGCTGCCTTCCTGGCTCTGTTCTTTCCTTACCCTGTGCATGCAAATGCAGACAAGAGAGGAGGAGGAAGGAGAATAGAAACTGCAGCTATATATGCCTGGATGATGCGGCATTTCTCTCCTGCAAAGTGCCAGCATGCTAGTAAATTTGACTCAGCACTTTTCTCGTCCTTTAACCCTCCAGACTCCAAGCTGGTGGAAGTGAAGGCTTGATGGTGGAAAAGACCACTCCTGTTCTTCTTAGGCAATGTCAGGACACTTTCAAACCATCATGACCCTATAAATTAGTGATGCCAGAAAGATCTTATCATGATCACCCCTGCTCAGGTCCTGCAAACTTAAGGCTGTGGCTTCACTGGTTAAGTCAACCCATCTCATATTTGGTCTTTCACCAAATTTCCTGCTGCCTTCCATGCTTCCCAGTAATATTGTTCCAACAACATCTGTGGCGCCAAGGCTGGACATCCCTGAGTTAGACCCATTACAGTAATACCCCAGTCATGACGTTATCCAATTTTTCCAATGCATGCATCGAACAACGCTTTAAAAAAAGCCCTGACTTCAGGGACAAACCGCTTTAAAGGCAGACAGGGAAAGAAAGAGACGCAATCGGGTCTCTTTTCCTCCCTGCCTTTAAAGCCACCCCCCACCTGCAGCGGTCTCTGCGACTGTGGTAGGGTCGGGGAAAGGTGCGCGCCTTTCCCCTGACACTACTGCAGTCGCAGAGACTGCTTGTGTCTCTTTCTTTCCCTCCCTGTATTTAAACTACAGGGAGGGGGAGGAGAGAGAGACGTGATTGGGTCTCTCTCTCTTCTCTCCCTCCCTATAGTTCAAATGCAGGGAAGAAAGAGAAAGACGCGATCGCAGTTGCATCTCACTCTTTTCCTCCCTGTATTTAAACTATAGGGAGGGAGGGAAGAGAGAGAGAACCAATCACGTCTCTCTCTTCTCCCCCTCCCTGTAGTTTAAATACAGGGAGGGAAAGAAAGAGACACAAGCAGTCTCTGCAACTGCATTACGGTTGGGGGAAAGGCGTGCACCTTTCCCCCGACCCTACTGCAGTCGCAGAGCGCTGTGGGTGGGGGGTGGATTGGGTAGTTCTACCCAAACCACGCCACACCCGTAGACCATTGCCTCAGATAACGCTAAGAATCATTATCCAGAATCGTTATCCGATGCAAGTTTTTTTCCAAAAAACTTGCATCGTTATCCATTTCTAGCGTTATCCAATGCAATCGTTATCCAGGGTATTACTGTATATTAATTCAGGGGTTCCCAACCTAAGGTCTGCAGGCGCCATTTCATGTTCCCCCCTACCCCATCATGCAGGCAAGACAAAATGGCTGTTCTGACCCCCATCTTGAAAAGGTTGGGAACCCCTGTCTTAATCCCTTTCTTTTCATTATTTCTACAATTTCTTCAGTTTCATTTCCCAAGCTGCTTCTATTCTGAGTTCCTATTTTGTACTTCGCTGTTCTGTCTCTTAGTCCTTTAACATTGCCACAGTCATTTCCCATTTGATCAGTCCATTTGTATCCCATTTGGATTTCCATAGCGATAGATTGTCCATTGCCGGCTTGCTGGGACTGTCACAACCTCACTGGAGCTCCTTTGGCCAGATTGTTTCAGGGTGGCCTTTATGGCTGCCACAGTGGTCCGGTGGCACAAGGCCACACCATACTTGGCCCAATCCTAGAAATCCCTTACTTTGTCCTGTTACCGCCTCTCACGACATGGACACAGAGTTGGATTTTGAGAGGCATTGTTCCAGTAACCCTACTTATTTTATGATGTGCCAAATGTATGAAAGCCTGAGGGTGTGACTATACAGTGGAGGGGGAGGGGCTGCTTCAATTTAAAGTTTTTCAGGAAAGTTCTTCCTTGTTTCCACTGGTAAAATAGCTTTAGCCATCCAGATGAATACAGTTACGTGTCATAAGACAGCGGTTCCCAACCTTTTCAAGGCGGGGGCTGGGTCACGCGGTCTCAGTCAGCTTCGAGGGTCAGATGGCCATTTTGTCCTGCCTGCACGATGGGGGTGGCCATTTTGTCCCAACAGCTTCAAAGTGGTGGTCATTTTGTTTCTCAAATACTCGTGGAGTGGGGGGTTCACATGAAATGGTGCTGGGGGCCAGATCCGGCTCACAGGCCTTAGGTTGGGAACCCCTGACATAAGATATCATGGGTTGTGGCAAACGTATACTGGCTGAGGACTTACTTTTGCAATTTCAGAGTGGGTTGCCATACAATATGGCAAATTCATGTGCATTCCAAAATCACAATATGGCAAATTCATGTGCACTCCAAAATCACAAAAAAGAAGCATTTAATCAGCCACAATTTGTCACTGCTGCCAGTGATATTACACCTGTTGTGCAGGCAAGTTGGTGCAAAACATATATAAACACCCCCCCAATATATATATATATATATACATACAGTATATAACATATATAACCCCCCCAATATATATATATATATATATATGGGGGGGGTTATATATGTTATATATATATTTGCTATATTTATCTCTCCCCTTTCTTCTGAAGAACACGTGGTGGCATACAGTTTCCTATCCTGTGAGGTAGGTTATAAAGACCAAGCTCACATATCGATGTCTGAATCAGCCTGGAACATACTGTGAACCATGTAGTTAAAATCCTTGCCTGGATCTGCTTCTTGGAAGGTTTATCCTGAAAAATTGTTTTTAAACCATAGAAGTCTATATCGTAAATATAAATACATATTATTTAAGTCTATTGTATTTTGCACTGTTTCTGTACTTTATAAATAAGTTTCTGTTTATCAGTATTAAAATTCTTCCATCCGTAAATAAGAATAGAGAACAATACAGTACAGTATATTAAAATATAGGTGTGTGTGTTTTGCATTCCAAAGCAAAAGTCAAATGCAACATCTGGTCACAGTTAGTGTACCTTTAATTTAAACTCTTCTTTTGGGAAACTGAAAGTTAATGGAGAAGGGTGTTGCATGCCAATCCTGTTGCAATCACACTTTGCTTTCTAAGCACATGATTGGTTGGTGGCGTAGTACAGTCAGCACAGCAGTTGAGAGGTTGGGATTCCTTTTCTTGCTTGTTATGTGAGCCACAGAGACTGGAGCTTTACTGTGAACACACGAAGAAGGGAAACGTGGCCTCCTGCTTCTTGATCTCTTCATCCAAGTAAGTGTGCTGCATTTACTCTCGCTTCTGCTGTTCTCTGTTGCAAACGGTGGGGAAAGAAAGATAGTTTTCCAAAGTCAGCCATTCTTGGTCACTTTTGTCCGAGTTTCTCCTAGACTAAGATCAGGAGTTTCACAGCCAGTTCACCTCCATTAGCAAACACGAGTGTGATCAGACCGTAGCAAAGGATGTGAGCGAGATCTCCTTTCAACCGACACTTCCATCTCTGCCTGGGAATCCCAAAAAGTGTCAATGGTTCAAAATGGCCCAAACTGGGCAGGTGCGTTGTCTGATTCCTGCAAAATACATTGCGCAAAGTAGCTCCACAAATAGTCCAAATTGGCTTCTGTTTCCTTCTCCAATTGCAGCCACAATGGGCTAGTGGAGGCAGCTGGGGGAGGGTAAACCCCCTTTTTAGCTAAGCAGAGGTTTGCTGCATTATATGTCTTGCTGCCCAGTTGCATTTTCTTCTTTTCATCCCATTTGCTCTCCTTCCTTTGTCTTTGCCTGCAGCTTCCTGGGTCTTGTTCCCAGTTCTATGATCCGTCTGTAGCTCCTTTTAGGACTGGCAAGCCCTTCTTTGCTCAGCAGTGAATCACCCACTGCATTCTGTTCCTCTCACAATCTATTTACCCTGTTTGCCCTGCCTGGTTACATTCCCTAGTTACTCAAACAGTATTTATTTTATCTATCTATCTATCTATCTATCTATCTATCTATCTATTATTTATTTATTTATGCAATTATACTCTAGCCTTCTAGTTCAAGCACCATTCAGAGGTTTGCCATTCTTCCTCTCCGCTTACAAGGCTTCAATGTTCTCTCACATTAGAATTTCTATTACAATAATCTTATTAGGTTAGCCTTGCTTGAAAGCCAGTTGTACCCAACTCTAGGGTTTGGCGCTCAACTCCGTTTACAACCACAGAGCCAGCGCTGTCTGCATCTGCAGATGTTTCCGTGGCCATGCGGCTGGTGTGACTAGACTTTGGAGCACAGGGAACGCTGTTATCCTTCCCGCCTAAGTGGTTCCTGTTTATCTACTTGCAAGTTCTTGCTTTCAAACTGCTAGGTTGGCAGGAGCTGGGACAGAGACAGGAGCTCACTCCATCGTGCAGCACTCGGGTCATCAAGTTCAGCGCCTTAACCACTAAACTACCACAGTCCCTATTTATGCCAATTAAAATGTGCCAAATACCTTCTTGTTTTCGCTGCAGTAAAACTAACACACACCTTAAAAGATCAAAAAGGATTTCTCCATACTTCCGATTTGTCTGTGTTTTAGATTATTTTCTGTGATATTGCCTTTCCTGACTTCAGTTGTTCTTTCCTTAGAAAACAGATATTCACCAACAGAATAGCAGCTTAGCACTGGCACCCTCACAATGACATCCGTCCAAGAAGTGTCCAGCATTGCTGAAGAGTTGTGGTGCTCCATCTGCCTCTCCGTCTTCCAAGACCCCTGCATGCTAGGCTGCGGCCACAGTTTCTGCCTGTCTTGTTTGGAGAACTATGTCAACCCCAAGGGTCAGCATCCGGGAACATGCCCCGAGTGCCAAGAGCCTTTCACTCTTCAAGAAGCCACTCATAGCGGAGTCTTGGCCAACCTGCCTACGAAATCTCAGCAGGGGTCATCTTGGTCTGGTGAGACAGGCAGCTGGTGTTTCTGTGAGGAACATGAGGAGCCACTCACACTCTTCTGCAGCCAGGATGAGGCCCCTGTCTGTGTGATGTGTCGGGATCTGCCTCAGCATCAGAATCATCGCTTTTTGCCTCTCAAGAATGCTGTGAAAGGTTACCAGGTCAGAGACAAAATGTCCTTTTCAGTGCTTCTGCAGAGTCAGGCAAAAGGGATAGAATCCTGTCAGCATATGTTATACTATGGATTCTCAACCTGTGGCCTGTGGGCTGATTGCAGCCCATGGCACCATTTCATGTGCCCCCCCCCAAAAAAAAAAAAACTGCCTCCACCATACCAGGAAGTGCCATGTGGTGGAGGAAGGACAAAATGGCCATCCGGCCCCCAAAGCTGTCTGAGTGGTATGACTCAGCTCTCGGCTTTAAAAGTTTGAGAACTCCTGAGTTATACCATGGCTCAGCCAAGGTCATGCCACAGCAGTTGGGGAATTAAAATGTCCCACCCACCCCCAAAGTGGATGGACTTTGACAATATTGAAGAATCCTTGATGCCTGGTGTGGCAGGGAAATAAGAAACTTTTAATTTCCCAAAAGGGTTGCAGCTGATGATAGCATCAAAAATCCATATCAAAGCTTATGTCAACAGGATTCCAGCAACTAATATACAAGGAAAGTAGTTACTTCTCACAAGTAGCAAGGGTTATGGCAAAGTTACTTTTCAAAAGTCGCAGATGAGTGTTACTGCTTTGTTCTCCCCAGAGTTTGGGACATTAATGAAAGAAAAAACTGACTGTGTTACTCGGTACTATAGGCAGCAAACCATTGTTGCTCTTGCCAGTGGGTTGGTTGTACCAGTAAAGCTTTGCTGTGGTCATTACCAGCACGCCACCCTTATCCATACACATGTATTCCCAAAAAATACAGAAAAATACTCTCACATGGAAAATGTATCTTCCCTGGTATCCATTATACCATCACTGCACTTAGTGTCCACACTATGCAATGCTGAAATGATCGAAACAAAATAGGAAATAAAAACGTTGTGTTACCCTAAGGAAAAACTTCTTCAAATGCTAAAATTAGTGTCAAGAGAGTCAAAGCAGGAGAACATAGGGTACATCTTGATTTCCAATTCCAATTGAATTAAAGACCAGGAAATACATGAAGCACAGCCAAAACTGCTTAAATGGGCTGCCAAGCAGTTTATCTGGCTATGGGGTTGTTAATTTTACCTAAATCAGTGTGTAATAAATTGATGTGAACTTTGTACATAATAATAATTTTGTGTCAGAAATTATTTTGGGTTGAAAAGATTTTTGCAGAAGAAACTCTGCTTAGGTAACATCCAAATGACGCTCCTTTCATGTCCCCAAGAGCTGGGACAGAGACGGGTGCTCAATCCGTCTTGCAGTACTTGGGTCTCAAACTGCCAACTTGCCAGCCTTCCAGCTAAGAAGGTGAACTTCTTAAACACTGAGCCACTGTAGTGGAGACAGGCCAGAGGCGTAGCTACCGCCGTATCAGCCGTATCAATTATACGGGGCCCCCGGGCTACGGGGGCCCCCAACGGCAAAAAAGAAAAAGAAAAAAGAGCAAAACTTTACTGCGCATGCGCAGAAACTCAATCTGATGCATTGCGCATGCGTCAGATTGAGTTTCTGCGCATGCGCACTTTATTGGAGCCATTTTTGGCTCCAATTTTAAAAAATAAAATTTCGGAGTCGGAGCCGCAGCTTCTCAGGGCGGCTCCGATGGTGGCCCTCAGAGGAGGGCACCTCCCCTGGGGCCGCCCAGCTCCCACGGGCAGGTTGAGGCCTGCCCGGGCTGTCTGCTGCTGCCGAACCCCCATGGCCTGGGGACGCCTGGCAGAGTGCGCCACCGCCTCCTCCGGATCCGGCGGTGGCGACGGCGGTGGCGGCGACAGCGGCAAGCGGCTCTGGAAGAGGAGGAGGAGGCTGGAGTCGGGGGCAGCGCGCCTTGCCATGCAGCCCCAGGAGGGTAAGTGAGGGTTTTGTGTTTCGGGTGGGTGGGTGGTTTATGTGTGTGTTGGGTGTGTGTGTGTGTGTGTTTGTTTGTTTATTTTAATTCTATTCTATTTTATTTATTTTATTTTTATTTTTGGCCCCGCCCACGACGTCATGACGTTGGCTCCCCCCACGATGTCATGATGTCATGACGTTAGCTCCGCCCCGCATATAAAGGGCCCCCAAACAATTTTTATACGGGGCCCCGCCAAGGTAAGCTACGCTTCTGAGACAGGCTCCAGCTGCTGGGGGAGACCACAGTCAGTTGGACCACAGCTTCCCCAGTACTGCTGTTGATCCCTGTCCTGACCATAAAATAATCTGCAGGATCTCTCTGCTGACAATCGGCTGATCAGCAAGGAATTGCTATAGGGATTATTATTATTATTATTATTATTATTAGTTCAAATTTATATTGCCGCCCACTCACCATGGCGACTCAGGGTGGCTTACAGACAATACATTACATTACATTACAATACAATATGTTTTTGCCAAGGGCAATGAGAGATGCCTCAGATCCTCTTGGGATGGTCCCCCACAATGGCTGGAGTCTGTCTTCACTCTCAGGGCACACTGCAACCTCTAAACCAGGGGTTCCCAACCTTTTCAAGCCAGAGGCGAGGCCATGCTCTCTGTCAGCTTCGAGGGCTGGATGGGCATTTTGCCCTGCTGGCATGATGGGGGAGTTATTTTTGTTCCAACAGCTTCAAAGGGGCAGTCATTTTGTTTCTTGAATGCCCTTGGAGAGGGGGGGACACATGAAATGGCACCGCAGGCCAGATCTGGCTACAATCTATTCCAGGGAGGCCAGTATGTATGTCTGCCCCCAGATTAGACACCATATGACTTGACTTCAGGGTTATAGCCCCTGTGATTTAAGGTCAGTGTTTTGGGCCTATCAAAATGCACCCATACTTTATGTGTTTTTGATACCACTGCTAAGTGGCAGAATATTTTTCATTACATTTGCACTATCTACTTGTGTCGATTTTGTGGCTGAGTGTCATTTGATGATGTTTCCTTACAGGTGTGCTTCTGCTGGTTAGTCTAGTTCAGTGGTTCCCGACCTTTTTTTGGCCATGCCTCACCTAAGCATCTCTAAAATCCTAACCCAGCCATCCATTCCCCCCCATCACATATAATTCTTATTTTTCAAAAAAGTGAACACCTATTCATGTGCAGGAAGCCTAAAAGGACATTCACTGCTAATACTGCATATACTCAAGTATAAGCCGACCCGAATATAAACAACCCCACCTAATTTTGACCTGGAAACCCAGGAAAATAGATTGACCTGAGTATAAGGCGAGGGTGGGAAATGCAGCAGCTGCTAGTGAGTTTCAATAATCAAAATACATGAAAATATGGTAAAATTAATTAAATTGTCACATCTCAATCCAGCACAGTTTTGGGACTCTAGTGGTCATTGACCCGAGTATAAGCTGAGTCCCTTTTTTGGGGCTCAATTTTGGGGCTAAAAAACTCGGCTTATACTTGAATATATATGGCAACTCATTCTCGAATTGCCCCCCTTAAAAATCAAGCCACCCACCCCCGTGGGATGTGTGCCCCACATTGGGTATCATGGGTCTAGCAGCTAGACTCTAGCTGGTATCTGTGCTTTGGAACTGGGAGGGAAGGTAGCAACCTGTCCTTTACCTCATGTAACAAAAAATGTTTGTTTGTTTTTTGCCGGGGGGGGGGGAGGATCCTACTTCCTTCTATTTTTGTTTATTCATTTTCCCTGCAGAAAAAACTGAAGGCTTCTCTGGAATCCCTGGAAGATGGTGTTAAGGGGACCACACAAAATGAGTCTCACCAGTTAGAGACAATAGGAGAACTAGAGGTAAATTTGAAAAGGAATTGAGAATATCATTTGAGAGTCAGATTAAACCAGGGGTTTCCAACCATTTTACACCATGGACCTGACCAGGCCCTCCGACAGCTGAGCGAGCCAGACCACACCCTGCAGAAGTGGGCGCATTACGGCTGTTGTGCCACTTCTGCATTTATGACAGTTGCAGGGACGTTCATGGGTGCATTTTACAATTGAAGCAAATGCATCCGCTTCCACTTCTGGGTGCGTTGGCACTGGTGTGTTTCACATAAAATGGTGCCATGGGCCAGGCCATGGACCATAGGTTGGGAACCAGTGGATTAAACCCTCAAGAAGGGGCTGTTCTCTTGGGTTATGAACGATATATGCTTGTCATAGTTTTTGTGCCCCTCCAGTATTTTTTATTGAGCATGCTTTATTTTGCAATTTGTCATTAGAAGGTAAGCACATGCTTACTTTGCAAGTTTGATTACTATGACAAGCATCTCTGAAGAATTCCTTGCTAAAATCTAGTAGTAAATCACAACAGAGTAAGCCCATTAAATAAGTGGAGATTTGGTGAATTAGCTCTTCCACATGTTCCATCAATTCAGTGGATCTACTCTAGTTGCAACTTATTGCTGGATTTTAGCCACTATTGGAGGAAGAAACACAGATTGATCAGAGGGCATTTACTATAACATTAATATCTGATTCATTCCTCAGAAACGAGCTTTGGCTAATACAGTACAGTATGTGAAATCAACAGGTAGACTTATTGACAGGAGGGAAACAAAGGCTTTGCTATTATTTTAGCCAGGTTATTAACAAAAAATCACTCACGGGGTGGGGGGGGCTACAGTAAAAAGTGATCCACAGCCATACAAGGACACAAGGAGGACATGGAAATTTTGTATTTAGTTAATCTGAAGTGCTACCTATTTATCTACTTGCAATTTCTTGCTTTTAAGCTGATAGGTTGGCAGGAGCTGAGACAGAGACTGGTGCTCAATCTGTCACACAGTACCTGGGTCTCAAACTGCCGACTTGCCAGCCTTCCAGCTAACAAGGCAAGCTTCTTAACGGCTTAGCCACCATAGCCCCGATAAATAATAATTGACCATGAGAATTCTTTGCCACCATTTTGTATGCCCTGAACAGCTTCCACATGGAGATCGCGCTCTGTAGCCTTCAGATAAGCAAAATGAGTAACTGATTTGGACAACTTCTTCCTGATAAGTAAGAGAAGAGTGGCCAACAATAATATACCAATAGTGCATCTCAGGATTTCTCAACTTTGGCCCCCCAGATGTTCTTGGATTTCATGTCCCCAGCAGATGTGCTGACTTGGGCTTCTTGTAATTGAAGTCCAAGACCACCTGGAAGTCCAAGGCTGAAACACCCTATGAAGACATTGGAGAAAATACAAAAACATTTACAGGAGTTTGAGGAAATAACAGGGTTGAGAGTGAACTGGGATAAATCGGAAATGATACTGTGTAATATAAGAAAAAAAGAACAACTGGAAATTAAAGGGAAGTACAATATACAAATTAAAAATAGTCTGAAATATCTAGGGGTAAACATCACAGGAGAATGGGATAATTTTAAGAAATTAAATTATGACAAACAAAAGAAAGAGATTAAAGAAAAAAAATACAACAATATAAGAAACTGACTTTATCTTGGTTTGGCAGGATAGCACTATGCAAAATGATGTTGTTACCCAGGTTGAATTTTTTGTTTGAGGCTCTGCCAATCCAGTTTTTTTAAAAAAGGAATTGAAAGAATTTCAATCAATGTTAAATAATTACTGTAATGGGGGACGTAGAATAAGATTGACAACAAACCTGTGGTATTTACCCCGAAGGAAGGTGGTTTAGGAATGCCAAATGTTGAAAATTATATAAAGCTTTTCAGATTAAAAATGTGGTAAAGATTTTAATGAGAGAGGAAGTAATTTGGGAAGAATTAGAGTTGAAAGAAATATCACAATTGGGCAAAGCTATTTTTTTAGATATAGAGACAAAGAAAAAACTGTATAAGAATATGTTACTAAGAGGTTTATTAGAGGTATGGAGGAAATTGAAGAAGGTGTTAGCCCCAGATATATCTCCGATAATAGAAATTGAGAATATAAAACATTTTCCTATAAAGTTAGATGAGAGATTGAAAAAAGTATTAGCAGAGAATGGTGTGACAACGTTGAAGAATTGGCTTCGGATATGTGAAAATATAGAGGAGAAATAAATTGGTTTCAAATTATGCGCCTATATAAATGGAATGATAAATATTTTTAAAAACTGGTGTGGAAAGGAAGAGAACAGAATTTGAAGAAATGATAATAAAAATTAGAAAGGGAGAAAGCGGACTTAAGGGTTTGGTAAGCAAAATTTATAGGATAATAAATAAGGAGGGCAGGCCCCAGGAATTTTTAAAGGATATTTGGGAACAAGATTTAAATATTAAAATTAATAATATAACGTGGAAGAAAAAATGGAGGAGAAGGATCATGAGAACACTGTCTGTGAGAGTGAAAGAGCACAATTATAAAATGTTATGGCGGTGGTACCTGACCCCAGTTAGGCTTCACCAAATGGATAAAAAAGTAAGTGATATGTGTTGGAGATGCAAACAATCAAGAGGAACATATGAACACATGTGGTGGAGCTGTAATGTGGTAAAAATATTTTGGGGAAAAATAGAAGAGGAAATGTCAAAAATAATGAAGGTGAGGCTTGAGCTGGGTCCAGGTACGGCCTTACTGACAGATGTGGATAGTATAAAAGTGGATGAGGATAAAAGAGAATTGTTATAAATAATGTTAACATCTGCAAGACAATGTATAGCAAGAAATTGGGAAAATGATGTAATATTAAAGATTGAGGATTGGTATAAAGAGATGTGGGGGCTTGCTCTAAATGATAAATTAACATGGGAGTTGAATGTGGCAAAAGGAATAGTCCAAGAAAACAAATTTTCAAAAATTTGGAATTTATTTGTGGAAGCGACACTGAATGGAGAGGAAGGGAGGCCAGCACCTGAACAAAGGAGTTTTTGGAATTAAAAAGAAGTTGATCCCTCATCATCTCCTTGGCAATGTAAATAGCACAAGGGTGATTATTACAAATTAAGTGATAACTGTGGTTGTATAAGAGGTACCTTTTTTTATCTTTATTGTATGAATAGTAATGTATGTGATTTTTGTTCTGTTCTGTTTTGTTATCAATAAAAGTTTATAAAAATTTAAAAATAAAAAGAAATGAGCTTTGGCTAATACAGTACAGTATGTGAAATCAACAGGTAGACTTATTGGCAGGAGGGAAACAATGGCTTTGCTATTATTTTAGCCAGGTTATTAACAAAAAATCACTCACGGGGTGGGGGGGCTACAGTAAAAAGTGCTCCACAGCCATACAAGGACACAAGGAGGACATGGAAATTTTGTATTTAGTTAATCTGAAGTGCTACCTATTTATCTACTTGCAATTTCTTGCTTTTAAGTCGATAGGTTGGCAGGAGCTGAGACAGAGACTGGTGCTCAATCTGTCACACAGTACCTGGGTCTCAAACTGCCGACTTGCCAACCTTCCAGCTAACAAGGCAAGCTTCTTAACGGCTTAGCCACCATAGCCCCTATAAATAATAATTGACCATGAGAATTCTTTGCCACCATTTTGTATGCCCTGAACAGCTTCCACATGGAGATCGCGCTCTATAGCCTTCAGATAAGCAAAATGAGTAACTGATTTGGACAACTTCTTCCTGATGAGTAAGAGAAGAGTGGCCAACAATAATATACCAATAGTGCATCTCAGGATTTCTCAACTTTGGCCCCCCAGATGTTCTTGGATTACATGTCCCCAGCAGATGTGCTGACTTGGGCTTCTTGTAATTGAAGTCCAAGACCACCTGGAAGTCCAAGGCTGAAAAACCTGGTGTAGTTTATTAATGTAATAATCATATCTAACAGTAAAATAACAACAGGAGCAGTAAAATTTCTCAGCTGTTTCTTATTTCTTGAACCCATTGTAGATTTTACATGAAAATCTGTGCGGCTCAATCTTCATCGCATTTGAAGAACTCCGTGAAATCCTGAATGAAAGAGAGCAAGCCATGATGGAAACTGTGAAACAGATGAAGGAGGATAACCAGGCAGAAATGGAAAACAGGCTGGATTATTTGAAAGAGTACAAGTCATCTCGCATGGAGACCATCTGTAGCATCCAAGCTGCACTGAAAGAAACCAATGATTTTGCCTTCCTGAAGGTGTGTGTTTTCGTGTCAGAGATTACTCTGGGTTGAAAGGATTTTTGCAGGGGACCCCTGAATGAGACTCCTTTCATGTCTTCTATCACGCAGCTCTCAGGGAATTGAACCCCGTCCTTTCAGTCTCCAAGGACAGTGTTTTTACCCACTGAGCTCAGATATGGCCTCCCTAATATGTTTTCCTGCCTTTATATCTTTTCATAATAGGTGTGCACATAATGATAAAATCATAGAGATGGAAGAGGCCTAATCAGGCCATTGAGTCCAATTGTCTGCTCATTGCAGAAATCCAAGACAAAGCAAAAGACAACAAAAGAAAAAAGAACAATAATTTTATTTCAGCATGCGTTTCTATAGCTGACACCAAAACAGAATTATTAGCTGTCTTTTTCTTTTGCTAAAATACTAAAACATCAACACAGCTGCTTCTGAACTGGGCTCTTGGCTGTTCTGAAATGAGTATTTGGTGGTCCCAAGAGCCAAACTGTGGATAGCCACTATGGCAGTGATGGTGAATCTGGGCGCTCCAACTGTTATTATCTTCAATTCCCAGAAGCCCGGATCAGCAGAAGTGCTGACTTGGGCTTCTGGTAATTGATGTCCAAGAATAGCTGGAGTGCCGAGGTTCACTGTCACGGCACTATGACAAGCTGCTCTAGAGCTAAACCTCATCTCTTCCTCTTCCCACAGGGCATCAAGGAACTGATGGAACAGTAAGTGTCTTGCATTAATCTCTATGCTACCTGCCAGTGATGATTAAAGGGTGGTCTCTTGGATGCCTGCATCCCACCAAGCTTTTTTGAGGCTCCCAGACATCTCTGGAACTCTCAGATAATTTTTTTAAAAAACCTTTGTTGGCCAAAATGTGCATTTTATACCATGTGAAGCCTCCAAGAGCGATAGCTTTTAACACAAGACAGTCCGCACCTCTGAAGTACTATATTTGCTTGCTATAAGATGCATCGGAATATAAGACGCACCCAGTTATGACCAAAATAGTCCACTATAGGCCACTAGATACAGTACAAGACACACTCTATTTTTCCAGTTTATTTTAAGGGGGGAGGAGTGAGTCTTATATGCCAGCAAATAGGGCAACTCCGAAATAAAATCTGAAGTAGACATTTGACCAGCTCTCATTTAATTCCTTTTCTCTACTCTCTGACATTTGGGGATGGGGTTTGGCCAAAGTGGTTCTTTACACAGAAAATAGGCCACTGGTTCACTGGACCACGCCCCATCTTTTTCTGGTTCACTGGACCACGCCCCATCCATGGCCCCATGTGTCAATTCCATGCATGAAGCCTTTGAGAGTTTCCAGAAACCTGAGAATGTTTAGCTGCCTATGAATATTTTAACAATTTTAACAACTAGTCATATTGGAGGTGGCACAGTGGTTAAACTGCCTTAGTATCGCCAAAATGTTGTGAGTTCAGTCTTAACAGGGAATGGAGTTGACTTAGCCTTCCATCCTTTCAAGGTTGGTAAAATGAGTACCAACATGTAGGGGGCAAAATGCTAATCAAGTTGTGAATGGCCCAGAGAGTACACTAAATGCTATAGGGTGGTATATACGTATAATTGCTAGCGCTAATTGCTATATTGGTTGTGTAGTCCGAAACCAGTAACATCTTAACGCTTTGGCTTCCAGTTCTGCTGTTCAATGTCTTTTTAGCTGGAGATTTTGAGAAATGAGGGACTGCAATGGCTCAAGTGGTTAAGATGCTGACTGGATAGTGGCAGTTAGCAGTTCGATACCCAAATACTGCAGGACGGAGTGAGCTCCCATCTTTGCCCCAGCTCCTGCCAACCTAGCGGTTTGAAAGCAAGAAATTGCAGTAGATAAATAGGGGTTGCTTTGATGGGAAGGTAAACAGCATTCCGTGTGCTCCAGTGTCTAGTCATGCTTGCCACATGACCACAGAAACGTCTGCAAACGTTATACAAAGACTGGTTCCTTCTGCTCTTTTTCAGAGTCCAGGTTCGTTTAAGAGAAGAGCATGGAGAAGCAGTAAGTGAAGATGTCCAGAGGCTTAAGAAAAGTGAGGAGAAAAAGGATGATGACGAAGAAGCAGGCGAAAGTGAGGCTGAAGGTATGGGAGAAGAAGCCATCTCCAGTGAAGGGGAAGGTGATAGTGAAGAAGCTCAGGATGCCCCAAAAGATGAAGACGACTCAATCATACCCGTGGTTCCGGCCCTGAGAGAATTGGAAGTATCCCTTGATTTTGAGGTCTGGAAGGAAATGTTGGGAAGCATCAGTATCGGGGATGTCTATGTCCCAGAGTCTCCTTGCTGCTCTTCACCTCAGGAGGACAACATACACCTATTTGAAGGCAGTATCTCTGAGGGAACAGCAGAAGAAGAGACAGCTGTTAAGGAGAATCCCAGCAGCACCACAGAAGTTGACACCTCAGCACCCCTTGGAAATTCCCTCGATAAACAAACACGGCCATCCCGTGGTGGGTCTCGGGCTGTGAAGAGGGGCCCTTATAAACCACCGCTCTGCTTGCCTCCTTTCCCCTTTCCTCTTTTCCAACAGTGGCCTCTTTATACTAACATGCCAGTGCAAGGAGGAATGACACCCCAGTCCAGATGGGGCCCTGGTGCCATGTCACAAGGCAGAGGGTTCCCACAGAGGCAGCCATTTTGCTTTAGTGTGGGACAAGGCAGAGGACATCATCCTAACGCAACAGGATCCCAAGCCAATACAGGTACTCGTGTACATCCAGGGAACTTGTGGGGGCCCAGGAGAGATACATCTCATCCCAGAGGTCATGCCAGGGGACAAAGAAGGGGCTGTTTCAGTAGCCAGAGACCTCAGTCCAGTGGGGGTAACACATCTAGCCAACATGGAGGAGACTCCATAAAGAGTGAGCCTCACAAATCAAGAGATGTTTCAGGACAAAGGAGATGGTTTAATAACCCAGACACCCAGTCCAGTGTAAGCATCAGCTCAGGTGGCAGGGTAGAGAAATCTACAAATAACCAGCCACTCACTACTGCAAGACAGCACCAAGGGTCTGCAAAGAAACCATCAGTTCGCCACAAAGTGGGTGGAAACATTTTGGGAACCAAGGGGTCTCAAAACAAAGTTCAGCCGTCCCATCAGGGAGGTCATGGCTCTGGAGCAACAAAGGGACCTCAGAAGAAATAAACACACTTCTTCCCATTTTTACTGGAAGTGACTGCATCCAAATGCTGAGAAGGAACTTTCCCAAGAATCATAATGAATAGGGGTCTCAAGAGGTCTTCATTTCATTTAATGTTTGTGAATTTTATCATTCATTGTCGCCTCAGTTATTAAAAGTTGCAGTGTTTAGTTTATTAATTCTGTTGTTTAACCTGTTATTTTTTTTTAATATATATTTTTTATTAACACATGTATATTGTGACAAACATATAAGACAATATTATAACATAAAATAAATGAATAAACAATAAACAAAAACCAAAATTATACATCTGATGACAACTGCGAATACACCCACCCATTCCCATACTAACTTGTAAACAAAGCACATAAATCATGCCAGCTCATATTGTACATATAATCCCAGATAAGTTGAGTATCTTGTAGATATTGAAATCTCAATTCTGCCAAAACTTCAACATTTCTTGGCTTGGTTTAATGCCTTCATTACTAGTCATACCAAATATAACGAATGGTTCCCAAATTTCCCAAAATACATTCTTAATGTTTAAACCTCTTCTAATCTTTATTTCATTTGTTAATTTGTCATTGAGAGCTAAACGCCATGCCATATTATACCATTTCCCTTTTTCAATTATAAACTTATTTTTCCATTCAGCAGCAATTAATTGTCTTGCCACAGATAGTAAGGTGATCATTAACTCTTTCTTATTCTCACTTATCTTCACTTCATCTGTTTCCCCCAGTAACACAGCTTTAGCAGATAACCTAATCTCAGAAGACATAATCTTTCCTAGCTCTTTTTCTATCATTTTCCAAAATTTGTTTGCGAATTCGCACGACCACCACATATGAGTATACGTTCCAGGTTCTTTACCACACCTCCAACATAGGTTTGTTTCAGCCTTTCCCATTTGCCATAAGCGTATAGGGGTGGTGTACCATTTCCATAATATTTTACAGTTGTGTTCTTTCTCTTTTATAGAAAGTACTTTCATTAATCTTTGGTTCCATTTCCGTTTCCATTCTTTATCACATATTACAATACCTAAGTCCTTTTCCCATGATTCTTTTAGTATTTTTTGCGGTCGTTCGTTTTTATTAATTATCCTATACATTTTGCCAACTAATCCTTTTTCCGGGGTTAACCCCTTCTTTAGTTTGTGTATAATCTCCTCAAAAGGAGTTATTTCTCTCCCTATGTAATTTTTTAATCTCTGTTTCCTATCCCATTCTTCCATTTGTTTTTCCTGAAACCAATTCAGATTTAAACTGGTATATATCATTTTTCTTCTTTGCTGTTCCCCGCAGGATGCAATCCACTGGCTTAAAAGCAATACCTTCTCCTTCGTGTTGTTTGGGGATGCACACTGATGGGTTCTGCGCCTGCGCTGAATCCTGAGCGGAGCTGGAAAGCTGATTGGATAAAGAGTTTTGAATGTGGGACCGCCCACCATGCCCAACCCCTTTAGGCGCCATTTCGCGCTTTCCCCTCAGTTTGCTTTTTTCCGCTGCGCAAGCAGGAGCCTGGAAAAAAAGCTGTGAGTACTTTAACTGAGATTGTCTCAGAATCTTCCAATTTTTTCTAACCTACAATTTTTCTCGGACCAGGGGACTTGATCCCTTGGTCCTCGTGTGGCTGGGGCTCGCCCTCAGCCGCCGGTAAAAAAAACAAAAAACAAAAAACCAAGAGAGGGAAACCGTTCTTTCCTGCAATCTCGTGCCGGGGCCTCCCGGCCGGGATAATTTTTTCTCTTCGGCCATCTACCTCGGTGGATGGCCTCAGCGGCAGCGTTCAAGCAGTGTCCGTCCTGCAAGAGAAAGTTCCCTAGTTCGGACGGGCACGTGCGCTGCCTCCGCTGCCTCGGGGAGAGCCACCAGGTCCAGACCTGCGAGGTGTGTAGAGGCTTCTCGAAGGCCGCTATCAAGAACCGCCAGTACCGCCTCCAAGCCTACCTCATGGAGGCCGCACTCGCACCACCGCCTCCCCCAGCTCCAGAGCAGGCCGCTGCCTCAACGTCTGCTCCTTCGACCTCTGCTCCTTCTTCACGGCCGTCGGCCTCCGAACTGTTTAAACGGAAGAAGGAGCAGGAGAAGAAGAAAAAAGATAAGAAAGAGAAGAAGAAGCGTCGTAGCTCTACGTCTTCTCTCCCACCGACCCCGGGACCGGCTCACCCCTCGCCGCCACGCTCCCTAGCATCCGCCCCGGTTGCAGCCCCACCTACGCCGGGCAGGATGCCGGTCGATGTCCGGGAAACCACCACACCAGAGAGGGCCCCCAGCCCTCCGCCGTCGCCAGAGGCCCTTCCACCTCCACCGCCGCGACGATCTACCTCTCTTCGCGACCATTCCGTGGCTCCTGGTCTGGCTTCCGAAGCGCCACCCCAGTTGAGCCTCATCGCCCTGTTTATTGAGGCGATGGTGCGGAAGCTGCATGCCGAGCTCCAAGGCCCTCGACCGACTCCATCCGAGTTCGTGGAGCACCCTCTGCCTCCCGAACCAACCACGGAGGCACCACCGCTCCATGACGAGGGTCCGGCACCGAAGAGGCAACGAGTGGAACAGGCGCGGTCGGAGGCCTCTCTCCCTCCGTACCAGCTGCCTTTGCCGGGGAGCGATCCGAGATCCGCCAGGCCGTACTGGTCGGACTCGGACCCCGAGGCCTACCTGCCACCGCCCAGTGTCTCGGAGCGGTCAGGAGGCTCCGACAACTCGTCGGACCAGGAGGAGGAGGATCGGCCACCACCGGTTGCGGTTGACAAATCCCCGGACGATAACATCGGCTCCGTCCATGGCTCCCAACCGGAGGACCAGAAAACGTACACGGCCCTCATCACCCGCCTCGGATCCACGCTGGGGATCCGGGCGGAGGCTCCCCTGGACGAATGCGAAGATGTCGTCTGCGGCATGGCCGACCGGAAGGAGCTAGTCCCCGTCCGTCTGGGACTACTCCCGAAGATCGCCAAGGCGGCCAAGGAGGTCTGGAAGAGACCCGTCTCTTCCCATTCGGTGTCCAACAGGGTGGACTCCATGTACAGACTACTGGAAGACTCCAACTTCTTACACGTCCACCCGGTGCCGAACTCCCGAGTGGTGAAAGGCTCCCAACACCGGACACCGATTAGTAGCACCCCCGTTCCGTCGACCCAAGAAGGGAAGAAGCTGGACGCACTGGGCAGGAGGGTCTACGCCAATGCCTCCTTGTCCTTCCGTGCGTCCAACTACGCGACGGCCATGGGGGGCTACCAGTGCCGACTGTGGGAACAGGCGGAGTCCTTCAAGTCGCTGCTACCACCGGACAAGCGAGCGGACTTCGAGCGGGTCTGCATGGAGGGAAACCAACTCGCTCTCCAGCAGATCCGTACGGGCCGTCACGGAGTCAGAGGCGAAGAACCTGGCCTCCGCCATCCAGCTTCGTCGCCATGCCTGGCTCCGCTCCGCTGACCTGCAAGACGACGTCAAGCGGCTGGTGGAAGAACTCCCCTTCGACGGTGAGGGCCTCTTCGCCAAGGAGACCGACACCTCCTTGGGAGAGCTGAAGAGGGACTACGCCACCATCAAACAGCTCCGCCCTCCACGCCGTGGGTCCAACCGTTACCAGCAGGACCAACCGTCGACGTCCCAGGCGGGTCCGTCCTACCAACCTCGCCCACCACAGAGGCAAGGCGACTACTCCCGGTACCAGCCCTACCGGCCACGACCACAACCCAGCCGTCCATGCTACCAGCAGCGTCACCAGACTGGTAAACGCACGGAACGGAAGGGCAAACAATGTGTTTGACTCTTCCGTGACCGAGACTCTACCCTACCGTCCCCTCGCAAACTACCTATCGGCCTGGTCTGCCATCACCACAGACCGATGGGTTTTAACCATCTTAGACTCTGGCTACGCGATCGAGTTCAGGAAATGCCCTACTGTCGGACGGGTCCGCGTCACCGATCCGTCCCCACCGCTCCAGGAAGAACTATCAGCTCTCCTAGAGAAGGGCGCCATAGAGCCGGTTGCAGCGTCGGAGTCTCACGAAGGGTTCTTCTCCCGCTACTTCCTCGTGGACAAAAAAGACGGGGGGACACGTCCAATCCTGGACCTCCGTCTCCTCAACAAGCACATCGACGCGAGGAAGTTCCGGATGGTGACTCTTCATTCCATCCTCCCACTGATCAACCACGGGGACTGGTTCACCGTCATCGACCTGAAGGATGCCTACTTCCACGTATCCATCAGAAGGGAACACCGCCGATTCCTACGCTTCCAGATCGGCGGCGACGTCTACCAGTACACCTGCCTACCCTTCGGCCTCTCCACCGCTCCGAGGGTATTCACGAAGTGCATGGCGCCGGTGGCTGCTCATCTTCGGCTGCAAGGCGTCCAAGTGTTCCCGTACATAGACGACTGGTTGGTCTGCTCCCCAACCCAACAGAAAGCCAAGGACGATGTTGCCCATTGCCTGGCCCTTATGCAGAGTCTCGGTCTACGGGTCAACTACAAGAAGTCTCAGTTGACCCCCACTCAACGAATAGACTACATCGGAGCCGCATTGGACTCTCTGGCTCTAAGAGCCTACGCTCCCCCCAAACGTCTGCTCGACATCCGCACGGTAGTGGCTCGGATCCAAGGCAGTCGTCGCATCCGTGCCAGGGACGCTCTCCGCTTACTAGGACTCATGGCGTCGACCACAGCAGTGATCTCGCACGCCAAGCTCAAAATGCGGTCGCTCCAGTCGTGGCTCCTAGCCTCCTTCGACAGCACCCACGACAACCTCGGGAAGTGGCTCACACCGACCCCCGAACTGCGGGACCAGCTGAACTGGTGGACAACGGACCGCAATGTGACCGCCGGGAAGCTCTTCACCCTCCCCGCGCCATCCGTCCAGGTCACCACCGACGCGAGCACACACGGAGGGGTGCATGCTGCCTCGGGTTACGGGTCCACGGCATCTGGACGCCCGCGGAAGCCGACCGCCACATCAACTTCCTCGAGCTGTTAGCGGTATGGAAGGCGATGAGGTCCTTCAGACTGTCACTAGCAGGCCGCGTGGTGCAGATCGCTTCGGACAACACCACGACCCTAGCCTACCTCAACCGGCAAGGAGGGACCAAGTCCCTCTCCCTCCTTCACCTGACGGTCCAGATCTGGGAGTGGTGCCTGAAGGTACATGTGTTCCCCATAGGTGTCCACATCCAGGGCACGCTGAACTTAGAGGCGGACTCCCTGAGCCGCAAAGGGACATCGATGCACGAATGGGAACTGGACGGATCGGTGTTCGACCGCCTGTGCCGACGGTGGGGCACACCGAGCCTAGACGTGTTCGCGACACAGATCAACACCAAGTGCCGCCGTTACTGCTCCCGGGCGGGGATCGGCCACGGATTGGAGGGCGATGCCTTCATGGTGCCGTGGCACCAGGAACTGCTGTACATGTTTCCTCCGATCCCTCTCATCCAACGGGTCCTGGTATGGATCCGTGCGGAGAATGCCTGGGCGATCCTGATTGCCCCGTCCTGGTCGCGCCAGCCGTGGTTCCCGCTACTCCAAACCCTGGCTTGCGACCGCCTCCGCCTACCCACCGATCCGAACCTCCTCCGCATGGAGGACGGTCGGATCCTCCACTCGGATCTGCCGAGCCTACACCTGACGGCCTGGCTTATCCGCCCGACATAACGCGGATCCTTGAACTTTCAAGGAAACCTTCCACGCGAAAGTCCTATGATGCCAAGTACCGTCGCTTCATAGACTTTCTAGCATCCAGTGACCGTACCGTGGACTCGGCATCCCTGCAGGACGTCATGTCCTACCTCCTGCACCTGGCCGAGTCAGGATCTGCACACTCATCCTTAAAGGTCCACTTGGCTGCGGTGGTAGCCAAGGCCCCACCCTCATCAGTATTGTCCTCCGCTTTCAGAGACAAGACTGTTAAAAGATTCCTCCAGGGACTGAGTAATGCCTACCCTCCAGTGAAGATACCACCTCCTCAGTGGTCCCTCACTGCTGTGCTCACCGCGCTCACGAAGGTGCCCTTTGAGCCCATGGCTACAGTGGACATTAAGTTTGTTTCTTACAAAAGTGCCTTCCTCGTAGCCATCACCTCTGCCCGGAGGGCAGGAGAACTGGCAGCCATGCGGTCTGACCCTCCCTTTCTCAAGTTCTACCCCGATAGGGTAGTATTGCACCCGGACCTGGCTTTTCTGCCCAAAGTCCTGACTGAATTCCACCTCGCCCAGTCCATCACGCTTCCAGCATTCTTCCTGAATCCTTCGTCTGCACAAGAGAGAGTGTGGCATTCGCTGGATGTCAGGAGGGCCTTGCTGTTCTACACACAAAGGACTGCGTCCTTCAGGAGAGCCAAGCAACTGTTTGTGGCCTATGGTGGCAAGTCCAAGGGACACTCTCTGTCTGCCCAGAGACTTTCCAAATGGATCTCAAGCACCATCTACCTGGCTTATGAGATGTCATCTCTGCCACCCCCGCCTCATGTCCGGGCTCACTCCACCAGGACATTGGCTTCCTCCACTGCGTTCCTCGAAGGCATCCCGATGGAGGACATCTGCAAGGCCGCTACTTGGTCCAGGTCCTCCACCTTCATCACCCACTACCGGGTTGACACAAGGTCTGCTTCCGATGTCAGACGAGGCAGATCCATCCTGACGGCTGGTCTCCGATCCTCTTCGCTGATGACCGCCCATCCATGATGCCATCGCGCTCTCCTACATCTCAGGACGCCGGCTGCCCACCATCCAAGTAAGTGAGCTTGCTAGTCACCCATCAGTGTGCATCTCCAAACAACACGAAGGAGAAGGACAGGTTTCACTTACCAGTAACTGTCGTTCTCCGAGTATGTTGTTTGGGGATTCACACAACCCAACCCTGCCTCCCCTCAGGGCTGCCGGCCTGAGATGGCCTTATGCTTAGCGGGCAGCTGTAATATCAAACTGAGGGGAAAGTGCGAAATGGCGCCTAAAGAGGTTGGGCATGGTGGGCGGTCCCACATTCAAAACTCTTTATCCAATCAGCTTTCCAGCTCCGCTCAGGATTCAGCGCAGGCGCAGAACCCATCAGTGTGAATCCCCAAACAACATACTCGGAGAACGACAGTTACTGGTAAGTGAAACCTGTCCTTCTCCTGAGTTAATTTTGTTTTCTTTTCATTGTTTAAGGTTAATGGAAAATCCGGTAAATCTACAAGTTCTAATACTGGAGAATCCCCTGGTGACATAGTTTTTTTCATTCCTTTCCAGAATAAATATAAATCTTTTAAAGTTTTACTATTGATCTTGACTTTTTTCTCTTGATTTGTTAGAAACAGGCTTCCTTTATATCTATTGTATTCTAACCTGTCTCTCTCTACTGTCTTTACAAAATCCTGTGTTAACAAATTTGCTATACGTTTCAATTGAAAGGCCTTATAATAATTAGTTATATTTGGGATACCCAATCCACCGTCTTTCTGATGTTGATACCATAATGATTTCGCTATCCTGGGTTTTTTTCCTTCATTACAAAACCTGTCTATTATTTTTTGCCATTCCTTCAGCTCTTTTTCATTTATCTTAATTGGGAGGTTCCCTAATAAAAAAATTATTTTTGGTACAATTTTCATTTTGCTGATGTTTACCCTTCCAAACCATGATAGGTTTAATTTCCTCAACTTTGTTTAACCTGTTAAAAGAGTAATCCAAGACAAAGATTATCTCAGCTCTCCAGGTCAGTATTAAATACCTGCCAGAATATATATTTTTATTTTATTTTTCACTTGCCTAGCAAGAAACATGGTACCTGTTATGAAGTATCATTAAAAAAAACCCATGATCTTCCCATTATATTTCACTTTACTAGAAAGGCTAAGGATTGAAGCTTTGGTATGAAACAGCGGTCCTTTGTATTCCATGATTGTAAGATCCATTCTGTGGCATAAGCTGGCAGGATTTTATATTACATTGCTCTTAGGAAATCTATATTTGATGTTCAGTTTTGTTTGGTGTCAAACACATTTAAAAAATAAACCCACCTCAGTGGCAAAGTACATGCTTTGAGTGCCCATACTTCCCACTTCAGTTCCTGGCATCCACCTAGAAAAGCTATCGTCTGAACCGTTGGGAAAATTCATGCCAATGTTGACAAACACTTGTCTAGAATACAAAGTTGGGCATTATGTCAGATACAGTAAAACCCTGTACAACAAATTTAAATCGTGCAGCGAGGCTAGTCGTTTTATGATTTTATCGCTATACAATGCATGCATTGTACTGTATAATGAATTTCTCTATGGGATGCACTGTACAACAAATATCTCTATGGGGGAAATCATACAAAGAAAACAATTTGTACAATTTTTCCCATAGAGAAACTCGTTGTGTGATGCATCCCATAGGGAAACACTGTAACGTACAACAACAAAAATCATTGTACGGTGCAACTTTCCCCCCCAAATTCCATTCGTTGTACGATGGTATTCGTTGTATAATGCAATCTTCATACGAGGTTCCACTGTACCTTCCTTGGCTGAATTTAGCTTGCTGCAGTAGTTGGGTTATCCTTCCACAGACATTTTCCCACAATGCAAAATGAACAAATCTGCTTTAGCATCTCATCATCTCTGGCTCCATTCACCATTGGCTACAGTGCCTCCTACCCTGCAAGCCATAGCGGGCACTAGCCATTGAGGCTTCTGCAAGCTAAAAAGCAAATAGCAAGAGATTGACATTTTCAATCCCTAAAAGTGTGCCAATGTATGGATGCGTTCAAATCAATTTGCACAATTCTTTTTATTCTTTCACATTCCAGAATTGTGTGTTCCCTTTTTCCTCAGTCAACACTCAATGTCAGAATAACACTTTAGACCTTTGCCTTGTGTTGTCTAATTTTGTAGTGATCGGTTCAGACATCCAATCTGGTAAACTGGCTAGTCCAGCAGTTCTTCTCTGGCTTGGGTTCAGACTCCTTCTTGCACCCATTTGACTCTTGATATGCAGCCGAAGTGATGCCGCAGATATCAGGGAAGCTGGGAAACGTAGTGTTTCCAAGGCAATAGAAACAGAAAAACTTCCTAATCTC
This sequence comes from Furcifer pardalis, assembly GCA_030440675.1. Classification (NCBI taxonomy): domain Eukaryota; kingdom Metazoa; phylum Chordata; class Lepidosauria; order Squamata; family Chamaeleonidae; genus Furcifer; species Furcifer pardalis. The sequence continues at coordinate 157,381,825 of CP126893.1, forward strand.
AAGATGTTTGACTTGGTGGGGGGGGGTCATGTTTGTTAAGAAAAAGGGGTCGGCCAAAAATGAGATGGCTAGATGGTATTGTAGACACAATGGGCACAGAGCTGAGCGAGTTGAGGATGGTGGAGGACAGGTGCCTGGCGGACAGTGGTCCATGGGGTCGCAGAGGGTCGGAATCAACTGTGCAACTGAACAACAAAAGTCTCATTGTCTTTTTTATATATAAATGAGTGGCAAACTTAGAACAGTTAGGGTAAGGGTGGGAAAACTGCAAGGCTGCCTTTGCTCAAAAGCAAGTCATATCCGACTCTAGGATTCAGTGCTCATCTCCTTTTACAGCCAAAGAGCCAGTGCTGTCTGCGTCTGCAGAGGTTTCCGTGGGCATACTGTAGGCATGGCTAGACATGGGTCACTGTTTATCTTCCCACCAAGGTGGTGCCTATTTGTTTGCGATTTCTTGCTTTGAACTGCTAGGTTGGCAGGAGCTGTGACAGAGATGGGAGCTGACTTTGTCATGCAACACTTGGGTCTCAAAACTGTTGACCTACCAACCTTCCAGTCAACTTCAGCATCATAATCACTAAGGCACCTCAGTCCCGTGACTCTTATTATTTAATCTCCATGGTCAAGATGGTGCTTGCACCAAAAAGGAGTGGTGTAAATGTAAATAAACCAATAAATGAATAAGAAAGATGGTTTGGCATGATGCTGGCTGTGGGATTCTGGATGCTGAAGTCCAAAATTTGATCACCTCTCAGGGATCTGTAGTCTTCATTCTCTTATGGTAGGGCCTTTCCAGCCCTTCCTCCCAAACCCCCAACCATAGTCATTCAAGCTCATTCTCCCTTCTGCCCAATTCAATGGCCAATTCCGACAAAAGTACTGTACAAAATGCAAAGCGCTTTATTTCACCACATAAATGGAAAGGACTAAAAAAACCCTCCAAACATCTATATATTAGTGTAAAAAATCTGTCTATTTTTTCTTGCTCTTCAAATATATACACATCCTGATCCATGATACAAACAAACAGCTACAAGTATCCCCAGGGAAACATGAAAAAGGCATCTGGTAGGAGAGGCAATGAAACAAGCAAAAGCAGGCATTGTGTGTGTGCCACAGAAATACCTTTCAATGGAAATATACATCTAGTCATTATTAGTAATTTCAGACAACTGAAGATTCTTCCTTCCCTCCCCCCACAAAAAATATTAATCTGATCTGATTAAACAAAAGCCAAACCATGACTATGGCTACAATCTTATGTACATTTTCAGGTGGGGCTGCTGCTCAATTTAGGACTGACACAAAAATCCAACAGAGCTGAACCAATAGATGTTTCTGCCTGTACGTGGGTAGCAACATTCCTGAAAACTGACATCCCAAGGTACAGTGAATTGTGCAACCTTTCCACAAGGTCTCAAAACACATGCCAGCACAAGGTACTTGCGCCATCTTTTGCACAAATGCTTACCAATGTCAACTCATGGGTTTAAGATTACATGTTGCATTAACTGTAGAGCATCTTGCTGAAAGAACTCCCCCCCCCCCCAATGTTTTGCTTTCAGTGACTGGACCAGGCTCACCATGCTGATGATAGGAAAGGAGTTGACCCCCTTTTCTAGCTGTTTCTCAAACTCTAAAACAGGGATTCTCGACCTGCAGCCCACAACGCCATTTCATATGGGCCTCCCACTGCCTACACCACTTCAGGAAGTGCCATGTGATGGAGGAAGGACAAAATGGCTGTCCGGCCCCTGAAGCTTTCTGAGCTTTAAAAGGTTGAGAATTGCTCTAAACCCCCCATCCCTACTGGGGCTGCTAATGAAAGGGGACGGGACCTGCACACTTTCTTGCAAGTAAAACAGAAAATAGCTTCTGGTAGTCTGGTATGCATGTAATGCACCAAACTAACCCATGCACAACCATCTACAGAATGCCCCTGCAAGAATTCCTTCTGTCTGTGGATCTCTGGATCCAACCTACCAAAATCAATGGAAGTGAGCTTAAGTTGCAGTTTTCAGCCACTGACTTGAGAGAAAACCCCACCAAACTCAATGGGATATTAGAACATAAAGGACAGACCTTTCAAATTATTCTGGAGGATTCTGAGGAACAATTTTGAGAATTACCCCCCCCCCACACACACACACACACACAACCCCAAAATGCTATCTACAACAACCGGTTTAAACTAATTTTACATTTTTGAAAGATGCAGGGTAAAAGCATTGGGCAATGTTATTGCTTGGGTCATTTATTAAGTGTGGGATGCACAGAACTGATCCAGCCAAGGCCATTGTACAGGTTTCTACTGTTCAGCCCAACTGTGGTGCAGGCGTTCAGAGTGCTTTCTTGAGGTATCTCCATGATGCAACACAGGTACCGTCCTCATGATCGGTTATTCCGGTCTTCTCGATCTGCTTTGGAAAAAGTGCATCCCTTGCTCACTGCTTCATACAGCACAGTATCTACAATCACATCGCCTCAAGTCTCCAGGAAAAGGAAAAAATTAATGTAGTTTTTGAAGATTTGATCTGGTCTCTACACTGGCTGGATCTATACCACACTGTAGGGCAGAATGGAAAACTGACCCTTTAAGAAGACCCATGATAAATTATTTTTCAGAAGCAAATAATATCAATCACAGCTTAACAGACATTCTGTACTACATTGGATCTTGCCAGCCAGGGCACCTCCCTCTTTGTCTTGTCAAAGTGGGCAATGCCAAGAGATAGCCCCCCCCCTTTGCCCCCCTTAAAAAGCAGCTAGTGTTGGGTTCTCCCACCCTACAGTAGGTGTGCAAAGTACCTTTGCACCCATTTCTTCCAGCCTCTCCAAGCATCCAGTGTTCAGCGAACCCCAGTGTGTTCAGACCAGAAGGTTTGATTCGTTTAACCAGTGTTAGTCCAGTTGTACATGAAATGTAAAGGCAGAAATGCAATCGCCAGAACAGACACCCCTCAACAACACCTTTCTCCCAAGCTCATACCCAGAACTTCTCAGGAAGAGGTGGCAAGAAAAGTGAAGGAAAGAAGAAAACAGAAACACAGGTCTCAAAGGATAAAAAGGCAAGTCTCCCCACCAGTGTGTGCATCTCCCCACCTGTGTCGCCTAAAAATCTGCCACTTGTCCCCTCCAGAGCATGTAGATGTAGCCATCTTTGCAGGCTGCTGCATGTGAAATTGTCTAGGTCAGAGTTTTCTCAGTTCTACACAGTGCTGTCTTTGAAGGGAGTTCATTCAGTTAACAGACACAAAAGACCAAAGATGAGAACCCTTTGTTTTTTTCAGGAGGTAGAATTTCACAACCACTCTATGGCCACCGGCTCTCCTGGCTGAAGGGGCTGTAGTCCAAAATAAATAAATCAACACAACATCTTTGCTCGAGAGGGATTCTGAAGGTCAGCTGAGACCACACACGGCAGAAGGTGGGGCGACAATCACTTACAACAAAGCAGAAGCTGTTCTCAAAATATATGTAGGACAAAGGATCAATTCTTCCCTTTCTCTACATAAAAAAAAGTAAGGCAGATCAGTGCAGGATTCTTCTAATAATTCAGCTCTTAGGTGGTAAGAGAAGGACATGTCCAGGTTTTCATTCCTTCCTAGAAGTTTTGATCTCCCTTCCCATCCAGGTATTTCATGGTCCCCAAGGCTGGAGATGCTGCCCCCACCCTTTGACAGTGACTGGCTTGAAGAGGTGTCAAAGAGACAGCCATCGGAAATTAGGGGGTAAAAAAAAGAGTAAAAATCATTTAAAATGAGAACACTGAGACATGGGCCCCTGCACGTTGACGACACGAAGCCTAAATAAATTTCATTCTGCTATTTTTGATGTTTCAAAGTGTTTCAATTACCTCAGTAACATCAGTGAATTGTCAGGAAAACAAAAAGATTGGGTTCTGTTTATGAACCAATCAAGGCATATATTATACCTGTTGGAGGGCTGCTGTCAGGGAGTTATCTAGCAACAAGCCTTACTCTCTCAGGATGGCTCAATTCACACTCTAAGCACCCAGAGATTAAAAAGAGGAAATAAATTCCCTGACAGATATCTGGAGAAACAACATCATCCACAAAGGATGTGTTGATGACAAGAGGGCAGAGGTCATCGTGTGCAGACAAGTGTGAGTACCCACGGAATTTGGCTCATAACGTAGACTGGAAAGAACACATTCAGGCAGAGATGAAGTCAAGGGGGGAAAGTTAGCAATAGGGGTGGTTTAGCAGCCTGGAAGACAGTTGGGGAAATGCTTCAATCATGAAATGGAAAAACATGAACAAGCAGAAGAGTGAGGGGAAGAAAAGAGAGTGAGTGGAGAACGATGCATTTGGGGAGGTGTGCGGTGGGCAATGGCAGAGTCTGAGGTGGGCAAATGTCCCCCCTGGGCATCCCAGCAAGAACTCTCCTTCCCCAAAAGGCACCCCTTGCTCCCCAGCAGTCTCTTCTGTTGCTGCCTGACTCCTTAGGCCCGGGTGAGGCTGGCTCACACCATGTTGAGGGCATCCTCCGTCAAGAAACGGTGCAGGTGTTGGAAAGATGGGCGGTCTTTGGCCTCTCGAGCCCAGCATCTCAGCATCACCTCAAAGACAGCCAAGGGACAGGCCGGAGGACGGGAAAGATAGACCTGTAGGGGAAGGAGGAGAAAGGGACTCATGGCGCAGGCAGAAGGGCCCCAAAGGGCTTATTTCCAAACAGGACACACAAGAGCTTCATCTCACAGCCTGTTTACAAGTGATAACACAAAATTTACTGGAGCAAATGTATTCTTTTTCTTTAACAGAAAGTAACCCCAAGGAGTAACCCCAGACCAATCACACTTGAGATCTGATATAATAATAGTAATTTCATGTCAGAGGGATGAAGAGACAGGCACTCAATCTGTCATGCAGTACCAAGTTTCAAAGTGCTGACTTGCCAGCCTTCCAGCTAACAAGGCAAGCTTCTTAATCACTGAGCCACCACATCCCCCTTGAGATCTGATACCAAGAGGGTTCCTTTAGCATCCTTTTTGGGGTACACAGGAAGAGCCTCCTCTATTTTTGAACCACAATTGAGTGTACCCTCGTAACCACCTTGTGTTGCCAACTAATCTTTCTCCCATGAGGTCAGGGAAAAGGAACTGCAGAACGAACTCACCAAAAGGTGGCTTCGTTTTGGCAGTTTCACGTCTGTCCTGGAGATGGAAGCAGCAGCAGCATTCTCTTCCAACAATAGAAATCCAATTATTAACAACAACAACAACAACAACAACAACAACAACAACTCCTCCAGAATATTGTGAAATCCTATCAAACCTCAGAAAAGGATACATATGAACTTTTCCAAGCATGGCTTCCAATCAGGCCAAAACATGCCACCCAGAAGTGTGCCTTTTGACTTTCTGGGGGCTCCACCCTCAAACTTATTTTGAAGCTCTCTCCGGCAGATAGGAAAAGCGGGAGACTGGTTGTACCTCCAACCCTCACTACCCAGCAGGCTGCTTTCACTTCAGCCAGCCACAAGGAAGGTTGTTTTCTAGCACCATATCTTTACCTGCATTCCTGCTGATACGGTAAAAGCTCTTGAATGCCACCACAAACTCAGTGGCACAAGACCATAAGCCTAGAGCACTATCAGGCCAAGCACACCCCACCCAGCCCCAAAATACCTGTTTGCCTTGGTGCCGGAAGAATTCGCCAGCGTTCTCGATAACAGCCTCATCGGTGAGCTGGCTGTAAGGCTGCTCCTGGCAAAGCATAAGCACCTCCCATAGTGTGACACCAAAAGCCCAGGCATCACTCGCTGTTGTGAACTTCCCCTGAGAGAAAGCAAAAGAGGAAGGTGAGAATGAAAGGGCACCTGAGGAACGCAGGCTCAGCCCATGGGACTCTTTGCCAAGAGAGGCCTCTCTGCTATCCTTCCAGGGACAGGCAAGAAAAGAAAGAAAAAGAAAGAAAGAAAGCTTCCCATGTCATCTCACTTTCCCCCCACTGCTATGCTTCATTCTTTATTCATAGTAACCCAAACATTTGACAAAAACCCAGTACACAAAGCAAAACCTTGTTTCGGTATTTTTCTTCTGTCTTCTCATCATTGTCTTGGAATACAGCCAGGGACCTGTGTATATATGTTGCAACTCCAGAGGCAAAAACACAGAACATGGTACCAAGGCAGAATCCAGTTTTGAGATTTGTTGAAAACCAAAACCTAAAGCCAACTGGTAGTCCCAATTAGAGCAGAGTTATTGATTTAACTGAGGATTGATATGTCAACATTCATGCAAAGTCCCATTGCTGCATTAAAGGGTGGCTCACAGACCAGGATAAGGAGGCATCTTATCCAGTGGTGGGGTCCAAACATTTTTACTACCACACTGTGGGCATGGTATGATGGGTGTGGCCAGGGGAAAAGCCCTGCATTGCATCTGAATTAGGACTACTTTATTTCAAAACTTGGATGGGCGGGGCCAGCCAGAATTTCTGCTACCGGTTCTGGTGAACTAGTATGAACCTGCTGATGCCCACCACTGATCTTATCCCAAACCTTTTGCCATTGTACCCCTCTTGTCTCCACCACTCATGAGTTGTCCATGCCTGCCTTTCTCCACTCTTACCATGAGGATGCATTCCCAGGCCATCCAGCGGATCGGCAGCACCGCCCTTCCTTGGATGCGGTAATAATCCCCAGCGTAGAGATTCCGACTCATGCCAAAGTCTGCAATCTTGATGGTGAACCCTTCGCCCACCAGGCAGTTTCGCGTGGCTAGATCCCGGTGTACAAAGTTGAGGGAGGCGAGAAAAGCCATTCCTGATGCAATCTGGGCCCCCACGTGGACCAGGGTTGGATAGCTGAGCAGTAAGGAGACAAAACAAGGCACTTTATGGTTACAGGTTCTCACTCCAAGGGATGCCCATTAAGTCCTTGACAAAGAACTGCACCTTTTCAGCAGTGGCTTCCTCTCTCTTTGTAGAAAGTTCTGCCTTGGGAGATATGGTCTCTGTTCTCTCCCACTATGTAATGTCTCCAACATGAATGTATGGAGATACCTAATACGGTCTCCACTTGTATGCTTAGGTAAATTGTAGGCTCACTCTAGTGCAGGGTTCCTCAAACTTGGCTCTCCAGATGTTCTTGGACTTCAATTCCCAAAAACCCTGATCAGCAGGTGTACTGACTTGGCCTTCTGGAAACTGAAGTCCAAGAATACCTGTAGAGCCAAGTTTGAGGAACCCTGATCCAGTGTGATGTACTAAACCAGGGATTCCTCACCTATAGCCCGCGGCACCATTTCATGCGGCCTGCTGCCACTGTGGAAGTGGATGTATTTATGTCAGCTGTAAAACACACTCGTACAGTAGGTAGGGCTGAGGGGAAGTATCAATCAAAAATAGACAGAGATCCAAAGATTTGCCACTCTTGCATTACTGACATTTTAGAATGGTCCCTATAAGGTGCTTTCCTAGTAATCTTTGTTGACCTTGAAAAGAAAGCTAATTTGCAAACTGTGAAGTAAAATCTAGGGGATCTGATTATTTTCCCAACTCAATTTTTTACATATTTACATATAAAGTAAAAAATAGAGTTACAAACGCCTCCACTAACGAAAAACTCACAATACGAAAGGAAATCCTGAGAAAATGATGCCTCAACTTACAGGATTTTTTCGCCATACAAACAATTTTTTTTTTTAGGTTTTTCAGACAGCGGACTTTAGTGGCCAGCTCTGGTAATGTGCTAGACCCATCCCTGCTCCGTTTTTGGGTTGTTTAGGCAACTTAAAAGCAGCAATTGGGCACTTCCAGGTGCAAGGGAGAGCTTACAACTGATTGGCGGGTATATTACCAGAGCTGGCCACTAGAGGTCACTGTAGGAAGTGCTGAAAATGCATGGAAACCAATGTAATCCCTTCCAGAGATCAGTTATATATATATATAAGGAAAAAAATACATTTTTTTGGCTTTTTTCTGACATCTGGAATGGATTATTTGACTTTCAATGCATTCCTATAGGAAACCGCACTTCAAGATGCAAAATTTTCGCCATATGAAGAACCCTGAGGAATAGATTAATTTTTTATCTTGTGGTACCACTATACCTTTAATTTCTAAAATGCCTGATTATATCCATAATTGTTGTGGAAAAAGACTAAAGTTTGTTGCAGCACAACCCATAAATAGGTAGACTTTGCTTTCTGGAATTGAGAGCTGATACCTGATGGTTGGTTTTCCACTAGGGCTTCCACCCAGTTTGTCTTCCAGATCATGCCCACTGAGGAACTGGTTGAGGTCACCATTCTCCATATACTCCGTGATCATGCACAGAGGGTCATCTCGGACACACACACCCAGCAACCTCACAATGTTGGAGTCTTTCAAGCGAGACATGATCTTCACCTCCTTCAGGAAGTCATTCCTTTCATGGAAAACAACAAAGATAGGCAGAAAGATGAGATGCACAGATCTCATGGAGAGAAGTATAGCCCCTAACATGTGTTTTTAACATTTCTTCTACAATTTCCAACTTTTTAGTCCTCACTCTAAAGCAAAGGTGGGCATGTTGTGCCCCTCCCAATACTGATGGACTACAATGCCCAACATTCCACATCTCTGGCTATGCTGGCTAGGACTGATGGATGTTGTAATCTAATAATATGTAGAAAGCCACACTCTGCCCAACTCACTATAGGGCATAGTTACAAAGGCTAAATTGTGCAACCCATCTATCTCAACTATCTTGTGTTAGACAAAACAAAACTATAGTCCCTTCTTCACACTTCCAGGCTTACCATGTGGTCAGGGCAGAGGCTATGTGACATCCCACCACTGGTTTAACACTCAGGGAAATTAAAATACAGGGACTTTTGGTGGGTCACCAATTGGTCATCTCTGATGAAACGCAGAGGGGTTACATTGGTTCCCAATGCCCCACATGGGAACTTCAATTCCCACAATCCTAAGTCAGTGCATTGGCTGATCAGTGCTTTGGGAAATTGACTTAGACTTCTGGGAAATGAAGTCCAAGAACCAAAGGCTGGGAAACACTGGGTTAGATAGTGGTAGAGATGGTTGTGTGTGTACACGTGCATCCCTGTGTGTGTATGCATGTTTAAATGTGGTGGAAACTTTTAGACATCATGGCAATGAAAGCAACATTCTGGAACCAGTTTCAATAAAGCAACTTATGAAAAATGCTCAGACAAAAAAAATGGATGGGGAGTACATTTCCCAAGATTTCTCAGTAGCAACAATATGTCCCATCAAAAATTGCCTCCAAATTCCAGGTGACTTCTGATCTAAGTAACAGCGGGATCTCTTTCCCAGACTTAGGATATGGTGCAGGAGCCAACCCTGCTCCTACAGCTTTAGTGGCATTAATAATAATCTTCCACTTGAGCAACAGGATGGGCTGGGTGGCCCCACCTGGTGTTTGTAGCCTTATGATGTACTAACAACTAGCTCTTTGACATTACATTGTGTTCTGTAGTTGTCTGACTCTAGGCAAAGAGAGAGGGGGAATAGCCTCACCTTGCATTCTTAGTGGCATCAGAGCGCAAAATCTTGACAGCCACCAGCAGAGGACGCCCCTTGCGCACATTGAATGGGAACTCCAAGCTGGGAAGGTCCTGAGGATTTTCCACTTCACACAAATGCACCTTTTAAGAAGAGACCAATCCAGTGAATCAAAAGCATTTCTCACTTATTTATTGATTAATTTTTAAAAAGATAATAAAATAAAAAGAACCAAACAATAATACATTACAGTATGATACAAAACACTATACAATACATATAAAATATAAAAAACATTTTTATATTCATTATTTTGAACAAATCTCATTTTTGACAATTTATTTATCAAATATATAGGTCTTATGTAAATATATTTTATAGTATACATCCTCATGTATATTTATGTATTTAGTTCAATAAATGTATATTTTTATTTCTAATATTCTAATACAGTGGTACTGTACCTTGATCAACAAACGAATCACATAGCGAAAAATGGCAAAAAGAAAATCGGTTTCCCCCCCGTTATGCGGGGGTTTTGGTAGCCAGGGTATACCAGCTTAATTGGAACCCTGGTTAACGAACATTTCCCCCATGTTATGTGGGATATCTCCCATAGGGAACTGCATAACGGGGGGAAACCCGCATAGTGAAGAGCTCCATGGAACTGAGTTTTTTTGTTATGCTGTGTTCTACTGAAATATAAAGACAATCACATTATATACCACAGTAATAATGAATAAAAAGAAACAAAATAAAATCACCAGTGATATTTACAATGCCCTGGAGATTACGGTTTTCCATAACTAACTCTTACTATTTCCAAAACCTCCGTTGGCCTGGTGCTGGTTTGCCACCTTTACCCTCAATCAATGTATACTCCAAAGTGTATTTTCCTTAATTATACCCTTTTTCTGATTAGTTTCCCAAGTAAGCTTATCGTTCATTGCAATTTTCCACATTTTTTATACCAATCTTACATTTTTATAATCATCCTTCCAATTTCTTGGAATACATTGCCTTGCTGTTGTTAATATAATATATAGCAAATCTTTTTCATTCGTATCTATATTCAAATTATCTACATCAGACAATAAGACAGTACCTGATCTCAGGATTTTTCACTTTTTAAGGGAAAATATGGTTACAGTACAACCCTGCTTAACAAAAAAAAGTATCTTCTTCAAGGCACTTCATTTTGCGATTTATTTATTTTTTTGTTATGTGAAGCATGCCTCGTATAACAAAAATCCCTATGGGATGCATCGTACAATGAAAATCTCATTGTACGATGCATCCCAGAGATTTTTGTTGTACAATTTTTTTCCATAGAGATGTACTGATTCATATAACGGGGGGGGGGGAATCATTATACGGGGTATAGCAGTTAGTGCAAATCCTCTTCACTGTATGATTTATTTTTATTTTATTTTTTTGTTATACGAGGCGTTCGTTATATGGGGTTCCATTGAATCTACTTTAAAATAGTTTGCATATTCCACATTTATTTATTTATTTATTTATTTAGATTTATTACCCCGCCCTAATCAGGCGAACCTGACTCTAGGCGGCTTACAGAAATTCATAAATTAAAACCTTAAAGCTCATAAATTACTTAAAAGTCAATTAAAAAAGAATTAAACCATGAATTTACACAAATTTAAAAGATTTAAAAAGGTTAAAAGGTTTAAAAAGATTTTAAAAGTTTAAAAGAGTGAGGGAGGGGTGGCTGTCCCATCATATCAGCCACCCAACATGGGACCCCATGTTCCTGGACCCCCATACCTGCCCTGCCAGCCAGGTTTTTAGGCCCTTCCGAAAGGGCAGGAGCTCTGTCTGGAGACGTAACTCAGTTGGCAGGAGGTTCCAAAGGGCCGGGGCGGCCACGGAGAAGGCCCTCCTCCTGGTGCTAGAGAGATGCGCCTCTCTAGCCGATGGAATGATAAGAGAGCCTCTCCGATCCGCCCTGGTGGGACGGACAGATGTCCTTGGGACGATGCGGTCTCTTAAGTATCCTGGCCCACTACCATGTAGGGCTTTAAAGGTAATAACCAGCACCTTGAATTGCACCCGGAGACATACTGGCAACCAGTGCAGCTCCCGAAGCAGTGGTGAGGCACGAGCATAACGCCCGCACCCCATCACTACCCGAGCAGCCGCATTCTGGACCAGCTGCAGCCTCCGAATGGTCACCAAGGGCAGCCCCATGTAGAGCGCATTACAGTAATCAAGTCTGGAGGTGACCAAAGCATGTGTGATCATGAGCAAGGAATCCCGGTCTAGGAGTGGGCGTAGCTGGCGTATTACACGAAGTTGTGCAAAAGCCCTCCTGGCCACGGCTGCCACCTGCTCCTCGAGCAGTAGTCGTGAGTCCAAGAGGACCCCCAGATTACGCACCAGGTCTGTTTGGGGCAAAACTGCCCCATCCAGAACCAAAGATGGTAACTCCCGAGATAGCGCAGGACCCCTTACCCATAGCCACTCAGTCTTGCCGGGATTCAGTTGTAGCCCGTTGTCCCCCATCCAGACCCTGACAGCCTCCAGGCACCTGGATAGGACTTCCACTGCATCAATTGGATCTCCACGGGCTGAGATATACAGCTGGGTGTCATCTGCATATTGGTGATACCTCACCCCGTGGGAACGGATGATCTCACCCAGTGGCTTCATGTAGATGTTAAATAGGAGAGGCGAGAGTACCGAGCCCTGAGGCACCCCATATTGCAGGGGCCTAGGGCTGGACCTCTCGCCTTCCAGCCACACCGACTGGGTCCGGCCCCTCAGAAATGAAGAGAACCAGGCCAGCACAGTGCCCTGGATCCCCAATCCTTGGAGCCTTCCCAGAAGGATACCGTGGTCGACAGTATCGAAAGCCGCTGAGAGGTCAAGAAGAGCCAGGACGGATGGATGACCTCCATCTCGTTCTCGCCAGAGATCATCCACCAATGCGACCAATGCAGTTTCAGTACCATATCCGGGCCTGAATCCTGACTGGAAAGGGTCCAGATAATCCGCTTCATCCAGGACTTCCTGTAGCTGCCACGCCACTGCCTTCTCCAAGACCTTACCCAAAAAGGGTAGGTTGGATACAGGTCGGTAGTTGGTAAGTACCGTAGGGTCGAGGGATGGCTTTTTCAGGAGGGGACGCACCAAAGCATGTTTTAAGGGTGCTGGAAAAAGCCCCTCCTGCAGAGATGAATTTATAATTGCCTCGACCCAACCGCCTGCCACAGCCTTAGATGCCTTGACTAGCCAGGCAGGGCATGGATCCAATTCACAGGCAGTGGCGCGAACAGATCCAAGAAGCCTGTCCACTTCCTCAGGGCCAACTGGATCGAACTGATCCCAGATAACATGGCCAGACTGTACTCTGGTCAACCCCAGCTCTGTCTCTTCCACGCCGGGATTAAACTTCAAGCGAATCTGAGCGATTTTCTCCGCCAGATAATCAGCAAAAGCCTCAGCCGATCCCTGCCAACCAGGGCCAGACCCCCCTCTTCCAAGGAGGGACCTGGTCACCCGGAACAAGGTCGCTGGGCGATTATCTGCGGAAGCAATAAGGGCGGTGAAATATTGTCGTTTCACCGCCCCCATCGCCACTAGATAGGCTTTAATGGCAGCTCTAACAAGTGTTCGATCAGACTCACTCCGGGTCTTCACCCAGCGGCGCTCTCGGCGTCTCTTTGCCCGTTTGAGCTCCCTCAGCTCTTCTGTGAACCAAGGGGATGATCGATGCCCGTGGGCAAGGAGAGGCCGTAGTGGAGCGATCACATCCAAGGCTGCCGTTACTCTCTCGTTCCATGAGTTGACAAGAGCCTCAGACGAATCGCATTGCAGGTCAAGAGGAAAACACCCCAGTTCCCTCTGGAATCCTTCCGGATCCATTAGTCGCCGAGGGCGGGCCCATTTAACTGGCCCTACCTCCCTGCGGTGAAGCCTCGCCCCCAGGAAGTCTAGAGTCACCAGATAGTGATCTGACCATGGCACAGGGGTAATGTCTAATTTCTGTAGTTTCAGATCACTCTGCCACAGCTCCGATAAGAAAATTAAATCCGGGGTGTGACCACTGCTCCTGGTAGGGCCCTGAATTACCTGGGTCAGGCCCACAGCTGCCATGGAAGCCATGAACTCCCGAGCCGCCTCCGAGCCAGCCCCTAATGATGGCAAGTTGAAGTCCCCCAGAACCATAAGTCTGGGGAGCTCCAACGCCAACATCGAGACCGCCTCAAGGAGCTCAGGCAGGGAATCTGCTACCCTACAGGGAGGCAGGTATAGGAGTAGGATTCCCGACTGCCCTTTAGGGCCCAAACGCAGGAGCAGGGTCTCACAGCCCGGAATATGTGGAGCCGTGGCCCTGACGACTCCCAACGACTCCCTGGCTACTACGGCGACCCCACCGCCCCTCCCCTTCTCCCTAGGCTGGTGCCAAATACCGAACCCAGCTGGACACAGTTCGGATAGAGGAACCCCGTCCTCAGGTGCCAGCCAGGTTTCAGTGATGCATGCCAGGTCAGCCCGCACCCCCAATATGGAATCTGAAAGCAGGGGGGCCTTGTTACAGACTGACCTGGCATTCACCAGCAGCAGCCTAAGGGAAGGGTCACTCTTGACCGGCAGCTCAGGAACCAGAGGTGTAGCCGGGGGGCCAGAACAAGGGACAGCAACTAAACATCTGTCCCGTGTTCCCCGAGTGCGGCCCGCCCCTCGGTACCCGCCATACCGCCCCATGCCCGTCACAACACCAATTCGGGCCACAGGAAACCCCCTGCCCATACCAGACAGAGCCCAATCCCTATTCCCTAGCTGGCAGGCCTTTCTCTCCCTCCCCCCATCCACATTCCCCCAACCCCCATCCAATGTCCTCCTAGGAGGGTGGGGCCGGCTGCCCCACCACTGCCCATTCCTCAGAGGTGCTCCTGGGACCAGCCAAGATCCCGGCCATTCTCCTCTCCCAGGAGGGTAGTGGGGCTTGCTGCCCCATAGCTGAGAGTTCAGCGGAGGTAGTAGAGGTGTTCCTTTTGGAAGTGTTCCTTTCAAATCTCTCCTGCCAGGCAGCAACTGAGACACATCTCTTCCCCACCCGGCCCGGCGTGGGGAGTTGCAGGTGGAATTGCAAGGCCGAAGCAGTCTTGAAGGGCCTCCTTTTAACTCTCTCCTGCCAGGCAGCAACTGAGACACATCTCTTCCCCACCCGGCCCGGCGTGGGGAGTTGCAGGTGGAATTGCAAGGCTGAAGCAGTCTTGAAGGGCCTCCTTTTAACTCTCTCCTGCCAGGCAGCAACTGAGACACATCTCTTCCCCACCCGGCCCGGCGTGGGGAGTTGCAGGTGGAATTGCAAGGCCGAAGCAGTCTTGGAGGGCCTCCTTTTAACTCTCTCCTGCCAGGCAGCAACTGAGACACATCTCTTCCCCACCCGGCCCGGCGTGGGGAGTTGCAGGTGGAATTGCAAGGCCGAAGCAGTCTTGGAGGGCCTCCTTTTAACTCTCTCCTGCCAGGCAGCAACTGAGACACATCTCTTCCCCACCCGGCCCGGCGTGGGGAGTTGCAGGTGGAATTGCAAGGCTGAGTCAGTCTTGAAGGGCCTCCTTTTAACTCTCTCCTGCCAGGCAGCAACTGAGACACATCTCTTCCCCACCCGGCCCGGCGTGGGGAATTGCAGGTGGAATTGCAAGGCCAAAGCAGTCTTGAAGGGCCTCCTTTTAACTCTCTCCTGCCAGGCAGCAACTGAGACACATCTCTTCCCCACCCGGCCCGGCGTGGGGAGTTGCAGGTGGAATTGCAAGGCTGAGTCAGTCTTGGAGGGCCTCCTTTTAACTCTCTCCTGCCAGGCAGCAACTGAGACACATCTCTTCCCCACCCGGCCCGGCGTGGGGGGTTGCAGGTGGAATTGCAAGGCCGAAGCAGTCTTGAAGGGCCTCCTTTTAACTCTCTCCTGCCAGGCAGCAACTGAGACACATCTCTTCCCCACCCGGCCCGGCGTGGGGAGTTGCAGGTGGAATTGCAAGTAGTTTAACCACATAAGTAGTTTAACCACAAAGTTGGCCATCGACTATTCTTCCAAGATACATTTTTTAAAAAAATGCTATTTATGCTATGACACAGGGATAGGACACGGTGATTTAGTGGTTAAGATGCTGAACTTGTCAACTAGAAGGTAGCAGTTTGAGACCCAAGTGGTGCGCAACAGAGTGAGTTCCATCATCTGTTCCAGATCCTGCCAACTTAGCAGTTCGAAAGAAAGTAATTGCAAATAGATAAATAGGTACCACTTCAACAGGAAAGGTAATAGTGTTCTGTACACTCCAGAATCTAGTCATGCCTGCCACATATGACCACAGAAATGTCTGCAGATGCAAACAGTACTGGCTCTTTAGCTGTAAACAGACTAGACACTGGAATAAATGGAATGCTGTTACCTTTTCTGCCAAAGTGATGCCTAATTATCTACTTGCAATCTCTTGCTTTTGAACTGCTAGGTTAGCAGGAGCTGGGACAGATGGCAGGAGAGATATTTCACGGGGAACAAGTATCAAATATAAAAATTAAAAGTTTATCATTAAAGATACTATATAACTTTTGGAAAGGGTTAACAGGAAAAGTTGCTCCAAATACATCTCCAATTTTAGAAATTTTAGATTTAAGAGACTATTAATTTAAATTCTCAAAAGAGGTAAGATATACCTTATTACAATGCAAAATATTATTGCTGAAAGATTGGTTAAAAAAAGGTAGGAATCGACAAGAAAGAAATGAGATTTATAATAAGTTAGTATTAAATTTGCTTCAAGCGATTCAAATGAGAAAGTGGGACAAAAATAGAGAAAAAGAAATAAATGAAAGACCACCAACATGGTTTGAGGAGATAGCATATGACATTAGGAGTGGGCTGAAAACAATACAGGGAACAGTAAGTAAATTGTATCAAGAATTGACGAATAGTGAAAAAAAACGGCACAACAATCATTAAGACAAATGTGGGAGAATGATTTAGGTATTGTTTTTTAAGGAGAAGAGGTAGAACAGCAAATAGACCCAAATACAGTATTTGCTGGCGTATAAGACTACTTTTCCCCCCTGAAAAACATGCCTCCAAGTGGTGGGGGGGTCATCTTATACACCGGGTGCACTTCAGTTGGGATAGACATAGCTGCCCATAGTGGCCTCCCGATGCTTGCCCGGTGCCCATAGTGGCCTCCCGATGCCCACCCACCTCATTCTACAGACCATCCAGTATTACGCAGTATCCAGCGTGGCTGCGGTGAGCATCAACAGCGAGACAGGGGTGCCAGCCTTTTTGGCATGACCGGCCTGTTCTGCTCAGTGGGAAGTAGCGGCGCTCTGCCCCGCCCCTTGTCTACGCAGAGCTCGCACTTGTGCACTAGTGCCAGCCACAGGGAGATGTTGAAATCAAATCTGATGTTCTTTTATGTTTTATTTGGTGTGTGGAAGGTGTGCGGAAGAGGGGGTAGTCTCATACGGCGGGTATATAACAAACTCTATATTTTGAGTGGAAATGTTGGGGGGTCGTCTTATATGCCCAGTCGTCTTGTACGTCGGCAAATACGGTAATTATGAAATCATTGTCTGTTAGAGAAAAGGAACATAACTGCAAGATCCTTTGGAGGTGGTATTTGACACTGATTATTGTTCATCAAATGAATAAGACTCAATCTGAACAGTGCTGGAGATGTAAGACAGAAAAAGGTACATATTTACACATGTGGTGGGGGTGTAGTTGTGCAAAGAATATTTGGAAACTAATAGAAAATGAATTAGAAAATATTATGAATACTACAATTAAATTAAATCCAAAAACTGCACTATTGGGAGAAATAGAAGAACTTAAAATGGATAAAAACAAAAAAGAATTGTTGCTTACTTTGTTATCAGCTGCAAGACAGTTAACAGCCAAAGAATGGAAAAAATAATTCATGATAAGCAAAATTAGGTGGTAGAGAGAAGTCTGGCAATTAGCACTAAATGAAAAGTTAACAATGGAAATGAATGAAAAAAAGGCATAATAAGGAATAGAGAATTTTGGGAAATTTGGAACCCATTTGTTAGATATGCTTTTACCAATGAAGATGGGGTTACGCCAAGTCCTGAAACGTGTAAATTCTGGGAATGTTAGAGAAAAGAGAAAGTTTATACATTCCAACATACAGTATGGGTGAGCTTAAGTTAAATGTAATTATAGTTGTACCTTGCTTAATGAGCATAATCTGTTCCACAGGATTGCTCTTTAAGTGAGTTTGCTCTTTAAGAGAAACACCTTTGTAAGTGACCAATTGTGACTTCTGGTGGGGTGGGGTGGATTGTAAACCCCGTTTTATTTGTTAAGCGAGTTTTTGGTTGGTTTTATTTGTTAAGTGAAACAAACATTCAGAGAAAATTCTGCTCTTTAAGTGAGTTACTCTTTAAGTGAGGTGCTCTTTATGCGAGGTTTGATGTATGTTATTGTGATTTGTTTTGTATTGTAGTCTAGAGTCTTATATTCCTTTTATGTTTTGTAATTTGTTGCTTGTATATATAAACATGTGTGTAAGACGAATTTGTTAATAAAAATTATAATTTTTTTAAAATGGAGCTCACTCAGGTCTCAAACTGCTGACCTGCTGACCTTCCGGGTGTCAAGCTCAGGGTCTTAATCACTAAGCCACTGCAGCCCCTACATCTGAGAGTTGTAAGCACCCACAATTTGGATTTCCCAAGCTCTGCGTTCCACTGAAACAAACCCAAAAGGTCTTTTAAAAACAGTCTTCTATTGGTGAAAGAGCCTGTCGGACTGGTGCCACTCACCTCTCCAAACTGGCCTTCCCCCAGCTTCTCCTTGAAAATGAGCCGCTCCCGGGGGAATTCGCCCAGGGCCATGTCCTTGCCTGTGAGAGCATCCACAGCAATCGCCGGTACTGCATACGTGTTTCCCCCGGTCACCCCCTGTAGGTTGATGATGTCAGCCTCTGCATAATGGGGGACGTTGTTCTGGAAGCCTGGTTGGTTGCCTGCCATTTCAGGCTCCATGTAGTCAGCCCCACATGCTGGAGAAGGAAAAGAAAATCTAGATGTGAAGCTACTTCCGCAGTTCTTGTTTGCTCTCCCCTCCCAAGTGGTTCTGCTCCTATAAGAACGTAGCAGCCATAATTAACTCAGAGCCAGCTGTACCTCAGCTTTGGACAATAGGAACTCCTTACAGATTTTCAATCCCTACCCAACCCCATCTCCAAACCACTCCATCCCTTCCAAAAGCTGTCGCCATCACAGGACCTGCACAAGCCGATGGTGTGAGCAAGAGGGAGTTAAGCCATGCAGAGAATAGACAGGAGGGAGATGAACGGAGGTGGTTGGGGGAGACAGCAGACGTGGTGGGGGGGAAAGAGAGATGGAGACGGACAGTGCTCCCTAGTAGGCGGGAGAGAAGCTGCAGAAGGCAAAAAATGTGCCGATGAGCTTGGCGTGGGGCCAACCCAGATTCCCAATCGCGTGCCACACAAGCTTGGCGCCCTCCTTACCATTGGTGTTGATGGGTTTAACCCGGTTGAGTGGCGGGAAAGCAGCCTTTCCCATAGGCTGGGCATAAGTGGCCAGGAAGAGGTGGTAAGCCGGGTTGCTGAGCAGCAGAGCTGTCGGGAGAAGGGCGGGCGGGTGGTGAAGACAAACGGACGGATGAGGACCAGACAGACGGATGGAGAGACACAGACGAAAGGTGGGGCATGACACGGAGAAGAGGCAGCACTTTAGGGATGTCTGTCCCTTTCAAGGCCCCTCGTCCAAAACAAGAAAGACAAACACCAAAATGGCATGCAGTGTAATGATGGAAACCTCCCATCATTCGCACTTGGGACAGAAGGAAGAAACCAGGGGAGCCCTAGTGAACTCCATCACTCTTGACTCCCCAAAAACCTCTGTGTTCTTGGAAAGGATTCTTAGTGGTTCCTCTTCGCTCCCAGCCTTCCCAATTCTGCCTCCCCATCCCAAGCTTACAGACCATAAGGAAACAAACCACTAAAATTCTAAAAGAAAACAAAAGTTGGGAGACAGGGGAAATAGGCTTCTTTTAGAGGAGATGGCAAATCCAAACATCACACAAGTTTGTGAATCCAAAGAGCACAGACATCTATTTTATGCAATTTTTGACTTTGTTAGTACATTTTATAATCTGTCCAGGCACCAATGTAGAACAAGAATGTACAGTATTGTGCAAAAGTCTTAGGCCACCACCAGCTGGTTTGGGGAAAATTAAAAGAGTGATTACTGAAGGGGCCATAACTGAGCCCGTGAGCCACACCTAAATTGGAGAGGGCCTTCTGCTGACTCTCCTTTCAACCCTCTTCAAGTCTGGTGAAGTTTGGAGTTCGGGTGTCCCAGTTATGGATCCCCCACTGAACTTTCCCCAAACCCGCTGATGGTGACCTAAGACTTTTGCACAGTACAGTACTGTATATGTTGATTAATTAATTAAAAATATTCCCTGGCTGCACCACCTTAAGTTAGAGGTAGAAATCCCAAATTTTTGACCTTATCTACATTTAAAACAATCAACACAGCTCAAGCAAATTGTTTGCAGGCAATATGAAATACAGTAATACCTCGGATAACGTTTACCTCGGATAACGCTAAAACGTTATCCGATGCATCCCATAGGATTTTAACATGAATTGGATAACACTAAAAATCGGATAACACCAAGACTTGTGGAACCAAGTTTTAGCGTTATCCCAGGTTTTACCATACTGTAGTGATAAGCCAACAGGACAAATGTAATAAACGTGGGCAGAGAATATTCTTTAGTATGAGGAAAACAAGATAGGATCCAAGACCCTCACTTCTTTCATTTTCGTCTTATTTTTCAGTTGATCTTTTTAAAATATTTATTCTTTGGCTTCCCTTCCCAGCCCTTCCTATTTTTTAAAGATCTCAAGTAATTTTCTTCTGAGAGGAACAAAAGTGGACAAAGTTGTATGTTCAACCAAATCATGCAATTAATATTGCATGCAAGGGACATTCACAGCTAATCTGAATAACAGCCAGAGATCATCTGCCATTACCAAATGTATGAAGCCACATTGATTTGTATGCTAACCAATCACTCTGTACCTGACCTCTCTGTACCTGATGTGTATAAATAGATGCCATGAAGTCTCAGTCCCATGTCTGATGAAGTGGACTTGATCCACAAAAGCTCACATTGAAATATAACAGTATTTAAAGTGCTACAGCATTTTTATTTTTGTTTTGTTTATTCCGATATGCATGCAATTAATAGTTCTTCATAAACAACCAATAGGAAGTGTTCCATTATGGAACTTCCCATAATGTGAAGCATTTTACCCTGCATGCAGGAAAGCCAGAACATTAGGAAGAAATTGAGGCTTCTTCCTGAAAACTACTACTTCTCTACTTGCAGGGTACTGTACTTTAAAAAAAATCAGATGAAACACTAGAAAAACTAAAGCAGCTTCTTGCAATATAGATTGCTTTGCTTTGATTAGATTTAGATAGGATGGTAAATGACCGTAACGCTTGGAGTGGAAAATATCTCCAGAACTTTATAAACATAGTGAACGAAAACAAGCACCATTCATCACTCATTCAGTTTCCTTCCTTCTTTAAGAGCCACAATTCACAGCTTCCTGTCAGTTCACACAAAAGCCAATCAATATGACCAGCAGATTGATACGTGCAAGCAAGATTTTTAGAAACCAAGAATAAATGAAAATGTTGGTTGGCGTGACCTTAAACTACCATTTCCACATGGGTTCTTCTACCTCTTTCCAGCTACTCACAGACACACAATGGGCTGTGGTAGCTCAGTGGTTAAGAAGCTTGCCTTGTTAACTAAAAGGCTGGTAAGTTGGCAGTTCAAAGCCTGGGTACTGCATGGTGGATTGAGCACCCATCTCTGTCCCAGCTCTTGGGGACATGAAAGGAGCCTCATTTGGGTGTTCCCTGAGCAGAGTTTCTTCCGCAAAAATCCTTTCAACCCAGAATAATTTCTGACATGAAATTATTATACATACACACATAAAGCCCAAATTAGGTGCTTCCCTGAGCTTTACGTTAGAGTCACAGGAGAAATGTCAATTTTCTTCCTGGAGTTTCATGGAATTAAACGTAATATAATTTTCATGTTAAAATCTCTTCTTATTTTTCCCAAGGCCTTTTAAATACTTTTACTTGAGTACTGTGTACTATAAAGGGAACTTTATAGGGGAATATAAATTCAGAACCCTAATGTGCTGTATTTCATTTTTCTTATTATTATTCCTTTCCCTGACTGACTCCAGCCTGCCATTGCACAATGCACAAGGAAAGGGAGGGCACTACCGAACAATCAGCCTCTTTATTGAAGGAAAATACAAATGGCTGCCTGTCTTGCATATGGTTAAAAGGTAAAGGTCACCCTTGCTTGAAAGCCAGTCGTATACAACTCTAGGGTTCAGTGCTTATCTCTGTTTATAACCAAAAAGCCAGTGTTGTCTCCGTTTGCAGATGTTTCTGTGGACAAGTGGCAGGCATGACTAAACACCTGAGTGCACGGAATGCTATTTACCTTCCCACCAAAATGGTCCCTACTTATCTACTTGCAATTTCTTGCTTTCAAACTGCTAGGTTGGCAGGAGCTGGGACAGACAACAGGCGCTCACTCCATCGTGCAGTACCCAGGAATTGAACCCCGGCCTTCCAGTCATCAAGTTCAGCATCATAACCACTTGAGCCACCGCAGTCCCTTCCTACACATGTTACTGCAGTGTTATTCCATGATTATGCTAGAATGTTATTTCACGAGTATGCGGCCACTCTGCATCAAGAGGAAAGATTCATCAAAACAAATATGGGAGAATATTTGCATCTGTGCGCGCACACACACAGACACAATGGCCCTATTCATGTTCTCTTGTTGTCACGCTATATGTGCTCCACAACTACTTACTAATTCACCCATGAAGGATCCAGATTGCTCAAAACCAGGGCTTGGAAACGTTACTCTTTCGGATAAAAGTCTCAGAAGCCTTCAAAATCTGAGGAATTCTGAGACGCATACTCAAAAAGCAAACAAACAACCCTCCTCCAAAATCTGTCCTCTCTTCCGAATCGAGAAGCAGAGATGTTGACCCTCCCTGAATTTGCAAGCCATCCACAGACATCACCAGCCTATTTCTTTCCTCCTCTCCCGCTCTCTATTTTAACTCCACTCCTCCCTCCTGTCATTTCACAACCAGCCCCCTCACCCGAATTCTCAGCACTGTGGGGCAGGTCTGGAAGCTTCATGCGGGCCCTGTTGGGCTCTTGGTATTCCATTTCCCCAGAGTGGATGCGCTCGTAGCGGTTAGAGTGCCGGTGGGAGCCCATGGTGTTGTTGATGACGATGGTGTCCGTCGGCGCGGAGAGGTGGACGGTGAGGTCATCATCCGAGATCCGGCGTTGAGCCTGCATGCCAGAGAACGGCATTGACCAGAGAGACAGTGAAGACGCTGAAGTAAAGGTGGTTGGCATCTCATTTCCCAACCTCTCCTCATCCACAAAACCTTCCTGCTTCAAGAAAGCCAGGAAAACCTCAACCCTACAAAAATTATCTTTGTCTCTGCCTTGCCTAAGACCATTGTAGGACAGAAATACCACAGTCCTCACTTAGTCTAAACCAAGGATTCCCAACATAAGGCCTGCAGGTCAGATCTGGCCCACAACGCTATTTAATGTGGCCCCCATCCCTCCAAGGGCATTTGAGAAACAAAATGGCTACCCCTTTCAAAGCTGTTGGGACAAAATGGCCACCCCCATCATGCAGGCAGTGCAAAATGACTGTCCATCCCTTAAAGCTGAATGAGAGAGCATGACCCAGCCCCTGGTTTGAAAAGGCTGGGAACCCCTGATCTAAACAGACAGTTCCTAAAGTGAATTCTTAGGAATGGCCAGGAGAAGGAAAGGTCTTCCTTCATTAACCATCAACTGAACTTTCTCATTGGAGATGTCAAACATTGAGCATGCGCCCTCCTTCAACCAGCCAACCTTCCTTCCCTTCTTACAAAATGTCTTTCATACTCTTTGGCTTCAGGCAGCCGTGGCTGTTCCTCAGCTGTTCTTAAGTGTTTTTTCTTCTGAAGCACACCCAGTTCCACTTAAAACAACTGGGGGTTCAAAGCAAAGCCAAATTGATTCCTATTGTATCCTATAGACCTCAAGAGGATGTTTGAGACAAGACCCTTTTCTTTTCAATTTGATTTGACTTTGAGGTGTGGAGGCTACTAGAGTCTGCAAAACAGGCCCCTGGTGAGCTGCGGAGAGCATTTAGTCCAAGAGCCTCAAAGTCATACAGCGGAGGGGGGGGGCATCTTATTTCTGGCCTCATATCCATGGATTCCCCATTTCAGCTTACCTTTCCCAAGATCTTTTGCCAATATTGTCTCCAAAGAATGAGGAAAATCACAACCAACAGGAGCAGGATGATGGCTACCAGGCATCCAATTAGAATGGCGGTATTGCTGTTATCGTCCTTTGCGATAGGCTGCCCCGATTTTGGTTCCCCATTAATTTCAAGGTCTTAAAGAGAAAGAAACAGAAGGAGCAAAGGTCTACAGATGACCTCCAGCATTTCAAAACCACCCATACTCTGAAGAAGAATGGTGGGAAATCATGCATTGTTTATTGCCCACCTTGGAGGGTGAGGTTTGAGCTGACATCGGCCTTTTCATTCAGAGGAGATCCTAGGGCTGGGGAGAGTGGAGTATTACGGCCTGAAGGACGAGGTAGGGCCCCTACTGGAGGCCCGTGGGTTGATGAGGAGACAGATGGATCGTCTACCACATCTGGAAAGTAAGGAGTCCAAAAAATAAATGAGAAAGAAACCGTGGGGGGGGGGGAAGGTTTGACATAATATTATTATTTTAAATAAACTGGAAGAGGTGCAGGCAAAGGAGAGGCTCTATGCCAGTGGTTCCCAATGTGGGGCCCATTCCCCACAAGAGGATTTCAATTCCCAGGAGGCTAAGTCAGTACATTGGCTGATCAGTGCTTTAGGGAATTGCTTCTGGGAACCGAACTCCCAAAACCAAAGGTTGGGAAACACTGCTCTTTGCCTTCTGCTCTTCCACTGGTTCCTTCTAAGGGCAAAGGAACAGAAGACACGAGATTGCTCTGGCCCCTTACCCACCCGGCCAGAGTATCAGGGATTCCCCTAGCGATATGTGTGGCTGGATAGCAGAGTAGCACTTTTAAGCTCTTACGCAGCGAAAGCCTTAGTGCAATAACACACACACATATGCCTTCAGTGGAAAGGTGCGCTTTACTTACAGTGAGGGGTAGACAGACATACACAGGACTATATACAACAGTCTCTCTCTCTCCAAGCCCCACAGTAGGTAGACAGCTTGGAGTCCTCTGTTGGCTCCAACTCCAGGAGCACTTACAGAGTCCTGGTGATCCTTTAGCAGTTCTTTCTTCTCAGTTGAAGAAAAGCTCTCAACAGCATCACCTCCTTCAGTGTCTCAGTCCTTCTCAGTATATAGACTCCTTCAGAATAGCAACCTCCTCACAGATAATCTCCTCCAGTATGTTAGCCTCCTCCAGTAGACCCTTCCCAGAGGGCCACAGTTATACCCTACTGTTGCTGGGCAGATTCTCTAATCAGCCACAGCTGGGCTGTTACAGGAGCACATGGACACAGCATGCACAGCCTGGCCATCAGTTTGAGGCTCTATTATGAACACCTGTGTTCAGAACACATGGAGGGCCTTAAAGTTGTACTATTCCACTGGGCAGCAATCTTTGTACAATACCCCCAAATGAAAAATGTCCTAACATCCTCCTCCTATTGTACAAGATGGATGCCACAATATACAGGTCAGAACACATAAGCAATAGATACATATACACAGTTACAGTACAAGATTCTTTACAGTACAATCAGTTTCAGTATTTACAACATCAGCTTACACTCTTCACATGCCTATTGGCACCAGGAGGAAACAGTTTATTACCTTTTCTTGCACCTTTGAAATACCTTCGTCTCCTAGACCCACACACCCTATGCCTCTCAGATTCTGGCATACACACAGACAGGTCCCGAGGTGGGGATGCCTCCCTGTCTAATTCTGCCTGCCATGCACCCAACTTTGCACCTGGCAATGCAGTTATCTCAGTAGGGGTTTCTGGCTTTGCTCTATCCATTAACGCCACAGTGGCCTGATATCTATCAGGTGGCCTTCTAGTCCGACTGGACCTACGAGGCAGGACTCTATCAGTGGCGTCTCTCACAGACTCCCCAGAAACGTCAGACTCCTCTGACTCACTTCTTATCTCTTCTTTTACCCCAGCTTCCCCATCAGTGGGGCTTTTGCTAACAAGCTTGCTACTGCTGGGTTGCCAGACAGGCTGCTTTGCCGCCTCCTCAAACAGGAGTCCAGGGATGTGGACACTTTCCACATGTTCCCATCGGGAGTGCTCCAGGAACTTGGCATTCTTACTTCTTGTAACTTGCTTGGATCCTGGCATCCAAAACCTATACTCCCTATGGTTTGCCTCATACCCTATGAAGACCAGTTTGCGAGGGCGAGGCTGCCCCGGGATACGTACTAGGGCAGGAGAGCCAAAGACTCGAAGATAGCCCAAGTTTGGCTTCCTTCCATGCCACCTGCTTGGAGGGATGTCTCCAATCTCAGAATGATAAACGTTATTGAGCAGATGGTTCGCACACTTCATAGCCTCTGCCCAGAGTGTGTAAGGGAGACCTGCATCACTTAGCATAGCCCTTGTCATGGCCTGCAGAGTTTGACCTCTCCTCTCTACAGTTGAGTTATGCTGAGGTCTGTGGTGGACTATCCCATGCTTCGCCAGGAAATCAGTGGTGGTTTTGTTTGAGAACTGTGTCCCATCAGTGATTAGGGTCTTTACCTGTGTGTTTGCCTTATTCTGGGCGAACCTTACCCATCTGGTTAAAGTTGAGCAGATCTCACCCTTGGACCTTAGCAAATACACAAACCCATATCTGGTGTGGTGATCTACGATGCACAGGGCATACCTTGAGCCACCAGGGCTTGGGCTCATAGGACCTATTAATTCAGCAGACACCACCTCTAAGGGCTGGGTAGTACTAAAACCACCCACTCTATTTGCAGGAGTGACCTTGGACTTCTCCTCATTACAAGGTTTACAGCTCAGAAATCTGCTGCATGGTTTCACTGCTATGCCCTCAGTCAGATCAATGGTCCTTCTCAAGTCTCGGAAATTTACATGTCCCAACCGTCTGTGCATTAAGTGTATGCATTTGTCATGGGGGAGCTTGTTGCTAAAACCTTTCTCAGCCACATTCACACTCAGTGCATGGGAGCCTAACACAAATAGATCATTGTGTATCGGGACAGTTAGGTCCTTATCTCGTCCCTTAATGACACATTCCTTCCCCTGGAATGTCACTGAGTAACCCATTTTCAGTAGGGTCCTAACAGACAGCAAGTTATACTTCATCTCAGGGACATAAAGCATTTCTAGCTCTTCACCCAGAGCTTCACATCTTGCCTGGCCTGTACCCAGTGCACGCACCCGTGACCCATTAGCTAGCGTGACAGTCTGGTTTGTTTTAGACATTTCAGTAAACATTTTCCTA
The DNA here is from genome assembly GCA_030440675.1 of Furcifer pardalis. Lineage (NCBI taxonomy): Eukaryota > Metazoa > Chordata > Lepidosauria > Squamata > Chamaeleonidae > Furcifer > Furcifer pardalis. Next base: position 157,408,915 of record CP126893.1, read on the forward strand.
TTTTTACAAATGGAAAAAGATGCACCAGAATCAATTAACCAGGTGCCAGGTTCAACATCAGTAAAAGCAGCAACAGAGAGATTAGCTTTTCTACATGTCTTGTCCTTATCTGGGCTCGACCTTGCCTTACAGAACTTGGCAATATGCCCAGACTTCTGACATCTAAAACATCTCTTTGCTACACACACAGTGGGAGGAGGGGGTGATTTGCTTCTACCACTTCCAGTATGAGGTTCTGGTTTTCTGAACTCTTTCAGAGAACCCCTTAACCTATTTTGCTCCAGTAAGCGTCCTTGGACCCCCTGAAAATTTAACTCACTCCTGGGCAAAATGTCCAAGGACAAAACATAAGCATCATACTCTTCGCTCAGAGACGAAAGCAGAATATATGCTTTTTGTTCTTCGGTAAAGAACAAGTTTGTTTCAGCAAGACGCTGTAGCAAATCACTAATTGAATGGAGGTGCTGAGCCATATCTCCACCAGGCTGGAGGCGTAACCTAAACAAACGTCTGGTGAGAGATATTTGGGAACCGACTGAGTCCCTTACATATAATTGCTTAAACCTCTGCCAACATGCGGCAGCTGAATTCTCCCCTCTCAGATATGTTAACTGACTCTCTGCTACAGTTAACCCAATAATTGCCAAAGCCCTTTGATTATCATACTCAAGTCTGTCCCTTTTGTCAGTGTCCTCTTCATCCAAGGCTTCTAGCTTCTGGAGATTCTCAACAATGTCCCAGAGCCCTTCCTTGCGCAGAAGCAGACTGCACTTGGTTGACCACGTCTGGTAGTTGGTGCCATCAAGCAGGGGCACCAGTGAGAGACTGGAAACAGCCATTCTTCCCTCACTTGCAGACTCACAAGCATGCAGCTGACAGGAACTCTCGAAGCAAAGTGGACATCTTCTGGACCTCTGTTGGGGCGTCTGGTTGCGTTGGGGCGCTGTCCTGCAGGCGATGAGTCCTCCAGGGAACGCAGCTCCTCCAAATGCTTATCAGGGCTCCACAGCTCCAGTCCAGGCACACAGCACTTCCGGGCTTGACAGGCGAAGACGCACGGGCGCAGTTAGGGCGTCGGGCGTAGCTGTTAGGCGCACCCTGGGCCCATAACCCGTTATCAGGATTCCCCTAGCGATATGTGTGGCTGGATAGCAGAGTAGCACTTTTAAGCTCTTACGCAGCGAAAGCCTTAGTGCAATAACACACACACATATGCCTTCAGTGGAAAGGTGCGCTTTACTTACAGTGAGGGGAAGACAGACATACACAGGACTATATACAACAGTCTCTCTCTCTCCAAGCCCCACAGTAGGTAGACAGCTTGGAGTCCTCTGTTGGCTCCAACTCCAGGAGCACTTACAGAGTCCTGGTGATCCTTTAGCAGTTCTTTCTTCTCAGTTGAAGAAAAGCTCTCAACAGCATCACCTCCTTCAGTGTCTCAGTCCTTCTCAGTATATAGACTCCTTCAGAATAGCAACCTCCTCACAGATAATCTCCTCCAGTATGTTAGCCTCCTCCAGTAGACCCTTCCCAGAGGGCCACAGTTATACCCTACTGTTGCTGGGCAGATTCTCTAATCAGCCACAGCAGGGCTGTTACAGGAGCACATGGACACGGCATGCACAGCCTGGCCATCAGTTTGAGGCTCTATTATGAACATCTGTGTTCAGAACACATGGAGGGCCTTAAAGTTGTACTATTCCACTGGGCAGCAATCTTTGTACAATACCCCCAAATGAAAAATGTCCTAACACAGAGGAAAGAGGAACAGCTGGGAAGGGCTGGCTGCCGATTCGGCCAGCCAGCTGTGTGGACTGGCTGGCTGGCCAAAAACTGTTGTGTGTCTTAAGTGTACTGTATTTTTACACTGTATTTTATTGTATTGTTTTTATTATTTTTCTTTTTACGTAAAATTTATTGATTGCATTATCTGTGCTGCATCTGTTGTTATATTTTTATATTATGCTGTATTTATTTTTGAGATTGTGGTACTGTATATGTTGCCTATGTTATGTGAGCCGCTCTGAGTCGCCTCGGCGAGGCGAGTAGTGCAGCATATAAGTCTACAACAACAACAACAACAACAACAACAACAACAACAACAACAACAACAACAACAACAACAAGCAGCCATTCAGGGCTTTGGAAGCCCAGCCTCAGTTTCTCCACTGTAAAAACTGTAGATGGAGGGCACTTGGACAGAAGAACTAGAGCATCCCTGGGAGGTTGCTGCACCCTCTCCTCTCCTTCCCTTCTTCTCCTTTTCCTTTTATTATTATTATTATTATTATTATTATTATTATTATTATTATTATTATTATTATTATTATTATTATTATTATTATTATTATTATTATAATATTTGTATTTATATGCCGCTCTCCTTGCCGAAGCAACTCAGAGCGGCTTACAATGTTACAGTATCAAATATAAAAGCAACAACATATCAATATAACAAATATAATACAGTCAATATAGTCATAAAAGCAAAAGCACAATACAATCAGAAAAATGCAATTCAATCAAAAGAAAATGCATTATGGTCAAAAATATACGATACAACACGGCTGGCCGAAGGGGAGACCAGTGAAGGCGGCGGCGGCGAAAGTCTTTAACGCCGCCCGAAGGTCTTTTGGTAAATTCTTTTGGTAAATTCTCCCTCGTCCCTTTACCTTCAGTGTGCTTGAGAAGCCAGGGATTGAAAAGCAAAGGCAGGACTACAGGGAGAAGCTGTGAATAACATTAAGAAAATTTCCAGCCAACTGTTCCTCCTATAAAAACAACTCTACACCTCACTGCAGTGATGCAGGCGAGAAGAGGCCGATGAGCCTTCCAGTGGTGCAACTGTTTCCAAACATGACAGAGGGAGGGAAGGAAGGAATATTTCATTAAGTCATAACTCACCAACTTAATAGGTTCCTGAAAATCACATATACCAATTCCATGCAATGGAATCACCCTCATGTCAATGTCCGGCTACACATCTCTTATACACCAATAATTAAAATGCCTAATCCAAAACTGAAAAACTGCCTTTAGACAAACTGCACATAAGGAGCTTACGTTTATTAAAACAGACCTTTGATCCAATCAGTCCACCTTGAATGGTGCCCTTTAGATCTTTTTTTTAACTACAACTCCCATCATTCTTAGCCACCTCAGCCAGGGAAGGAAGGCCAGCTTCTTCTTCTTCTTCTTCTTCTATGTCTAGGCCAGACATGAAACTGCCAAAATGAAATCTCCTTTGGTTGAGTTCATTCTGTAGTTCCTTTTGCCTGGCCCAGTGTGAGAAAGATTAGCCAGCACAACAAGGTGGCCGTTGCCTGGGGTGCATCTGATTGTGGTTCGAAAATACCACACTGTTTGAGGAGGCTTTTTCTGTGTATTCCAGGCCAGCTTATACTAATGGATAGAGGCTCTCACCATAAACTAAGGAGGGAGAATTCCCAGCCTTTCTATTTTGTGATTCTTTGAAATCGAGGATCTCAAGGATCAAACCTGAGCCCTACTGCAGACAATGGACACAAACACATACACACTCCAGAACTTTGCTCAACTACTCTTTTGCCTACATTTTCCAGAATGCTCTAGGCAACATGCTTTTCCCTACTCTACTCTAATGTACTTCCCCTCTTCTCACCCTCTCTCTCAAACATACATACATACCCTCTCTCTTTTACATGCACGCACGCACCTCTGGGACTCCCAAAAGTCTTTCTTTACCCTCTGACCTCTAACCCCTAAATAACACAAACCTACCAGAGAGAAAGGCTATTTCGCTGAAGAGCATCCACTCGCTGGCAAAGTGAAAATGGCACTGGATGAACAAGCCAAGCCGCCCCTCAAGGGGCATTGTAAGGATGCGGGCACTGGGATTCTTCACATCCACTGCCAGCTGCAGTGAGACAGGGGTGGCCTCCCAGGCTGTGGCCAGGCTGCGCTTGAAGAGGCAGTCCACCTGCCGAAAGATGCTCACTCCATGTGTGTGCAGGTTATTGCAGTGGACCTGGAGAGGGTGAGAGCAGCACAGAAATGGACACAAGTGAAAGAGAACTCTGAAACAAGCCCATCTCTCTACTGCACAGACTCTAATTTACTTTTAACTTGATGTGCCTGAGCCCATAGCCACTTTAGAGCTTGGAACATTGGAACATGTGGCTCATATTCAGCTACAACAATTCCAAAACCTTTCTTGCATGTAATATTACTGAGTCAAGTATCCCCCATCTTGTATCTGTGTGTTTGGTTTCTTTTTCCTAGGTGTAGAAGCTTGCCATTATCCCTGCCAAAATTCATTCTATTGTTTTTAGCTCAGTGCTCAGTCCTATCAAAATAGACACATACTGTACAAGGAAGACAGCCCCTTTCTGACAGAGATGATAGTCTTTCAACTAGGAAGGCACAACTGGCACTGCCATCCAAAAATACAGGAATATATTTATTTTCAGAGAAATAAATATATTTAAATAAATTGTTTGGTTTACGAATCCTTTCGGTTATGTAATTTTAGCGATACGAATGAAAGTTCATTGAAAATAATTACTGTATTTGCTGGCGTATAAGACTACTTTTTTCCCCTGAAAAACATGCCTCCAAAGGGGGGGGTCGTCTTATACACCGGGTGCACTTCAGTTGGGATAGACATAGCTGCCCATAATGGCCTCCTGATGCCCGCCCACCTCAGTCTACATACAATCCAGTATTGCGCGGTATCCAGCGTGGTTGCGCCGAGCATCAGCAGTAAGACAGGGGTGCCAGCCTTTTTGGCGTGACCGGGCCGTTCTGCTCAGCGGGAAGCAGTGGTGCTCTGCCCCATCCCTTTACGCAGAGCTCACACATGCGCACTTGTGTACTAGTGCGGGCCACAAGGAGATGTTGAAATCAAATCTGATGTTCTTTTATGTTTTATTTGGTGTGTGGAAGGTGTGCGGAAGAGGGGGTAGTTTTATACGGCAAGTATATAACAAACTCTATATTTTGAGTGGAAATGTTGGGGGGTCGTCTTATACGCCCAGTCGTCTTATACGTCAGCAAATACGGTACTCAAGTTACAATTTTTTTGAGATATGAAAAAAATTCCCAATAAATTACATGGTATACAGAGGCCTCTAGTGGCCACTTCTGGTAATGCATTGTATTCTGCCCGGGTGGTGCAGGGGATAAACTGCTGTCCTGCAACCAAGAGGTTGTGAGTTTGATCCTAGCCAGGTATAAAGGTTGACTCAGCCTTCCATCCTTCTGAGATCAGCAAAATGAGTACCCAGCATGTTGGGAGCAAAATACTAATTCACTTGTGAACCGCCCAGAAAATGCACTAAAGCGCTATGGGGCGATAGATAAGTGTGATTGCTTTGCTTCGCATTGTGTTTCGAGTTACGAATTTTTTTGGAATATAAAACATCCTGGGGAATGCATTAATTTCCTATCTTGAGGTGCCACTGTATACAAATAAGCTTAGAACTATGAACTGCAACTTTAATTTCATTCCCTCAGCAACTATGTTATTTGATTTGTGTTCCTCTTACGTTCCCTTGGCTTTTTCATCCATTATTTAATGTTAAGAATGTCATTTTTCTACAGGACTCATTCTCTGTATACCCAAAGGGCAATGTTCACTTGTCCCCGCCCCCTTTTACCTTCATATAAGTAAAGGTTCTGAGTTGATCAAACTCAAACTCCATCTCGACAAAGCCATCTGGGAAAGAACTGTTCTTCCAGCCCACGTAGTCGTACCCAGGCCAGACCCGCAGCTCTTTGGTTTGGGTGAAATCATCTAGGCCCACCACCCCGTCTGTCAACTGGCCAAGCCCCCCAAAGTGTAACCTGTGGTTAAAATGAAACCAGAATTACAAAGCTGTTAACAACGTGACATGTGAGAACTACTGAGTTTTCACATATGTCTCAACCCAAAGAGTCTGTCAAACCTAACGCTGACTAGTTTCATAGCACATTTCTTTCAATAGGCTGAATCATCTAAGATACTACCTTTTCAACTGGAAACTCAGAAAACATTCCCTACAGCAACATAATTTTGCCAAACTACAGGCCTAAGGAAAAATATTTTCAAATGAAATCCAAGTTTACCCCCCAGTAGCCAATCAGCCAACGAAAACAAGCTACTTAGCAAGGTGTGTGGAGTAAGGAAAGCTGCTGAGATAAACAAGCATCTTTTCTCTCTTAAGGGAACTCTGCTTCTAACGACATGCCAACTGTACTATCCAGTTTGACCCTATGGGTTCATCTCACAAAGCATTCTCTCATCTAGGGTCTGCACTACCCGTTATCTAGTAACTGCATTGCCATCACCAAAGTTCTGCCTCTGCTGCTGTTTCTACTTATGTTCAGCAGTGAGTAGGGCAATTCTAGGAGGTTAGTAGAAATCCCTTTTGTACACCAGAGCCCAGCAGGCCAATAAGGCAGAAAACCTCCTTCTATGGCTTTATAAGCTGAAGCTTCAAGACAAAATTATCACACTGGAAAATTGTGCCTAAATGCTATAACCACAGGTTAGGGCTTGCCTGTTCACTCACTCACCTATGGACACTGTGTCCATCATAAGTGGAGTCGTTCAGGTGGATGGGTTCTGGAACCAGAGACATGACTTGGCCCAATGGGGCTGTGTATGACTGAAGGCCATCTATAGGAAGAGAAAGAAAGAGAGAACAGGTATTTTTAATTGCCGGCCATTATTATTTTCCCCATAAACACCTATATGGTCCTCACAGGCATTAAGGGAGATAGAGATTGTGCTAGAGGATTTTGCTTGGAAGCCTGCCAAACTCCTGGCTAAAATATTTTAATTTTTTTAAATTGGGGAAGCACTTTTCTGAGGGCATATTGCCACCCACAGGTATTATGTCTCTTAATGCTCATGACCTCACACTGAGCCTACATTTGTCCACCAGTGAACAAGAAACAGAAATGTCCAGCAAGGTCAAGGTTATGAAAAACTTGCCCCGCTCACCTTTCCAGACACAACCGTACAATTCCACACGCAGGCAGACGCTCATGACACGGTCAGCTCGTGGGTAGAAGCGGACATACCGGGCAATGACAGGCGGGCCCAAATCCTTTAGTACCACATCCTTTGTGTTTTCATTACCTGAAATCACCTAAGAGACAGTGAGCAGAGAAGAAGGATGATTTTGCTTTTCTTCTCCTGAGGCACTGGCAATTCTCAGTCCAAACATTGAATAAAGACAGGAGGGAACTGTTTAACAAATGACTGGTGTTTTGTCTTGTGATCATGCTGAGAAAATTCTTCACTTATTACAAATAAGACCAATATTCACTGAGAGATAAGCCTATTTGTGTTTTAAAAATATAACTAAAGTAATTTAGTTCTACTTTTTTTAGTAGAAAAGGAAGCAATTAAAATAACAGGTTGTCTGCAACTAGTTATTTCTGATCTCTATTTTTAACCAGCTACTTTTAACATAGGGAGACTGCGGTGGCTTAAAAGTTAGGATGCTGAATTTGACAACTGGAAGGCCAAGAGATCAGCAGATCAAGACTTGAGTGCTGCACAACAGAGTGAGCTCCTGCTGCCTTTCCCAGCTCCTGCCAACCTAGCAATTCGAAAGCAAGAAACTACAAATAGAGAAATAGGTATTTTAGTGGGAAGATAGCAGCATTCTGTGCACTCCGGTGTCTAGGCATGCCTACCACATGACCATGGGAACATCTGCAGACACAGACAGTGCTGGCTCTTTAGCTACAAATGGAGATGAGCACTGTACAGTACAGTTGGATACGATTGACTTCCGAGCAAGGGCAACATTTGCCTTTACTTTTAACATGATTTTTATAATGATTTTCCAAGCTCTCATTCAGAGGGAGAAGCCTAATAAAAACAACATCCTCTTCTTCCTCTACAAAATACCCGCAATGGAAATAACCATGAGAACAAGGCAAGCTCTACTAAACTAGCTAAGGATGCCCAGAAAACAGCATCTCAGGGATCTATAACAGGTTTCGCCTTTCATGGTCTTCTGGAGATCTCAAGGATCCACTAAATGACAAAGGATTTTAACATTCCTTCTTCCTCTCCCAACAAGTGTATGTGACTTTCCTTCTCTCTCAGAGAATTCCAAAGCCATTTAGGTTTAACCTTGTCAACCATTTTTCTAGTCCTTCTGACAGTGATGGAAAAACTCTTCCAATCTCAGTCTTCACTTTGCCCAAGTCAGTTCCATCTTTCACTTACCTCGTTACCCCACCGATCACGCCAAGGCATCCAGCGGTGCCCATCGCGGCTGTAATGGAGGCGGTAAGAACGGGCAAACTCTTTGCCATGGCCACTTGCATGCCGCCCCTGTGTCCCCACTAAGGTTAAGAAGTGCAGCCGGTGGAGGTCAATCTCCAGGTACTCGGCATCGTTGGGATAAACAGGTCCTGCCGGACACCAGGCACCATCACCCTCACTCAACCCTAACCTGAGGAGCAAGTGGGGAGGAGGGACAGAGGCAGATGTTTTATGCAGATCAGAAAACCATGTGTACAAGAGGACGTTTCTATCCATGCCGTTTACATTCATTTTGTATCTCTGTTCCACATGGTAATATTTAATCAATGACAAGTAGAAGAAATAAACTTTGGGCAGAAGTTTGTTGTGCAACTGAGAACTCTGGTGAAAACAGTCTTTGATAATCTTTCAGGAGCCCCCCTCCCCCCCACACACACACCTGTAACAAATACCACTTTAATTTATATTATCAATCCCTGTAGAAAACAAACAAACCACTTTCTTCTTTACTTCTTCTTTAACCCCTTTGGGTGTCAAGGGGAAAAATCAGTATTACTGGGTGCAAACTAAATGCTAATGTTTAAAAAATATCAATAAATACTGTACCAAGTTTCTTGTTCTTGCGGTAAGACTGAACAACACCTAACAAATCTCAGATGTGAATGTGCATTAAAAATTTTACAAGCCAAATGTGCCCAGGTACAGGGGAGACTTTAATTTCTATATAACATTCTGCTTATCTCCATGGTAAAAGGGAATTGAAGAATGCACACTAAAAGACTCAAACATATGTGCACACATTATCCAAATTAATTTCATTTTTACCATTCAAATTTTAATAGTGGGCACGTTTTCCCCCCCCCAAAAAAAAATAATGTAATACATGGATACTGTCTGTCTAATAAGTTTATGGTTCAGAGACTACCATTACCTGCTGTGTTTAGCAGCCGTTGAGTCAGACCAGGAGCTGGAGGCTGAGAGAGATTCATCAGGGATGGTACGATCCTGCATACCCAGCGCATAACGGCACTTTGCTGTTAGGGTAAGAAGAACAAGAGATTGAAGAACTTTTTTTCCCTATGAAGAAATTTCCAAAGAAGTTGTGTTCATCTGTCTCAGCATGTTGGTAAAAATAAAGGGGGAGAAAGAAACAAAATAAAGGCAAAATTCTGTATCATTTTAAAGATGAAAATACAGTAAAACCCTAGTTTACAAACACCCTGGTTTACATTTGCCGTGGTTTACAACAACAAATCCCTTGGAAATGTCCCAGTTCATGACTTTTTTTCGTCTTACAACCAGGAATTCTCCAGAGTGCATTGCACCTGAGGGGTATATAAGACCACCCACAGCCATTTTGAACTCTGTGGGTGGCACAAGCGCAGAGCAGCAACCTTGCCTTGCGCATTCATGGCACCTCTTCTGGAGCTGTCACTAAAGCATGAGATTTCTTTTAAATCCCATGCCTTAGCAACAATCCCATGCCTTGTTTTTATTCTGGAAGAGGCATGTGCACACACAAGGCAAGGTCGCCCCATTGTGATCCATTGCCTCTCCCTCCCTTCTCAGCACTGACCTGGACACAGAAAGGGGGGAAGAGACGAGCCGTTCACCTCACCTGGTTGCAGCATCTTCAGTGGGGGAGCCCTGGACATGACGCTCCCAGTGGCCAGACAAACCACTCCTCTCTATTGCCCAATGCTGACCCTGAGGAAGAAGCGCCAGAGCCCAGGCAAGGTAGAGGAAGGTAGGGAGCTTAGCTCCATCATTTATGTTCCCCTTTATCATGTGTCCCGTATTTTGGGGTTGTTTTTATTTTTTGGGGAAGTCAGGAATGTTTTTTAAGGGACCACTTTGGTGGGGAAAGATCATTGAGACACAAAAGGAGCCTCACTCAGGCATCCCCTGAGCGGAATTTTTCTAGCAAAATATCCTTTCAACCCAGAATAATTTCTGACACAAAATTACTATACCCTGCCCTATTTAAGATATTGATTGTCACCTTTATGGCTCTTATCAGTTTGGGATCTTAGTACCTGTCCGAGGGTCTACCTCAAAAGACACTATCATGCATTCCCACTATCATGCATTCCTCACAGGTTTCGCTGCTGAAAATGGACATACCAAGAGAATTGAGGATGATCTCAACAAAATATTGAGCTTTCTTGCTATCTGGAAGAATCTACAGTGAGTAAAGCCCCATCCTTGACACATTTCAAACAATGCTGAAGGCAGAGTTGCTTAATTTGGCTTTGAAATATACACTTCCAGCAAGAAAATTCGAATATATATATAGCTTGCTTGCTTGCTTCCTCCCCTCTCCCCCCCCCATCCCAAATTTGCCCAATGTGAGGCGAAGAATTTTTTTTTTGCCACTACACCCATTGTTCAATCACAGCTACACCCCCAAGGGCCCTGCAGCATAATTTTACATCCTTGGATTTCAGCTGCTTAACAGTGGTGTGACCCAGCTAATGTTAGCTGTAACCAGTCTTAGTGAAACCCTCACAAAGGGCTAATCACAGGCAGCCTCTTCCAGGGCAATTGCCACCAAGAGACATAATGGGGCCAAAAGACCCTGGTTCCTCCTTTTCAGAAACTGCAAAAAGCAAAGCAAAATTGCTGAACTAATTTTCTACTTTTAAATTACTTTATTTTGAAATCTGAGTTTTGAGAGACTTCCAGATGCCATCTTGTGTTGCTGGCAACCCCCATGAAACTGAACCATTCCAAGAGCTTACGGTGATGGGGAGGAGTAATGACAACCACCCCAAAACATGGCAGCTCCATTTCACTGCACAATCCTATGGATCATTACTCAGAAAGTACCCCCAATTAGGTACATGTGACACCAAACCTAAGCAGACACAGGAACAACTCCACTGGACACTGTGGTATTCACCTCTGAGTAAATACACATACAGTAATAGCTGACTGGAAAGCTCATTGAGTTCGGTCTCTGGCTATGCTGGCTAGGCAGGATACCAGGATGTGTCGCTGTGCAAGGACAGGTTTCACTTACCAGTAACTGTCGTTCTCCGAGTATGTTGTTTGGGGATTCACACTGATGGGTTCTGCGCCTGCGCTGAATCCGGAGCGGAGCTGGAAAGCTGATTGGATAAAGAGTTTTGAATGTGGGACCGCCCACCATGCCCAACCCCTTTAGGCGCCATTTCGCGCTCTCCCCTCAGTTTGATATTAAAGCTGCCCGCTAAGCCTAAGGCCATCTCAGGCCGGCAGCCCTGAGGGGAGGCAGGGTTGGGTTGTGTGAATCCCCAAACAACATACTCGGAGAACGACAGTTACTGGTAAGTGAAACCTGTCCTTCTCCTTCGTGTTGTTTGGGGATGCACACTGATGGGTGACTAACAAGCTCACTTACTTGGATGGTGGGCAGCCGGCGTCCTGAGATGTAGGAGAGCGCGATGGCATCATGGATGGGCGGTCATCAGCGAAGAGGATCGGAGACCAGCCGTCAGGATGGACCTGCCCCGTCTGACATCAGGGGCGGACCTTGTATCAACCCGGTAGTGGGTGATGAAGGTGGAGGACCTGGACCAAGTGGCAGCCTTGCAGATATCCTCCATCGGGATGCCCTCTAGGAATGCAGTGGAGGAAGCCAGTGTCCTGGTGGAGTGAGCCCGGACATGAGGCGGAGGTGGCAGGGATGACATCTGATAGGCCAGGTAAATGGTACCTGAGATCCATTTAGATAGTCTCTGGGCAGACAGAGGCTGTCCCTTAGTCTTGCCACCATAAGCCACAAACAGTTGTTTTGCTCTCCTGAAGGACGCAGTCCTCTGGGTGTAAAACAGCAAAGCCCTCCTGACATCCAACGAGTGCCACACTCTCTCTTGTGGAGACGAGGGATTCAGGAAGAATGCTGGAAGCGTGATGGCTTGGGCCAGGTGAAATTCGGTCAGGACCTTGGGCAGGAATGTCAGATCTGGGTGCAATACTGCCCTGTCAGGGTAGAACTTGAGAAAAGGAGGGTCAGACCGAAGGGCTGCCAGCTCCCCTGCCCGTCGGGCAGAAGTGATAGCTACAAGGAAAGCAGTCTTGTAGGAGACAAATTTAATGTCCACCGAAGCCATGGGTTCAAAGGGTGCCTTTGTGAGTGCGGTGAGCACTGTAGTGAGGGACCACTGAGGGGGTGGTATCTTCACTGGAGGATAGGCGTTGCGTAGCCCTTGAAGGAATCTTTTAACAGTTTTGTCTCTGAAGGCGGAGGACAATACTGAAGAAGGTGGGGCCTTGGCGACCACAGCAGCTAGGTGGACCTTTAATGATGAATGTGCGGATCCCAACTCGGCGAGGTGCAGGAGGTAGGACATGACATCCTGCAGGGATGCGGAGTCCACGGTGCGGTCGCTGGATGCTAGGAAGTCAGTGAAGCGACGGTACTTGGCATCGTAGGACTTCCGTGTGGAAGGTTTCCTTGACAGATCAAGGATCCGTGCTATGTTGGGCGGATAAGCCAGGCCGTCAGGTGTAGGCTCGGCAGATCGGAGTGAAGGATCCGACCGTCTTCCATGCGGAGGAGATTCGGATCGGTGGGTAGGCGGAGACGATCGCAAGCCAGGGTTTGGAGTAGTGGGAACCACGGCTGGCGCGGCCAGGACGGGGCAACCAGGATCGTCCAGGCGTTCTCCGCACGGATCCGTATCAGGACCCGTTGGATGAGAGGGATCGGTGGAAACATGTACAGCAGTTCCTGGTGCCACGGCACCATGAAGGCATCGCCCTCCGATCCGTGGCCGATCCCCGCTCGGGAGCAGTAACGGCGGCACTTGGAGTTGGTCTGTGACGCGAAAACGTCTAGGGTCGGTGTGCCCCACCGTCGGCACAGGCGGTCGAACACCGATTCGTCCAGTTCCCACTCGTGCATCGCCGTCCCTTTGCGGCTCAGGGAGTCTGCATCGGAGTTCAGGGTGCCCTGGATGTGGACACCTATGGGGAACACATGTACCTTCAGGCACCACTCCCACATCTGGACGGTCAGGTAGAGGAGGGAGAGAGACTTGGTCCCTCCTTGCCGGTTGAGATAGGCTAGTGTCGTGGTGTTGTCCGAGGCGATCTGCACCACACTGCCCGCGATCGACGGTCTGAAGGACCTCATCGCCTTCCACACCGCTAGCAGCTCGAGGAAGTTGATATGGTGGTCGGCTTCCTCGGGTGTCCATATGCCGTGAATCCGTAGTCCGCGGCAGCACGCACCCCATCCGTGGGTGCTCGCGTCGGTGGTGACTTGGATGGACGGTGCGGGAAGGGTGAAGAGTCTCCCCGCGGTCACATTCTGGTCCATTGTCCACCAGTTTAACTGGTCTCGGAGTTCGGGAGTCGGTGTGAGCCACTTCCCGAGGTTGTCGTGGGTGCCGTTGAAGGAGGAGAGGAACCACGACTGGAGGGAGCGCATCTTGAGTTTGGCGTGCGAGACCACCGCCGTGGTCGACGCCATGAGTCCTAGCAAACGGAGGGCGTCCCTCGCACGGACCCGACGTCTGCCCTGGATCCGTGCCACCACTGTGCGGATGTCGAGCAGACGTTTGGTTGGGGCGTAGGCTCTTAGAGCCAGAGAGTCTAGAACGGCTCCGATGTATTCTATTCGTTGAGTGGGGGTCAACTGGGATTTCTTGAAGTTGACCCGCAGACCGAGGCTCTGCATAAGGGCGAGGCAATGTGCAACGTCGTCCTTGGCTTTTTGTTGGGTCGGGGAGCAGATCAACCAATCGTCTATGTACGGGAACACCTGGACGCCTTGCAGTCGCAGATGAGCAGCCACCGGTGCCATGCACTTCGTGAATACCCTCGGAGCGGTGGAGAGGCCGAAGGGTAGGCATGTGTACTGGTAGATGTTGCCGCCCACCTGGAATCGGAGGAAACGACGATGTTCCCTCCTGATGGACACGTGAAAGTAGGCGTCCTTCAGGTCGATGACGGTGAACCAGTCCCCGTGGTTGATCAGCGGGAGGATGGAGTGAAGGGTTACCATCCGGAACTTCCTCGCGTCGATATGGTTGTTGAGAAGACGGAGGTCCAGGATGGGACGTGCCCCCCCGTCTTTTTTGTCCACAAGGAAGTATCGGGAGAAGAACCCTTCGTGAGACTCCGACGCTGCGACCGGCTCTATGGCGCCCTTCTCTAGGAGAGCTGTTAGTTCCTCCTGGAGCGGTGGGGATGGATCGGTGATGCGGATCCGTCCGACAGTAGGGCATCTCTCGAACTCGATCGCGTAGCCAGAGTCTAAGATGGTTAAAACCCATCGGTCTGTGGTGATGGCAGACCACGCCGATAGGTAGTCGGAAAGGGGGCGGTAGGGTAGAGTCTCGGTCACGGAAGAGTCAAACACGTTGTTTGCCCTTCCGTTCCGTACGCTTGCCAGTCTGAGGCCGTTGCTGGTAGCGTGGACGGTTGGGTTGTTGGCGCTGCCGGTAGGGCTGGTACCGGGAGTAGTCCCCTTGTCTCTGTGGCGGGCGAGGTTGATAGGATGGGCCCGCCTGAGACGTCGACGGCTGGTCCTGATGGTAACGGCCGGACCCACGGTGTGGAGGGCGGAGCTGTTTTATTGTGGCGTAGTCCCCTTTCAGCTCTCCCAAGGAGGTGTCGGTCTCCTTGGCGAAGAGGCCCTCGCCATCGAAGGGGAGCTCCTCCACGAGCCGCTTGACATCGTCCTGCAGGTTAGCCGAACGGAGCCAGGCGTGGCGACGGAGCTGGATGGCAGAGGCCAAGTTTTTTGCCTCCGACTCGGTGACGTGGCGGCCGGTGCGGATTTGCTGGAGGGAGAGGTGGTTGCCCTCCATGCAGAGTTTTTCAAAGTCCGCTTGTCGATCAGGTGGCAGTAGGGACTTGAACGACTCCGCTTGCTCCCAGAGTCGACACTGGTAGCCTCCCATGGCCGTCGCGTAGTTGGACGCACGGAAGGACAAGGAGGCATTGGCGTAGACCCTCCTGCCCAGTGCGTCCAGCTTCTTCCCCTCTTGGGTCGACGGGATGGGAGTGCTGCTGATCGGCGTCCGGTGTTGGGAGCCCTTGACCACTCGGGAGTTCGGTGCCGGGTGAATGTGCAGAAAGTTGGAATCGTCCAGCAGTCTGTACATAGAGTCCACTCTGTTGGATACGGAGTGCGAAGAGACCGGCTTCTTCCACACCTCCTTGGCCGCTTTCGCAATCTTAGGGAGCAGTCCGAGGCGGACGGGGACCAACTCCTTGCGGTCGGCCAAGCCGCAGACGACATCCTCACAGTCGTCCGGGGGAGCCTCCGCCCGAATCCCAAGTGTGGATCCGAGGCGAGTGATCAGTCCGGTGTAGGTCTTCAAATCCTCCGGCTGGGATCCGTGGACGGCGCCGATGTTGTCGTCCGGGGACTTGTCGACCGCAACCGGCGGTGGCTGATGCTGCTCCTCCTCCTGATCCGACGAGTCGGAGTCTCCTGACCGCGCCGAGACGCTGGGCGGTGGCAGGTAGACCTCGGGGTCCGAGTCCGACCAGTACGGCCTGGCGGATCTCGGATCGCTCCCCGGCAAAGGCAGCTGGTACGGAGGGAGAGAGGCCTCCGACCGCGCCTGTTCCACCCTCTGCCGCTTCGGTGCGGGGCCCTCCTCACGGAGCGGTGGTGCTTCCGTGGCTGGTGGTGAGGGCAGAGGGCGCTCCCACGGTGTCGTCTGCGGGCCGTAGAGCTCGGTGTGCAGTTTCCGCACCATCGCCTCGATGTACGGGGCGATGAGGCTCAACTGGGGCGGCGGTTCGGTAGCCGGACCAGGAACCACGGAAGGACTGCGGAGGGAGGAAGACCTGTGCGGTGGTACAGGTGGAGGAGTCTCCGGCGGCGGTGGAGGGCTGTGGGCCCTCTCCGGCGTGGCGTCCCGGGCCTCGGTCGACATCCTACCCGGCGTAGGTGGAGCTGCGACCGGGGCGGATGCTAGGGAGCGTGGCGGCGAAAGTTGAGCCGGTGCCGGGGTCGGAGGAAGAGAAGACGAAGAGCTACGGCGCTTCTTTTTCTCTTTTTTATCCTTCTTCTTCTTCTCCTGCTCCTTCTTCCGCCTGAACAGTTCAGAGGCCGAGGGCCTGGAAGAAGAAGCGGAGGTTGAAGGAGCAGACGTGGAAGCGGCCTGCTCTGGAGCTGGGGGAGCCGGTGGTGCCAGTGCGGCCTCCATGAGGTAGGCTTGAAGGCGGTACTGGCGGTTCTTGATGGCGGCCTTCGAGAAGCCGCGACAGACTTCGCAGGTCTGGACCTGGTGACTCTCCCCGAGGCAGCGAAGACAACGCACGTGCCCGTCCGAGCTAGGGAACTTTCTCTTGCAGGACGGACACTGCTTGAACGCTGCCGCTGAGGCCATCCACCGAAGTAGATGGCCGAAGAGAAAAAATTATCCCGGCCGGGAGGCCCCGACACGAGATGTTGGTCTTTTTTTTTTTTTTTTTTTTAAACGGCGGCTGAGGGCGAGCCCCAGCCACACGAGGACCAAGGGAACAAGTCCCCTAGTCCGAGAAAAATTGTAAAGTAGGAAAAATTGGAAGATTCTGAGACAATCTCAGCAAAGTACTCACAGCTTTTTTTCCAGGCTCCTGCTTGCGCAGCGGAAAAAAGCAAACTGAGGGGAGAGCGCGAAATGGCGCCTAAAGGGGTTGGGCATGGTGGGCGGTCCCACATTCAAAACTCTTTATCCAATCAGCTTTCCAGCTCCGCTCCGGATTCAGCGCAGGCGCAGAACCCATCAGTGTGCATCCCCAAACAACACGAAGGAGAACCCTACTTATAACTTAAAGGGCCATGCCTCCTCAGCAGTTTCCATTTCTGCTTCAGCTCCTCTTGCTGGGCTCCCCTCCGTCCTGAGGGAGAAAGTCCGAAGCACTTCGGCAGTGGTACAGAGATAATAATAATAATAATAATAATAATAAGGCTTGGATTGAAAGGAAAAAAACCCATGAAGTAGTAGTAGTAGTAGTTGTAGTAGTTGTAGTAGTTGTAGTAGTTGTAGTTGTTGTAGTAGTTGTTGTTGTTGTTGTTGTTGTTGTTGTTTCTGTACCACTGCCGAAGTGCTTTAGACTTTCTCCCACAGGGCAGAGGGGAGCCTGGCGAGAGGAGCCGAAGCGGGAGTGGAAACTGCCAAGGTGTTGTGGCCCTTTAAGCTGTAAGTTATAAGTAGGGGGTGCAGTGACATGTCCCGGTATCCTACCAGGCCAGCATGGGCCTGTTTGCCATTGCACATACAAAAAGAGTCAGCCTGTGAAGCTTTGGGCGAGCTGCAAAATATTAGGAAACCCCCAGAAAAAGGCAATGAGATATGTATTCTCTATCTATAAAATTCTGGAAAAAGTAAGTCAGAACTGACTTGATGACACAGTTATTTACTAGGTACACACAATATGTCAACATATGTCATGACACATTTTAGCCTTGTCTAGAAAACCTACTCAACACCTAAGCAGCCAATGCATGTGCCTGCTGATTGTATCAACCACTATTGCTTTCTGCCATTCTCCCCTTGCTGCCTCCCAGACATGATGGCCACAATGCCCATCATCCCAGGAAACATGGCATTCTGTCTGGGAATTAAGGTGGCTCTGGCCAAAAAGCATTTCTGGAAGGGTTGGCTTGGGGACAGCTGCAGCTGGGACTGGAATGCTACTGAGAAAAGATGCAAGGCAGGCCTTACCACAGAAGAAAACCTTGCAACTTTCAAAGAAGAAAAAGCACATGCCTTAGAACTGCGGTTCAGTGGTTTTGGTATTTGGCTGCCAAGCCAGAGGTTAGGAGTTTGATTCACTGTGTGAAGCAAAGGCTGGACTACAGAAGTCTTGGTTCTCATCCAGCTTAGTGTGTTCCTCACTGCCTGGAGTGCCAACATTCACAAAGCACTCGCCTCAACTCTGCAACTATCTTAAAGGGAACCACAGGGGCAGTTTAGTGTGGCAATTCAACAGCAGAGCTAGGTCCTCAACATGCCAAAGAGTCTTGTAGCACCATCAAAATTAATAGTTTTGTTTTAGCATGAGTTTTTGTGGATTCCAACCCTCAACTTCTCAGGTGTATACAGTATTATTCTAGCAATCTACTTTTAAACTTCAAGCATCAGAGGGAAATGATCCCATTCTATTATATCTCATGCTACAACAAATAGATTAGCCTTAAAGCTAGCACAAGAGTCTTTCACACACCAACAAGATTCCCCCTTCATGCTCCCATGGATTCATGGCTGCCAGCAAAGTGAAGGCATGGAGAAATTCAGTACCTCATTCCCAAAGTTTCTCCAGAACCAATGAATGTACTGTTATTATGCTAACCAACGTATGATGTGTCATGGAGAGGCTAGAGGGGAACAGAAGTTTTAAGTCTCCTAAAGAAGCATCAAAATTGGCCTGGCCCTGAAGAAAATGGAAAATAAAAGAGGTTTGAGGGAAGAGGCACTTCTGTGGCGATGATCTGCAAAATGCATGCAGATCAGTGTACACAGGGAGCAAGCACTGTTGGAAGAAAAAGGTGAAAGAACTGGAGAAGAGCATGGCCATAAGAGAGAATGAAGAGTGCACAGACAGAGCTCTGGAGAGGGAAGAACAGCAAGGCAAATCAAAGGAGAAGAATGCTAATGAGAGAACAAACATAGTGGAGGAAGTACTATGGGAAATGGTCATAGATGGGAGCAAAAGAAGACAACACTCTTCACTGAAAAATTTCTCTCAGGTTCTTGAATAGGCATTTGGCAGACAATAAGCAGAGGAAGACTTAGATGAGACTTCATGGGAGGACCTGAGAAAGATTGAAGCTCAGCCAAGCAGAGTAACTGAACTCACACTCGACAGAAAGGAGAAGAGTAGTTGTAACAGAAGACTCCATACTGCATTGAATTGAAACGGATATATGCCAGGAAGTTCCATGGAGGATCATTTACCGTACAGTTCTCCTATAAAGGACCCATGGCGGCTTACAGCATTAAAAAAATTGACAATATAAAAGCTAAAAACAATTATTTATTTATTTATTTATTTATTTATTTATTTATTTTGTCTAATTTGTTATCCCGCCCCAATTAGGTCAACCCAACTTTGGGCGGCTTACAATACAACCAAAAATGGCATAACTTAGACAGCAGTATGTAGTAATACACAGCCAATATGGCATTCCGACATACCACACATATATGAAAATTCACAACATCCGTTAAAATTGAGAATAAAGTTAATTAAATATTAAAAATTAAGTTAGAATTAAGTTAAAATTAAACATTAAAAAAGTTAAAAATTATAGTAATAAAAGAGAATTAAACAAATATATCAACATAGTATCCATTCATGAGCGGAGGAGAAACTCAGATGAAGGTGGAAGAGGTCATGCCAGATGGACTGGCTGTGAAGGCGCACCTTGATAATATCCTCAAGGCTGCAGCAGTCCATTGCAGTCCCCGTGTTAAATCCTGCATGTCTCATTTCATATATGCTGCAGAAGAGGGCTCTGAGATCATAGTGTGTGGGTCACTTCACAGAAAACTGGGATCCACCTTAAACAAATTCATGCCAACGGAATTTCCCCTGCTTCAGGGGGAAATGCATTCTCAGCTATGAGTTGCAACTGTCGCTCAAAATAGTGCATAAAACACTAGAACACATTTAAAGCAATAAGGCATCAGTAGTCCCATTTAAAGAAGCCCCTCTTAGACAGCCAATCACTGAGGGAAAGCCAGCCTGAAGAGAAATATATTTGCCTGCTTGTGGGAAGAAAGCAAAGATATGCCAGCATGACCTCTTGTGGGAGGTACTTCCAGAGTCTTGGAGCATTGACAGAGCAGCTATGAGAGAGGTGGGACAGAGAGAATTTCCTCTCTGAAGATCTTAACAAGATCTTCAAGACTGACTCAGCCCTCCATCCTAAAAGTCTACCCAGCATGCTGGGGCAAAATGCTAATTAAATTGTGAACCGCCCAGAGAGTGCACTAAGCCCTATGGGACGGTATATAAGTGTAATTGCTATTGTTCTATTGCTATTAACACCTGGGCAGGTCCATTAAAACTTGCAAAATAATGCGATAATAATATAGAGCAACATGGATTTGTCAAAAACAAATCCTGCCAAACTAATCATATCTCTTTGCTGCTGCTGCTGCTGCTGCTGCTGCTGCTGCTGCTGCTGCTGCTGCTGCTGCTGCTGCTGCTGCTGCTGGGAAAGCTCCCTAGTAGATGGTGGTAATGCTATAGATGTTATATAGCTTGACTTCAGCAAAACTTCTGTTTAGCAAACTAACTAGGTGTGGGCTGGATAAAACAACTTGTATAGAATTGTACTTAGAGAGTCCTTATTAATGGTTCCTTTTCAAACTGGGAGGGGCTAACAAATGGAATACCAAAAGGCTCAGTTCTAGGTCCCATGCTCTTCAACATTTTAATTAATGACTTGGATGAGAGGGTGCAGGGAATGCTTATCAAATTTTCTGAGGTCACAAAATTGGGTGGAAAAACATCAGAATGAAATTTAGCAGGGATAAGTGCCAAGTTTTGCAATGGGGGGGGACATAAATACAAGATGGGGGATACATGGTTCAGTAATACTACAAGTGAGAAGTATCAAGAGGTGGTAAGCATTCCAACACTGGAGGCATTCAAGAGAAAACTGGACAACCATCTGTCTGTTCTGCATTGATTTGGATTCCCGCATTGAGTAGACTAGGGTTGAACTTACTGCCTCATAGACCCCTTCCAAGGTAACAATTCTGATTCAATGATATGTGTGTGCCAGTATTTCCCACTAGATGGCAGTCTATCCTTGCATGAAAGACAAGGTCATGAAAAAGTAACACAAGGATAAAACCAGTCAGGCTAGATTTTCAACATTTCGCAAGCTGTCATTCAATGGCCTGTTCTTGTCAGAACACTTAACATTTCCTAGAACACACACCCAAAGAAAATAAAACAAATTGCTGGTAACATTTTGTGATTTGGGGTAATTTTTATTCTTTTAATTATCTGAAACAAAATCATCACCCCTTTTTCTAAATTCCAAGCAGTATGTAAAGCTTGGGGTGGGGGTGGGGTGGGGACTACCAAAATGATCAGATTGGTGCACATTTCTTTATTAAGAATTTTTTTTAATATTGGCTAGAATCCTGATAGTGGCTAGATAAAGTTTGCAGGTCTCGTCACTGCTAATTAATGAGATGCCAGGTCTAGTCTTGGCCACTTGCCTGGTCACACCCAACTGCACAGCTATGATGCATCCCAGCACCTTATTAATTAGCCACAGCAAGTTAAACAAACCTTATGGAAAGATCATGATAGTGGATTCCAGCCACTATTGTCGATAGTACAGAAAATGAGGCAAAACTATTTTTTCTCCCTCCCAGTTAATATCAATTTTCTGTAATTTTTGGTTGTTGTTCAGACGCACAGTCGATTCCGACCCTTTGCGACCGCATGGACCACTGTCCACCAGGCATGTCTGTCCTCCACCCTCCCCCTCAACTCGCTCAGTTCTGTGCCCATTGTTAGATAAATATTAAAGATAAAGGATTGCCCTTGCTCAAAAGCTAGTCGTATCCAACTCTAGGTACGGCGCTCATTTCCATTTACAGCCAAAAACTCAGCACTATCTGCGTTTGCAGATGTTTCCATGGTCATGTCACAGGCATGACTAGATGCCAAAGAGCATGGAACACTGTAACCTCCCCACCAAAGTGGTACCTATTTATCTACTTGCAATATCTTGCTTTCGACCTGCTTTGTTGGCAGGAGCTGGGACAGAAATGGGAGATCACTCCATGGTGCAGGACTCAGTGTCGAACTGCTGACCTTCTAGTCGTCAAGTTCAGTGTCTTAACCACTTGAGCCACAGTCCCTTAGATAATATTAACTAGGTCACCCTTGCAACTCTAGGGTTCAGTGTTCATCTCTGTTTATAGCCAAAGAGCTTGCACTGACTGCGTTTGCAGATGTCTCTGTGGACATGTGGCAAGCATACCTCAACACCTCAGTGCATGGAACGCTGTTTACCTTCCCACTGAAGTGGTCCCTCCCAGCGTCTTAACCACTTGAGCCACCACAGTTAATAATTAATAACTTGTTAATTAATAACTAGTTAATAATTAATACTAGATTATAATTGATATTAGATTGATACTGATTAGCAATCAATTGCATGTGGGTAAATGAAAATGCTTTCTGGCCCAATGGGCAGTTTAATCTATGGAAACTATTGCCACTGCTGGCCAGCCAGAGACAGCTTGAAGCCCAAGTAGAAGAAAAAGATTCAATAAAGAAAGAGTTAACTGGGCAGGCAGTAGAATCTACCTTTAGCAAAGGCAACAAGGCTGCATCCCCCAACACAACACACCTCAGGCTAATGTAGAAGGGGCACAGAGCAAGCTCCCCAGCATAGGGTCCTGTCATCCAACATTTGGCTGCTGTCTCTTTTGAATCTGTTGCCTGGGGCTACACTCTCTACCTATCTATTGCCTGACTGGTTTTAAATGTTTCTATCCTGCCTTTCTCCTCAAAGGATTCTCACCTCTTGGAGTCAGCCCCATACAATAAGATACAGAACAGGCCGCTAAGTGGTTTTAGATACCAATTGAAAAGCCACTAGTACTGGGCTGTCAAGTAATTTCTGACTCATGCCAACCCTATGAATTCACAATCTGTGAAAGGGACGTATCATGGACTGCACTCCAAACCAAAAGCCATGTTTTCCATCTCATGTTAGGCTTTTCTCTCTTTCTACAGCTTTCAGCTTTCCTGGCATTATTGGATTTTCCAGTGAGTCTTGTTTCCTCATGATCCATCCAAAGTACGATAAATTCAGTTAAGTGGCTTAGATGGCTTAAAAGGGAAATTAGACCAATTCTTGGAAACTAAGCCAATGACTGATTATTGACCATAACAACTAGAAGGTACCTGTACAGTACTATGGACGCCGCAATTGGGGGATGCAGTGCTGGCTCAACATGTTTTGTTGCCTCTACCCAAAAAGAAGACATCCATCCATTTGCTGTACAGACGTTAAACGAACCAGTGGTTGAATTTTATTTCATTTTTGTCTCTCTCTCTAGCACATCTGAGGGAAGCACACTAGAGAAGGACATACACAGCTCTGGCATTTAAAGCTTCACCATGATTTCCACTGTGCAGCCTCAGGGCACCATCTCATTCTGCCTAATGGCAAGGCAAATAGCAGATCCCTTCGAATGCTGCTTGCCAGCTTCTTTGAGGTTATCTTACTGGTCAGTGCTAGGAAAGGATACTAGATCAGATGCCCCTTTGGTCAGATCCAGGCTTATGCGTAGGACCAAAAGGCAATTTTCACAGCCATGATGGATGTATGGCATTCTACAAGAACTTATTAGCATAAAAAGAAGATACTAAACAAAACTTTAAGAAAAACCTTGAGATCCCTAAAGTCCCAGAAGGTAGAAATAAAGCTCTCCCTTGCTTGAAAACCAGCTGTGTCCGACTCTAGGGTGCTCATCAATGTTTACAGCCAAAGATCCAGTGCTGTCTGTAGTTGCAGACGTTTCCGTGGTCATGCAGCAGGCATGATTAGATGCTGGAGCACATGGAACACTGTTACTTTTACCGCTGAAGTGTTACCTATTTATCTACTTGCAATATATATATACATACACACACACACAGTCAAACCTCGCATAAAGAGCGCCTCGCTTAAAGAGTAACTCGCTTAAAGAGCAACATTTTTTCTGAATGTTTGCTTTGCTTAACAAATAAAGCCAACCAAAAGCTCGCTTAACAAATAAATCAGGGTTTGCAATTCTCCCCACAACTGGTCATTTATAATGGTGTTTCGCTTAAAGAGCAAACTCCCTTAAAGAGCAATCCTGTGGAACGCATTATG
This sequence comes from Furcifer pardalis, assembly GCA_030440675.1. Classification (NCBI taxonomy): domain Eukaryota; kingdom Metazoa; phylum Chordata; class Lepidosauria; order Squamata; family Chamaeleonidae; genus Furcifer; species Furcifer pardalis. The sequence goes on from CP126893.1 coordinate 157,432,992, forward strand.
CTCTTTAAGCGAGGTACAACTGTATATTGCTTTTCTCTTTCCTCACACCATCTAGGATTGAATGAAAATAAAGCTGAGCAAAGACTGGCACTTAAGCATCATCCCTCTTCTCAATGGATCATCAAAGTCTGGATTAAACTTACCTGGATCAAAGTGCTCTTCTAACTCGGATGCAACAACAGACACCAAGAAGAGCAAGCCAAGTACTGTGGGTCCCATGGTGATCTTTGGGCTTTTCGGCTTATGCCCCGAAAACCTGAATCTTCATGCCTTTGGGATGGAGAAAAAACAGCAGTTAGCACACACATGGGTCCCTCGAGCAGAGCAGAAATCAAGGGATGGTGACTCAGCATGACTGGGAAGCCCTGCTCCTATTCTTCCCAGGACTCAGGACTTTTCTCTGCCCTACTCCAACACATTCCTTGGATGGGAGTAACTCACATCCTGCCATTGTCCTCACTTTCTTATCTGGGCCAGAAAGGGAATGGGGTTGACAAACTGGCAGAAGTGTGACACACTGTCACCATCGTGCAGACAAGAATGGCCGTGTGCCAAGAACTGTGGTTCAGCGTATGCCGGGCATGTGGGAGATCCCAAGACCAAGCGTGAAGCTTAGTCATTTGACGGGTGAAAAAAAATACATTTAGGTCAATCGGGTCAAATATTGGCAAAATATCTTCACATTGCAACAAACAATGACAGCATTTGTTAGAACTGGAATAAAGAGAGACGCTTGTTCTCGCCATAGGCCAAATACACACACAGAGAGAGACAGGCTACAAATAATGTACAGCTTGGCTGTTTGAAACTCACGGAATTTAAAAAAGAACAGAACAGCCTATTCTGGATACTGTAGAAAGTTTTTCTTGTCCCGACTGACTAACCAAATAGCCTGGAAAATGGATGTCTAAGAAATCCACTCTATAAAATAATTCTTTTTTTTTTTTAGTTTGCTTGCTTAGTTGCTTGCTTGGATAGATTTCATCAGATCAATACCATGCATGCAACATGTATCAATCAAAAAAGAAACATAAAGATAAAAACACTATGTATTTTACTAAAATGTGAATATACACACTTCAGTGAATGGAAATACATAACTGTTTTTTTTAAAATCTTGCACCAAAATGTGTGTGGATTTTAAACATAAACCAGAAATAAAGCCAGCTCAAATGACATAAAGAAAAGTTGTCAGAAACTGATTTGACAGATCAGCCTAGATTCCAAACCTTTTAAACTATTTGATTCTAATTAATTATTGCTTTGAATTGTTTCACTGATTTTTAACATGTTAGCTGGACAGTTGGGATAAAGATTAATTAAAAAAAATAAAGAAATAAAGTGAAAGTAACCATTCTCTGTTACTTGTGCCCAGCATCAGGTATACTGCCTCTGGATATGGAAGATCAGATTACCAGGTATGACGAAGAGCCTCTGATAGACTTACATCGGGGTGCCCAAACATTTCGGGCCATGGGCTCCTCCCACCAGAAGTGGAATTAAAATGTGCATGTGCATAATGTGCCCGTGCATGCACATAATGTTGCCATAAATGACCCATGGCTGTCGTAAATGCATTTACAACAGCCACAGGTCATTTATGGCAGCGTTATGTGCATGTGCAGGCACATTATGCACATGCACATTTTACTTCTGCTTCTGGGAGCAGCAAGGGTAGTGTGGGCCAGATGGAATGGCGCAGTGGTCTGAATAGTTTGGCCACCCCTGACTTACATCAATCAATCTAACTCACCCTTTCCCAACATGAGGGCTTTTCAGATGGGGATTGTAGAATTCCTTTGAAGGGTGCACCAGCTAGGTAATACTGGTCTTAAAATAACCAAGATTCAGAATTCCTGAAGCAACTTTCATCAGTGTCTCCTCACAACTATGAATGCTATGCAAAGACAAATGACTGGGAGAAATACTGAAGGCGTCAAGATGGACAGTAATCTGTCAACTGGGAAGTTTATTTTTTTATTAGTTTTATATGATTAAAGCATTGATAACAAACAAAACTCTGTACATTGAATAACAAACATATACAAAACGTATACAAAACCTTACACCAAGAACCCCCCTTAACCTCCCTGTGCTGTACATATCGGAATTTGCATTGTTTTCCCTCTGTATTTAACATTCCCAGAACTTTCACGTTTCCTGGCTGGGCTTGATGCCTTCTTCATTTGATAAGGTGGATATCACGTACGGATTCCATATATCCCAGAAAGATTCCGAATATGCCCCCAAAGACATGGAAATCTCAACCAGGAAGTTTAGAAACAGCACAAACATACACATTTTTAAAAAACATTGTCCAGTTTAAAATTACCATATTTACCAGCATATAAGATACATTGGAATATAAAATGCACCCTGTTATTACCAAAATAGCCCACTATATACAGTATAAGGAACACTCCATCTTTTCAGTGTATTTAGGGAGGTCTTATATGCCAGCAAATATGGTATATACCAGGGATTCTCAATCTACAGCCCACAGTGCCAAATAATCCAGCCCCCAACCTTAGTCCAGCCACCCCAGGGAGAATCAGCCATGGACTCATTTATGGACATCATAAATGTGTTTATGACAGCCATAAATGAGTCCACAGTCATAAATAAAAAAATAATCAAAAATGAGAAACGTGTTTGCGACAGCTACAGATGCATTTTTATGGCAGCATTTACAGCGGGGGAACCATTAGTCCAACCCGCTCAGCTGTCTGAGGGGGAGTGGTCTGGCTCACAGCTGGAAAAGGTTGAGAACCCCTGGTATATACAATTATGTGATTTTCATATCTTCTGTAGGTGCAGAAAAAACTAAAGAGAGGTGTCAGGGCAAATAGGAACATTTTATTTTCCTTATTTAATAAACTACATTTGTACACCACCTTTCTTCTATTAAGGCAATATACACAGGGCTGCTTGTACCCGTTACTATTGCTGGGGTAGAAAGCATGCACACACAAAGCAAGCAAGCAAGCAAATATTCACACAAAAGAGGCTAATCTGAGTGGCCTTCCCTTGGGCATGAAGGATAAACCATTTGCCATAAAACACCAGTTGCTCCTGCCATCTGGGTACACACCTGTCTCAGACCTGCTTGGCTTCTGCCAGGTGGCTATTATAGGAAGGGGGGAGGACTTGGTGGCTTCCCATATATTGCCAAGTGGCATTTCCCACAATCTCTTACCAATGGCAATTCTCAATGGAACCTGCAGCTGAGAAACATCTGAAGGGCTACACGTTCCCCATGCCTGCTCTTTATCACAATCAGGAAGAAGGAAAACTGGGAATGAGGAAGGGGTTAAGCATGTCCCCACTTGCATCATACCCTTTCCCATATACTGTATATACTCGAGTAAAAGCAAAGATTTTTAGTCTCAAAAAGGGTACATGGCTTATACTCAGGGCAACAACCACAAGGGGCCCAGGATTGTGCCGGATTGAGATGCACTGACAATTTAATTAATTTTACCTTGTTTTCATGTATTTTGCTTATTGAAACTCACTAGCAGCTGCTGCATTTCCCACCCTCAGCTTTTACCCTGGTCAATCTATTTTCCTGGTTTTTAGGTCAAATTTTGGTATCTCAGCTTATATTCAGGTCGGCTTATACTTGAGTATATACGGAATTGCATCTCTAATCAAGATTTTAAAACTGTTTCCTATGTTTTGGCCTTTATTTACATACAAAGTTATGCTTAAGAGCACAAAGAAATGGGTACCTGAAGGGATGAGGAGTGAGGAAACCTTAATCTGTTATTTGCTGAAAGAGGCAATTAACTATGCAATTAAAAAGTTACACCAGTCTTCACATAAAGGCATTCTCAGATTATCCAGTAATAATAGTTAGATGTGATCAATAACAGGCAGTCCATTGATCACATTTGACTGTATAATTGGTAGGCATCCCAACCTTATTGATATGTGTCACAAGCAATTAAAGGGTTTCAAACAATATGCTGAGCTTCCATTGAGGCTACTGTCCAAGCTGTTTCAAGATACTGTACATGATTTGGGTATGATTTACAGTAAAACGTTGAAACATGAACGACTGTACCAAGAAACTAGTCATGTCTTTACACAGGACACTCCATTGGGTTTCCCCCTTCTGCCCTGCTCTGTCTCTTCCCCTGAATCTCAACCAGCATTCATCCTCCTTTAGTTGTTTTTTAACCTTCATCCCTCTCCCGCCCCCCAAAAAAGGATTTCCATACTCCTGTTGACCTTGTGAAATTGCCAAACCTACAGACAAACACCCCATCTTGCAGATGGGTTGGGTTGTTTCTAGCCTAAGAACCCATAAGAAACAAAATGAGCGGTTCCCAAAAGTTCCTAGAAGCCCTAGACACCACAGCTAATAAGAGTTTATGGGGGTTGTGGTCCATTATCACTACCTGAGCAATTCACCATTGAGACTCTACAGACCAGGCACAACAGGATACTGGCTGATATACTTCAGTCATTGTCATTGTATTCTAATACATATAATATTCTAGCATTGTGAGTACTTTTATGAACAGATTAAGGTTTATTTCTTATGATATAATGAGAAGGCATTTGAACTGATGGATCCAGACTGCAATGCAAGTACAGAGGTGGTAAAAGATAAACTCCCATTTCTGCATATGGTTATAACTCAGTTTTCCTCTTCTTTCCTACTGTTATCCTTCAATGTCACTTACTTTAAACACACACACACACACAACATCTAGTTTGAATATCACAATGTATGGTTGTGAGAGCTGGACCATTAGGAATGCTGAGCGCAGAAGAATAGATGCCTTTGAAATGTGATGTTGGAGGAGAGTTTTGAGAGTCCCCTGGACAGCGAGGAGAACAAATAGGTCAATCTTAGAAGAAATCAAACCTGACTGCTCCTTAGAAGGTCAAATAGTGAAGATGAAGCTAAAGTACTTTGGACATCAAATGAGAAGAGAGGATTCGCTTGAGAAAGCTTTAATGCTGGGAAGGGTGGAGAGCAAAAGAAGAAGGGGACGGCCCAAAATGAGATGGCTAGATGGTATCGTAGACACAATGGGCACAGAGCTGAGTGAGTTGAGGAGGATGGTGGAGGACAGAAGTGCCTGGCGGACAGTGGTCCATGGGGTCGCAAAGGGTCGGAATCGACTGTGTGACTGAACAACAACAAATTTACAATGAAAGCTTAAATAGGGATGGGCAATTTTATTAAGCTGGATTTTGCCCTGGTTCTTGTTTTCTAAGGTTTATTGCTTATTATGTTCTCTACTCTATTCTGGATTTTTAATTTTATTATACTGTATTATCTTTTGCAAACAACATCAAAAACTTCAGGAAATATGGAATACAAGATCCAAATGTATTCTTCTGTGTGTTCAGAAAGACCCGCTGTGGTATAATGGTTAGAGGTCTGGACTGGGAACTTGGAAGATCTACAGTCTTGTCTCCACTGGACCTCGAAAGCCTCACTTGGACCAACTACTTTCGCTCTCTCAACCCAAGCCTAAGAAGTCAGCCATGAATTCTGCCTTCAGTTTGCTGGAGTAACAGCAGGTTATAAACATAATGAAAGAGAGAAAAAATGGGGCAACGTCACACTGAAATGCAAGCAGGAGGCTCTTCTCTGGAAGTTTCCTGGCATGGCTTTAGTCCAGTGGTTTCCAATGTGAGGCCCATGCCCCACCAGTGGACTTCAATTCTCAGAAGCCTAAGTCAGTACATTGGTTGATCAGAGCTTTGGGGAATTGGCTGAGGCTTCTGGGAATTGAAGTTTAAAAAACAGAGGTTGGGAAACAATGTTTTAGTCCCAAACACATGCACAATTGGCCCCATAGCAGCAGCTGAAAAGCTTGCATTTAATAATGACTTGTCTTGCCAAATGAGGTGATATATTTCACCTTTCAAGACACTGGCCAGGTCAACAGCTATTCTTGCAAAAGAGATCCCCACACAAAATTCCTTTCTCTCACTTGTTAATGCCAAGGTCCTATGAGAGGAGGCAACCACCCAGTCTCCTCTGTGCCCTGCCCCTGTGAAACAAGCACAGGACTCAAAACCTCCCATTTCCTAGGAACTGAGCCCATTGCCCTCCTCTGTTCCTTGGTGGGTGAGAAGGGTGTGTGGGTGTGAAAGGGCTGGAGGCCAGCTGCTCCCATAATCCTTTGCCGGAATGTCCCTTCAAACAGCTGCCTATTCTAATCCTTGTAAACAGCAGCTGACAGGCCCCGGGGTGGGGTGCCAACGTGAAAGGGAATGAATCAAAGCATTGATCAGACACCCCTCTTTGCACCCAGGGAAACCCATATCTAAAACAGAATGAAGCCTCAATAGAGGGAGATAAAAGGAGAATAGGAGGAACAGACATGCTTCAGAAATGACCAAACATTGGATTTGTAGGGTTCCCTCTCTAGTTTACAGAAGCCAGGGCTCAGAGCAACAGCAAACATTCATCCTGCTGTAGATCTGGATTGAAGATCTTTGCGGATAAACACTGGAAAAGATTACTTGCTTTAAAACCAAGAGCTGCCACCAATTAGACTATAGACTAGCCTCCCACACCTTTGACGCCCTGTAAAACTACAAACCTCACAATTTCCAGCCAGCAATAGACATAGGGGATGATGACACTGGAGAGCATTGGTTAGAGCTAGACAGCCAGGGTTGGTCATCAAATCAGAAGAAGAGACTTACTTAAAGGGTATCTACAAAGGAGCTAGAAAATATCCTCAACTGCAAGAATATGTCACAGCAGACCAAGATGAAGACAATCTATACCAAGGATTCTCAACCTGTGGCCCGTGGGTCGGATGCAGCCTGTGACACCATTTCATGTGTCACCACCACCACCACCACCACCACCGGGAGTGCCATGTGGTGGAGGAAGGGCAAAATGGCCTGCTGGCCTAGCCCCCAACTTAAAAAGGTTGAGAATTCCTAATTTACACTATCGTAGTCTCAAGAGAGAAAAAGAGAGAGAGAGAGAAATTCATTTAAAATGTGGGGTTGGAAGAGAGTTTTATAGATACCATGGACTGCCAGGCAGCTCCCCCGATGGCTTAGTGGTTAAGACGCTGAGCTTGGAGACTGGAAGGTCAGGGTTCGAAACCCGAGGGCTGCATGATGGATCTTGGGGACATGAAAGGAGCCTCATTTGGAAATCCCCTGAGCAGAATTTCTCCAGCAAAAATCCTTTCAACCCAGAGTAATATCTCTGACACAAAATTATTTATGGACTACCAGAAAGCCAACAAATGGATTCTATATCAAATCAAACTTGAACATTCCATGGAAGCAAAAATAACTAATCTGAGTCTATCATAATTTGGCTATATCATGAGAAAACAGTGCTCATTTCAAAAATACTGTCATGCTGGAAAAAGTTGAAGGCAATAGGTAAAAAGAAATGCCAAATAAAAACTGGATAACACCATAAAAAAGTGATGGCCAATATTTGCAAGAGCTGAGCAGGGCTGTAGATAACAGGATTATCTGGATGTTTCTAATTTATGAGGTTGCCATAAATCACTCAATGGTACCGAACACAAAACTGTAAAGGAAGAGAACTGTGAACTACATTTAAAGCAAGAGTGTCTGTGGCCGGACATCCCACTATGGTAATGGAGTAGACTGCACAGCCAGTGACTCAATGCCAAAGTGTCAGGTGGCAGTTAAATAACCTGACTCCCTATAGGGGCCAATGGCTATGGGTGGATGAGTCCCTTTAGGTGGGGTGATGCCCCCCCCCTCAGTGGAAGAAATGCCACTGGAAACCATCAAATTGGGCCAAACAGCAAAATGAGCAGAGGAGGAATTCTGATTCCCAAGGGTCATGGAGGCAGAAGAGGCCATGCCAGATGGACTGGCTGTGAAGGTGTGCCTTGATAACATCCTCAAGGCTGCGGCAGTCCATCACAGTCCCGATATTGAATCCTGCATGTCTCATTTCAATCCTGCAAGTCTCATTTCATGTGTGCATTTCATGGCTCCAAGTGTGTGGGTCACTTCACTGGAAGCTGGGATCCACCTTAAACAAATTCACACCAATGACATTTTTCCTGCTTGTGGGGGTGGAGAATGCATTCTCGGATACAAGTTGCAGTAGATGACAATGGTTTAGAAATCTTAATAGGAATAGTAAGAAAAGTCTGAATTGTATAGATTGAGGCTTGTTTATATGTTTTATCATGTTTACTCTAATTATTTTTATTTTTTATTTATTTACACAGTTTTACATGGTTGTGCACTGCCCTGTGTGGCCTCCTGACAAGAAAGGTAGTATGTAAATTAAATGAATGAACTAACAAACAAATGAATAAACAAACTAAAGAACTAATGAACAAAGAAAGAGAAATGCTGTTAATATACTAGAGTTGGCCACAAGGGGGGGGAAGAACTGGTTTCCTTAACTTCAGCTATTTTTCAAAGAAAGAATTTCAGTCAGCGTACAGTAGTTTGTAATGAAAGCTTCACTAGCTAAAATTCCTTCTTTCACACAGTTGTTTAAGACATCTTGTCTTCTTTTTCAAAAGATCACCCAGTGGTGTAGCGTGGGCTTCCCAGAGGGGCAACCGCACTGGGCAGCACTTTTTGGGGGTGGCAAAATTTCACAATAAATAGGACTTTGCTGCTGCCCCCTGACTTCCTAGCGGCCAGGGCGAAGAGACCACTGCAGGGACAGGCATCGGGACCCTCCACCACCGCCAGTGTCCTGGGCAAATTTGGTCTACGCCCCAGGTGGCTGAAACCCACCTGACCATATATCCAAGAGCAGACCTTTACCCATTTCTATTCTTCTCACCACCACCACCACCACCACCACCACCACTCATTTGCATGACATTAAAAACCTTCTTAAACCCATGGGGAGCAAGGCGCTAAACAGCTCTCAACGTTTAAGAAACTTGTTCTGGGGTTAAGATCTGGCTCACATTAAGCTTGGTGATGATTAAAAAGTATCCACCATAGAACGAATGACTGGCGCACCAGGAAATGAGGGCATGCCTTCTGTCCCGTCCTCCCCAGTTTCTAAGACAGCTGAAGAAATTGTGTCCTTGTTTTGCCCAGCTGGTTTTTAACCCTCTGCAGCCCACAGATCTCCCAGTCCCTCCTGGGGGGTGGGAGGGGGGAGAAGACGACGAAATGCACAGAAGGGAACAAGGAAGGTGAGGAATCTCAACTATGCAGGGAGAATGCTTGGCAGCCGGAATCCCAGTGCCAGCCCAGCTTAGCCAGCCTGCTGTGCAGAGCTGCAGAGCTGAGTGGATGCCCTACAGACCTGACTGGCTGCCAACAGTAGCTTAGCCATTAGATTCAATCCACTATAGGGCAACTCCCCACTGAGGAGAAGAGTTTCAGGCTGCATATGCAGCAACAAAAGCCAAACAGGTTTCCATGCATGAGTAATGGTAAAAAAGAAGGGATGCTAGGTAGGCCTCAGTGTAGGAAACACTGTTGGCTCCCACAGTCCTACACCATGGGCCATACCTGGTGGAATGGATGGGAGAGACAAGTCAACATGTGAAGAGGAGCTAAGTGGATTTTCACACGTACTCTTGTCAGTACATATTTACGCAGATTGGCAATTGGTTTAAAAATTAATGCCCACCTGCCCCAACCTAGAGGAAACTAAGGTTTGTTTGTTTGTGGGTTTGTTGTGGGGGGGGTTTTGGGCAGGGGAACACTGGAGATGCTTTTGCTACAGAAAATCTAGCCAGCCAAAATACTCAAAATCCCAGAATCCAATGCTCCAGACATCAGATTTGGCCCTTCACCCTACCTATCGCCCACACAAGACAATTCCAGTTCTAAGTAGTAGAAGGACTTAAGGGATATTGCAATCAGCCAAAGTAACCCAAGGATGCTTCCAGGAAAAAATAAAATTAAAAATTAAAAAGCACTGCACGTTTTAAAGGTATTCCATCTTTTAATCATCTAATGTCTGTTGTGTACACAAGTGGGTGGATCTGTGTCTACAAAGAAGTACTGTAGCTGGAACACCATATCATTTGGACCTTGTGTAAAACTCCATTGATAAGGCAGGATTATTGTAAAATAAATTGGGAGGCTGGGGGCTTCCCTATCCTTCCCTGGTTGTTATTTTATGGTAACTGTTGATATCATTTAACTGCATGTTATCTCCAACTTGGGAAACATGAAGTACAGTAAACTCATCAGTTTACACTAGAAAAAAAAACAGTAGTAACCGGAAACCCATGGAAGGTTCTTCAGCAGGTTTTTTTAAATTTAATTTTATTCTTCTTGTTGTTGCTACTGCCAGTGATGGCGAACCTTGGCACTCCAGGTGTTCTTGAACTTCAATTCCCAGAAGCCCTGATCAGCAGGAGTGCTGACTTGGGCTTCTGGTAATTGAAGAACACCTGGAGTGCCAAGGTTCGCTATCACAGGCTTATGACATATGGCAACCCTTTTCCAGGATTTTCTAGACAGAGAGTATTCAGAAGAAAGTTTGCCATTCTCATCTTCTGGGGTACCCTGGAACTGTGCAGCTTGCCCTTGGTTACACCGTCTGGCTCTTTTCCCGGAATGCATAGTGAGGAACTGAACCAATAGATGTGGACATATACATGACCTAAATGTACATGTCACAGGCTAAAGATCCCTGGTGGCACAGTAGTTAAAGTGCTGTACTGTAGCCAGAAGATTGTGAGTTCAATCCTGACCAGGGATCAAGGTTGACTCAGCCTTCCATTCTTCCAAGGACAGTAAAATGAGTACTCATCATGTTGGGGGGACAAAACTGCTAATTAATTTGTGAACCGCCCAGAGAGTGCACTAAGCTATGGGGCAGTATATAAATCTAATTCCTACTGCTAAGGGGGGGGGGGGGGGAGAGAGTCTGAGTCTAGTAGGGCTAGGTTCACATTTAGGCAGTTCCAACAAGCCAGTTTCTGCTCCTGCCTCATCATTTTACTGATTCTCCATGACCTTCCATAGCGGTGACTTTCCAGCTCTCTCATGCATGCTCTGGCAAGGGCAGGCAAAAGAAGAAAAGACATATCCAGTCTCTGCCCTGGCAGGAAGGTGAGATGTGACTTGTATTTTAAGCTGGCTTTAGACAGAGAGCAGGCAGACTGCCCATTAAGCAACCACTCCTTGGCCATTATAACGTAGGGTGGGGGCTTTCATTTCACTTTGCACAGTAGAGTAGTCAACTGTTTCATATTGAATCTCGACAGTACAACAGCCTTTCCTATCTTTTTCTCAGTTTGGACAGATTCTGCCTACTTCCAAGATGGCTAACCCCAAAGAAACGTCTAATAAACAGCATTTTCCAACACCACCAATCTAGCCCTGTACATTAACTCAAGTATTTCTGCCAGCTTCCTAGGCATGCTGAACTTGTTTCAGCAACCAATACAAAAATCCCCACTTAACATAACTTACTACTCCCTTCATATTCCTTACATATTTGTATCCTCCAGTATCCACAACTAGAGATAAGTGGGCCTCTCTAAGAAATATGTTTAACTACATGAGAACCAAAACATTCTCTACAAAGGAGAAAAAGATGTGGATTAAATAATTTTTCAAGGCTATTTTTAATGTGGAAACCTTAAATTGAAATGCCACATTGTTTTGCAGGAAGCTGGGAAAAATGACCAGATTAACAGAAATCATGAGTTTTATCATCACAACTTCTATCATTTTAGAACAACTAAAAATTCATATTTTCAATGTGCAGTTTGATTTTTACCACTGTTGAATGTTTTCTTCATAGAAAACACAGATTCATGCCCTGAATTAGCATGACACAAATTTAACTATGATCCACCTGTGTTTGGACTGGGGGGAGGTATACAGTAATACCTCGGATAATGTTTACCTCGGATAACGCTAAAATCACATAACGTTAAGTAATCTGGGGAGGAGAATTGGATCGAATAACATTAAGGTCCTATGATGGGATGGATCGGATAACAACCGCTAAAGCCTGTGCGGTTACAATGTATCTCTATGGAGCTTTAACGTTATCCGATCCATCCCATAGGATTTTAACATGGATCGGATAACATTAAAAATCGGATAACACCAAGACTTGTGGAACCAAGTCTTAGCGCTATCCAAGGTATTACTGTATTACCAGTTTTTCTATTCATCATGACTAACTTTATCATGTAGGCAATTGAGCCTCATGATTGAAGGGGGAAATCCAGTTTGATATCCAGTGAGTTCAATTGCCAGTTAGAACATGATTTTTTTTACCTTTAATTTGGCCAAAGCTAATTAATGTATGGTTGATGGAGCATATCTATAGTTCCTTGCTGATCTTGTTATTCATCTCCCTGTTTCAGAAGTCTTTAATTGCTTTTAGGAACAGTAAGAAGTATTGAGATAATAACAATCATGCACTATTAAGTGGGAGGAAGCTTTATAGCCTAATATGACTGTCCTTTGACACTAGCTTGATTGGTAAAGTTTTCTCCTCACCTCTGGCATTTGAGGAAAGCTCCCCCCACCCCTTCTTCCTGCCTGTTTTTGCTTCTGTTGTTTTGAGGACAGTCTTTCTTCTTCCTTTAACCTCCAAATAATGAACAAACATGGAGTTTCTCTCCATGCACGGACTACTCCCTGGTGGTGCAGTGATTAAACTGCTGGCATTGTGAGTTTGATCCTGATGGGACTCAAGGTTGACTCAGCTTTCCATCCTCCCAGGATCAGTAAAAACAATGGTTGCTTTAGTTTAATAGTTTAATAGTAATTAGCATGATGGGAGGAAAAATGCTAATTACTGTACCTAGTGAACCACCCAGAGAGTACACTAAACGCTATTGGGCAGTATGTAAGTGTAATTGTTTTTGCTATTGCTAGTCCATTTTCCTTACATGTATTTTTAATTCTGAATTAAACTGACTTTTAGTAAAGACACCTTTTTTCTAATTTAAATGTTTCTAGTATGATTTTATCATAAAACATGTTAATCTGTCGGGGGGAAATGAAGGAGGGTGGTGGTGATGAGACTGGGCTAATTCCTCCAGGTTTTCTTTCTAGCTGCTTCTCTTCCCCCCCCCCCAATCCTCTGCTAAGCATCCCTGCCCTAAATCATGTCCCCAAAATTCCCGAATAGGAAGAGTCAAGCTGTATCATATTGAAACACTCTTTATGGTGTATCTAACACTGAAGAGGTATAGCTAATTCACATCACTTTAATTGTCATGCATGCAACCTATATCTGGGATCTTTAGTTTGATGAGGTATTTGGAATTGTCTACTACTGTATTTCAAGGGAGTGTATTAAGAGCTCTTTCATCTGAAGTACTGTACTTCACTAAACTACAAATCCCAGAATTCCACAGAATAGAGCCACACAATTTTTACTCTGTAGCCAAACATGGAAAAGTCTGCATGGATACAAGAGTCCTCTCCCATTGTTTCCAAGTTAATGGCATTCAAAGGCATTACAAACTTATTTGAATCATTAACAGAGCTCGGGAAATGTTACTTGTTGGACTAACTTGCACTCAAATTCCCCAACTAGCATGACCCCTGGCTTAGTGCCTATTACAAACTTTGATTCACTTGATCCATCTCTTCTTTATATGCTATGGTCATGCCCACTTATAAGCACATTTGGAGAGGAGTTATTACTTGAATTAATTTTGATTTGACCAGTTTTTAACCTTTGCTGATACAGTCCTTATATATTTTTAAAGTACATACTGTACCTCCCTTCTTGGAGATTAACCTCCAGTTGGTGTAAACAGATTCTACATCCCATTACAACTACAAAAAGATTTATTTTGCAACACTGGAGAGATAGATGCCCACCACCAGTAACCCAGCAGACCGAAGACCTTACAACACTACTGAGATATGAACATACCTGTATGTCATACAGACAATTATGCATGGAAATTTTTTTTTGATTTTTGACACTTTTAATGGAAGCTTGTGTGTAGATAATTTTGTGTTTGTTTTCTCCTTTGTCCCACTTCTTTCCTTGCTATTTTTAATCTGATTGTGCAATAGTATAATTTGTGTCTAGAACCGCTGTTCCCAGTGGTACTTTCTGGCTATTGGAATGTGCAATGATGATATTATTGGGAGTTTTATCGTGTGTAATTTTTAACTTTTGATCATTATATGACTGCTTTGATCATGTTAGCTGCCCTGAGTAGGGATGTTTTTTTCCCAGAGGGGCGGGATATTAGTGTAAATAAGAAATAAATAATAAATGTGGGGCCCAGGCCCTGCAGGGGGACTTCAATTCCCAAAAGCCTAAATCAATACATTGAGTGATCAGTGCTTTGGGGAACTGACTTAGTCTTCTGGGAACTGAAGTCCAAAAACCAAAGGTTGCTAAACACTAGTTCTAGACCCACAATTTTACTTATTAATTGCTCTGTCTCGCTTAAAATAATTATTTTTAAAGCAAATTCCCACAACCCAAATCTAGGAACACAGAGCCTGTCTACAAAGGTGAATTTGGAACAGTCTATATCAGGGGTTCTCAACCTGCGGACTGTAGCACCAAATAATCCGACCCCCAACCTTGCTCCATGGACTCATTTATCATTGTCATAAACATTTACAACAGCTGTGGATTCATTTACAGCTGTTGTAAATTAGTTTCTGACAGCCGTCAATAAGTCCATGGCCAATTCCGACACCAGCAGTTGGACCACCAGTCTGACCCGCCAACTGTCCGGCCCCCGGCTTGAAAAGGTTAAGAACCCCTGGTCTATATTGTGATGAAAAGCTTATCTGTACTGGAACACATTTTCTCTCTCACTTGAATGACTCTTTCATCCAGACTGGAGAGACATATCAGAAAACAAAACCAAAAAAGTAATAAACTAAAATAAAAACACTGTAGCACTTTAAAGACTAACTTCTATATTTTTATTGTTAGCTTTCATGGATCAAGTCCACTTCTTCAGATAAGGAGTGAAACTTCCAGGCATGGTTTATATATACCAAATGTAGGAGTCTAGATGTTAAAGGGGAAGCTGGATGTGCTCTAGCAGAATGACAGACAAGCAACCATAACAATACAGCTTCCTACAGCTATCAGTAACAATAGATTATTCAGATTAGTTTTGAATGTCTCCTTTTCAATCTCAAAGGTGTGGAGTACAGCCCTTTCTGGTTTCTGATTAACCTCTTACTTGCATATCAGAAAACAAACAAAAACACTGTAGCACTTACTGTTACTTCCTGTTCTGCTGAAGTTGTAAGAGAGAATTGGCAGAAAAGTTAACACACCAAAATATAATATATAAAATATCTAGCAGCATATAGCAATCTGTGTATCAAATTTGATAATGTCCAAGAAACTCTTGGCTAATGTTTAATCCTCTGTGATGGGTGTCCAACAGATGGATGTACAGTTGTACCTCGCTTAAAAAGCATAATGTGTTCCACAGGATTGCTCTTTAAGCAAGTTTGCTCTTTATGCGAAACACCATTGTAAATGACCAATTTTTTGGGGGGGGGTATTGCAAACCCAGATTTATTTGTTAAGTGAGTTTTTGATTGGTTTTATTTGTTAAGCGAAGCGAACATTCAGAGAACATTCTGCTCTTTAAGCAAGTTACTCTTTAAGCGAGGCGTTCTATATGCGAGGTTTGACTACTTGATTTCTGCTGTCTCTCTTTCAATCCTAGTTTTGTAATTTCTTTGTTCCAGAGTTGTAACTTTCAGGTCTTGGACAGAGTGTCCAGGTAGACTGAAGTGGTTTGAGAAAGGTTTCTCTGTGTTGCCATTCCGGATGTCTGATTTGTGTCCATTAATTCTTTTGCATAAAGATTGTCCTGTTTGTCCTACATAAAACACAGGCCGACATTTTTGGCAAGAGAGGATTATTCTTCCATCAAGATTGCACACTGGTCTTTAGATTACTTAAATTTGTCCCTTATTTGATTATTGACACTCCCCTTCCTCACTTTCTTTTAAAGGATGTCTTTGGAGATGTCCCCCTTCTATCCTCAACATCTCTGGTGGAATTCTCCCTGAGAAGCCTTTTCATGTGCTCAAAACTAGACTCCTCCATCATCCATTTTTATGTCATAAATGACACCACATGTCACCACTGATAGCACCACCCATATTCTATTTGGGTGTGAATTGTCCACATGGGCCACAGAATGGGATATAATTAGCAGCCTACCAAAATAACTGCAGCCTAAGCACTAGGCCAGAAAATAAACTGAATGGGATGCAGCACTTTAATTCAGAACATGTGTGGACGCAGTAATTTGAGTCAATCCAAATCATAGCAAAAAAAATCATAAGAAGAACAAGATATGTGCCAACGTAGAGCAAGCCATTGGCAGTAATGTGCAGAAAGCTTTAAGAAGTCCATTGGAAATCTTAAAGAGGTTCTCATATCAGCCTGTTCCAGAGAAACAAAATTAAGCCTTTAAGACTAACATTTATTTTAGCATGAGGGTTTTGTGGTTTGCAATCCTCCTCCTCAGATACAAGAATGTATCATCTTACACCTTTTCTAAACACAGACCACGATCATAACTTGGAGCTGCTGATGACCTCATGCTCCCTGAACATGTCTGACCATATTTTAAAGCCAAAGCTAGCAGCCAGCATTACATCTCACAGTAGCAAGCTCCAACCATTTGATTATGCAGGGAAATTGTGTCCTTTTCTCTGCCCTGACCATGATGCCATTCAGCTTCTACAGAATGACCCCATGCTTTGCATTGTATATGAGAGAAAAGAACCGCTATCCATAATTTTATTCACCCTAATTATGTCAGAATAGGTTTCCTGTATCTTTAGGAGCTGTGCAGAGGAGAAATTCAGAGATGCAGGTTGCTTTCAACTCTACACATGAGGACATTTTCTCTTTTAAGCAAGTATTGAAGGTACTGGAAACCTGTCATCCTTTTAATCTGGTCACCCTAAATTGAGAATTCTCAACCTTTTAAAGTCGGCGGCCAGGTCACACTCCCTCAGACAGTTTCCGGGGCTAGATAGCCATGGCACTTCCGGGTGTGGTGGAGGTGGGGGGGACCATATGGAATGGTGCCGTAGGCCGCATCCGGTCCACAGGCCACAGGTTGAGAATCCCTGCCCTAAATCATGTCCCCATTTCCTTCTTTTTCTAAACAGCTCCAAACACTACAACCATTCCTCATACTAGAGCTGCTCCAGACTCCCATTCATTCAGCTTGCCCTTTTCTGCACATCGACATCCACCTCCACCCATATATTTGTTGAAGCATAATGCCTAGTCCTATACACACTGTTTCAATGAGACTCAAGGCAGTTTGCAATATGAAAATAAGTAAAATTAATAACACAATAAAATACACATTATCCAACAACACGAGGTTGCTGTTACCAGGGTAAGCCTGATTGTGGTTCAAAAATACCAGTCTTCGAGGAGGTCTTATATTTCTAAGACCTTCCTCACAATTCCCTTTATTATGACTATTATTTGTACTACTGCTGTGGCTGCACCTAATGCTACTTTAAAAGCACAGCAAAAAATTGCTATACTGTACTGTATTGAAATTAGCAATCCTCCGTCTGTAAAATGGTAGTCAATTAAGACACCAGTCATCAACTCTAGAATACTTCTGTGACATTTTTCTCTTTCTACCCCATACATTAAAACTAGACCAATGTTTGCATGTGATCTTTCCAGCAGATAATTTATTTTAAAAAGGAGACAGAAGGCTGGGAAAGTCAGAAATATGACATGATATTTCATGATCTAACCACATAAAACTACCATCTTAACCAGGTCTAAGATACCCACATGACCTCAATTTGGTTATCCTTTCATCTTTTTCTTTCAACTCTCCTTCATTTGATCTACTCAATGCTCACAAGAACTTTGCTCGTTACATGAGCACCAAAACCCAAAAACTGGCAAAGGAAGCCTTTTAACATTGCAGCGTGTGGTGCCTGAACCAGCTATATTTTATGAGCATGCCTATTTGACCAGTGATTGTAATAAAGATATCTATGTATCTCTATATGAGCATACCTTCTGTCACAGAGAAAAAACTATTTTACCACAACTCCCAGACTATCACAGCCAACATAGCCATAAAGGTTTGTTCTATTATAAACAATAATAGAGTCCATTTGTTTATTCTAACAGATAACAGGAGAAACAATGATATTAAAATCTGTTGATGAAGGTATCATTGTGCCAAGTGCAATAGTTGTCCTATACCAGGGGTTCCCAACCTACAGCTTGTGGTCCAGACTCAGCCCATGGCACCATTACATCTGGCCCACCACCGCACCCAGAAGCGTAAGCGTCCGTGTTTACAACAGCCATAAAATGCATCCGTGTATGCATAAATGTGGTTATATCAGCCATATATGCACCTGGGGGTGTCATAAACATGGAAGTGGGCACATTTACTTCTGCTTCCGGGGAGCGTGGTCCAGCTTGCTCAGCTGTCTGAGGGCATGGTCAGGCAAGAGGCATAAAAAGGTTGAGAACCCCTGTTCTAAATGATATCTGCTTTTCTAGGATTATCCATTAGAGATTGGTCAGTGATAGAACATATGCTAAGTACATAGAAGAGGAGTTTCCTACATACGTACTTTAGGCAGATAAATGCAGAGGAGCAAAACAATCCATTTTCATTTTTAGATTAATGGTGCTATTAATTAGTTAGATATTATGGATGAGACCTCTAACATGCTGGGCTAGATGGACTTTAATGTGAGATTCCTTTTTCCTGGGCGCCTGATTTTTCTTTAAAGGTCTTTGCCTTCTTAACAGGCTGTTTCTTAGTTATACCAGCTCATGAGGCAGAAACTGAGTAGATAATGTTTTAATTATGTTGGGCTTCTGTTAAAGTAAACTTACATTAACCAAGGAAACACAGTTCCCCAGAACAATGACAACCAGGGATTCCATCCATAAATAAATACAATGCTGTCATTTTGAAACATGCTAGCACAGGGATTCTCAACCTTCAGCCCATGGGCCAGATGTGGCCTGTGGTGCCATTTCATGTGGCCCCCCACTGCCACCACACCTGGAAGTGCCATGTGGTGGAAGAAGGACAAAATGGCTGTCCAGCCTCTGAAGCTGTCTGAGGGAGCATGACCCGGCCCCTGGCTTTAAAAGGTTGAGAACTCCTGTGCTAGGATATCAGAAGCTCAATACAGTACTAACAAATCAGCACTAATCTCTAGGGAAAAATAATTCTTACCTACAATAGTTTGATCAGCCTTTAGTACTGTTATGTTCTCCTTTCCTAAGTAGGACTATCAATACTACCTAACAAAAAGTAAATATGCATACATACAAATAGATGAATGTTTCCAAACTCAGCATATGCATATAGTTACCAATACCAACTACAAAGAGAAGGTATATCCATATGTTTTAAAAAATGCTTATATTAATGCACATGCACTACTTGGAAACATAATATTAATTTTTGAATTACAATGTCCACAGCTACACATGGAAAAATAATATTTAGTTACTGAAAATCTGATACAGTACTGATATTCGAGCCTAATTTCATCATTTCTATCTTATTTGACTTCTATCTTATTAAATAAGCTTTTCATTTCTTAGAGTGGAGAATCAATGTAAGAAAAGAAAAGGAATGCAGAACAGGGAATCTATAAAGGATTACGTGACTTCTATACTAATTTCTCCACCCAGTGTTATTGCCAAGAAATGTTCCCCTGAATTATAGGATAGCTTTTTCTCTCCCAGAGCGAATGTAGCCTTCCGCTACATTTTTCATACAGAATAAGGAGATCCTCAGTTCATCTAAACTTGAATAGAGAGACAAAGACATAGTAGGGATGATGAGAGTAAAAACTGACTAGCACTTGGAAGTGCTTCAGACTGTTGAAAACACTTTACATATCTCAGAGGCAGGCTAGACAAGATGCTGAGAGCCATGTTTTGTTTGCTCCCATGTCTTGCCCTGCTCATGTTTAAAGCAGATAAGTAGATGGATGCAACTTTAATAGAAAAAATGAATGGAGGTAAACCCCTCCCACAAACTCTTCCGTGTTTGCATGTTTGCTTGAGCTACCTTCTTCTAACACTAGAAGTAAGACTGCTTTCATTTCCACCACATGCTTTTTCCCAATTCAACTAGGAAGAATGCTACTAATTAGGACTAGATTCTAAGAAAAATAAAAACACATAACTTCACAGTGTCATTTAATGTTTGAAACCAAGAGAGGATTGAAAAACCTGATGTTGTGACACAGTCCTCGTCGGACTCTGAGGATGACCTGGGTCAGGGGTCACTCCCTATGCCTAGCCCAGCCCTGCCTGCACCCAAACTTGAGAATGTCCTGAGCCTGGAATCTCAGCATGCTTCTGGCCCAAGTCTGTTGCCCAGGAGATGACCTGTCAGATCAGAGGTCTGACTGACAGTGATAAGCCCTCAGTCAGGACGAAGTGCAGAAGGCAGCTACACCTGAGACACAGGAAAGCTACAACTAAGTACCAGAGAAGGCTCCCAGCTGATAATGATTAGCTGGGAGGCTTATAAGCAAGCTTGTTGCAGTCTTCCAGTGTAGGTACAATTCATCAGTGCAAAGACCTACAGCCTGCTTGACTTTGGATAACTTGCCTAGACCCTGACCTGCCTGCTGTGACCCTGACTTCTCTGCCAACCCTGAACATCCTTTGGACTAGAGACTTGTTTGAACTACTGGTAACCAGACCTTGGCTTGCTCTTAGGCTTTGCTATCTGGACTCTCCTCGAATAAAATCTATGTGTAGCACCACTGTGCCTGTTGGGGTAGGTCAGCGCATCTGATCAGAATTATTGAATCACAGAATTGTAGAAGTGGAAAGGAAATAAATAGGAACAGACAATACCCCGACGCTTGTCCAGTTATATTTTCTCTACACTACAGAGAATGACCAGTTAAGCTACCATTTCTTCTTCCGACATTCACACATTTTCAGTGCAACTATATGGCACTTGACAACCACCTTTGTTTAAGCACAAGATCCATGCATGGAAAACTTAAAGCTAACATCAAATCCCATAATGTACAACTCCAGTCTAGGGCTAGCATTTCTCAGAACATGGGTTAAGGTTTCATAGAATTGCCATGCATCCTTGAGTCTCCAGGTAGAGACAAATCTCAAGGTAAGCAGCACCAGGTGACATGCTTTTAGTGCAGGGGTGCCCAAACTTTTTGGGCTGTGGGCTGGTCACGTGGTTCCTCCCACCAGAAGCAGAAGTAAAACATACCTACACACATGCAAAATGCTGACAATGCACCTGCGGTGATTGTGTGTTTACAACAGCTGTGGGTGCATTTACAGCAATGTGTTGCACGTGCATGGGTGCATTTTTCTTCCACTTTCAGGAGCAGTGCATGATGCATGGGCTGGATTATTAGGTGCCACAGGCTGGATCTGGCCCGTGGTCCATAGTTTGAGCACCCCTGCTTTAGTGCCTAGGTACCCGCTTTGAGCTTATGCTGCAGCTGATTGGCTCCACATGAAGGTTTTTGAAAGCAAACAACAATGTGCAACACTAGAACGCAAGCACTGGCAACAGAGGAGCAGGGCCTGGGGGAAGACACTTTCCTTGTGTAAGTCCATGTGAGTTGCAAGCCCTAGTGAGAATGACAGCAATGGCTAGCCAGATCTTGTCACCTGTTTTGATTTTTTTAAAAACCTGTGCCGCCACCGCCACCGCCCCCCCGCCCCCCATTGCCATATTATTTATTTATTTTTATTTTATTTATTTATTGGATTTCTATACCGCCCTACTTGGTTTATATATTATCTGGTTAGCCAGTTATTACCAGAATTCTGAACCCATTTAGTCAAACTATACTCATGTCTCTTTCTATCCCTTTTCTCAACAATTCACTGTCCCACTTTTATGACATCACAAAGATTTGCCCTCTAGTGTGAGCTTCTGAACCCTGAAATCTCAGTGAATAAGAAGCTGCTGACACAGGAGCCCGACTGCATTCAGCAGAATTCTGGTTCGTAGGTTTGAAATGCAATCTAAGGGATGATCCGTTATCTACACCACATACCTCCAAGAATGACAAATATGACTACAGTATGGTTTTTTTTTCCCCTGTAAGGTCGCCCTTGCTCAAAAGCCAGTCATATCCAACTCTAGGGTTCAGTGATCATTTCTGGTTACAGGCAAAAAGCCAGTGCTGTCTGCATATGCAGACGTTTCCGTGGACATGGGGCAGGCGTGACTAGACACCAGAGTGCATGGTATGCTGTTTACTTTCCCACCGAAGTGGCACCTATTTATATTTAAATACAGTAATTGCAATTTCTTGCTTTCAAACTGGTAGGTTGGCAGGAGATGGGACAGATATGGGAGCTCACTCTGTCGTGCATTATTCAGGTCTTGAACTGCTGACCTGCCAACCTTCCAGTCATCAAGTTCAGCATCTTAACCACTAAGCCTATATTTCAGTAGAAATTTCAGGACCGTTTACAAATTCAAGATAAAATACATAAATAAAATATTAGGCTAAATCCTTTTCTTAGTCCCAATTGATTAGACCCATGGAAAGAATGGGACTCGTTAAATGAACACTGGCATAAGTACTACTGATTCAAAGGCCCTACTGTGGCTGGGAATAACAACTGGATTTAGTACCAGAAGCATACAACACCTTGTTAAAAGGGAACAATTAGTCCTAGGAAAAACTACTGAATTCCCGCTCTGATTGTGGGGTTTCTCACTTGCACATCTTTTGCTACTGTGGGGCCAGAATGCTTCACCAATCAATCTTTATTACGGTCCAAGACCAGGAAAACTTTTTTGCCTGATCCATGATATCCATCCTTATGTTCTCTTCTAGTCATGGATTAAAAAAACAAACCATGATCTAAATTTCTATGACATGATTGGGGAGAGTGCAGTAGCTGAAATGTCTCCTTCTAAACCTGTGTTCCCCAACCTTTGGTTTTTAGACTTCAGTTCCCAGAAGCCTAAGTCAATTCCCCAAAGCACTGATCACCCAATGGACTGACTTAAAATTTACTGGTGTAACTTAAGTTTATACCATATCTGCATGGTGTTCATTCACCAGGGGTTCATTCACCTCCCCATGAGAAACATGAGTAAGTCTTAGCCTTAACAATTCAGATTTTATGGATTCCTTTTTTACAGAAATTCTGGCTAGCACACCAATGGGTAATATCTCCAAGAAAATAAGGATGCTGTGAGGAAGAAGTCAAGCTGCCCTTTATTATGACTATACTTGCCAGAAAAGCTTTAGTTTTTGACTACATTAGTGCTTTTGAAAGCAGTCAAAGAAATTACTGGCCTGGCATATATTTCGTGTTGCCAGGTGTGCACAGATGTCTCTTTGAGATTTTCTGAAAGGGCACATAGCCTTCCCCAACTAATAGTTTCTACATATGCTAGACCCACCATCTGCAGTTAACAATTATATTACAGGCTCTGTAGAAGATACTTTGTTCCCTGCTCAATGCAGGAATCCGAATCAAAGAAGATACAGTAATACCTCGGATAACGTTTACCTTGGATAACGCTAAAATCGCATAAAGTTAAGTAACCGGGGGGGGGGGGGGGACTTGCATCGAATAACGTTAAGGTCCTATGGGATGGATCGGACGGATAACAACCGCTAAAGTCTGTGCGGCCTTAATTTACTTTACTTTACTACTCATATTTGCTATCCCGCACCAATCAGGGAGACCCGACTCTGGGCGGCTTACAGCACAGGATAAAAACATATCAATATTTAAAATTTTTAAAAATTCATAAAAATTCATAAAAATTAAAACAGTATCGAAGGTATGGTCAGAGAGGGTGGATTACCTCTAGATTAGCCACCCCACATGGGACCCCACATTCTTGGATCCCCACACGTCCTGCCAGCCAGGTTTTTAAGCTCTTCCAGAAGGGCAGGAGCTCTTCCGGAAGAGCTCCAATGTATCCAATGTATGTTACAATGTATCCAATGTATGCTCCAATGTATGTTACAATGTATCTCTATGGAGCTTTAACGTTATCCAATGCATCCCATAGGATTTAAACATGCATCGGATAACACTAAAATCGGATAACACCAAGACTTGTGGAACCAAGTTTTAGCATTATCCGAGGTTTTACTGTACAGCAGATGATTGACCAATTCTTTCTTGAATGCTTCCAGTGTTGGAGGGCTCACTACCCCTCAAGGAAGTTGGTTCCACTGTTTTACTGCTCTAACAATTAAAACGTTTCCCCTAATATTCAGCCTACACACACACACACACACACACACACACACACACACACACACACACACACACACACACACACACACACACACACACACACACACACACACACACACACACACACACACACAAAAGAGCCAAGAAATGGGACACCTAGAACTCAATGGTAGCAACCTGTATGCCATTCTGTATTCATAGCCACTGTTCATTTAAGGACTGATGATTGACTGATGAATTAATAATACTGATTCAACATATTAAACATTTTCATATCTAACCATTAACAGCAATGAGTTAACTGCCCAACTGCTAACATTTAACTCCAATAAATTAACTTACAGTGTGGCAAGCTCTGTGAACACAAGGTTGGTTATTCAAGAAAGATATCCACTTTAAAAAAAAAAAACTCTGAATAGATTTTTTAAAAGAACTTAACAGTATTAGCTGTTCTTGCAAGGTCAAATAGATTTCTTATGGAAGAATGTCCTATCTCTTCCATCTCTGTCTATGCGAAAAGATTTGCTATAAGGAATCATATTAATGGGGAAAAGGCACATTGTTTGCAGGAATAGTCTAAATTTAAGACAGATACAGATGGTCAGAGAGAGAGAGAGAAATATGACAATAAGTAGAGGGGCTTTTTAAATGAAAATAATTTCAGAACAGACAGAAAGGCCGTGTGAAGCCACAGCATTGTTTTGAAGAGCAAGTGCTTACAAATTCATGTCTCCAAAATATCAGCCTTAATTTCAAGGCAAAAGCAAATTCAATGAATATATAAAACCTTTTCCAGCCTAATACCCTCCAATGGTTCCACTACAAACCCCATTATGATCACACTAACTGGAAGTAATGGGAGTTGTAGTGCAAAACAGAATCCACTGAGATGAACAAAAGTGTTATAAAAGGTATTTCAGGAGCTGAAAATCAGCTAGCTTTCTGTTAGGCACCAAAGGAGAGTAGGGGAAATTAGAGGAAATGAGAAATGAACAGGAAAATTTATTTCAATGAGTAATGAGGAAGAAGTACACCACTGAGAAAGAGAAGGTGGCGAAGTATGGAGGAGAAACTCAGTTGACATTGCAAGGAGGGGGGCTGACTTAAATTAATGATGCACTGACCATTATCATCTCCCACTAGCTATTTTCCCCCTTTCCTCCTGTGTTCCCCCACTGTTGTGTACAAATCTATTAATATTCCACCCATGTCCACATTCAGATGAAGGCATGCTCCACTCTGCAGCTTTTCCTCAAGCCCAGACCTCTTTCTCTAACTGTGTTGATGAAATTCTAATCAAACTATTCAGAAGCAACTCCTATTGATTTTAAACCATAAAACAAATAGCCTACTTAATGAGATCTTAGCAAAGAGGAAGATACACACCAGAATGTGTTGGATATGTTTATGATTCAGTTAACTTGTTAAAACTTGTTACAAGTTATACATTGAATCAGCTTTTTTTCCCCTTGTGAACCAGTTTGAGTGCAATGTGGCATGCAAATAAACTTTATTTCGACAAGGAAGAAAGCCGGTGTGTTTTAGGAGATTGAAGGCTTGACTAGGACTTAGGAGATGTGGACTCAAATCTCTGTTTGGCCATGAAGACTCAAGAAGGGGGGCATGAGGCGGCAACGGCAAACTTCCCCCTCAACTTTAAAAACCATATGGGAACACCATAAGATTTTACAGGACAGAAAAACAATGACAACAAATAGGAAGTACAAAATGGTGTCTAAAAGTAAGGGCCATAATAACGCAACAGAGTTTGTGCTTTGTATGTAGAAGTCTTGACGCTCAATCTATGACACTTTCTAGTAAAGATTGAAAGGCTCCTTGCTTGAAACCCTTGTCAGTATCAACAACACTGAGCTAGAACTAAAAATCTGACTCCATTACACAGCAACTTTCTATATTCTTAATAGAAGACTCACTGTAGACTACAACACACCACAGTCAAAACAGCAACCCTGTCCAGAAGATTATGTCCAATTAAGTCCAATTCTCTGACCATCTGCCATGGCATTGTCTTTGTCTGCTCTAACTAGCGACCATTTCTCAGCATCTCAAGACAGGCAGGTGTCACTCACCAGGATTATTTTGAACAGTGAGAAAATGTTGACCTTTCAAACGTTGCGCACAGGGATCTTCAACCTATGGCCTGTGGCAACAAATCATCCAGCCTGCACCCTCACTCCAGCCACCACTTCTGCTGCCACTGCCGCCTCAATCTTTGTCCCCTTCGCTTGGCTTGGCATGTCACTGCCCGCACTCTGTAGCAGGACAAATGTTGTAAGGCTTACAATATCTGCCCTGCTATGGAGCGCTGTTAGGGACACACTAAGCCAAGTGGAGGGGACAAGGAGTGAGGCAGCATCAGTCGCTGCCCACATCTTTCCCAGGGGCCACTCTGGCCGAGTGTGACTTTCCTGGCAGAAACACACAGCCGCATGCGTCTTTCCTGGGGGCCACTCTGGCCTAGCGTGGCCGAGAAGGACAGCCTGGACTCCTCCTTCACCCACACCATGCAGCTCCTCCATGCCAGCAAGCAGGGAAGTGGTGTGGGGTGGGAGTGGCGTTGGGTGCAGGGTGGTCCTGCCGCTGCTGCTGGCAGGGGGGGGGTCCACTGGAAGTGACTGTAGGTGTAGGGGGAGTTGTAGGGCTTGGTGTGGTCTCACCAGTGGCAGGACCACCCCAAGCCCCCACCACTCTCCCCCGCCCCCACCACCACTGATTGTTTTATGTTTCCATTTTTTATCGTGATGTAAGTCGCTCAGAGTCGGGTTCTCCCGATTGGGGCGGGGTAACAAATGCAATAAATAATAATAATAACCAGTCTGGCCGCTCAACAGTCAAAGGGTGTGTGAACTGGCCCCCGACATTAAAAGGTTGAGGATCCCTGGTTTAGGACTTCAGGTCTGAAAAGTCCCAGCCAGCAGGGTAAAGAATCATGGAAAGTGTAGTCCAAAAACTCTGATGGCCTATCACTATTTTAATTAAAGATGCCAATGTTTAGAGTTGTACAGGTTTGTGTTTTTTGGAAACTTCCAGAATTCCTGAGATTTCTGGCCACTCACTGAAGTGTTTAAGCAATTCTGAAAACTGCCATCCAAAAAGACAAATTTGAACAGCCCTACCAGGAATTAAGGGACTACGGTGGCTCAAGTGGTTAAGATGCTGAACTTGACGACTGGAAGGTGGACAGGTCAGCAGTCCAAGACCTGAGTACTGCACAATGAAGTGAGCTCCCATCTCTGTCCCAGCTCCTGCCAACCTAGCAGTTTGAAAGCAAGGCATTGCAAGTAGATGCCTCCATCACCACCCCTGTGCTTAATTATAAGGCTTGCTTGGTGCCCCATGTTTCATGGTGTGTCAAGAAAGAGGGGAGAATAAAGAATACCATTCAGATTTGCTGCCTCGGGCACCTAAACATCTGATATTGGAGAATTTCAGTACAGTAGAGCAAGAGTTTCAAAGCATTTTCAGACTGAAGAAGGAGAAAACATAAGAGCTTTGTTGTTAGACGAAAGACCCAACTCCCTGTTTTGCAAACGACTGAGTCGATGCCTCTGCGAAGTTCATACCACCAGGATGTACAGTATGTAGATTGGTATACTTGACAGAGCTTGGGAGGGAGGCTGATTAGCCGGTAAGTGAGCCAGGTAGTTCTAGCTCCCCTATATCTGGAGATCTTGGAGCAGGTTACACATAATAAACTGCTTGGCCTTGGCTTGGTCGTTAAGATGCTGAACATGATGACTGGAAGGTTGGAAGGTCTGCAGTTCAAGACCCAGGTGCTGCATGCTTCACCTGTCCCAGCTCCTGCAAACCTAGCAGTTCAAAAGCAAGAAATTGCAAGTAGATAAACAGGTCTTACTTCAGTGGGAAGGTAAACAGTGTTCCGTCCACGTCTGTCTAGTCATGCCTGCCACATGACCATGGATATGTTCTACATAAGCAGACAGCACTGACTCTTTGGCTGTAAACAGAGATGAGCATTGAACCCTAGAGTCGAATATGATGGACTTTCGAGGAAAGACAGAGGGGACAAGAAATTACCAGTAAATTTAGCGTCTTCTGTATATAGTGTGTGATCTGCTAATGAAGTAATTGTCTGAACATTCATGCACCATATGGGAACATTCGGGGGGTATTCTGATGGGAGTTTGTCCTGCTGTCTAGTGCATTATGGCAGGGTGTTGGTCCACTTTTTTCACAGCACCCACATGACATAATCTCTGGAGAAGACCAATCTGCCAGCCACCTGTGCCTTTGGGAGCCCCTGTTTTTGAGTACCCAGCATATTAGAGGCAAAGTGTTAATTACCTGTAAACTGTACAGAGAGTGCACTAACCACTATGGGTGGTATATTGAAATTTAGTCAATTCTCAGGATCTCTCAACATTGGGAATGGACCAAAATTAAGCCTTGCATCTTTCAAAGCTCCAAAGGCTCCTTCTTGTTTGAATTTCCAATGTTGTGAAGCAGCTTCAGGATATTAACACACAAAAAGCCTCCAAGAAAACTGAGGTGTTTTTGAACCACAATCAGGCATATCCTGGGCAATGGCCACCTTTTGTTGCTGGCTAATCTTTCTCACACTAGGTCAGCAAAAAGAACTGCAGAATGAACTCACAAAAAGGTGCCTTCATTTTGGCAGTTTCATGTCTGACCTAGACACAGTAGAAGGATATCAGCAAACTGAACATTTCTCTTGCTCCTACATGCAGGCAAATTATACTTTCCTGCCCCTTCACAGAGAAGCAGCAAAAGGTTCGGTTTGCTATACACTAGTACCTCGGATAACGTTATGACTTGGTTCCACAAATCATGACGTTATCTGATTTTTAGCGTTGTCCGATGCATGCATCAAACAACGCTAAAAAAAAGCCCTGACAGCAGGGATGGGTGGGGTGGATTGGACCCAATCCACCACCCCTGCTCCGATCCCTTGCCTGGGTGTATGACCCCCATAGCGATTGTGTGCCCAGGCAAGGCTTGCCTTGGCCAAAATCACCACCCCAGCGCAGGGGGTGGCGATTTCGGCCAAGCCAAGCTGATCCCAGATGGGCAATCGCCCACCCGGGCTTGGCTCGGCTTTAGCAACAATCCTCCCCCCCCCCCCACGGGGGAGGATTGTCACCAAAGCCAAACTGAGCTGTGGCCAGCAATCGCCAGCCACAGCTCAGTTTGGCTTGGGTGACAACCCCTCGCTGTGATTGAACTAGGGTTGTGGGAAAGGCACGCGCTTGCCTTTCCCCCGACCCTAGTTCAGTCACAGCGATCCCTCACTGCAGGTGGGGGGTGGATTGGGTAAATGTTTTACCCAATCCACCCCACCTACCCCCGCAGACGATGCATCGGAAAAGAATCGTTATCCGATGCAAGTTTTTTTCCAAAAAACTTGCATCGTTATCCAATTCTAGCCTTATCCAATGCAATTGTTATCCGAGGTATTACTGTATTCTCAAGTCATTTTACAATTCTGGGAACAGGGTTGCTTAAGGTTGATATGCTATATGGATGCAAGGACTGTATCCAATGGCATAAGGCTCCTTCCTGAAACCACAAGTGATCCAAATTCCAGAAATTTTGAAGCCATTTGGGGGGGGGGGGGAGAGAGAGAAATGGGTTATTTCGTAAAACAGAAGATTTCAGAAAAAATTGAAAAAAGACAACAGTAGCACTTTTTTAAAAAAAAAGATTGAAAGTCACTCTGTTACTTTCGGAACATGAAATATGGCTATGCACAATTTGATTTGGCATAAAATTATCTCAACTGGTATATTTTAAAAAAACAGTGTATTCAAATTACTACAAACAGAATTTACTTTTTTTAAAATTATAATTGTAACAAATGGAGCAACCTGAACCGTACAGATGGAATCTCTTTGGTTTTGCTAGTTTATGTGGAGAAGGCAAAAAAAATTTTTTTTAATAACAATAAGAAAATATTAACATTAGTAACAAAGAAATTATTTATATTTCCTCTCTACAATATCAAAAAGACATAAAGCACCTATTTTCATACAAAGAATTGGGGGGAAGAATTATGAATAGGCTCATTTTTCTGAGCTATGCTGTACATAATTTTTAAAAATTATTTTGAAAAAAGAGTACATAAACACCTTGCTTTAAATATTTTATTCATCATGTTAAAACGTTCCATAACTGAGTTTTTTCTCTGTTTCAATTTTTTCAATTTTTCAGAAAAAAACAAACAAAAATGGCTTCATGGAAAAAACTCTGAATGTTTCAGTTTTTTCTGAGATTTTTCCTGGACCTTCACTTCTCTAATTTAGACCATAACAGCCTGCACCAAAAGGGCCATTGGAGTCACACCCTTAAGCACAGTATTTGTTTGGCTGTCAAATAAGAAATCTACTGGAGCTCTTGTTATTATGTACTTTACTTAACAAAACCACTGTATACATCACAACATAAATATGGAACACTTAGATCTTAGCCCCAAAGTGGTGTGTGTGAGTCAAAAAAACCTATCTGGTACATAAGGGCCATTTCAAACAGCTTCTGTTTGCTAGCCCTCCAGTATCACAGCTGTTAACACCCCACCATGTATGAAAGAATTCACCACCTGGTGAACAGATGTGCTATACCAGGGCTCAGTGTTCTTGTTTAATAGTAGATATTCTTGAAGGAACATTCCATAGAAGAAACAAGAACTGTATGGTGGGCAATCATCATCCAAAGGCTGCTTAAAGAGACCTCCACAAGTGTAAGAAAAAGCAAATCATCTCATTCTGTGGCACCCATACCTAGCCCAACTGAATAGTAACTCCCATAAAACCTTAACCCACATTGATTAAGAATGACAGTTGATTTACTGTATATACTCAAATATAAGCTGACCCAAATATAAGTCGAGGTACCTAATTTTGACCTGAAAACCCAGGAAAATAGATTGACCCAAGTATAAGCCGAGGGTAGGAAATGCAGAAGCTGTTAATGAGCTTCTATAATCAAAATACATGAAAATATGGTAAAATTAATTCAATTGTTGGCATATCTCAGTCTGGCACAGTCCTGGGAGCCTCGTAGTCACTGACCTGAGTATAAGCCAAGTCCCTTTTGGGGGGCTCATTTTTAGGGTAAAAAACTCAGCTTATACTCGAGTATATACGGTAATAAAGTCAACATGCTATTCTGAGGCTGCATGTAACCAAGTTTTAGTTCACACCCTCTCCCAGAACACAAGAACTGCCATGTCAGGTCAACCCAAGAGTTTATTTATCTCAGCATTTTATCCTAAAGTCAGTAGCTGGGCTATATCAGAAGGTCAGAGGCAGGGCACTGTGAGGATATTACAAAGAATGAAGGAAGAAAAAGGAAAGAAAAACAGAAAACTTTTCAGCATCTGGTGACCAGAGGCAGACCATCTCTGAATATGGAAGGTGAATTCTTGCTATTCCTGTGAATGCAACTACAATAATGTATTTTTAAAGGCTATGTAAATTTTGCTATCTAATGCACTATTAGGTTCAAAGGGAGCAAGATCCACTGAGCTCAAGAATCTTACTCTGAGTAGCCATGTAGAATACAACATTGTTCATATACTAATTGGTGTTGCAGCTACAGAAGAAAAGGATGGGGGGGTTGCATTCCATTGGGGTATACTGGCTTCCCCTTCTTTACATTTTCTTGTTTCATTTTTGGCTCCAAAGGCTGGCTTTTGTTACAGATATTACAAAGAGTCCATCCTAAAGCTAATCCATCTAAATCTGAGCATACAATGGGGGGGGGGGGTTTACGAGTAAATATACACTGGATCAAGCTCAGTTATGGATTTTTTTCTGCTTTATTATAGGCAGGAGCAAAAAGGGATGAAACTTTTTGTACTCACCTGCCCTCACTCAGTTCCTCACTTTCTAATGTGCTTTTTTGCACAATAAGGTCTAGGTAGGATCTTGTGTAAACAATAAAACATCAGCTTCTCAGCCAGCCACATGCACTCAGGGGTAGCTACTTTCTCTTTAACCTAAAGGCCTCTTAATCTCTGCAAGTAAAGCCGGCCGTGTGTGTGCTTGTCGATGAGTTCATTAAAGTGCCTCAGCCATCATGAGACTGCTTGGGTTGTCAGCTCAAAGAGCGTTCTTAATGTCATTCGGCCTTGTTCGTTTATACTACCCCAGCCTGCTTTCACCTCTGCTCTCAACAGACTTCCATTTAAGAAGCTGCTGATGCAGCCACCACATTCTGTGAGGATTGATTATTCACAAGGGTTCCTCAATCAATTGTAATATGCAGCCTTTATTAATAAGTCAGCTAAGCTTAGTTAACTATTCTGTTTTATAGTTACATAGTAAGAACTGGCTGGACGTTAAAAATTGGAAACCATTTTACTTTGTCTTCTATCTTGCTTCTTAAGCTCTCTTCCCCTACTCTCATTTCCTTCAAAAAAAATTACAAAATCATTTTACTAATTACTGCTTTAGTTATATCCTGTCTGTCCTCTAATGCCCATTCTTCTTCTCCCCATTTTATCTTCACAATAGTAACAACACACTGGGAGGTGGAACCCAATTTCATTGCTCAGTGGGAACTTGAACCAGGATCTCACATGGCTGCTTCCACACCCTAGTTCTGTGGTCCTCAAAACTCTTGGGTCTTCAGGTATTTGGGGACTTCAGACCCCAGAAGTCATAGTCAGCAACGCCAACCATCAGGAATTTGGGAGCAAAAACCCAGAATATCCGTAGGATCAAGGGTTGAGGAGTATTGCTTTAGGTGTTAAATCACACTGACAATCCTTAGGATTAAAAAAAGACTCTTAAGAGCTTGAAAGCATGAGTGTGTTTATATTTAGTAATTATAACTGACACAAACTAC
Source organism: Furcifer pardalis (assembly GCA_030440675.1). NCBI lineage: Eukaryota > Metazoa > Chordata > Lepidosauria > Squamata > Chamaeleonidae > Furcifer > Furcifer pardalis. The sequence goes on from CP126893.1 coordinate 157,465,996, forward strand.
ATTCTGGGAAGTCTCCCTAGGAAGAGATGGTCAACTCTAAGCATTGAGCCTAGTTTTTAACGTTAAGTTTTTAAGATTCTTTTAAAACTTTTAATTTTTGAACTGGTTTTAAATTGTTATCGATGCTGACGCATTGTGAATTGCCCTGGGTCCCTTTGGGGAGGAGGGCGATAAACAAATTTAAATAAATAAAATAAAGAGATATTCATTTTGCTTTGTTTTGTTTTTCCACAGAATGGCTGGAACAAAAGGAAGAGAAGGCTCATATATCTAGAATAATTGTGGAAGAAGAGAGAATTTCAATAGTATAATTCATAAAGCAAATTACACCTGCTGAAATTCCCTCTTCCATACAATTCTTAAAGGTAAAGGAACTCAACTCTCTATTCTTCTGTGGCTACATTCTAGTCTTCTGCTTCTCAAATGTTTTCCATTCAAGCTAGTCCTGGTAAGAATTTTGCCACTTCAACAATCATTGCCCATCCACCGGTTATTCTCATCTTTCCTTCCTACCTCTTCTTCCTCTGAAACTTTTAGACTTAGAGAGTTGAGCTTCCATGTGACAACTGTTACTACTCTTAAGTGAACTGCTACAGAAACCCTCTGAGCTAAACAGCAGAGAATACTCTTTAGTAGTGCTTCAGATGAATAAATACATGCAATATAAATTTGAACTAATAAATAATAATAAATAAATAAAGGTGTTAGAAATTGAAGGCAACTTTATATATTGTTGGGGGCACTGTGGTGACTTAGTGGTTAAGACACTGAACTTGATGACTGGTCAGGGAGGTCATCAGGTCGGCAGTTTGAGACTCGAATGCTGCACGATGGAGTGAGCTTCTGTCTCTGTCCCAGCTCCTGCAAACCTAGTAGTTCAAAAGTAAGAAATGGGAAGTAGATAAATAGGGACTGTTTTGGTGGGAAGATAATAGCATTCCCTGCAGTCCGGTGTCTAATCATGCCTGGCACATGACCATGAAAATATCTGCAGACACAAACAGTGCTGGCTCTTTGATTATAAATGGAGATGAGCATCACACCCTAGAGTTGGATGCGACTGACTTTCGAGCAAGGGTGATCTTTACCTTTTATATTGTATATTAAATGTTTAACTATAAAACATTTTAGCTATATGCAGTACTTACTGAAGTGTAATGTACAAGTGAGGCAGAAACTTATATATTAAAAAGGAACTGGCCCAATCTGTTTGACATGACATGTTTTATATTGATCTAATAAACCATTTCTACCCTATCCTGTACATACAAATGGAGGGTGAGGCGCAGATAATAGAAAAAGTTCAAAACAATTTAACATTTCATATTTTAAAAAGAAGGACATTACTAATGTCATTTTGCCTGGACTGTTTATACTTGCACTGCCTGGCCTTTGACAAACCACAGCCTCAGCTTCCTTATCTGCAAAATCTCCCTCTACAAAGAGCAGAACTCCATGTTTCATCACATACAGCAGAGGCAACTAAGCAAAATCTGGCCACCATCACCTCTGAGAGAAGCCAGCTTCCCTCAGGCTCCTTCCTCTATAAACAGCAGTCTTTCAACAGTTATTCCACCTGGGGAGGACTGCAAATGATCTGGACCCTTAGGAGCAATTTGGTGAGCAGCAACCACTGCAAATGAATTAAGGCATAATCTGAAGACCCTTTCTGGGGGTTTTGAGAAAATATTTCAATTTTTCTTTTAATTTAAAAAAGGCATTTTGCTAAATGGCCTACCCTTTGCGTTAGAGAAGACCAATGCTCCCTAGAGGCAAAAATGGGGAGAAATTAAAACTTCTGTAGAAAGAAAATGTTCTGAGGGGCATAAAACAAACTTGATAGCCCTCATGTAGCCCATGGGGTTACATGATCCCCACACCAGTATTAAGCCATCATATAATAGAGAAACAAAGCCAAAGATGTTAACAGCTCAGCTGAGACACCAGCAAATTTGGCTCATCCTCTCCTTGAGTTGTTTCTATTCCAAACTGCTGTTGTGACAATTCTATAACTGGCAACAAATGCCTTTGTCTTGTCTGTTTTCTCTCCTCCCTCTGCATGCCTTCTCCTTTTGTGTCACTCTAGTCCTTTTAAACCAAGGATTCTCAACCTGCGGCCTGCAGGCTGGATGTGGCCCAAAGCACCATTTTATGTGGCCTCACACCACGTCCACCAAACCAGGAAATGCCATGTGGTGTAGGAAGGGCAAAATGGCTGTCTGGCCCCCGAAGATGTCTGAGAGAGCGTAACCCGGCCCCCGGCTTTAAAAGATTGAGAACTCCTGTTTTAAACTGTACATTTTAAAGTGGAGATTATCTTCTCAATTATGCTTATATACTGTCTAGTAATGTTTCTGGTCTGGGAAACGAGGTAAAAATCCTTCAATAAATAGATAAATAGATAAAAGCTTGCAAAAAAGGGCACCATCTCCACCTAAGAGGGAAGTACACTAAATACGTACATGCTGGTGAACTGACTCAGTCTGAAGAAACACCAAGGGCTACAAAAATACAAAAGAATTTTTGGAAAGGAGGCTAATTAGTATTAATCTCCTTTCCAAAAATGCCAAAAATAGGCTTGAAATAGCATAAGGAGGACTGAGCGTGTTCAGTGGCCACAGAATGTATGACAAAAAGGAGGAGGGTAAGATAACAAACCTGGAGAATTAGGGATGAAAGGGCATTAGCTGGAAGAGGACAGGGCTGGCTGGAATCCTAAACTAGAGTATTCCACACCACAACATTTTGCTGCACATGTTTGCAAGAGCATCTATTACGAACATCACCGTCATATGGATGTTATTTTATCTTAACTCCAAGGAACTGAAGGCAACTGAAACAAACTGTGCCCTGCCTGCATCTAAGCAGTGCCTGTGCCTTCCGAAGTGTCTTCTCAGGGTAATACCTCAGCAGTTGTCCTGAGATAAACTCTGTTTTATATTTCCAAACACAATCCTTTTTATTTGTTTTTTAAGTTAGCAAACTAGTCTAAACTGGTCTAACAATACTGCTGTCATAAATGCACTGATTGTTGCACACAATTACATACTGCCAGTTTCCACATGACATCTGTTGTTTATAGCCCTGCTCACAGTTAAAACTCCACCTGAGATAAACTCCCATTTTATCTCCACAAAACAGAGACTCAAACTACAATACACACTCAGTGAGTTGAAAACACAAAATGTCGGGGGGGGGGGAGCACCTAGGAAGAAGCCTCCAAGATACAGACCAACAAGAGAAGTAGACAGAATGCCACTGGAAGCCACCTATTTGTCCCCGTTGAGACCACACAACCATCTCATCAATAATCTACAGCCCATTTTGGATGGAAACTGGATCCTGCTGCAAACTCAGAGGCAACTGGGATACCACACTTGTAAGCTACCACAGGTGTAAGCTTATCTTGGTGGTCATGGCCTAGATTTACTCTTTCTTTCCTACTTTAAGTCCTGAAGCATTTAGAGTTGGGAAATAACCATCTAAATACAATTCTGCTTCCAAAAGCCACCCAACTCATGTCAAAAGTAAGAACTGACCTTCTCACTATGGGGCCATACAACAATCCCCCTACAGCAGGGATCAGTAATCCATGCTCCCCAAGGGACCACAGGTAGCCTCAGATACTATAAAAGCATAGGGTGGCAATCTATGATAATTAAATGTGCAGAAGAAACATGGGTTTTGGACTAAATCCCTTTGCACTTTGTAGGACACATTTGTGAGCAAACAAGCTAAGAACTGTTGGACAGGTTTACTCTTACCGCTTATTATCATTTGTTTATTTACTTCTTACATTTATACCCCCCTTTTCCACTAAAACAGTGGTTCCCAACCTTTTCAAGCCAGGAGTTTTCAAGCCAGGGGCCAGGTCATGCTCTCTGTCAGTTTCAAGAGCTGGTCAGCCACTTTGCCCTGCCTGCACAATGGCGGGAGTTATATTGTTGTAACAGCTTCAAAGGGGTGGCCATTTTGTTTCTTGAATGCCCTTGGAGGGGTGGGGGCCACATGAAATGGTGCCATGGACTGAATCCAGCCCACAGGTCTTAGGTTGGGAACCCCTACACTAAAAGATAGCACTCGAGATGGCTTACATGCTTCTTAAAAGGATAAAAATAGATAACCAGATTTAGCTAAACCAGGGATTCTCAACCTGTGGCTCCCAGCACCATTTCATATGCCCCCCCTGTCTCCACCACACCCATAAGTGCCATGTGGTGGAGGAAGGGCAAAATGGCTGTCTGACCCCCCAAAGCTGTCTGAGGGAGTGTGACCCGGCCCTCGGCTTTAAAAGGTTGAGAACTTCTGAGCAAAACCATAGTAGGAAAGGTTAGAGCACCTTATGAAACTATAAAAAGAAGCATTTTGCTCCCCTCTTAAAATCAGTCAGTATGGAATCAGATTACAAGTCCCAAGGAAGTGAATCCCACAGTGGGAGCCATGCAGGAGAAGGCCAAGCTCAAAAAGGAGAGAGGCAACTGCTTCCACCACTCTTAAGTCACCTTAAGAATCTGCCAGGTCATCGGGAATTTCACACTAATAACTGGATTAACAAACCAGCTGTGAGATTAAAGCAGTTCTCCTATGATGATTGACCCCAGAGGGACTGCAGCGCTGAACTTGATGACTGGAAGGTTGGAAGAGCAGCAGTTTGAGATATGAGTGAGCTCCTGTCATCTGTCTCAGCTCCTGCCAACCTTGCAGTTCAAAAGCAAGAAATTGCAAGTAGATAAATATGTACCACTTCAGTGGCAAAGTTAACAGCATTCTGTGTGCTCCAGAGTCTAGTCATGATTGCCTCATGACCACAGAAATGTCTGCAAATGCAACCCCCACTGGCTCTGTGGGTGTAAACAGTGATGAGCACTGATCCCTAGAGTCAGATATGACTGGCTTTCAAGCAAGAGAGACCTTTACCTACCAGGCAACTGGCAGTGACATCGGAAGCAGTGGAAATGGAACTACCAGAAGTTAACCCCTCTTACATGCTTGTGTTACAGTACCATGGGCCACACACATATTCTACTCTTTCACACTGAATTAAACCACCAGGGGAAAGGACTACCTTCCTCCAGCTATGCACTACCTTTATTAATAATCATGGGGAAACTTCCTTTTTCAAAGTACAGTACAGACTTCTTCCAGCCAGCCATGCTAAGAGGCTGGGAACTGTAGTTGGTGGAGAGAAAACTTGTCCATGTTCAAACCTCTTGCTGTTCTTCAGGTGTACTTATTACAGGAAAGGGTAGTTAAAAAGAATTGTGGGCTGTCAAATATGCAGTTCGATCTTAAAACAGACACTGGTTCTCTATGATATTTATTTATTTATTCATCACATTTATATGCCACCCTACTCGCAGAGCGACTCAGGGTGGCTAACATGGTGTCATAAAACAGCAATAAAACAGACAATCCAGTAGTCAATACAACCCTGACCAACACATAAAATTTAAAGGGATTAAAAATTTAGAAAAGTTAAAAGATTAAAAGGTAAAAAGAGCGATAAAAGAAAGATAAAAGAGGGAGTTGCCAGATAAGCCAGCAGGCTGGGATGATCGTGTGACCAGCACACACACACACCCCACCAGCCAAGTTTTTACACCCTTCCTGAAGAGCAGCAGCTCTGTCTGGAGGTGCAATTCAGTTGGCAGGAGGTTCCATAGGGCCGGAGCAGACACTGAGAAGGCCTTCCTGGTGCTTGAGAGATGCGCCTCTCTAGCTGATGGGACAACCAGAGAGCCTCTCCAGTCCACTCTGGTGGGACAGAAAGATGTTCTTGAGGTGACGCAGTCTCTTAAGTATCCTGGCACACTACCATGTAGGGCTTTAAAGGTAATTACCAGCACCATGAATTGCACCTGGAGGCACACTGGCAACCAGTGCAGGTCCAGAAGCAGTGGTGAGGTGCATACATAATGCCCGCACCCCATCATCACTGGAGCAGCCACATTCTGGACCAGTTGCAGCCTCCGAATGGTCACCAAGGGCAGCCCCGTGTAAAGCGCATTACAATAGTCAACTCTGGAGGCGACCAGAAAGTGTGTGATCATGAGCAAGGAGGCCCGATCTAGGAGTGGGCATAACTGACGAATGACACAAAGCTGCGCAAAAGCCCACAGGAGTTGTGAGTCCAGGAGGACCCCTAAATCATGCACCGGGTCTGTTTGGGGCAAAACAGCCCCATCCAGAACCAAAGATGGTAGCTCCCGACATAACACAGGACCCCTGACCCATAACCACTCAGTCTTGCCAGGATTCATTTGTAGCCCGTTGTCCCCCATCCAGATCCTCACAGCCTCCAGCCACCTGGAGAGGACTTCCACTGCATCACTTGGATCTCCACAGGCCAAGATGTATAGCTGGGTATCATCTGCATATTGATGATACCTCATCCTGTGGGAACGGATGATCTCACCCAGCAGTTTCATGTAGATATTAAATAGGAGAGGCAAGAGCACCGAGCCCTGAGGCACCCCATACTGAAGGGGCCTTGGGCTGGACACTTCATCCTCCAACCACACCGACTGGGTCCGGCCCCTCAGAAATGAGGAAAACCAGGACCACACAGTGCCCTGCATCCCCACTCCTTGGAGCCGCTCCAGAAGGATATTGTGGTCAACGATATTGAAAGCCACTGAGAGGTCAAGACGATCTTCCACCAGCCAATAATACATAACTGCATATGTTTTTCCCCCTAAATGTTCAATGGGCTTTAGTTGCATTACCTCCATAATAAATCATAGGACAACCCTGTACAGAAGCTACCATCAACATTTCTATACAGTACATTATGTTAGAAGTATTTGTTTTAAAACTTCAGTGTATGGGTGCTATCTAAAAATGCAGATGAATCATTTACTGTACAGTACTGTATTGGCAATAGACTGAGAGGTAACTCAGATCACATTCATGTGGCGCTGGAAATCGGAGGCAGCCTGCATACAACACCAGGAAGAACGAATGGCCATAACAACCCACCTGCCTTTCGAAACAGCTGGTATCGCGGGGGGGGGGGGGGTTGAAAGCAAAGGCAACTTCCCACATGCTGAGGTTTGTGGCTCCTCCTCTGCCTGCGAGGCTTGTCTCAGCCAAAAATCCAGACTCAGAAAATTCATTCAAAGGGTGAGGCTGGTTTTGCAAGAGCCCCGGTATGGGAAACAGAGATCAGACTTCCTCCAGTGCTTAAAAAGAAAGGTGACTGACTCAAGCACACCTAAATGCAAATATTTTCCCCTTCATCTCAGAAAGGCAGGTAGGTAACCATTGTTATCTAGAAATGGTGGGTCTATTGGAGGAAAGTTCTACAGGGGGTGTAACTGTGTACAAATTAGTACATCACACACAATTGAAGGAAAAAGTAAACACACAGTAAAACTGTACTTGTCTTTTTCAAGAGAGACCTAGAGCTTTGCCTATTTTAATAGACGTATCGAATAGAAGCATGCAAATACGCAACCAAAAACCACATCAGCTATGTAACAGCCGTTTCATATCTATGTGCTCATTGAACAAGGTAACATGCATGGAAGGGAGGCTATATATCTCCTGTGGAGAGGCATTTCAGTGAAGCTTGATAGCCTTACAGACCAAGAGAGCTGGGTTCAAATCTCAGAAGCGCCCCGGAAAATCTCTCTCTCTCTATCTCTCTCTCTCACACACACACACACAGAAAACACTACCAAGGTCGCAGTAACACAGAATAGCAATTACACTTATATACCCGTCCCATAGCGCTTAGTGCGCTCACTGGAAGGTTCGCAAGTTAATTAAGCATTACTTTTTAGCAAAGTAATTAGAATCGGCATGAGCGACTTGATGGCGCGGAACAGCAAAACCAGACGCGGCACGCTCAACGCCGTACAAACATGCAACGCCCCTGCTGCAACGCTGACCGTGAGAGAAAGGCACTCTGCCCATGATCAGGGGCACCCTCTTCTTCGGGACTATTTCGCGTGTTCGAGGGCTAAACCAACGGACGCTGAGAAAAGTCTCTAGCCCAACGCTGGTCAAGCCCACAAGTCGGGAGCCCACTTTTGGCCCACACATACACAGAGGTTGTAAGGGTGGCAGCAGGTGACCCTGCACAGAGAAACTCCGCACTCGTGGAGGCTCCGGGTGTTGTTTCTCCACTCCGGCGCCGCCCCAACCCCACTTGACACGCTCAACCCTTGAGCTCAAGGTTACAAAAAGTATAACTTGGTTACCTTTCTCTTCAAACTCCGCCGCGTCCAAACGAATCCCCGGCCAGGACCCAAACCAGAGCGAGTGCCCCCGGGGGGGGGGGTTTGAGGACTCCGCAAAAAAAACCCCAAGGCGCGGGGAATCCTCCACTCCCCGACTTCGGCTTTGCGCTGGGCGGGAGGCAAGTAATCCACTTTCGGGAATGGGAGCCTGCGAGAGGCAGGAGTAGCCAGAAAGCAGCCTCGCCTCCCCGATCCAGGCGACAGAGAGTCCGGCTCCGAAGCTGCGCGGCTACTCGGCCAGTGGAGAGCTCAGCCGGCCAGGCTGGGCTTACTCACCCAGCATTTGCCGAGCGCCACACTCCCTTTCCTCCCCCTCCGGCTGGGCGCGGGGAGGGCGGGGAGGAAGGCACAGCCAGGCAGGGCCCGCCTCCTTCTCTTCCTCCTCCTCGTCTTCTGCCTCAGTCCTCCTTCTCTATCTCCCTTGCAAAGGAGACTCTTCTCCCCCCCCCCCCAGGGTTTGGTGGCAGCTTTGGTTGTTCTCTCGTGTCCAGATCAAGCCCTGGACTGCCAAAATGAAGCCAAGGTGGCTGTGTGCTTGGCCAGAATTACATCCTCATTGCTACATGTTTCTGGTAGTAATCGGCAGACCGGAGAATGAGCCGGATTCTGAATCTCTCCACATTCATAGCACGTGTTGTTGTCCACACCACTCCAGCAGCCCCCACTTACGGCATGTTGGTCTTGCATTTAGGCCAGAGGTGCCCAAACTTTTCAGGTCGTGAGCCAATCATGTGGTTCAGGGAGCTGGTCACTAAGGCCCCGAGGGCCAGATTCGGCCCTCGACGCCAATTCATCCAGTCCACGAAGCCCTCATTGCCCCTGGAAGCGGAAGTAAAAACCCCATATGGTCGCGTTTTACTTTCGCTTCCAGGAGCGATGAGGGCTTTGTGGGCCGGATGAATTGGCGTCAGGGGTCGCATCAGGGCCCCCAGGCTGTAGTTTGGGCAACCCTGATTTAGGCACTCCAATGCTCAGACTATTCTGGGCCCTCCAAGTGTGGCAAGGAAGGTTGAGTTCCTCAGCCATACCCTCCTTTTAATGTGCCCACACAAGTAAGAGGTTAAACCAGTAAGAGGTTAAACTCATTAGCATATGCTCTGATTGGCAACTTCACACTTTTAAGATTGAAAAGGAAACATTTAAAACTAATCTGAATAATCATTTGTTACTGCTAGTTGTAGGAAGCTGTATTGATATGCATGCTTATCTGTTATTCTACTTGATTACTCTTTACCTCATTATTTTGTAACCCATTTATCTTGTAACATCTTGCCCCCTGCATCTGGTATATATAAACCATACCTGGAAATTTTATGTCTGAAGAAGTGAACTTGATCCATGAAAGCTCACAGTAACAATATAGCAGTTAGTCTTTAAAGTGCTGCAGTGTTATTATTTATTTATTCATTATTTTTCTGATATGCCTCCTTTTAATGTTATTCCTTGTCCAGTGAGCTCCTTTCTCCATCTTCTAATTTGATTTTCGTCTTGGGTACCCCCAATAATGTTTGTTCTTACATTGATGCTCTTCCAGGATCTGAGTTGGCAGACTTGAGGCACATATCCTTTCAGAGGATGTCAAGTGTCATTCTATCGCTTCGTTCAGGAGTCAGCAAACTTGGGTCTCTGAGTGTTATTGGGCTTCAATTACACCTGCTGATCAGGAGTTCTGGGAATTGAAGTCCAAGAACATCTGGAGAGCCAAGTTTGCTGACCTCTGGCTTAGTTCTCTTGGCATCCACTTCTGTTTCTCTCCTTATCTTAGGTAGAGGAATACCAACAAGAGGATATATTTTTCTCAACTGGTATAGTTTTGAGACATCCTGTCACTATACGGATGGCATAATTAACACTGATGTCAACTTGTTTTGTGTGTGTTGATCCACTCCATCATGGAGAGAGAGAGAACCCTGATACCAAACTGGACATGTTGCTAGTAATAGCGCCTCTCCACTGAATCACAGTGTCTTTGGAAGACAGCCTTCCATCTCTTCAATTAGTTGAAGGAGAGTAGCGCAGTGATTAACAATGTCCACAAAAAGACAAGGCAATTAGCTGAGAGCAGAGAGAACAGCAATAGTTAACATATATAGAAACACACCCACATGCATATGCAGACATGCAGGCAAGTTCATCTGTTGAATGTCTTCTGATCTAAAGCTGTTAAGGAGACAAAGAGGAAAGAGATGGCTGGAGGGGATTAGACTGAGCCAAAGGTGGAGCAGAACCCCCATTTTGCCTAAGACATGAGTCACCACTGAAATACTGCACTTTAAAACATACAACGTGTGTGAACAGACCAGAAGGGAGACATTTCCTTCTAAAGACTAATAGTAGCAGTGCCTTTCTCTATTAATCTTTGCTTGTGTGGGAATACAGGAGAAAGAAATGATTCTATACCTGTTCAGTAGACCCCTGGGAACTCACAAAGATGACATTTAGTAGTAGTTTCTGTGAAATGCCAACCCCTAATACTGTACTTGAAATGCTTATTTCCTTTACCTTTGTTGACAGGAAGGGGTGGCGAAGTGCTTCTACTTTCAACTTGAAATTGATCTTCAGGCCCAAACTAAGAGGGTGATCAGAGAGTAGTAGTAGTAGTAGTAGTAGTAGTAGTAGTAGTAGTAGTAGTAGTAGTAGTAGTAGTAGTAGTAGTAGTTCTTCTTGCCATGTGATGTCAAATCATCTGCTACTTATGGCAACCTATGATTGAGCAATCTCTAAAATGTCCTGTTCTTCACAGCCTTTCTCATTTCTTGTAAACTCAAGCCTGTGACTTCCTTTAGGGAGACTTCATATTTGGTCTTCTTTTTCTGCTTTCTCAACATTTTTGCCTTCCTCCCAAGATGTGCCTCAGTTTCATCATTGTTACCTCCAGAGCTACTTTAATCTTGATTTGCTGTAGGAATGACTTGTTTGTATTTCTGGCAGTCCAGTGTATCCACTGAGATCTCCACTAGCATCATATTTCAAACAAAGCCACCTAAAGTAGGAACTCATGTACACTGACAGGTGGAATATAAATGGAACAAACAAACAAAAATCTTCTACAATAATGCAACTCTTCTTGGTCTTGTCTCCAGTGGCACATCCTAATACTTGATTATCTTTTCTAGTTCCTTCATTGCTGCTTTTCCAAGTCTCACTCTTCTCTGAAATCTTGAGTGCAATTGCCATTTGCATTGATAACACTACGCAACAAAAAATTTGCTACTGGGTGAAAATAACGTGATTGTTATATAATTGGGTGCGCTGATTCCAATTTTGTAATCAGAAATGTTGTAGGACATCTGGATTTAAATAGCTGAAAGTCATATGATATTAAAAGCCTGTACATGGATTAATATGTAGCTGCATCAACGAGCCGTGTTTGATGTACGATTGTGTGAGTGTGTGTGTGTTCGTCCATCAGTCTGATTCGGAGGTGACTAGAGAGTAGTTCGTGCTAGTGTGGTTCTGTGTTTTATTCATCAGCAGTTGCAGTAACATGCATTTAAGAGATTTCGTATAAGACGATTCGGTAATTCGGTACATGGTGGTTCAGTAAACGAAAGATGAATAGGCGCAGCTGTGTGAATTGTCCGGACTGCTTTTGCTACATTTGTGGCAAGTATACGATGTCTGACCAACACAAGAACATGTCCAGAAAGCTACGTATAGCTTACAAACATTACTTCGGATGTGAAAGCGGAGATTAAACAAAATCCTGGGCTCCTCATCTCTGTTGCACCGTCTGTTACTCTGGCCTAACCCAGTGGTTAAACGGTAAGCAAAATCAAATGCCTTTTGCTGTTCCCATGATTTGGCGGGAGCAGAAAGATCACCATTTGGATTGCTATTTCTGCTTCACCATCATATCCTGGTACAGCAAGAAGAACAAGTCAAAAATCGTGTATCCGGATTGTCAGTCTGCTCTAAAGCCTGTGGCGCATGGTACAGATTACCCTGTACCAATTCCTCCTTCATCCGATGCAATGAACAACGAAGAAAGTGATACTGAAGGTAATGACAGTGACGCTGGAGCTATGGAATACACGAATGATCCCGACAGTGACATTAAAAAGCCACATTTGATCAGCCAAGCTGAATTGGACGACCTGGTTCGCGATTTGTCCCTGTCGAAAGAAAAGTCTGAACTGTTGGGTTCCAGACTGAAGGAGTGGAACTTACTCGTGATGACAAGAATCACTACATAGTGAAAAATTGGCCACCCAGAAATTTACCTGTAGTCGGACAGCACAACGTTCAACATGTACCTCTTGTGGATCGTAATAAGATTTACCTACCTCCACTCCATATCAAACTGGGTTTATGAAACAGTTTGTTGCAGCGATGGATAAAACAAAGTGTGGTTTTCAGTACCTAAAAGGCAAGGTTGGAAAGATGAAAACTGAGGCAAAATTGAAAGCAGAAGTCTTCGTTGGACCAGAAATACGAAAGTTGATTCGACGACCGCAATTCAGATTGGAGCTCATGGAATGAGAACTAGCAGCTTGGGACACATTTGTCCTTGTCGTGCACAACTTTCTTGGGAACCACAGAGCAGACAACTATGCAGAAATTGTGGACAAATTGCTAACAGCCTTCCAGCACCTCGGTTGCCGAATGTCACTAAAGATGCATTTCTTGCATTCGCATCTCACCTTCTTTCCATCAAATATGGGAGCCGTGAGTGACGAGCACGGTGAAAGATTCCACCAGGAGATGTCCACCATGGAAGCAAGATATCAAGGCCACTCCAATCCAAACATGATGGGGGATTTCTGTTGGTTTTTGCAGAGAGCAACAGATGTTCACAGGCGGAAAGCAAGAAGCTCTACACACTTTTAAACCAAGCCATTGTCAATCTTAGTGTAACTAAGGGTCCCAGACTCATTTCAGAGGTAAATAAACATTTATAATTCACTTCTTAATTGTAATATTTAGTGTTTTCATCCCAAAGTACGCACATTAATTTCCCTAAAATTTCTCACAATCGCTTTTCAACATAGTTGAAAGCATTTTCCTTGATAACTGTAGTTCTGTATTCAGCACATATGAATTACTATAAGGAACATCTTTTCAACCTAGTAGCAGGGGAATTTTATTTTTTATTGCGTAGTGTAATTGAACCAAAGGCTACAAAATATTTCACTATTTCAATTTCTTGTCAAGTTGTGTAGTTCTTCTGCTGTCCCAATATGGAACTTCTTTATTCACATTGACTAAAAGTCATTTCAAGTCATCACTATTTTCAGACAGTAAGGTGTTGTAATCTGGATATCTTAAATTACTGATGATCTTTCCACCAATTCATATGACTAGTCCAGGTTTCTGTAAGTTATTTTATTTAATCAGATTGAACAGATGAGAGGATAAAATTTGCCCTTACTGTATCTGAAAACTTTATCTATAGAAAACAAGTACAGTATGTCTCTCCATATTCTGTCCTAATGGTAGCTTCTTATACACACTACAGGCTACATTTTAGAATAAGCAAATGCTAAGGCACACCAATTTCTTTCAGAACCCATAATTTCTCATGATCCACCTAGTCCAAGGCTTTCCTGTATTTTGTAATCCCAGGACTTATTTTCTTCTTTAGTGCTCTCCAGTATCTAACATATTTGCAATATGATCTCAAGTGCCTCTTCCTTTTCAGACTCCAGCTTGAATATCAGGCACGTTTACTCAATGTAAATTCCTTGCATGGGAAGTTAGAGTGAGGGTCCCCTTCTTGTATGCACATGGAGAAGGGGTTTGAGTGTGTTAGTGAAGCTGAGAGCAATGCTTTCAGGAGACTAGATTCTGTTATGAGGCTGGACTCCAGCAGGATCGTCCAAGGTAGAATGGGTCACAACTGAGAAGATTGCAGACTCACATGACCTGCTGCATACTCACTCCATACCTTTTTGTTCCAGCAGTAAAGCAACTCTTTCTTTGGGCTGGAGTGCTTCCTGGAAGACTTGCTTTAAGGGAGTTCACTCCAAGTGAAACTATATTTTCCAGTGCAGTCAGATGTGATACTTTATTGTTTTCTAAGTGTACTCTGAGATATGCTGCAAAAGCAGCACTGCTACCATGCAAAGATAAAGTAAAAATGAAAGTAGATCTCCAAATGCATATTTAGGTTAAAAACCCTGATGACCAGAAATTTAAAGCCAGCTACAAAGTGGGAAGAAGAAGAAACTATGTAAACCGCCCAGAGTAGGAATATCTTCCAGATACTGATAACAATGGGTGGGCATCAGCAGGTTTCCACCAGTAGCAGAAATTCTGGCTGGCCCTGCCCATCCACGTTTTGAAATAAAGTAGCCCTAATTGACTAATTCACATGCAACGCAGGGCTTCCCCCCTGGCCACGCCCACCATACCTCGCCCACAATGTGGTAGTGATTTTTTTGGAGCCCACCAACAAATGCAATAAACAAACAAAAAGAATTTAAAATATTGTCTAGTTCATTGCAGAACATTGCATTTTCCTGGATTTTAGAAAAGTTAACTTTTTACTGTTGTCTTTAAAAGTATCTTTTCTAACCTCTTTTTCCCAATTCTATAAGGAATGAAAACAACACAATACACTTTGTTCTGTTGAAGAAGAGGTCAACTGCAGAGTCCAACACAGGATTTTATTTTATTATTTTTTCAGTATAAAGTGAACGTTCAGTATGTCCAGGGATGAATCACACACTATTATCAAACTCAGGATTTCCTGGCTGCAGGAATGACTTGGATCCTGCTTCATTCCTGGCCTTGGGCTTTCCACAGTCTCTCTCCCGACTAGACAGTGCAGAATTAATAAGAGTGAAAGCTAAGCAGGGAGGAAAAATGGGCATGCCACAGTATGAGAACAATTCGCAAGGCCAAAAGCTTTGGGTTGATTATGAATGATTCTAAAAGCAGTCAGAATTTGCTTAAGTACAAGCCAACGTTGCTTGTTTTATTGAATTTATACTTGAAATGGTCAAGGGCAACATTTTGCAAAATTTATGGGACAGCTCCAGGTTTTTATTCCCCTGGAAGCCAGCTTTGTTAGAAAGGAGACTTGAATGTGCCAGAATGAGGATTTTATTCTAATTGATATTTACTGACCTTTTCCCCTTGATTCCCTCCCTCTCCTTATTTGCACAACCATTGTTACTAGGATAAGAGGGGCCTCTATGTTAGCCTTCCAGCATAAAAACAACATAAGAGAAATCTCCATGCTACCTTTAAGGTTAACATATTTATTGTGTTTTAAGATTTTATGATGCCTCTCATGAAGTCTACAAAAGCTGAGATGCAATAATAAATCTCTTAAGTCATTAAGATGCCAGGGACTTCTTTCTTTCTCTGCCTCTCTCTTTTTTTGTTTGAAAATCTTATTTGTCATGTCGTTCACAACTGGGCGCTAATATCAATAGAGCTGTAGCCAGAAAGCTGTGGTTCAAATTGAGGAAGGTAATTATTTTCTGACATTTGGTCATATGGATGGGAGCCGGTCAATGAGGGCTAGCAAACAGGCCAAGGGCCTTCTTTTTGTTGGGGAGAATTTTATTTTATTTTTTAATCTTGTCAAAAGCACACAAAGGTGCTTTCTGGGTTGAAATGATTTTTGCTGGAGGAACTCCACTCAGAGGATGCCCAAAATAAGTTACTTTCATGTCCCCAAGATCTTTTCCCCACCAAAGTGGTCCGTACTTAGCTAATTGCAATTTCTTGCTTTTGAACTAAGTTAGCAGGAGCTGGGACAGAGGTGGGCACTCATTCCGTCATGCAGTATTCAGGTCTTGAACTGCCGATTTGCCAACCTTCCAGCTAACAAGGTGCGCTTTTTTTACCATTGAGCCATCACAGTCCCAGGGAGATGGGCTGATGGTGCTCAACAGCTGGCTTTTAACAAGCACTAGCAAGAAAGGGGAGTCCCATTTGAATTCCCCTACTCTACAACTCTAAGATGAATAAGTTACTAAAGGAGTAGTCAGTTGGGTATCTAGTTGTGGAGTCAAAGGTTGGAAGTTTGATTCCCTACTGTGCCTCTCAGGAAAAGAACCAGTCTGTATAGTCTTAGACAAGCTGAATGGGCCAAAGACACCTCTTGAAGAAGAAATGTTAAATTACTTTTGAGAACTCAATACCTAGAACACCCTGGAAAGGGTAGCTATAAATCAGAATTGACTTGAAGGCACATAACATTAAAAGAATAGTCAAGTGGTTATCCAATGAACAAGTACTAAAGGCACTGAATAAAGATCCAGAAATTTAAAAAATGAAGAAAATAAATGTTCAAACTATATGGATTTTAGACATTTAATATGAAATTATATGTACAGATTATGACATCTGATTATACATGGCAAAATAAATGGTAGAAGAAGCGGAGTGGGGAGAAGATCTTATTGGCTGAATAACTATACAGACTGTTTTGGGTACTGTTTAGAGCTGCTGAATCCAAAGCCAGAATATTTATTTATTTATTTTAAATTTATATCCCACCCTACTCAGGTGAACTCTACTCTAGGCAGTTTACAAATCAAAAATAATGCATAATGAATACAGTATAAACAGAATAGCCCAACTATACCCATACACATTCAGAGATTAAAAACCCGAGAATTCAAAATTAATTTTAAAAAATTAGAAGGTCCCATAAATTTACAAAACTCAAAATTTTAAAAGGTTTAAAATACCTGTAGTTTAAAAGAGAGAGAGAGACATGGCTGTCCAATCAAATAAACCACCCAACATGGGACATTGTATTACTGGAGCCCCACACCTGCTCTGCCAGCCACATTTTTAAGCCCTTCCGAAAGGGCAATAGCTCTGTCTGTAAGCGTAACTCAGTTGGCAGGAGCTTCCAAAGGGCCGGGGCACACATAGAGAAGGCCCTCCTTCGGGTGGTAGAGAGATGTGCCTCTCTAGCTGATGGAATGACAAGAGAGCCTCTCCGATCTGCCCTGGTGGGATGGACAGATGTTCTCAGAGTGATGCGGTCTCTTAAGTATCCTGGCCCACTACCATGTAAGGCTTTAAAGGTAATGACCAGCACCTTGAATTGCACCTGGAGACATACTGGCAACCAGTGCAGCTCCCGAAGCAGTGGTGAGGCACAAGCATAGAAACCCATCACCACCTGACCATTCTGGACCAGCTGCAGCCTCTGAATGGTCACCAAGGGCAGCCCCATGTAGAGCACATTACAGTAATCAAGTCTGGAGATGACCAAAGCGTGTGTGATCATGATGATCTTGAAACTCTTCTGGTACAAAGAGAGGAAAGAACAAATAAATTAGTAGACTGTCGTTTAGACTATAGTAGAGGGGTAGGTAGACACTCAGAGCCAAATTATAAATACTGTACAGGTATTTGTGGATATCTGGGATATTACTTGCCTCCTTGGTGTTATGATGTAGAAGCTATGAGATTGGGCTTGTCTGCTGAAGCTTTTGAGATATCTACGTCCACTTTTTGTCAGTTTTATCATAGTACAGTGATGGTGAACCTTTTAGAGACCGAGTGCCGGGAGGGAGGAAGTGCTCCCATTGGGCTGCTGGGCAGAGGAGCAGGGCAAACTCTGTGCTGGGGGGAGGAAGGAAGCGCTCCCATTGGGCTGCTGGGCAGAGGGGCAGGAGGAACTCTGTGCTGGGATGACAGCATGTGTGCCCACAAAGAGGGCTCTGAGTGCTCCCCTGGCACACGTGCCATAGGTTCGCCACCACTGTCGTAGTATAAACAGGTGCACATTATGCAAGTAACCAAGATGTATCCAGTGATTTCCTTCCACAACCAGCAAGCAAAACAAGATTCAGTAATCGGTTCCAAAGAAGTTCTCATAGCTGGCCGCAATGGCATGGAATATCCACGTAATCAATTTTGCCTTTCTTCCAAAGAACTGAGAGTAGTCTTAGTTATTCTGCCCCACTTCATTCCACCTTCCTCCTCTTTGCAATCCTGTGATGTAGTCTTAACTAGTCACTCATCAATGAGCTGGCCTCCTGACTAACTGGAATCTGAACCCAGGCCTCCACAGCCATAATCCAGCACTCTAACCATTGTGTCACACTCCATTGGGAAAAGTATCAACATCTTAAGCACAGCAATCTAAAGCGGATGGCAATAGCAATTACTGTACACTAATATACTGCCCCATAGCACTTAGTGCACTCTCTGGGCAGTTTACAGAGAAATTAGCATTTTGCCCCAACATACCAGGTACTCATTTTATCAACCTCAAGAAGGATGGAAGGCTGAGTCAACCTTGCTTCCTGGTCAGGATTGAACTCACAACCTTTTGGTTGCAGTATAGCAGTTTAACCAGTATGCTACCAGGGATGAGGAGAATGACAGAGGAGTCTGCAGTAGAAATGATAAAATTGCAGGCCAGACAATTTATTTTGGCATTTGAGGCAATAAATTCCTTGAGTGCCTCTCCATAGAAATAAAAATGATACTATAAACATTGAGCAGATGAGTCACATGTGATGTAGGGCACATTGAAGACTATGAGCCTAAAGAAGCCTTTCCAGGTTGTTATTCACCCACTGCAAGACGGCCCTGTGTTGACAGAGCTGACATCATGCGGGCATTCAGGCTTTATAGCAGGCCAAGGAGATTTTGCTCCCTCAGGTGGAGCATCAAATGGTGCCCATCGTTCTACAGTAACAAGCCCTGCCAACTTACATTAGCACTCAAAATAGTAAAACTTACAAGCACCTCTTCTTATAAGTAAAAAAATAATAATACTGAACTATTTTTCTATCAAATAGTTAAACTGCCCCTGCCCCAGAACTGGTTAAATTGAAGGGAGTTTTTATTTATCATCTTAGCAGTGCCCATTCATTCATACAAGCACTGATAGCTAGGTTCAGGGATGTGCTGGGCATCTTGGGAGGGTGGTGGACAGGAAGTGGTGGGGGCGCCTAGGGAGGGTTGAGGGGGGAGAACGATCATACATTCCCATTACCTCTGCCTGCCTTGGGGGGGGGGTGTGTGCCAGTCGCTGGGGTGCACTGGGATGGGCCCCTATATCCCTGTGGGACAGCACACCACTGGCTAGGTTTCTCAGCCACTCAGTTAGGTAGGTTTGAATGGCATGGGAGAAATCTTCTGTTTCTTAGATTTCCCACTAATCTGGCCCTTTATATATTGGGAAAGTTTTAAAAAAGAATTACATAAATGATTTCCAGTTTGGAATGCATGATTAAAAAAGGAAATACAATACCAAAGAAATCAGAAAAGTGGAAAGAAGATTAAGGGGAAAACACTGGCAGTGATTTTCTAAAGAGTCAGAAAATTTGCCATTAACAGGAAGATGATAGAGGCATAAATTAACAGAAGAACCAATTAGGAAAGCAAAGGTTCATAATAGATAACATCAGATTTGAGCATAGTCCCAGGAAGGACTGTAGGCAGAAAACTATCTTCAATCCAGCATGCACCATGTATAGTAGGAAATCTAATAATCTTCAACTAGAACAACCAATACCTGTGCTGGTTGGCAATTGTAACTGCTGTAATAGTTACATTAGTGGGACAGTGGTTAAGCTGCTGTACAGCAGCCAGAACATTGTGACTTTGATCCTGACCAGGAATCAAAGTTGACTCACCCTTCCATCCTTCAGAGGTTGGCATGTTGTTGGGAGCAAAATGCCAATTACTCTGTGAACCGCCCAGAGAGTACACTAAGCGCTGTGGGGTGGTATAGAAGCGTAATTGCTTTGCTTTGTGTTGCTAATAATTCAGCACATTTGTGTCAGGTGCCAGAAAGGGGAGGGCTGGTCTACAGTGTTAACCCAAGTTTGGAAAAGCTACTTTTTTGTATAGGAGCACCTAGAAACCCCTCAGTTTAACATGGCCAGGTAACATTTCTAACCTCTGGTGTTGACACATAGTAGTAGAACTGTTAAGGTTGTGTTTTCACCCTCACAGACAAAGACATAACAAATGGAACAACTAAAACAAACACCTTCCAGAGAAGAAAAGTGAAATAAGTTTTGAAGTCTGTTTTGGAGACAGGAGAAGTGTAAGAGTGGTTTATAAGATAGTGAACATTGTGGTGAAAATAATGAAAATGCTCACTGTGCCTTACACACAAGCACATGTACACACTGAGAGCACATCAGATTTGGGAAAGACAGAAAGAAACGTATCTTCATAGAAAACATCACTAAGGATGCAGCACAAGACCAACTTATCAATGCCTTTAAGAAAAAGATTAAAGCAAACAAATAGGCCTATCAAGTTTGATTGCACTCGGGAGCTAATCCAAGAACACCCATATTCAGAGGCAGCATGGTTTTGAGTGTTGGATCGTGTGAACCAATGAAGGGGATAAGTGGCCTTCACTTCCTCATGCCAGGTTGCCCGTGGTATCTGGCCGGCTGCTCCTTTAGGCAGAATATCAATCAGAGGGCCATCCTTACATTTCGCTCTTTTAAAAGCAGTCGCAGAGAAAGGTCACTTTGGATAAGGACAGAGCTGGGAAATAGTTACCTTTTGGTACTATAACTTTCAGGAGATGGCTGGAAGCTATAGTCCAAAAATAACTTTCCTGATCCAGAGAGGGAAGGGATTAATCCACGTCCCCCATTTAAATCCTTCCTGAAGCTGCAGTTATAAAAAGGACCGTACAGTACTTATTATCTCATGTCCCTTGGCCCCACTGGCCAATGGCAAGTTCCAGACAGGTACAGTTGAAACTGGGAAGGCAGTCAAGGGTAGGGAATTAAATCCCCCCGTCAATTGGCAGTGATCTGGATTACTCTCCCCCAAGAAAGAAAAATAAGTTGGGGAGGGTGCACCACAATGTCACATTTGTACAATTACTTTCCTTTGTTTGAGAGTTTTTTTTAAATGTTCAGAGCTTACCAAAGCTCACCAATTGACTTGGGAATTCTGGAAGCTATGGTCCGCATCTAGATCCTTCATCATCACCATTTTCTTCTTCCTCTTCTTCTCCTTCTTCCTCTTCTCCTTCTCCTTCCCTCTCTCCCTCTTCTTCTTCCTCTTCATCATCATCAAAGTGTGCTATTAACTCAAATCTGACTTTGGATAGGTAGTGAATACACAGAAGTGGGACTGTGCAGCTTGCCAATGCCTACATGAACGGCCTCTTCTCCTGAGGCACAGCAGGGAATTGAATTCCCAGCCTCTGGCTCTGCAGCCAGATACCTAAGCCTCTGAGCTATCCAGACAGCTTCTTATTTCCTCCCTGCCCTCTTATTTTTATAGGGGATCCAAGTGTCTTTGTCTTCTATTTGTACCCTCCTGTGTTTCCATGTGGCCTCTGTTGTCTTTGCTTTCTCTTTTCCCTCTACATTCTTTAAAGAAGACAAAGATAGATTGCCTGTCTTTCAATTGGTACTCTGTCACCCTTAGGCCGAAAGACCTCTTGATTGGGTTCTGAAACAACCCATTCTATCTCCAAAACAAGTAGAAGGACGTTGTGCTTTGACTTTGCACTCATCACCACCATCTCCCGTTCAGATTTCCTGCCACCCAGGCACAAGCTGCAGGCCCCAGCAGGTAAAACATCAGTCCTGAGCAATTTACTTAATTGCACCAACAATTTCAACCATTGGGCAGGTCTAGACGTCTCCTCTGGATTAACTGCAAATGACTCATTGAGAGCAGCTGGAAGAGGAGAGAGAGAGACACCGAAGCTGGGATTTCACGTGGGCTACAAGGGTGTGGAGGAGAAGCAGGGAAAAATGGCTTCTGGGGGTTTCCAGAGCCTGGAAACATCACTTATTGGAACTACAACTCCCAGAATCCTTTAATCAAATAGGGGATGAAGAGTCATCATCTGTAGAAGGAACATTTCCAAATCTCTGAGTAGAATCTTGAATTATAGCCTAATAGCAAGTGTTTTCTGCATCTGCAGACGTTTCTGCAGTCTTGTGGCAGGCCTAACTAGAGTGCATGGAGTGATGTTTACCTTCCCACCAAAATGGGACCTATTTTTCTACTTGCAATTTCTTGCTTTGAAACTGCTAGGTTGGCAGGAGCTGGGAGAGAGACGGGAGCTCACTCTGTTGTGCAGCGCTCAGGTCTCAAACTACTGACCTGCTGATCATCCAGTCATCAAATTCAACATCTTAACCACTAAGCCACCACAGTCCCCTTGCTCATTATAGTGTGTACTTACTTACTTACTTACTTACTTACTTACTTACTTACTTACTTACTTACTTACTTACTTACTTACTTACTTACTTACTTACTTACTTACTTACTTACTTACTTACTTACTTACTTACTTACTTACTTACTTACTTACTTACTTACTTACTTACTTACTTACTTACTTACTTACTTACTTACTTACTTACTTACATTATCATGTTTTTGACGCCTTTCTCCCTGTGTTAAAATGTAACCACAGGAAGATAGGGCGGGGAGAGCCTCACAGGACTGGCCAACGTCATTTTGTCACCCAAAATAAGGCAGCAAATATGTCCAATTAACCAAGAGCCCACCTGAAGGACAAAGGCCCACAAGCAGCCATCACCATCCCTGGAAATAAACATAAAATAGTTAGGAAGGAAAGGAAGAAAGAAAGAAATAGCCAGGCAATACCAAGCCATGCCTCTTCACTGCCTCAGACAATAACCAACCCTCAATAGTTTTCTATTTATTTATTTATTTGTTTATTTTCTTCAACTTGCTATCCCGCCCCAATTGGGTAAAAACCCAACTCTGGGTGGCTTACATAAACAATTTTAAAAATACATAGCTGAAGACCACAAATCAATATACATTACCCTATTAACAGTTAAAAATGTGAATTAATACAATATTAAAAGTTGAGCTAAAAGAAATTAAACATTTCCAAGTTATAAAATTACAAAAATTATTAAAAACAGGACTGGGGTAAGGAGGTAAGAACAAAGGGTGGCTGTCTCATCTGATAAGCCACCCAACATGAGATCCGGTGTTTTCGGATGCCCAAACTTGTCCTGCCAGCCAGGTTTTAAGGCCTTTCCGGAAGGGCAGGAGCTCTGTCTGTTGACGTAGATCGATTGGCAGGAGGTTCCACAGGGCTGGGGCGGTCACGGAGAAGGCCCTCCTTCTGGTGCTAGAGAGGCGAGCCTCTCTAGCTGATGGGATTGCAAGGGAGCCTCTCCGATCCGCCCTGGTGGGACGGACAGACGTTCTTGGGGTGACGCTGTCTCTGAGGTATCCTGGCCCACTACCATATAGGGCTTTAAAGGTATCATCTCTTGTATCATCTCTTCTATCATCTCTTGTGGTGTGGTTGTGATGGGGTTTCTGCTGTCATGATATCCAAAGCCTGCCTCCTGGGGCTGCCAGCTCCCTGTGCCTAATTATAAGGCTTGCCTGGTGCCCCATGTTTCACGGTGTGTCAAGAAAGGGGGGAGGAGGATGAGGAATACCATTCAGATTTGCTGCCTCGGGCACCTAAACATCTGATATTGGAGAATTTCAGTACAGTTGAGCAAGAGTTTCAAAACATTTTCAGACTGAGGAAGGAGAAAGCATAAGAGCTTAGTTGATTGACAAAAGACCCAACTCCCTGTTTTGCAAACGACTGAGTTGATGCCTCTGCGAAGTTCATACCACCAGGATGTATGTAGATTGGTATACAGTACTTGACAGAGCTTGGGAGGGAGGCTGCTTAGCTGGTAAGTGAGCCAGGTAGTTCTAGCTCCCCTATATCTGGAGATCTTGGAGCAGGTTACACATAACAAACTGCTTGGCTTGGTGGTTAAGATGCTGAACATGATGACCGGAAGGTTGGCAGGTCCGCAGTTTGAGACCTGAGTGATGCATGATGGAATGAGCTTCCTTTGTCTGTCCCAGCTCCTGACAGCCTAGCAGTTTGAAAGTAAGAAATTGCAAGTAGATAAATTGGTACTGATTCGGCAGGAATGGTAACTGTTCCTTGTGCTCCGATGTCTAGTCATGCCTGACATATGATCCTGGAAACATCAGCAGAGACAGACTGTAAACAAGCTTTGGCTGTAAATGAGCATCACCCCCTAGAGTCAGATAGAACTGGCTTTTGAGCAAGGGAGAACTTTACACATAAAAAACAATTCAGAACAGTGGTCAATTTCAAGTACCGTAGGTTTAAGCTATCTACTTTTAAAGACTACAAATCCCAATTCCCCAGCAAGCATGGCCATTGGCCATATTGACCGGATGATTCCAGGAACGGTAGCCCCAACAAGCAACTTTTCTGAGCTTCAACCATGCTTCCTTTCATACCTGTGCAGCATACAAATATATACAGTATCCCTAAATCAGTATACACCTAGAGATGAACCTGGGAAAGTTACTTTCAGGGTCTGCAAATTCTTAAAATCTGCAGTGTCCAAAAATGTAACTTTTCTGAGATTTAGTGCTTAATTCCCAGACCACACTGAGAAGTGCTATTCGATTATGTAGGTGGCTGCTAGTTCAAATGAATCCACAAGATCTATCCATCACTGAAATGATCTGTTCCAGATGTTCTGGATGCAGAAGCAATGGTGGAAATCTGGTGAGAAAAATAATCCTCCAGACTCTTCTGGGAAGGGAAGGGTCAGGGCACAAGGTGTGCAGATAAAATATTGTAAATTTACCTCTTAACTTTTCTAGTTCAAAGCAACAGGCAGAAAGTGATGGCAAAGAGCTGTAAAAACCCCGGGAGATGTTGACTGTTGGAATGTTCAGGGCCAGGTGGACAAATATTGTGACCTAGAATGCCCCTAAACTCTGGAATCAAATGAACTAACACAAGGGGAGCAAGAGCAACATAACTATGTAGATATGTAAAGGTGTATTAGCTCAAAACTTAAGGCGTCATGGTGGCTTAGTGGTTAAGATGCTACTCTCGTCAACTGGAAGGTCAGCAGTTCAAGACCTGAGTGCTACATGATGGAGTGAGCTCCTATCCTGGCTCTTGCCAACCTAGCAGTTGAAAAGAAAAAATTGCAAGTAGATAAATAGTTACCACTTTGACGAGAAAGGTAACAGTGTTCCAGTGCACTCTGGTGTCTAGTCATGCCTGCTACATGACCATGGAAACATCTGCAGATGCAAACAACACTGGGGTTTTTGGGTTCTAAATGGAGATGACTTGTTTATGGGCAGCAGTAGGACATGGCATTGTTACCTATGTTAGTTTCCAGGCTTGCCATGGACAGTGATGCCTTTGGATACAAAACCAGGCAGAATAGTCATGTTACATTACCTATTGCTGTCGAGCTTGGCCCCTGAGATCATAAAATCATAGACCTCAGGACTCCAAGGGTTTTCTAGACCCACATCCCGATGGGTCAAGAAATCCACTACATAGGCATCTGTGACAGATGCCGCCCCACCACTGTTATAAAAAACCTTCAATGAGGGAGAGTCCACCACCTTCCAGGGAAAGTGCTGCCTTATATTTAAGGGTCATGAGACTAGGGAGTTCCCCTCACCCCATATCCTATTCTTTGACACTTCAGAGCTCAACCTATGAATGAGGGCAGGTCCTTGTGATATCATAGCAGCCCAGGGGCAGACGGTGGAGACACATGTGAGGGAAGTCTGGATAAATAGGCCCAACACTTCCAGTTCATTCCAGGAGAAATGAAGAATATTCCATGGGAAAAGAACAGGAGATGATCCAGGGAAGGAAATGTACTGGCATGTCTTATGCAGCTACTGAAGAAAGGCAAGTTGAGGCAGATTCTTTGAGTCCAATGTTTTTTCATCCTTTGTGGTTTTCAGTCTTGACAATGGTTTGTTTTTTTCCCTTTAATTTGAATGCTCTCCTTCTCTAATCAAACTTCCTCTCTTGTAGCATCACTTGATCTGAGATTAGTTTTCCTCCAAGTGGGCTGCAATGGCTCAGTGGTTAAGAAGTTTGCCTAGTTAGCTGGAAGGCTGGTAAGTCGGCAGTTCGAGACCCGGGTACTGCATGACAGATTGAGTGCCCGTCTCTGTCCCACCTCTTGAGGACATGAAAGGAGCCTCATTTGGGTGTTCCTGAGCGAGATTTCTTCCACAAAAATCCTTTCAACTCAGAATAATTCCTGACATGAAATTATATACAGTAAAACCTTGCATAAAGAATGCCTCGCTTAGAGACTAACTCGCTTAAAGAGCAGAATTTTCTCTTAATGGTCACCTCGCTTAACAACTAAAACCAACCAAAAACTTGCTTAGCAACTAAATCAGGGTTTGCAATCCCGCCCCCCAGCAGAGGTCACAATTGGTCACTTACAATGGTGTTTCACTTAAAGAGCAAACTTGTGTAAAGAGCAATCCCATGGAACACATTATGCTGTTTAAGCGAGGTAGTACTCTATGTTTTCCTCCCAAAAGACCCAAGAAGGAGAGCAGCTGGTCTCATGAGATCTGGAAACACCACTATCAAGCCTTGGCAGCATACGGCTGTACTGTATAAATGTTTAAACTAAATACAATACATTTTTAGTGATATTGGTGCATCTTAATTTGTTCATGAAGGAATGAATTGGGTTGCTGCAATAATCATCATGCTCCCCTCCATTTCCATTTTGAAACACTGAATGTGTGGCACCATTTAAATATGGAGAAGATCAGTCCTCTCTAGCTCTAGTCTAAATTTGAAAAAAATATATTTTCAGACTGTAACTCTCAGCTTGCTCGGTTATTTTGAGACTTGTCATCCAAAATATAATTCTCCCAAGTCCGGTACCGGTCTTTCTTTTTTTTTTAACTGATGCTTACAGCATAACTACAGCCAGTGGAGCATTCATGGCTAAGGTTTCTGAAGTGGGAAGATGCAGGTTCAAATCCTCACTCAGCCTTGAAGCTCATTAGATGATTGCGGTCCAACCATTCTCTCTCTAACACTAGTGATGGCAAACATTTTAGAGTCCGAGTGCCCAAACTGCAACCCAAACCCCACTTATTTATCTAAAAGTGCCAACACAGCAACACAGGAGGAAGGAAATTTTCCCATTGGGCTGCTGGGCAGAGGGGTGGGGTGAATTCTGTGCTGGGGGGAGGAGGAAGGACTCCCATTGGGCTACTGGGCAGAGGGGCAAACTCTGTGCTGGGGTGACTGCACGGGTGCCCACAGAGAGGGCTCCGAGTGCCACCTCTGGCACCCATGCCATAGGTTCGCCATCACTGCACTAGGAGAATCTACCCTACCTCAGTGGGTTATTGCAATATCGAAAGGAAAGGAGGAAGAGAGAACAGTGTATCCTTAGGGGAAGAACAGAACATATAAACAACAGCATATTAAATCAAACAATGCTTTCTTCCCCATTAGATTGTGCTTACATATTGGCAAGGACAAATCTCTCTCATCTTTCCATAGACACTGTCTTTCTGATTATAGATTTATATATTAATAGGGCTGAATCTCAAACAGATTCCACTTGAGATCTGGCTCAAATCTGATTGAGATTTGGCCCTGTTCCTGCCTTGTCTCTTGCTTTCCAAACGAAGCTATAAACATCAGTGCCAATTGAGGACTCTAGCCACTCTTCCAAGAATCCAAAAGATTTGGCACCCCACTTTTTACATCTCCAGGACCATCCCAATCATTGGGCATTTCCAGTGGTGGGATGTCAAAATGTTTACTACCCCACCATGATGTCATCACAGTGTGGGTGGAGCTAACATCATGACATGGGTGAAGCCAAAGAAAAAATAATAAAATAAAATAAAAATAAGCACACACACACACACACCTCAACCCACCCACCCACCCACCCACCCACCCACAACACAAACCTGTAAATAAATTAAACAAATTAAATAAAAAATACATTAAAATACACCCACACACCCACCCCAAACATAAATCAACCCCCCCCACCCCACCCCAAACACAAACCTGTCACTTACCTGTTAGTATAAGTGCCTGGGCAGCACCATGTTGCAAGATGGATATGGTCATCATACTGGTTCTGTAGGATAATATGCCTTAATGTAAATGTAAAACAGCTGTGCCTCCTTAAGGGTTCTCCAATTGGAACAGCAATTGGAACAGCACAGGTGTAGCTTATTGACGAAGTAACTCCAAGACTTTGCTTAAAAACCCCAAGCCTGGCCACCAGGCCTGCCGGCCACCAGGCCTTTTTAGGAACTGTGGTAGTATGTCAATAAAGGTAAATGTATTAAATACACATTAAAATACACACAGACACACCACACCCAAAGGTGAGTCACTTACCCTGGGGAGCAGGCTGTAGGGAACTTCAGGCTAGCAGCTTCTCTTCCTCCTCCCCCCTTGGGAGGACAGCAAGGAGGCCATGCATATGTGCCAAGCACTGTAAGCGTGCATGCACACCAAGTACTTGGCGCACATGCGCAGTGGGGGAACCAGTGAAAAGGTAAGCCCCGAAGGTGGTTCCCCCCAAAAGCTGCTACTGGTTCTCCGGGACACTGGAAAAAGTTACTAATTTGGTGTCATCAAGTAAGGGAAGAAAATGCTATTGTAGTCACCAGTTTGGAAGGAAGATTCAACTGCCAGTCCATTTGGCTGAGGAGGAATGTTGGAGTCCCCTTCTGATCTTTACCACAGATGGGGAGATCTCCTGGGCGGCTCTATTTGCTCCACTCCTCTGAAAGTCAAGTCTGGACTATCTTTCTCCACATGCTTCCCCCTCCTATAAAAACAGAGCAGCTGCAATAGGGTTTATTTATTTATTTATTTATTTATTTATTTAGATTTATTTATTAGATTTATTTATTATTTATTAATAGGGTTGATCAATGGACTGTTCTATAGAATAATCAGGTGGCTGACCTGTCTAGGAGGATTAGTCAACAAAACAGGGTAGTATGACAAGCTGGGGGTAGAAATGAGGGGAGGCAAGTGTGTGGGTTTTTGCCCTCTTTTGTGCTGAGAATTCAATGAGTTCAATCAAACAGACTCGCTTCGCTGCACCTGACAGATAATCAGCCCTCAGCCATCTTCAGTTTTCTGTTGAGTAGGGGGGAGGCAGGCAAGAGGCACTCATTTGTGAAAGGCATGGGAGATCACTGGGCTTGAAGAAGGTCAGTGGAGGAAGCCCTGCACAGATCGACTCCAAAATGGTAAATTCCTTTAATTGCCATAAGGAACAAAGGAAGCTGCTACATTCAGAGTCAATTTAATTGTCGATTTAGTTCAGTATTATGTTCTCTGACCCAGCAGGGCTTGGGAAATTTGCTTTTCTCAGGCTACAAATGGAGGAAATGTGTTGAGCAGCATCTTTCCATGAACTCACTAAAAGGCCTTCCACGTTACCTCCTGTCTGTCAGGAACAGGGAAGGTATATCTCCAGAGCTTGCCAGGTTGTATCCCTCACCATCTCTCACCATCTGCTATGCTGTTGATGGGACTGGTTGGGATTGGCAACACAACAAACACTGTCCAGAGAGCCCTGTGTCCTTTTATGTGGACTATGTAGAGAAAGGCTGTGACTGGGATGGCACACCCAGGGCAGCAGCATTTAAAGGACAACAACATCTAAAAGTGACTGTAGTGGGGAGTGTTATGAAAATTAACATCATCAACTCCTGGATCTATTCACTCACTCACTCACTCACTCACTCACTCACTCACTCTCTTTCTTTCTTTCTTTCTTTCTTTCTTTCTTTCTTTCTTTCTTTCTTTCTTTCTTTCTTTCTTTCTTTCTTTCTTTCTTTTCTTTTCTTTCTTTCTTTCTTTCTTTCTTTGAGGGAGGGATGCAAATGCCAGAGTTTCCTCCTCCTTTTTCCATAGGGATGGTTATGTCCATGCCTCAGGGCAGAGGGGGAAGGTAATAGGTACAGCTTTCTCAGGAGGCCAACCCAACTGAAAATTCTTGAGACTTCCATGAAGCTGTATTTTCTAGGATTCAGAGGCATTAACAGGATGCAAGTCTATTAAAGTGGTGTGAAACTGATTAAAATGTCCCGTCAATAAGGCTGATGGTCTTATTTTTTATTCTCTAACTCCGGTGTTTGCTACCTATGGCCCATGATACCAAATAATCCGGCCCCCAACCTCACTCCAGCTGCCCTTGTCACAGCTGGCAGCAGCGGCACAACCAGCACCACCACCACCGAAATTAGCAGCAGACTCATTTATGGCCACATAAACATACTTATGACAACAGTAAATTAGTTTGCGACTGTTGTAAACATGTTTACTACAGCCAAAAATTAGTCTGTGGCTACCCATTAGCCCTACGATATGGAGTGATGGGATTTAGAGTCCACAGAGTAATAGTGATGGGTAATATTAAACTACGGTAATATATATATTTTTCCCAGGAGGAGTTGTATCCATTTATAACTGAAAAATTTCAGCCATAACCTTTGGTTTCTGCAACATAATAAAATCTGGATGCTTACAAATGTTCAAAAGTCAAATTCTTATCTTTCTCTAGCACTTGTAACTTGGGCACAATTTTCTATCAGTTCCTCATCGAGCAGCCCTCACTTTGCTGTCCCTGTTGCTGCTATTTAAATATAACAAAGAAGTTCCCTCTGCATTTCTCTAAAAGTTTGCTGTTTACATTGTTAGACAGACAAAACAGAGATGGAGAGAACTTGCAAAGGTCAGGGACAGCAAACACAAAGGACAATGGAGCTGAGGAAGAATTATATGGGACTCTAGAGCTGCCAGGGAGAAAGCCTATTTTTTTTCACTTCACATCATTGCATTCTTTGCAATATGCATGTTCCTCCAGAATTTCAAGTGCCGCCAGACCAATAGTACAATCTGAGCTCAAAAATGTGCCACCTAATAGACAGAAGCCTTTTCTGTTACCAGAGAGGTCAGCTAACCAACCCAGTTGCTAGGGGAACTACCCCACTGACAAAATATCTGCTGACAGATCTTAGCCAAAGAAAAAATGAGCCAAGAAGGGGTGAGACAGGGGAGGAGCTGAACTATGCCTTAGCAAAACGTCCTCCAGCCTACAAACTTAGAAACTCTACTGGAACAAAGTTAGGCCAGTGCAGGTGGAAGCAGCTCATGGACAAGGCCTCACCTGACTATTTCTGCAGAACACTTCTCTTCTCCTGTCATGAACCATCCATAGCACTAGGCGAGTCCTCAGTAGTTTCCCTGTGCAATGAAACATAAAAGCTGTGCTTCTCAGGGATCTCAAGGTGTGATCACGTGGGTAAATAGATTGTCAGGTACAATCTATTTCCCAGCAAGCACATTGTTGTTGGCTGTGACTTGTATCTGAGGATGTTTGTTTGTTTGTTTGTTTGTTTGTTTGTTTGTTTGTTTGTTTGTTTGTTTGTTTGTTTGTTTGTTTGTTTGTTTGTTTGTTTGTTTGTTTGTTTGTTTGTTTGTTTGTTTGTTTGTTTGTTTGTTTGTTTGTTAACTCCATCTTCAAAAAATACAAGTGGATTCACCCTCCTCCCATTTTGCCGCTAGCAGAGTGTGGTTGCAAATGAAGACCTGCATGTGAGCCCACACTGCTCTTACCTTCCAGCTCCCTCCTCTTCTCCAGTCAGCAGAGAAAAGAGGGGGTGGGGTTTGAAGTGACTTGCTGCAAGGTTATTAATCAAAATCTTCCAAAAAAAAAGGAGAAAGAAATAGCTCAGCAATTTGAAAGGATGAACATTGTGCCAAGTCCTCAATTTGAAACTTCAAGGTCATTGTGATTTGGTTATCTGCTCTCTGGCTCCCCTCCCTTTTGCTCCCAAGTAAGCACCATATACCAGTTTCCTAACACTTTAATCACCACAGCTGCATCCTATAGAAACCTGGAATACGATAATGAAAATTCTCTGCTAGAGGGTTCTCACACACTTTAAAAAACTCTTGATACCTTAACAGACTGCAAGCCCTTGTATTCTGTAAGGTGAAGCCATGGAAGTTAAAGTGGACTCAAACTGCTACCACTGAATAATGCAGATACTGTACTCCCAAAAGGTCAGTAAATAAAAGTGTTAATCTGAATCAATTAGGAAAGGACAAGGGAAAGGCAAGGCATCTTAGAATTTATGCAGAAGAGTGCTTGCAGTATTTTCTGGACTAACAAGAAGTCCAACTCCTTTGAGCTATACAGTTCTCATGTTCTGTTTGCTGGGGGAATTCCCTCTCTAGAACGAAGAAGAATGTCAACTGATTGACTTGGGTCCATTGTCAATCTACTGTCCTGGTATTCAGAGGTGATTTCAAGGTACCTGCTGCTCTCTTTTCTCATGATGCTTCATCTTCCTCAGCCTGGCACCTTCTAGATGTGCTGAGTAGCTCTAACTCTCCATTATGCCTAACCACCAAGATTGTAGCAGGGGGCTAGATAGCTCAATGAGAAGGATTACTTGGCTGCAGAAGTCAGGAATTTGATTCCCTTCTGTGCCTCCCAGGAGAAGAACTAGCCTGCGTGTCACTTCGTCAAGCTACGTGACGTGATCCATGGGTGCCCCCAGAAGAAGGGAATGGCAAACCACTTCTAGGTAATCTCTACCTAGAAATCCCTGAGAAGAATTGCTACATGGCAGAATAAACTGGATGGCATACAGTAGTTGCAATTCTTATTGTTATCACTCACCTTTCTATAATGCAATTTTCCCCATTGTTATCTCATAACCTGCTTCCAATTAATGGAAACACTCCCACTTTTTTTTAAAAAAAAGATATATTTTCTCTCTTCCCTCTTCTTCTAATGGCGTTTCCACCAACTCCCAGGAAACTTTTGCAAATCTACTAAAGCAATACAAATTATTATTGCAGAAACCCCACCTCTCTTCAGTAAGGTTGCCCTATATCCCTACTTTGGAGTGTTTTGCCTTCCTTGAGTAAACCATTGTAGGCAATGATCCTTTCTCCGACCAGCTTCCTGATGCAAGGATTAAACTCAGACCTTTTATCTCAGAGCAGGTGACCTTCCACAAAGGCATTGTCTCTCCCTTTCTTCCATAGCTTGTCCCTAAATCAGAGCTGGCACTCTTTACAAGGCAAAGCCACCAGTAAACAGAGAGTTAATACAAAAGGCAATTATCCATGTTTGCCTTAGGCTTGTACCGGCCTCTCCCTGGCTAGAGCATCTTTGCCAGCCAAAGCCAAGGAAGAAACAGGCTAAGTGCCAAGCTGCTGTGCCTGGCACTCTCCCTTCCAACCTAGTGCCGTCTGACATGCAGAGAATTGTGGCAGTTTGAGGAGGGGGAGAAAGATCCTGCTGAATGGGGCATTGCCAAGACATGAGTGGGGAAGAGGGACAATGGTGATATTGTTGCAGTTGGCTGAGTATGGGAGTGTGTGACTAATCTGATGTTTGGGAAGGCAGAGAAAAAGGACCACAAAGCAGGACAACAGAAAGCTGAACCATTTCTGGTAGAAAGGGTGATTGGTGGTCAGTGCCAGCCAAGACACTTTGCCACCTGAGAACAGATCAAGAGAGCACACACACCCTCCTCATTCCATATTCAGAAACCTCCAAGTCTGGAAATTATGAATGGATGCCAGCTCTCATATCTCCTTAGGTGGGAGGGTCACGTCCTCACTCTCCAAAAAACAAAGGATGGACAAGGAGTGTTGGAGGAATAGATCTAGAATCTGCTAATGCTGACACCCTACCTCATTCTGCTGCCCAAGGCAATAAAGCAGGCTTTCTTAACATTTTCAAACCAGGGGATGGATCACGCTCCCCAGGGCAGGTTCCTCCCACCCTGAAATGGAAGTAAAATGTGTCCCATGCATGTGCAGAACACATTTCTGCATTCTCTGTGTACATGGACCATGTTTTTCTTCAGCTTCCGGGAGCGACAAGGGTATCGGGACAAATTAAATGGTGTTGGGGGCCAGATCTGGCCCATGAACCTGTCTTCCCAGTCTCCAAGCATAGTGCCTTAACCACTATGCCACTGAGGGAACTGGTTTCTTCCACGATTCTATGACAAGCAGAGGAGACTTAATGGAACACATCCCTCCCAAAAGGTCTTGTCACTAAGAGCTCAACTTGCAAACTTATGGTTGTGGTTCCTTTATTGAGTCAATCCATCTCATATTTGTTCTTTCCCTCTTCCTGCTAGCACGTTGTCTTTAGCACTGTCACCTTGTCTTCTAATTGTGCATTCAAAGTACAATACCCTTGGTTTACTCATTTTAGCCACTAGAGGAAGTTCAATTTGATTCGATTGAGCACCCCCTTTTTTTGTCTTTTTGCTTATCCCTGGTATTTTGTAATAATAGCTGCTGAAATGTGCTGCCCATTCACTCTTTGGCCTGTTTACACAAACCTGCACCTCAAGACCTGTAACTTCCTGCATCCAATGAAGCAGACTGCAGTCTATACAATTTTAATAAAGGTAAAGTTCAGACAGTGCTCATCTCTGTTTCACAGCCAAAGAGCCAGCAAGCACTGTCTGCTTCTGCAGACATTTCCATGGTCATGTGGCAGGCATGA
Organism: Furcifer pardalis; assembly: GCA_030440675.1. Classification (NCBI taxonomy): domain Eukaryota; kingdom Metazoa; phylum Chordata; class Lepidosauria; order Squamata; family Chamaeleonidae; genus Furcifer; species Furcifer pardalis. The sequence continues at coordinate 157,500,524 of CP126893.1, forward strand.
CTAGACACCAATGGTCCCTATTTATCTACTTGCAATTTCTTGCTTTCAAACTGCTAGGTTGGCAGGAGCTGGGACAAAGATGGGAGCTCATTCCATCCTGCAGTATTTTGGAATCGAACTGCTGACCTGCCGCCTTCCACTCAGCGCCTTAGCCACTTGAGCCACTGCAGTCCCCTATGCAATTTTACATCATTATAATTTTGTTAACCTTCATGGGGACCACACATTATTGTTTCGGTTGCTTGTGTTGCAAACTTCTCTGAAAGGAGCTTTTATGAGACACTTGAAACAGCCAGAAAATCCTTGACAAAGCAGCACAACAACATGCCATGTGTGCACACCTCCCAGCGGCAGTAACACCCGCGCCTGAGAGCCCATTAGTTTTCTGCGGGCGTCTCTTACAGTCTCTCTAAGTGCATAAATGTGACAACGCGTAACCCGGCCCCTCCCAAATTGTCTGGGCTTTGGGCTACCAGCCAGAGAGGTTTCTCTGACTAGAGAAGGAGACTTTGATTTCCCAGGGAGATTATCTCCTGCAAAGAGAGAGGACAAAAGAAAAAAAATAAAAAGTGAGAGGCTCTGGGGCAGAAGTATGGCCCACCTCCATTCTCCAGAGTCCCTGCTGGAAGCCTCCTGGGGGCTCTCAACCCCTCCAACCCTGCCTCTAGTGCAGCCTCCAACCTGCTTTTGTTCTGTCCCAGACTTTTTAGATACCACTAAGAAAAGCACTCCAGCAAGGGTTGGCTAGGATCAAGGCCCAGGCGCCTCCAGAGAAAGTACAGGATTTATCTGCTGTGACTCGGAAAAGGGTTTCTTGTGTGGTTAAATATAGCTGGGAGAGAGAATAAAAGAGGGAGAAAAGGAGAGACGAAAAGGGGGGGAACAGTTAGACAAGCAGAAAGAGACAGAGAGGAAACATGACAGTGTGTGTGTGTGAAGGGTCAATAACCTGAGGAGGCTGTTGCATTCAAAGCAGTTTATTCTGAACACTGTTGTTGCTATGTGCCATTAAGTCAGAACAAATGTACAGCAACTTTAAAGGGTTTCCAACAAGTTTCCAATGGAATGAGCCAAAATTTGAACCCAAGCTTCTTCATTCCTGGGGACTGCAGTGGCTCAAGAGGTTATGATGCTGAACTTGCTGACTGGAAGGTTGGAGCTCAATTCCCGGGTACTGCATGATGGAGTGAGTGAGCTCCTGTCTCTGTCCCAGCTCCTGTCAACCTAACAGTTCAAAAGCAAGAAGTTGCAAGTAGATAAATAGGGAACACTTCAGTGGGAAACAGAAGCGTAGCGTGCCTTGGCGGGGGCCCCGTATAAAAATTTGTTTGGGGGCCCTTAGGAAGGGTAAAGATTTCTCACAAAAGAAAAAAATTTGCATAACATTAAAAGAAATGTTTATTCATCATAATTAAAATTTGGGAAGTTTTTATTAATTTTTGCTTACGCACGTTGGGGGCCCCGTGGCCCAGGGCCCCCGTATAATTGATACGGCAGATAAGGCGGTAGCTATGCCCCTGGTGGGAAGGTAAATAGCATTCTGTGCACTTCAGTTTTGAGACATACCTGACACGTATCCACAGAAACTTCTACAGACCACAGACAGTGCTGAGCACTGAACCCTAGAGTCAGATACGACTGACTTTTGAGGAAGGGTGACATGTACTTTCCTCAGTCCTAGTCCTTTACTTTGTCCTCTACACCACACTGAGTATGGTCTGAATGCTAACACACTGAATTCTGCACCAAGATTATCTAAATGCTACATTAATAAAAAGTGAAATTCTGGAGTTTCTGTATTTCTTGCCTAACCATTATTCAAAATTTCCTGTATTTTGAATGATTTGTGCTGATATTAAAACTAGCATTTGAGAGAAACAAAGTACAGAATATTTTACATAAACTCTAAACTTTTCAATGTCCTGAGATTTCATTAGACATTTTTCATATAGCTACTTATTGTGTCAGATACACCACATGCAACTTTACATCTCAAGCATTAAATCCTATCATCTAATGTCAAACATCAAACAACAAACAAAAACAACAATAATTAGTTCCCATCAGTTCAATTCTGACTTTATGGAAATCCTTGTCAACATTTGCCATTCCCATTCTGGAGTTGTACCGTTTGCTAGAAGGCTACAAAGGCTGGGATGTCCACTGTAGAACTGAACTCCCAACCTTTAGTTCCGCAGATGGATACCTAACTTACTGAGCTATTCAGCCGGCTAGTCAAACAATAGTGTCATATGAATTGAGCAAAATCCTATCAGTGTAAATTTACACTGGTGTGGCCAGGATTAGGTGCCAGAAATATCTAACTTAAACTAACAGAAAGTTTCCTATTCTCTACCTCAACTGACAGAAGCCTTAACCACAGTTTCAGTATACAGGTGGTGATTTGTTTACTATTTAGGGCACCCTGTGGCTCAGTGGTTAAGATGCTGAACTTGATGACTGTGTTACCTGAAAACCCCACTCCATGCCACGGACCTGAGCAAAGGACCCACTAGCCTGAAGCCGTGAGGTACAGCAGATCCACAGGTCACTGGATGATGGAGGAAAATACAGTTCCACAGGATTGCTCTTTAAGCGAGTTTGCTCTTTAAGCAAAACACCATTGTAAGTGACCAGTTGTGGGAGGGATTACAAATCCCAATTTATTTGTTAAGCGAGTTTTGGGTAAGTTTTATTTGTTAAGCGAAGCGAACATTCAGAGAAAATTCTGCTCTTTAAGCGAGTTACTCTTTAAGCGAGGCGCTCTTTATGCGAGGTTTGACTGTATGACAATTTACACAATCCATAAAGGAAATAAAGAAATTAAAGTAGAACAATAATCGTTTACAAATCATGTCACAAAAGGGTGCATACGGGATACATTTCATGATACATTCCAATCCCCCACTTCCACCACACAATGTACAACTAATCACATCAAGGGTTGTAGTTAGCTGACGAATCAGAATGAATCCGCAAGATATGGAGCCAATCACGATGAAGAATGTCAGAGGTGAAAGATACCCAAAAAAGGTTGTAAACTGGGGAATTATTTGAATTACATTTGCCATCGTAAACCATGGCAAACACAACCCATGGCATTCATAACCCAGGGTTTTACTGTACATTGCTTCGCATAATGAAATTTTCACTATACTGTACTGTACAAGGCAACGTTTTTCTTCAAATTCCTTTCATTATACAAGTTTTTTGTTATAAGAGCCCTTCAATATGCAGGGTTTTACTGTACATAAATACAGGTAAAAACAATGTAAAAACCACACTCAAAAGAATACCACTAAATGCCTCCATTGAAGGCTTCTGCAATCATCTTTCATTCAGAACTAACCAGGGCTGGAGTCTTGTTTTAGGAATAGAGAGGAACAGCCCACCGCTAACAAAGTTAAATGGGCCCGCCCTCGGCGACTAATGGATCCGGAAGGATTCCAGAGGGAACTGGGGTGTTTTCCTCTTGACCTGCAATGCGATTCGTCTGAGGCTCTTGTCAACTCATGGAACGAGAGAGTAACGGCAGCCTTGGATGTGATCGCTCCACTACGGCCTCTCCTTGCCCACGGGCATCGATCATCCCCTTGGTTCACAGAAGAGCTGAGGGAGCTCAAACGGGCAAAGAGACGCCGAGAGCGCCGCTGGGTGAAGACCCGGAGTGAGTCTGATCGAACACTTGTTAGAGCTGCCATTAAAGCCTATCTAGTGGCGATGGGGGCGGTGAAACGACAATATTTCACCGCCCTTATTGCCTCCGCAGATAATCGCCCAGCGACCTTGTTCCGGGTGACCAGGTCCCTCCTTGGAAGAGGGGGGTCTGGCCCTGGTTGGCAGGGATCGGCTGAGGCTTTTGCTGATTATCTGGCGGAGAAAATCGCTCAGATTCGCTTGAACTTTAATCCCGGCGTGGAAGAGACAGAGCTGGGGTTGACCAGAGTACAGTCTGGCCATGTTATCTGGGATCAGTTCGATCCAGTTGGCCCTGAGGAAGTGGACAGGCTTCTTGGATCTGTTCGCGCCACTGCCTGTGAATTGGATCCATGCCCTGCCTGGCTAGTCAAGGCATCTAAGGCTGTGGCAGGCGGTTGGGTCGAGGCAATTATAAATTCATCTCTGCAGGAGGGGCTTTTTCCAGCACCCTTAAAACATGCTTTGGTGCGTCCCCTCCTGAAAAAGCCATCCCTCGACCCTACGGTACTTACCAACTACCGACCTGTATCCAACCTACCCTTTTTGGGTAAGGTCTTGGAGAAGGCAGTGGCGTGGCAGCTACAGGAAGTCCTGGATGAAGCGGATTATCTGGACCCTTTCCAGTCAGGATTCAGGCCCGGATATGGTACTGAAACTGCATTGGTCGCATTGGTGGATGATCTCTGGCGAGAACGAGATGGAGGTCATCCATCCGTCCTGGCTCTTCTTGACCTCTCAGCGGCTTTCGATACTGTCGACCACGGTATCCTTCTGGGAAGGCTCCAAGGATTGGGGATCCAGGGCACTGTGCTGGCCTGGTTCTCTTCATTTCTGAGGGGCCGGACCCAGTCGGTGTGGCTGGAAGGCGAGAGGTCCAGCCCTAGGCCCCTGCAATATGGGGTGCCTCAGGGCTCGGTACTCTCGCCTCTCCTATTTAACATCTACATGAAGCCACTGGGTGAGATCATCCGTTCCCACGGGGTGAGGTATCACCAATATGCAGATGACACCCAGCTGTATATCTCAGCCCGTGGAGATCCAATTGATGCAGTGGAAGTCCTATCCAGGTGCCTGGAGGCTGTCAGGGTCTGGATGGGGGATAACGGGCTACAACTGAATCCCGGCAAGACTGAGTGGCTATGGGTAAGGGGTCCTGCGCTATCTCGGGAGTTACCATCTTTGGTTCTGGATGGGGCAGTTTTGCCCCAAACAGACCTGGTGCGTAATCTGGGGGTCCTCTTGGACTCACGACTACTGCTCGAGGAGCAGGTGGCAGCCGTGGCCAGGAGGGCTTTTGCACAACTTCGTGTAATACGCCAGCTACGCCCACTCCTAGACCGGGATTCCTTGCTCATGATCACACATGCTTTGGTCACCTCCAGACTTGATTACTGTAATGCGCTCTACATGGGGCTGCCCTTGGTGACCATTCGGAGGCTGCAGCTGGTCCAGAATGCGGCTGCTCGGGTAGTGATGGGGTGCGGGCGTTATGCTCGTGCCTCACCACTGCTTCGGGAGCTGCACTGGTTGCCAGTATGTCTCCGGGTGCAATTCAAGGTGCTGGTTATTACCTTTAAAGCCCTACATGGTAGTGGGCCAGGATACTTAAGAGACCGCATCGTCCCAAGGACATCTGTCCGTCCCACCAGGGCGGATCGGAGAGGCTCTCTTATCATTCCATCGGCTAGAGAGGCGCATCTCTCTAGCACCAGGAGGAGGGCCTTCTCCGTGGCCGCCCCGGCCCTTTGGAACCTCCTGCCAACTGAGTTACGTCTCCAGACAGAGCTCCTGCCCTTTCGGAAGGGCCTAAAAACCTGGCTGGCAGGGCAGGTATGGGGGTCCAGGAACATGGGGTCCCATGTTGGGTGGCTGATATGATGGGACAGCCACCCCTCCCTCACACTTTTAAACTTTTAAAATCTTTTTAAACCTTTTAACCTTTTTAAATCTTTTAAATTTGTGTAAATTCATGGTTTAATTCTTTTTTAATTGACTTTTAAGTAATTTATGAACTTTAAGGTTTTAATTTATGAATTTCTGTAAGCCGCCTAGAGTCAGGTTCGCCTGATTAGGGCGGGGTAATAAATCTAAATAAAAAAAAAAAAAAGTAATAGATACAAAATAACCAGGAGTTAATACACTGTTTCTTTTAGTTACTGACCCTGTAAGATTCCTTTAGATTATTATTATTATTATTATTATTATTATTATTATTATTATTATTATTATTATTATTATTATTATTATTATTATTATTATTATTATTATTATTATTATTATTATTATTATTATTTCTATGCCGCCCAATCACACATGTGATTCAGGGCGGCTCACAACAGTACAATACACAATAAAATTACAATAAAAACATTCACAATAACATTTGCAAAAAAAAAAGTTAGTCTGAGAGCTGAATTCATTCTAAACAAATCCCATGAAAAGCCTCCACCGAGAACAACAAAGGGGACAGTCAATTAGAACTCAATTCAGCTGAGATGAACAATGAATAATCGAACAAAGGGGAAGATTATTAAACTCCCCTACAGCAAGACAGGTAAATACCTGCCATGTATTTCGCCCACCCCTCCTCTAGTTGGGAAATGCTAGTCTAAGCCATATTCAAAGCTGCAGAGAGAGTAAATAGTCTATTATTTTTAATATCTTCAGAACTGCTTGCTAGATTTTAATGCAGTTTGCCTTATTTACTTTGCACAGTCTATGGACCTTTCAGGAATTGGTTAGAATGCTGTTATTTATTGAATTTTTATGAAAGTAAGCACTAATGTTGTACCATAAGCATGCTGCGCCCTATTACATATTGATAGAAACCAATAAAAGGCAGATGTCAGAGACATGAGAAAACATGTGTGTCTTCAAAGGCACTCAGAGGCATCTGTCTCTGGGTTCACAACCATACAAGTCTCCCCAACTCTTTCTGCCAGCAGAGATTGATGGGGAAAATTGCTGACAATGGGATGAGTCTGGAGTTGCTCATCACCTGTCCTTTTGCTCTCCCCTTCTGTCCCACAGCAGGATATGACCAGTTGCCCCTAAAAGTGACTGGCCAGGTAAAATTAAGATAGATGCTAGGATTCTGTTAGTTTGTATTTTAAGTTAGAATGGCCAATAAGAGAATAGATTTTAGAATGTCCAATAGGATTTTGCTGTTTCAAACTTTTCATTTGCATTGTAACTTTTTGACCTTTGGGTGACCAAATGTTCAGATGTTGTAATGTTTTATTGCATTGTGTAAACCTTACCTAGATGTATGACCATGTATTAGAATCTCCATATCAGAACACCTTATATGACTCATGAAAAATCTGTACATGAGTCAAGAAGCAACAGTTAGGACAGGATACGGAACAATGGAGTGGCTTGGAATAGGAAAAGGAGTAAGACAAGGGTGCATTTTGTCACCCTGCTTATTTAACTTATATACAGATCACATAATGTGCAATGCAGAGATGGACGAATCACAAGTTGAAATCAAAATTGCTGGGGGAAACACCAACAATTTGAGATATGCAGATGATACCACCCTAATAGCAGAAAGTGAGGAGGACCTAAAGAATCTCCTGATTAAGTTGAAAGAAGAAAGTGAAAAAGCTGGCTTGAGACTCAATATCAAGAAAAGCAAGATAATGGCAACAGGCCCTATCAGTCCCTGGAAAATAGGTGGGTAAGAAGTAGAAGCAGTGACAGATTTTACTTTTTTGGGATACAAGATCACTGCAGATGGTGATTCCAGCCAAGAAATAAAAAGGCAACTAATTCTTGGGAGACAAGCTATGAGAAACTTGCAGAACATAGTTAAAAGTAGAGACATCACCGGGTACTGCATGATGGAATGAGCTCCTGTTTCTGTACCAGCTCCTGTCAACGTAGCAGTTAAAAAGCAAGAAGTTGCAAGTAGATAAATAGGGAACACTTTAGTGGGAAGGCAAATAGCATTCTGTGCACTTCAATTTTGTGACATGCCTGACACATATCCACAGAAACTTCTACAGACACAATAGTCTGCATAGTCAAAGCAATGGTATTTCCAGTAGTAATGTATGGTTGTGAGAGCTGGACCATAAGGAAAGCTGAGCACAGAATAATAGATGCCTTTGAAATGTGGAGTTAGATGAGAGTTTTGAGAGTCCCCTGGACAGCGAGGAGAACAAATAGGTCAATCTTAGAAGAAATCAACCCTGACTGCTCCTTAGAAGGTCAAATAATAAAGATGAAGCTAAAGTACTTTGGACATCAAATGAGAAGATTCACTTGAGAAAGCCTTGATGCTTGGAAAGGCCGAGGGCAAAAGAAGAAGGGGGCGGCCAAAAATGAGATGGCTAGATGGTATTGTAGACACAATGGGCACAGAGCTGAGCAAGTTGAGGATGGTGGAGGACAGAAGTGCCTGGTGGACAGTAGTCCATGGGGTAGCAAAGGGTCAGAATCGACTGCAACTGAACAACAACAACAACAAAAAATAACTCTCAAGTGATTCGGAGGCACAGAACAACAAATACAGTATACCAATTGATGCAGCTACGTAACATGAATACAAGTTGAAAATATAGCACTGAAGCACTTTAGTGCTAGACAATTAAAGCTGAGAGTGTAACTCTCAATTCATCCAGTGAACTTTCTTTTTGAAATAACAAAAAGGAGGGAAAGTGACTTGCCATCTGTAAGATCCCTTTGCTATGCTGTATGGTCCACCTTCAACCATATGTACTTACCCTTGAAATTCTGGATAATATTTATGAGGTTTTGGACAACCCTTTATTAGAGTTTGGGAGGGGGGATATTAGATTTTTAGATTACAATCTCCAGAAGTCCCCAGCCTATTATTTTTTCAGGCTACAAGTCCTAAGATCCCATTCAGAATGGCCATATACAGTAATACCTCGGATAACGCTAAGACTTGGTTCCACAAGTCTTGGTGTTATCCGATTTTTAGTGTTATCCGATGCATGTTAAAATCCTATGGGATGGATAAAGCTCCATAGAGATACATTGTAACCGCACAGGCTTTAGCGGTTGTTATCCGATCCATCCCATAGGACCTTAACGTTATTCGATCCAATTCTCCTCCCCAGATTACTTAACGTTATGCGATTTTAGCGTTATCCGAGGTAAACGTTATCTGAGGTATTACTGCAAAAGCAATTGACTATGTAGCCTGGGACACCCCCACCCACCCCGGGAAACATAGTGCAACCAAAAAAAAAGTATAAGATGTATCAGCTCCACTGTTTTGCCAGAACATCATCGGGATATATCTTTGTGGTTGTTCAGTTGCACAGTTGAGTCTGATGTTTTGCAACACCATGGACCACAGCATGCCAGGCTCTTCTATCATCTACCATCCCCCGTAGTCCCCCCTCCCGAATCTATGCCCATTGCGTCAACAATGCCATCTAGCCATCTCATCCTCTGCCGTCCCCTTCTCCTTTTGCATTCGATCTTTGCCAGCATCAGGGCTTTCTCCAGTTAGTCCCCTCTTCTCATTTGATGGCCAAACTATTTGTGCATCAGCTTCAGAATTTGTCCTTCCAAAGAACAATCAGGGTTGATTTCCTTTAGGATTGACTTGGTTGATCTCCTTGCAGTCCAGGGGACTCTCAAAGGTCTTCTCCAGCACCACAATTCAAAGGTGTTTGTTCTTCTGGAATATATCTTTACGGAAAGTGACTATGAAAATGCTAGAGATGTCAATGTCTGGGTTAAGTTATCACCCAGTCTCCAGGCTCAATGGATATCCCTGGAACACAATGCTGATTGTTGCTTGGAGAATAGGCAGCCTTTCACCATCATACAGAGAGAAAGAAATGGCCTTGATTTAGATGAAACTAATTCCCAAAGCAATAGTGCTCAGTGCTCTTTGCTATTTCCCTTTTGTGTGAGTTGAATATGTTTCAGTCTCCTGTTTCTTGTTGGTCCAGTTTTTCTGCCTTGGTACAGCTGAATATTTGAGCTGTGACAGGCCCGGACATTGACGTACCTCCATGAGTCATATGCTTTCTATCTTCTTAACAAATACTGACACTCAAGATACTCAGTATTTTCCATCAGAGAAATAGAAAATGGTTCAGCATTACCTACTCTGGCCACTCAGAGATTGCTTTAAAGTTGAATAGTACTGCAGGACGGAATGAGCTCCCATCTTTGTCCCAGCTCCTGCCAACCTAGCAGTTCGAACGCAAGAAATTGCAAGTAGATAAATAGGGACCAAATTGGTGGGAAGGTAACAGCGTTCCATGCACTCCAGTGTCTAGCCATGCCTGCCACATGACCACAGAAACATCTGCAGAAGCAGACAGCGCTGGCTCTTCGGCTTTGAAACAGATATGAGCACTGAACCCTAGAGTCGGATATGACTGGCTTTCGAGCAAGGGAAATCTTTACCTTTACATTAAATCTGTCAAACCATGTGTCTCAGTAAATTGGTGTTCAATAACTTGCCTTGAACTAAAGTGTGATTCATACTTAGCAGCTGGGGTTATTTCCGCAGTGGAGAATTATTGTTTTTGTATAAAACTTGACCATAATTTTCTTTAATAGCTGCTAGGATGCAGATCTCCAAGTGTTTCAGAAAACACAAAGGAAAAGCAAGGGGGGACATTTCTCAATGGTACCCAAAAAATTGCAAAATGGAATGGGAAGGCTTCATCTTACTGTCAAACTTTCACAGCAACGCCACATACTTTGTGGTATGACACAGAATATGTATCTGAATAAGCCCTGGTTTCCATTCATATGGTAACAGGGGTCCTTCCTTGCAGTTTCTTATTCAGCCTCACAGCCCTTTTTGCAAGCATATGATGTCTCATCACAGTATTCAAGGACAGGCAATCTGAGGTATGTTCTCATATGTTGACAACTCAAGGTCCCATCATCCTAAGCCAGCGAGGCTAATGGCTGGAAATAGAGGGAGATGGAATCTAGAGGGGCACAGATACTTCACGTTGGTTATTCCAGCTTGCTTTAGGCTTTCAGATGGAAGGAGTCCATTTGAGGGGAGAACCCAAAGTTCGAATTGGACCAAGGTATAAATCAGTAGTGAAGTGGACCTGCAAATGTATGCCTTCAATGGGTGCTGAATCATAAAACATGAAATTACAGAATTAATATTTCTGTTCTTGTTTGTGATTTGGCAATACAATTTATTCCTGATATTACAATAGTGAACCTCTTCAAATGTATAATCTTTAAGCCAGGGGTTCCCAACCTTTTTCAAGCTGGGGGCCGGGACACATCCTCTCAGTCAGCTTCGAGGGCTGGATGGCCATTTTGCCCTGCCTGCCCAATGGGGGTGACCATTTTGTCCCAACAGTTTCAAAGGGGTGGGCCATTTTGTTTCTCAAATGCCCTTGGAGGGGTGAGGGGATCACATGAAATGACACCATGGGCCAGATTCGACCCACGGGCCTTAGGCTGGGAATCCCTGCTTTAAGTTTTAGTTACATTAGTGTTAAAGTATATGCTTCATTGTGTTACTGTAATACTTACTATTGATGGAACTATTTTTGTTTGTACTGTATATGTTTACTTCCAAATATGTGCACTGTGCACGCGTGCATGCACACACACACACGCATGCAACTCACACTCACTCACACACACATTTATAACAGTACAAGCAGTACACTAGTCATTATTGTGCTCTTAAAATATACCATAAATGATAAATATAGTAGCAGAATGCTTGTAAGCATGTGAGTGCTTTACAAAAGGGAAAGCTCTTTGTTTCAATCATGGCAGGACTCAGGTTTTTTGACAGAACGTCTGATGGGGCGTAAGATACAAAAGGCTGAGAACCCTCATCTTGGAGGATAAAACCAATTAGTACTTCCATTCCATAAATCAAAAGAGTGGAACAATCTGAAAAGTGCCAAATTACATCTAGTGACTGCAAATCAGGGGGATCACCAGTAAAGTCATATGGACTTCTAAAAAAGCAAATCATCATTATATGTGTCCAGACATTAGAAATAGCCTGTAATTAGCAGGAGAAATTATCTTGCTAATAAAAATATCCGAGTTTCACAACTGTAATTTCTCTCACTCCAGAAGTTTGCAAATTAGCTTGCCTTGTTTGGTAATTAGTCTTCAATATTTAAGGATAGGATTCCTTTCAAATCTATTTTCACAGCTCTGAAAAGAAAGACCCTGCCTCAATTGTACCTCTAATTACAGTCTCTCTTCTTCTGCTTCTGTCCAGAGCTTAATAAGTAGTTGGCACAAGCATGGGAAAGACTTTGGATGGGGAACAGATGGCCCTCCAGCTGTGCTGGAATTATGCTACAATTCTAAGCACAAAATGGCAGTTCATTGTCCAGCTATAAGGGGTGCCTCATCTAGCCATTTCAGGCTGAGAGGTCTTCCTATTTGGGTCATTCGCCACCTCTACTCATCAGTCCTCACTCTTTGCTAGTCTGGTTAGAGGATGGCAAGTTTTTAAAGAGTTATGCATTTCCCACTTTTACACTAAATTTTTGTAAGTATGAAAACAACTGGGAACAGAGCACCCCTGCCTTTTAATCAAGATTACTCTGTTATCTGCCCTCCAAAAATCAGATACTTTTAATATGATTTTAAAAAATCTGGTCAGGTGCAGTCTTCATCTCACCCCCAGGCAAAGGGTGTGTTTGTTTGTGTGTGTGTGCATGTGTGTGTGCATGTGTGTGTTGTGCAAAGGTGCAGTGGGAGGACTCTCTTCTTTGTACAATTCAAGCTGCTATAGAGAGAGAGATCCTCGTTCACTTCCCGAGGTGTTACCAAGCACAGCTGTCTCCTGCTCTCTTGCCCCACTGGGAGACAGAGTCATCATTATCAGGGATTTATTCATTCATTATTCACCAGAGGGATTGTGAAAGCCTCCTGGCCCATCTGTGGTGCAGAGTGTGTGTCAGGGGAGATAAACTGCTAGTAAATTATTCAGAGATTGCTCAGTTGCCCCCATGCTGGTCAATAGGCAGAGAAGGGGCCCAAGAGACTGAAATGATTTTCTGTCAAACTGGAGCCTTCTCTCACTCACTCTTTCCCCTCTAGGTCTTATCAGTCTTCCTTCTCTCCACTAGCATTGCCAGGTCAGCAGCATCTGTTGTGATTGCAGTGTCAGATGATTGGGCATGACCTAATGAAACAATTGCAGTGTGGGTTGTGTGTGTGACAGATAATGGTGAGACTCTATACTGAATATAAAGGCAAAAACTATGATGTGGTTTTCAGCAGTAGCACCATCTCCAAATTGTACAAGATCAACTTTTTTTAAAAAAAAAGCAGAGATGTATAAGGATTTTGAAAAGGCATATCTTGAAACCACGAGAGGAAAACCCCACATTTTGATGGGCTTACTGGTTAAGATGCTGAACTTGATGACTAGAAGGTCAGCAGGTCAGCAATTTGAGACCCAAGTACAGCACAAGGGAGTGAACTTCCATCTCTGTCCCAGCTCATGCCAACATAGCAGTTCAAAAGCAAAACATTGCAAGTTGATAAATAGGTACCTCTTTGGTACCTGCAATTTCAGGCCCAAAAACTGACATCTATGGAAAAACCCATAGCCAATATCTCAGGGGAAAACCCTTGGATTTGACAACCCTATTCTCTGTATGGGATGCAAGATGCTGTGCCTCTCAGTAGACAAAGAAATCATTGGCTTCTGAGCACAATTTTTATCATGAGATAAGAGGGAGTCATGACTACTGGAAAACCTACTCATTCCCCTTCTTTCCAGAGTAATGATTTTCCCCTTAAGCTTCAAGTTCCTTTTGTATGAAATGTTAAAAATATATGAATGTGATTCAATTTCTCCAAAACAATCTGCTGTGGAATTCTCTATTTGCCTGGCAAAATTCAATAGGAGCAGTTAATGTTCCTAAAATAGAGAGAATGTATTGTACCTGCATGTCATACAGGTGTTACAAAAGTGGAGTGTCTCAGAGAAGGGGGAAAAGAACGAGACCCCCTAATCTAGAGCTAACATGGCTGAGCATGCATGGTTTGAAATTTATTTATTTTATTTATTTATATTTCATATGTATATCCTGCCCTACTTGCCAAAGCAACTCAGGGCAGCTAACACAATTGGAGAACAACAATCCAACAAGTTCATCCATAAACATAGCTAAACCTATAAAAATTCACAAGATTAAAAAAATTTACAAAAGTTAAAAAGAAAAAATCATTAACATTCATTAAATGATTAAAAAAAGGGAGGGGAATCCAAGTTAGAGTCTCGGGAAGGTGTGGTAAGGACCTCAAGTCCATCCTTCTTCCATGTCTAGGCAAGACATGAAACTGCCAAAATGAAGGCACCTGATACAGTCTCAAAATGTGTGGGACTAATTGAACTGATTGGCGTATGTGCCAAAACCACCCAAAAGAGCATGATATGTGTCCGTGTTATTTAACATCTATGTAAAGATTCAGGATGGAGGGTTTTCATCTGGAGACAGAGGCGTAGCTACCGCCGTATCAGCCGTATCAATTATACGGGGGCCCCGGGCTACGGGGGCCCCCAACGGCAAAAAATAAAATTAAAAATAAAAAAGACCAAAAATTTACTGCGCATGCGCAGAAACTCAATCTGATGCATTGCGCATGTGTCAGATTGAGTTTCTGAGCATGCGCACTTTATTGGAGCCATTTTTGGCTCCAATTTTTTTAAAAAAGCCGGAGTCGGAGAGTCGGAGTCGGAGCTGCAGCTTTTAAGCAGCGAGGCAGCCCCGACTCCGAGGCCCTCCCCCCGGTCGCCGCGGGGGCTCCCTGCCTGCGCCAGCCCGGGCGGCGCTCTCCACGGTCGCTGCTGGGGTGGGAGTCCACCAGATGCAGGACCAGCTCGCGGGCGCGCCCCGTCCTGCGGCAGGCGGCAGGTCACCTGGAGCGCGCCTGGAGCTGACCTACCGCGCGCGCCTGGAACTCACCTGCCGCGCGCGCCTGGAGCTCACCTGCCGCCTGCGTGCGGGATGGGGCGCGCGAGCTGGTCCTGCAGCTGGTGGACTCCCACCCCAGCGTCGAGGTGGAGAGCCCCGCCCGGGCTGGCGCAGCCTGCCAGGGAGCCCCCGCGGCAACCGGGGGGAGGGCCTCGGGGCTGCCTCACTTCGCCCGCTCGCCTTCCACAACTGCCCCTTGCCTTCGCCGTGCGCGGCGAGGGAGCGATCGGCACCAGTGGCGGCGCGGCGGCGGTGACAGCAGAGGCGGAGGAAGAAGAGGCCCCAGGATTAAGGTAAGTGAGGTTTTTGTGTTTCGGGTGGGTGGGTGGGTGGGTTGAGGTGTGTGTGGTTTTTTTTTTTTTTTTACATTTTAATTCTATTTTATTTATTTTATTTTTATTTATTTTATTTTTATTTTTGGCCCCGCCCATGACGTCATGACGTCATGACGTTGGCTCCCCCCATGACGTCATGATGTCATGACGTTAGCTCCGCCCCACATCTAAAGGGCCCCCAAACAATTTTTATACGGGGCCCCGGCAAGGTAAGCTACGCTTCTGTCTGGAGATTTGGAATTCAGCGTCACCAATACACTGGTGACAGACAACTCTATCGCTCCTTTAAATCTTCTATAATGGATGCCATAAGACACGTAGACAATTGACTGGCCTCGATATTGGATTGGACAAAAACAAACAAGTTGAAACTAAACCCTGATAAAGTAGAAGTCCTGGTGCTGGAACTATTGCTTGGAGAACTGCCTCCAATTCTTGCCAAAAGTTCAGATTTGAATGCAGTAAAAAGCATTGTTGGCTAATCTTTCTCACACTGGGTCAGGTAAAAGGAACTGCAGAATAAATACACCAAAAGGTGCCTTCATTTTGGCAGTTTTATGTTTGGCCTAGACGTGGAAGAAGAAGAAGAAGAAATAGGAATGGTTTGATGTTATCCTAACTGATCAGGTACCACTTGCCTCCTGAGGAACCTTGCTGTCCTGATAGGCCTTCAAAGATTGGAATAACTTATGAGGCTTCATGTGCTTTGCAAAGACAAGTGAAGACAGTTATATACTAGCTTGGCTGTGAAATATTTGAACCCCAGATGTGAAATCTTGCAGTATTCTTTTCTTGTTTTAAACACCTAAACACTAATTTAGTAACACATGTGTGTAAATGGATTTGTGGTCAGAGACACATCAGGGGAGAAACCCTGACATAAATTCCTTACATTCTGAGTAATGGTGAGCAGCAAAGAAAGTGATGTCATGGATTGAGAAGGATAACAGAGTCCAGCCGATATGAAAGCTCTTAACACTTATTGCTGTAATTTTCTTTACCTTTGTTTAAAGTGCTGACTGAAACTGTAGTTGCAGGCAGTTTCTCCATCAACACTATACACAAAGCAAAGGGGGGGGGGGAGGAGGAGTAATTTGATTAAAGGGATTCAGCACATCAGCCATGGTCTATCACAGTGTTCCCCAACCTTTGGTTTTTGGACTCCAATTCCCAGAAACCTAAGTCAATTCCCCAAAGCACTAATCAGCCAATGTACTGACTTAGGATTGTGGGAATGTAAGACCCTACATGGAGCATGGGCCTGATGTTGGGAACCACTGGTGTAGCGCAAGCAAAATAATGATAATTCCACTTCCTCTGAAAAGTGTTCAATTTGCCAAGATCTGGAAGTGGCTCACCTGTTAAACCACTTCACAATACGTACCAGAAATAGGGTTGCTTGAAGTCAGTATGTCAGGATCACACTAAATGGCATGGGATACACGGGAAAGTCTCCTTGAATATTGTGATATTTTTGGACCACAATTGGGCATACCCTGGGCAACAGCAACTTTATTTTGCCAGCTAATCTTTCTCACACTAGGTCAGACAAAAGGAACCATGGAATGATTTCACCAAAGGTGGCTTCATTTTGGCAGTTTGCCATCTGACCTAGACATGGAAGAAGAAGAACCAAAGAGCATATTGTTTTCCCCTCAACCTCAGGCAATTCTATTTAGACAGCACCAGCTTACACCAAAAAGGGCCCAGTTTGGTTACATCTGATCTAGGACTTCTTAACTTCCTTTTGGAAGTAAATCAATGGGTATTGGATTCCCACTCATATGAGCAAAGGTGAGAAATGGCAGCACAGTATTCAGATCAGTCCATTCTCCTCCTTCTTAAGCCCGTCATGGAGCCCAGGGACTTTATTCAGTGCTTGTTACAGTAAGCACACAAAAAGAGTCAGGCTGCAGGATCTCTTGCTCCAGAGGGATATGTGGGATGAAAAAGGGGCTGTTGTCCTGTTTGTCATTGCAAGAATGCTGCCTCCGTATGTAAAAACACTTCTTGCAGGCAAACTAGAGAGTCCTGGATGATAATTTTGTTTGGTATACACCTCCACGTTATACTTTCCATTTTTTATTATAAATTGAGGGGTGGTGGAATACTTTGTTGTTGTTGTTGTTGTTGTTGTTGTTGTTGTTGTTGTTGTTGTTGTTGTTGTTGTTGTTGTTGTTGTTGTTGTTGTTGTTGTTGTTGTTGTGAGTGGTTAGCTCTCATGAATCTGGTTTTGAATCCTTGGAGTGGTCCAACAAGTTTGCCAGTGGCAATGAGTCTATACTGGGAATAGTGATACTGACTGGATCCAGCCAGAGCACGTGACCAAAATTTTCACCTAGTTAGTTTCTGCAAAGATGTAGCCATCACTTTTGGCATTCCAAGTCACTGGCATCCTATCCTGTCATCTCCCCTGTGACACATGACTGTAAAACTATTGCCACCCCCCAGAAGAAAGAGGAAGGGAATTTAGTGCAGGGCTTACCAACCTTTTGAAGCTGGGAGCCAGGTCACACTCTCTCAGTCAGCTTCAAGGGCCAGATGGCCATTTTGCCCTGTGTGCAGGATGGGGGTGGTGGTGGTGGTGGCTGCCATTTTGTCCCAACAGCTTCAAATGGGTGGCCATTTTGTTTCTTGAATGCCCTTGAAGGAGTGTGGGCCACATGAAATGTTGGCAGGGGCAGGATCCAAACCGTGGGCCTTAGGCTGGGAACCCCTCATTTAGTGCCACTCCAAGAAAGAGGAAGGAATTACTGTACAGGCATTTCGGGGGGGGGGGATGAGGTGTTGTCATTCATTTCCCTAACATTCCTCAGTGGATTCATTTCTTGATTTCTGTGCCCTCTAAATTGTGGGTTTCCCCCCTGGTTAGAGCCATTGGTTTTCAATATGAAATTTCAAAATCTGCAGTCACCATCCTCTCCACCCACTCCGGAAATGTGAAAGAACCTCAGATAATAAAAAGTTCAAATGTTGGAGGAAGTCGGGCTGATACAATTCTTCCAGTGCTATTCCCAGCTGTTAAATGTCTGACATTTGCTGTGTCCCTTCAGTGAACACTTGCTCCCCACCCTCTCCCATTACCAACCCACTGGAGTACCTGACTTAATTCCAGAGGGTGGCTTCCCTCCCCAACTCTTTCTCCTAACTCTGAACCCTAGTTCATCCTTCCTTACAGAAGCTGGCAATCCTGCCTAACTAAGGCGTCCTCAGCCACCTACCCGGAATGGACTGCAGAGATTTTGATGTGGGGGAGAGAAAGATGGATGAGACATGACCTAATCTGTCTTTTTCAGCGATGACCTTCACATCTTCAAATGCAAACGAGAAACCAGAGAGCGCTAATAATACTCAGCTAGGCCCCTGCTGGAGTAAACAGTCCTCTGCCCCTGGCCAGTGGGGGAAACAAGGGGCTCGAATGACACCCGCCTGGAGCCAGTGGAGAGAGCCAAGAATGTGTCACCCAGAACGGATATATTGTTACTGGGGAGCTGTGTGTTGCATGCAAATTGCCCATATTTCCTCTCTCTTCCACCTCAGCTGCTGAGCAGTGACCTATTTGCTGTAGAGGAGAAGTGTGTGTGTGTGTGTGTGGAGGGGGGAATCTACCTCCCCACAAGACTGTCTAATTTGGAAACACTCTCTACTTAAAAATCATTGCTGATGGGAGCTGAAGCCCAACGACACCTGGAGTTCTGCACGGACCACCTTAAAAAAAGAGCTCAACAAGGTTATGGACGTTAGGACAAATCCACAGAAACTACGTTGGCACTTTATGATCAAGAGCAGCGTTACCCCTAAGTGTTGGTTGTGGCTTTTGCAGTGGCAAGGAGATGGCCACTGCAGGAAGCCAGATACTGTGAGATAGACTTTTAGTCTGAACCTGCTGTAACTTGGAAAAGTTTCTTCTTTGGGCTGTGACCTTCAGAATGCTTTAGCCAGCACAGCTAGTTACAAGATGCTGGGAATTGTAATGCCCAAAGGCAACTGTTCCAGAATCTAGGTCCGTGTTGCTGAACCTTGGCACTCCAGATGTTCTTGGACGTCAGTTCCCAAAAGTCCAAGCACCCTGTGAATCCACACAAATGGTACTGCAATTCATCTAGCCCGCACTGCCCTTATCGCTCCAGGAAGCAGAAGTAAAATGTGCCCATTCCAGGAGTGACAAGCGCAGCGTGAGCAGGATGAATCACAGTAAACCCATTCATGTGGATTCATAGGGTGCTTGGGCTTCTGGGAATTGAAGTCCAAGAACATCTGGAATGCCAAGGTTCTCCATCATGGCTCTAGGTTCTTCATGGACTCTTTATATGATTTAGTCCCTATAGGCTTGCCAATTGACAATTCCCAAAATTCCTTAGCATTTTAGTCCCTTTTGTAAGCAGGATCATTAATATCCAATCTGCAAACTTTTCATTATGCATTTGATAAATTTATCACCCATCTGTCAAAGTCTTGGGTCTCTTGGCAAATGATAAAAATCCAAAAGGATCAGATAACAAAAACCACTGAAATAACACATAGCCAATTCTAGAGTTTTCTAGTCTAAAGTACAGTACGCAAAAGTGGTTGACCATTCCCTTCTTCTGAGACTGCATTGGGACCATGCAGCCTACCCAAGGCCATTCCAGCTGGATCTTCCTTTGTAAGGCACAGTGGAGAAGCATCATCATCATCATCATCATCATCATCATCATCATCATCATCATCATCATCATCATCATCATCATCATCATTATTATTATTATTATTATTATTATTATTATTATTATTATTATTATTATTATTATTATATGCCGCCCCAATTGCTTATAGCAACTCTGGGTGGCTCACAATGAAACAATACATCACAGTTACAATATCAAATAACAAAGTATCAAAAACAAGAACATTTCAAGGAATCCCCAATCAAAGTTACAAAATGACCGGGAGTCACAACGAAACAATATATCACAGCTACAAATATCATATAACAAAACATCAGATAACAAAACAATTACAAAATACTATATTGATACATCATACAAACATTTCAAAAATACACAAACAGAGCATCAACACAACGATATTCCGGCCTCTGCACCCCATGGTGAACTCCTGCCATGTGCAGCTGCATCGGCCCTCTGAGCCTTGGTCCCAGGGCGAGGGCCATGACACCGGAGCAGGTGGAGGTCTCGGCATCTGGTGGTGCAACAACCTCCCCACCCCCTCTGCACGGGAGTCCCAGGGAGGGCGGTGGAGTCCTGCCACCATAGTGACTTTTGAGCCCTGGTCCCAGACTGGCCCGGGGAGCTCCTGGCAGTGTCGGCAGGTGTCATCGGCGGGCTGATTGTATCCAGGGTGTCACCAGTACTCTTATGCTCATGTACCCAAGTACTTGTCACAATACACTGTTCAACTGTAAATGGGTTTAAATCAGCCATATTTCTGTGGAAAAAAAGGTGGGAAATATAATACATATGGATGGGTAGGGACTTACGGACCACCCTGTATTTAAATTCTTTCCTTGATAATCTCATTCCTGATTTTATCCCTTCCAGTCACTCCAGTAGCCTTCCTCAGACATCTCATTTCCATTTCTCTTATTAATTATAATTTCATTCTAACGCTAAAACTACCACTTCTAAGTCTAGAGTGGCAGATTTTTTTGACACTAATATGTAAGTACACATGGGATCAAAGCTGTGACCCAGACTCCATCATTTTAAAAAAAAATTGTTCTGAAGTAGTCTTCAGTAAACCACTCAGCTTCAGTCTCTCTTCCCATTTAGTGTTGGCATTATAATGGCATGCCGTATAATGTTGTTGTAAGCATGACATGCAACATCAAGGATTTCAAACGGATTCTACAAATTGATCAGGATTAAGCTTTTAAAGCCATGTTAATGTTGCTGATGTACAATGTGCTGACAACTTTAGCAACACAGACACATGCTTACAATAAAAATAGCTGTTCCACTAGCAATGTTAACTCAGAACATTTCTGTGTCTGCCACCCCAGAGACTTACATGTTAGCAAATCTTCATGGTAATAAAAAGCATTGTTTTCCTTCTCTTTAAACACATCAGCGAAAGCAAATGCACCTTGATTTAAAGCCAGCTCTAAGTGATCTTTGCTTTATGTTTTGTCTTGATTCATTACAATTACCCATCTGGACCCTCAACCCTTGCCATCTTGCTTTTCAAACTATGATACAATCACCTTGACTGGAGCCAGTATTCATATTGGAAAAGATTAAACCATTGATTTTCTGTCAGTCTAGTTCAGGCTGCCCTGTTGCCACTCTCCCAATTCCTCATTTGACTGGGAGCCATAGCTGGAGTGTCTCTACTGCTTCAGTCTTCCCAGTTTCCCCACAGTAGATATTATATGGATTCAGATGCTCATAAACCTGCCTTTAGACATGCCTTTAGACATCATATGGTTCTTTACATAAAACAACCTCAATGTTCATCCACGTCCCCTCTTTCCATCAACCGAGCCTACAAGACATTTTCAAGATTTCATTTCCAGATATTAGGAAGTTCAGATAAGTCTCCTCTCTGAACTTCCTAAAATGTGGTTCATCTTATCTATCATTTGTCTAAAACAAGACCATTTTAAACAAAATTATTATGAAGCTGACCTTTGCTCCCTGAAATGCTTGTTAACCATAGTTTAAGACTCGGACATAAAACAATTTTAAAAGTATCTGATAATAATTTTATTCTGAATTGGTAATCAAGAACAATTAGTTTTACAGAAATACAGCTCAGTGGTTGACTTTCACATCAAACAGATACAGAGGTTTGTCCAATAACAATAATTTCTTCTTGAACTCGGAAGAAGCTAGCATTTGTTTTCATTGATCCATAATAAGTTAAAAAGCTTGGAATATGTAAAGCATGTAAAAATGCAAAGAAGGTTATCTGAAATGAATCAAGAAATAGAAATCATACAAGTGGGATGTGCCACAAAATGTTGCCATCTGGAGCTGCACTCTGCTTTTGCACAAGAGAGAACTTCTTTCTATTCTCACATGCTAGGTTTTCCATTCATCTGTCAACAGTCACTTAGCACTCTGTGGCCACATGGAACAGCCAGTCTCTCACTTAGCTATTTCTGGAGAGATCCCCCTTAAAAAAACTTTTTCCTGCAAACCTTGGAGATCCCCAAAGCTTACTGTTAAGTCCATGTTTGTATGTGGGTGGTGCTATTTTGGCTAATGAAGCAACAGTCCTCACAATGGAAAGAGATGGAATGATTCAGCAATTCTAGTGTCCTCTGAAGGCATTGCTCCGTGCACATCTCCAGGTCCAGATGGGATAGAAACTTCCTTGAAAACACACACAACATGAGAACAGATTTTTAGGCAACAGAACTCTGAGACTGGCCCACTTTCCTGTAGCCCTACAGAACTATAACATGTTAAAAATCCTGCCTACTGTACCCTGTTGGATCAAGGACAAAAAGAAACTCGGCTGTTAGGAGAAAAACGTAGGGTTCCAGGCCAACCTAGCCACACCACACTTCTTAGAAATCAACCACTGTGAAAAGTTAATGAGTCCAGAAAGGGAAGGAGGTGGCTGGCAAATCATTAAAAGGCTTCAAGGCCACAACACAGGGGGAAACCTCTCTCACACACAAGCCTGGTTCTTTCAGTCTTTCCTCACAGGATTTGGCTTCCAGTCCTCTAATCATGTTCCTTGCCCTCCTCTGAACTTCTTCCAGTTTGTTGGAATTCTTCTTAAGTATGACGTACTCTAGATGTGGCCAAACTAGTGCCAAATAGAAGAAGAGAGCACCTCATGAGTTTTAGAGACTATACTTCTGCTAACACAGCCTAAAACAGCATATGCCTCTTTTCTGGGCACATCACACTGCTGGCTCATATTCAGCTTGTTGTCTACAACACTTCCAAGACCCTTTTCACTCATGGTATTAGTGAACCTAGTATTCCCCCACCCCTCATGTAATTGTGCATTTGTCTCCGCCTCCCCAGGTGTAGAACCTTGCATTGATCCCAGATCTTTTAGAATTCTGCTCCTGTCCTCCAAGGTATTATCCATTCCCCCAATTTTGTGTCATCCGCAAATTTGATAGGTATTCCCTGCTGTAACTGAAGCTCATTGGATCCCATTGACACAGCAGAGAGCAAGTCTTTCCCCCATTCTGTGTGATAGACTTTCAGGTATTTGATGAATGCTCTCACATTCCTCCTTAGTCTCACTGCCATGCTAGAGGAGACTCTGAGGCATCTAGCCTGTCATTCTGCCTCCAATGGTGCTAGACATCCCTATGACTTGCTGGTGAAAACTTATATCTCTCTGTTGTTTCACTTTAGTCCACATTCAGCCCTTGTCTATTCTCTTTGCAGACCACGAACCAAAGGTTCTTACCCAGTATTTTCTGCTGCCCTGCAGATCAACTGGGTAGCCCAGTGCTGTTCCTGGCAATGCCAGGACCATGGTCTTACCTGCAATTGCTGATAATAAGGTTTTTAAGGTAAATGACTTTTACCTTTAATTTAAGGAGTAATTACCAGTTCCATGAGGGACTGTGGTGACTCAAGTGGTTAAGATGCTGAACTCGCTGACTAGAAAGTCAGAGTTCAATTCCTGGGTACTGCATGATGGAGTCAGCTCCCATCTCTGTCCCAGCTCCTGCCAACTTAGCAGTTCAAAAGCAAGAAATTGCAGGTAGGTAAAAAGGGACCACTTCAGTGGGAAGGTAAACAGTGTTCTGTGCACTCCTGTATCTAGTCATGCCTGCCGCATGTCCACAGAAATGTCTGCAGACGCAGACAGCGCTGGCTCTTTGGCTATAAACAGAGATGAGCACTAAACCCAGATATGACTGACTTTCAAGCAAGGGAAACCTTTACCTTTACCTTTACCTTTACCTTTACCTTTACCTTTACCTTTACCTTTACCTTTACCTTTACCTTTACCTTTACCTTTACCTTTACCTTTACCTTTACCTTTATCTACCAGTTCTACTCCTCCAAATTAGTTTCCATGGCCAAGCAAGAATTTGAACCCCGGTCTCTTTACTCCTTGTCTATCACTCTATTCAGTACACTAAACAGGTGTCTTTGAGATCACCTCAGGTATCTTCTGCCTTAGCACCTAATTAGTGACACACTAGCAGACTCTAAGTGGCCATTTCAGTAGCAATCGCACCTCTCTATACCACCCCATAGTGCTTAGTGCACTCTCTGGGTGGTTCACAATGTGATTAGCATTTTGCCCCCAAACCTGCTGGGTATTTATTTTACTGAGGATGAAATGATGGAAGGCTGAGTATTTAAATATCTAAACATATTTACGACAATTTCTAAGGTGTTTATCCTTTGAATTTGCCACAATTGGGGTACACAGAAGATGCTTCCCTGAAGACTGTACTGTATTTATTAATCAGGTGTACCCCAGGCAACATTGAGGGAAACACCAATGGCTGAATCTTTCACTACCAAACCTTGGGCTTGAATAAATGAATGAATTAGGTACATCAGTGAGCCTGCCTCTTCTTAGATTATAAGCCATTTCCTATGGCTTTACCAGATCAGAAGAACCAATTCCTGTGTCTTGCTGCATATATACCATAAAGTTATCCAGAGGCTCAGGAGCCCAAGTGTGAGTATGGAATGCAATAAATCTGTTTCATTTGCTGGTCTGCTGATTACTTTTGACCAACAACAAAGCCAAGAAGAGCGCTTAGTACACTAAGCACTATGGGGAGGTATATAAGTGTGATTGCTTTGCACTCTCTGGGTAATTAGGTAATTAGCATTTTGCCCCCAATCATTTTACCCAACTTGGGAAGGAGGGAAGGCTGGTTCAACCTTGAGTCCCATTAGGATGGCACTCACAACGTCAGCACTTTTTGCCTGCAATACAGCATTATTGTTGTAAACTCCACCCCAATCCCTTATATTGCAATCCAGGAAACATTTTCCCCTACAACTTTGCTCCCCTTTGGTCTATGTAAATCCCTCTTACCTGTTTTTCTTCTCTAGATGCTCCTTAACATTTAATATAGTCCTCTTGGAGTATTTTCTCATAGATATTTTTTGAAGGGAGATGAGAAGTTTCAAAACTGTCTTGCTTAGAGATTTCAAATTTACCTAGACAGATTGCTGTTCATGAATTTAGATGTAATTCTCAGATGCTGGCTTTTTCATTCCCCCTCTCACCAACCCATACATTTCTGCATGTACTGAATGGATATAATCCAGGCTTGCCTCAAAGACAACCCCCTTTCCAAGCAGCTTTGGCCAGGGATGATATAACAACTGTTTCTACACACCTCTCATAGAGAGACAACTGTACAGGGGACAGTTGTAAAGAAGTGACTTCTCTTGTGAGTGACAACTGCTGTTGAATGGGAAACAGGTGGGGAGGGGGATGCAAGGGGAGGAGGGAAGAGGAAATCTTCTTCAAGATGACCTGTAAAGAAAATGCAGATTTATGACTATCCCTTTATTATTAGCATCTCCCATTCCTTCCCCTGGCAAGGCCGTGTTCATGGTCAATGGGTACTTCAAAGCATCAGCATCCACCCTGTACTTCTCTATTTCTATCTCTCACATGCTGAAAGAGCAAAGTGCAACTGAGGGATTCAGTCTTCCAAGCCTAGGGCTTGTAGCACTTAAAGTCTAGGTTCAAATTCCAGTTGGGTTAAACCATGAGTTCTCAATCTTTTAAACCCGAGAGCCGGGTCCAGGGCCGGATTTACATGAAAAGAGGCCCTAGGCTATTCCACTTATGTGGCCCTTTCACCTCCCATTTTTAAGCTTGTAAATTACATGAGAGATAATAAAATACATCATTACTGTGATATATATCAATATATAGGCCCCTCTTGATCTTTAGGCCCTAGGCTGAAGCCTAGTTAGCCTATAGGAAAATCCGGCCCTGGCCGGGTCACACTCCCTCAGACAGCTTCAGGGGCTGGATGGCCATTTTGCCCTTCCTCCACCACATGGCACTTCCAGGTGTGGATGAAATGGCTTTGGGGGCCACATCTGGCCCATGGACCACAGGTTGAGAATCCCTGGGTTAAACCATGCTAGTCCTTAACTAGGGCTGCTCCCCACCTCTTTTCTCTCTTTCTGAAGTGTCTCTCTTTCAGCCTGCTCGATCAGAGGAAGAAGGGAGCCTATCAACAAAAGGAATGGAAGCAGGAATTAAACAGGAACAGGGGGAAGAGACTTGCTTCATATGCCAGAGGAAGGAAAAGAATTTGACCGATCAAGATAGTGGAAGAACAATCACATTGGGCTGTAAAGCCCCCTCCCACTGATACATAGTGTTGGTACATGCAAGATTGCTATTATCCCAAAATGTCCCATAAATTCAGCATGATGTTCTAATGAGCAAGGAAGCATACACACAGAAGAATGACCTGGGCATACACTTTATTTCTGACAAAAGAGAGATGCTGGTCCCTGAAATTAAAATTTCCTGAGTACCTCATTGCATGGTATAGAAAAAATATCCAAGAGGGTGTCCTTTCTAGGGCCAAATAACCAAATATTGATACATTGTGGCCCTGGCATGTGAGGAGGGTGGCATAAAAGTTTGATTAAATAAATAAATAAATATAGATTTATTAAACCTGCCTGGTGATGTTGCAGGTGTTTACATGTGTGCACAGGCCTGTGCACACATGCACATGTACACACTTACATGTACAATGTGGAGAAGAGAGTTGTTCAATTTGCAACACAAATGGATTGAATCCCTGTACTGGGAGAAATATGGGATAGAAATGAAACACACAGTAGGAAGCATTCACTCCCATTCTGTGTGCTATTGTCTCAATCCTGATCACAATTTCTGACCCTGTCCACATCCCCAAGAGAAATGCTTAATATGCTCTTTTGCCTTTTTTGCTTAGTCCCAAGGTCAGGAATGTAACTTTTTGCACTGTAGAACAGCTGGCAACTTTGGTGCCTGAAAGGCAATGTCTCTCCTCTCCAAGATTTGCTCCCAAGCCAGTCTGGCTTTAAGAGGTCCCTTTGGTCTCCCTGGATTCTGCACTGATGTTAATGTGATCTTAAATGCTGCTATTTGCTTCCAAGGTCAACCGGGTGGATGTAAATGTCACACCAGTGCAGTCTTTGCTGGGTTCCCAGGGGAAAGATAACACCACCGCTCAGCTGCTAACAAGTCCCATTCATCATCCATGTCCCCAGGGCGGGCTCAGAAAGAAACTCGGTACTCCGGTGCTGAGGAGGAGGAGGGCTGACCTTTGCAATCCAAATCTCTTCCACAAACCCAGCAGTCCTGGATCAAAACTCCCTCTTTTTTATTTTGGCCATTACATCGATAGGCATGTCACACCAGTTAACAAGGGGAAAGAGTTCTTCTTTGTCTTCTTCTGCCATGTCCAAATCTGAATACAGTACAGTATTGGCGATTCTCATGATGATCAGCTCCAGGCCAGTATTGATGAAGCTGCTGCCTTCCATCAAGATGGATTCAAGTGGGGACTATCACCCTTCCCTGTTGACTTCCCCACCTGTTAGTCCTTGAGGTGGTCAGGTTAGTTAACCACCACCTGACACTCAACGTTGAGTCGCTGGCAGTATCATCTACTCTGTTACCATAGCAGGATAACCAGGCCAGACTAAAGCAAGAGTTAGCTATTGTTTTGTTCTCTCTCTCCCCCCCCCCCGCCCCCAAAAGAACTGAAACAATTGTCACTCACTAATATAGTTTCCTGCTAAATCATTTGACTGGATAATGAGGCTGTGTCAAAATTAGACTTCAAAACTAAAAATAATGGTTGGACATTTTACTCGGGGTGTAATCAGACAGGCATTTGTCCTGCTATTTGGTCAGCTGCTTGGACAAAGTGGTTTGCTCTTTTTCCTAGTAATCAGTCCAGAATGATGTGATAACTAAAGTGTCTATTCTTTTCTGAGTCTTTGTCAGGGATTTATGTATGGGTTTGGTTTTGTTGTTGTTGTTGTTGTTGTTGTTGTTGTTGTTGTTGTTGTTGTTGTTTTTGACGTGAATTTGATTAACATCTTATGTTTTGGTAGGATGGTCTGACTGCGTGTGGCATGTAATGAAAATTGTGTACTTTTGATGAGTTGCCACAACAAAACTACAGCACTGATGAAAATAAGGATTATGCCGTATGAAAGATCATCTCAGCAGCTTTCAGGAATGCTAGGACCCAAAGTCCAGGAATGCAAAATGATGACATCATTAAACTCAAGAGGTGCCTCGGAAAAATGACATTTTTGCTGCAGGCGTCCCGTTGTCGGTGAGCCAGCAACCAAACCACACAACCAATCAAAGTGATCCAAAGTGCATTGGATAGAAGATAAAATAACCTTTGTTATGACACTACTAGAATTTTGGTTGGACTTCAGAAACAGTTTTTATGACAATGTTTACAAAAAAAAACCTAGAATAACATCACAAAAGCGCTCAAATGAAAGGGACAAATCTGTTGGAAACTGAGCAAAACCATCCAACGTCCTCATCAGCAACCTCTATCAACCACAGAAAGTGGTTTTGGTTGATATCAGACAGATTTGTCCCTTTTATCTGATCCTCTATCCAATACACTTTGGATCACTATGATCGGTCGAGTGGTTTGGTCGCTGACTCACCGACAATTAGACACACACACACCCCAGCGAAAATGTCATTTTTACAGGGCAGCTTCCAAGTGTAATTTAATGACGCCATCAATTTGCATCCCCGGCCATTGAGTCCTAGCATTTCTGATAGTTGCCAAGACGATCTTTCATACGGCATAATCCTTATTTTTGTCAGTGCTGTAATTTCGTTGTGGCAACTTGTCAAAAGTACACAATCGAATTCACGAACTAAATCCCTTACAGTAGTGTTCTTAGACTCTACCTGCCACACTTTTTTTTTTTTTTTTTTTTTGGCTCAGGAAGGATCACTCCATTGGGGTTCATTTCCAAGCACATATGATTACTGGAAATAAACCAAAATGGAGCCTGCTGCTTTAAATTTCCTTTCTGCTTTCAATTTCCCAATATTATTAGGCAGCTTAAGAAGACAGCTTAGCCACTGATGATATTATGAAAATAAACACTTCTTTCACTCATTCCTGTAAGGGCAGATGAAGGAAGCAAAATGTTTTTTTTAGTCTTGTTATGACAGTGTTGGTGCAACATTCCACTTAGGGGGAAAATATTAAAAATTGAATTCCTCTTTCCGGAAGCGGGAGGAGAGAGAAGGGGTCAAAGAGGATGGTTTTTGTTGTTCTTTTCATAATGGAGATGGACCAAATATGGTCGCCTGAGTTGAGCATGTCATTTGGGTGCAAAGATTACACCAAATGACCTATTGGATAACTAGCTAAACTTAAACAACCCTTTTTAGTCCTATCCAACCTGGTCCAACTGAGCCTGTACAGATAAGTCTTCCACTGTGAAGTCCTTGTGTAAAGAAGGCTTCTGATTTGAACAGGAGGGGCTTCACCCAAAATTTTCAAGAGCCACCCTGCACCCTGGTCACAAACTGTGTATAGTGTGACTTATTAACATATTCTAGTTAATACTTATGGTCACTTTCAAAGGGCATTTTAATAGAAACTTTTCCAGTTATTTGCATTTCTCTTGTATTGCCTAAGATCTTAAAGAGATGAAAAGGTAAGACTATGTTAACAACATTCTGAAAGACTGCAATGAATAAAAGGGAACAAATTATTTCTAAAAAGTAACATTCCAAGTGGTGATCCACAGACATTATTATTTTTGCCTCTTCTGGAACAGGTTATGCTAGATCCGGAGATCCAAGCATGGGAAGGAGGAAACAATAGCCATGTGGTTGAACTGAACAACACGTCCGTTTATTGTGGACACAACAAGATAACAACAACAACGGTCGGGGAGGTTAGGGTTTAAATACCCTGCTAAGCCCAGCCCACCGGCCAATGGGATTTGGCGGATTTCCCGCCGAAGAACTTTTGAATATCCAACACCCCTTCCCCCCAGAATGCACTACGACCCTATTTGCATACGAAGTCAGCCAGGTGACGGGGGCGTGTGCGGATCCTACTGGACCTGCGCAGTTCAGTCGGCGCCGGAGCATCGAGCGGAGCGGACCTGTCGCTCCCGCTCTGCTCTGCCCTGGCCGGTTCCAGTCCCGGGGATGATGCGGTGCCTTCGGCGGTGAGCGGGGGTGGACCTGCTTCTCCTGGTAAGTCCTCCGGTGTCGGTTCTGAGTTAGAGGGAATGTGGCAGGGCTGAACCGAGTCGGTGACCGGTTCAACTAGGGCTGGCGTGTCCGTGTCTGTGGTGAGCGTTCTGTCTGGAATGATGTCGTCTTGCGTGTCGGGACTCGTTTGCCTCCTGAGCTGGTCTATATGGTGTTTCCATACTCGACCATCAGTGAGGCCAACCCTATAAGTGTACGGACCTAGCATGTCCAGAATGGTTCCCTCTTCCCACATTGGCCCGGCAGCAAGATTCTTGGCGTAGACCGGTGTATCAATGGGGAATGTGCGGTTTTGCATGTGCCCTTCCCGGAACTGATCAGGGGAATAACGGGGGTGTAACCGGTCTAGCTGGCAGCGGAGTCTCCTGCCCATCAGGAGTTCCACTGGAGCCTTTCCCGTGGCCACGCAGGGGAGGTTATGCTGAGCTAATAGAAACATGTCTATTCTTTCCTGCCAGTCCCCCGGTCCCAGCCACCCCAATGCCTCCTTCGTGCTGCGCACGAACCTCTCGGCTTGCCCGTTTCCCTGTGCTCTAAAGGGAGAGGTGAGCGCGTGTCTGGTTCCTAGTGATGCTAGATATTGTTCGAATTCGGTGGCCGTGAACTGGGGGCCGTTATCAGAGACCAGGGTATCCGGCATGCCGTGTGTGGCAAACAGCTGCCTGAGTTCCTGGATGATGGCCCTGGCTGTAGTGGTTCTCATAAGTCTCACCTCTAGCCACTTTGAGTAGGCATCCACCACAATCAGGAATGTTTGGCCATGGAAGGGGCCGGCTAGGTCGATGTGGAGTCTCTGCCACAGGCCGGAGGGTTGTTCCCACTCTCTAACTGGTGCCGCCGGGGGATTGGGTCAGGACAGTTGGCATGGTTCGCACTTGCTCACCCACCCCTCTATATCCTTATCAATCTGCGGCCACCACACATAACTTCTTGCCAACCCTTTCATCTTCACCACCCCCGGATGGCTGTTATGCAGTGTTTCCATGACCCCTTTTCGCAAACTCTTTGGGATTACCACCCGCTCTCCCCACAACAGGCATCCCCCTACACAACACAGATCGTCCCGTTTATCGAAAAATGTCTTGAACTCCCCTTCCCCCTTTACTGGCCAGCCCCGCTGGACCCAGGCGGAAACAGTTCGGAGCTCGGTGTCTCTCGCCGTGGCCCGGGCAACCTCAGCCGAGGTGATGGGGGCAGAGTTCAAAACGTCCAGCAAAAGGACCGACGCCTCCCCTTGCTCCGCGCCGTCCTGGTCAGGAAGGGGGCACCTGCTTAGGGCATCCGCGTTACCCATGTGTTTCCCAGGGTGGTAAGTCAGTGTGTAGGAGTAACCCAACAAAAACAGGGCCCAACGCTGCATGCGGGGTGATAGCGCGGATGGTGTTTGGCGGTCCCCCGCCAAGAGCCCCAATAGGGGTTTGTGGTCCATGATGAGCTCAAAGTCCCATCCGTAGAGGTAATCATGGAACTTCCTTACCCCTGCCACCGCTGCTAACGCCTCCTTGTCAATCTGCCCGTAGTTCCGCTCCGTCGGTGACATGGTTCTCGAGTAGTAGGCGATGGGTGCCTCCAGTCCGTTGGGAAGTCGGTGGGCAAGGACAGCTCCGACGCCATAGGGAGAGGCGTCGCAGGCCAGGACGAGCGGCAGAGTGGCGTTGTATTGGATTAGAAAGCTGTCCTGGGATAGGAGATTCTTTACAGCCTTAAATGCCGAATCTTGGTCGGGACCCCACTCCCACACGGCTTTGGACACTAAGAGTCTATGGAGCGGCTCGGCGGCGGTGGCTTTGCCCTTAAGGAATGCCGCATAAAAGTTCAATAGTCCTAAGAAAGCCTGTAGTTCTTGCTTGTTTTTTGGGGCAGGGGCATCGCGGATTGCCCTCACCTTGCCCTCGCTTGGGTGAATTCCATTTGCGTCAATTCGGAACCCCAAGAATTCCACGGAGGGTACCCCTAACAAACACTTGTCCCGTTTTACCCTCAAACCGGCGACCCTGAATTTCGCAAGAACGGCCGCGACCCTGTCCTTGAGTTGACCCGGGGTTTCCGCGATGATCAAGACTTCATCAAAGTAGGGAACCACCCCCGGGAGGCCGTGGAGGAGTCTCTCCATGGTACTTTGGAAGAGTCCCGGTGCGATGCTGACCCCAAATTGTAAGCGGGTGCATTTGAACGCTCCCCTGTGGGTGACTATAGTCTGCGCCTCAGCCGTAGCATCGTCTACCGGTAGCTGTTGGTAGGCCTGTGCTAGGTCTAATTTGGCGAATATTTTTCCGGGGC
Organism: Furcifer pardalis; assembly: GCA_030440675.1. Classification (NCBI taxonomy): domain Eukaryota; kingdom Metazoa; phylum Chordata; class Lepidosauria; order Squamata; family Chamaeleonidae; genus Furcifer; species Furcifer pardalis. The sequence continues at coordinate 157,532,961 of CP126893.1, forward strand.
CCAAGGAATGCAGTAGGTGGTCAATTACAGGGACCGGATAGGCGCTTGGCTGTAGGGCCTTGTTAGTGGTGCATTTGTAATCTGCACAGATCCGCACCGACCCATCCGGCTTAATGGGAGTCACTATGGGAGTCTCCCATCTGGCATGGTCGACCGGAACAAGTATGCCTTGGGCCACTAATTTGTCTAGCTCTTTTTCCACCCTGGACTTTAGTGCCAATGGAACTCTCCTGGCCTTGAGGTGGATTGGGGCAACATTGGGGTTCAGGGAGAATGAAATAGGGGACCCCACATACTTGCCCAGCTCCTCTCCGAAAACGTCCTGGAACTCGGCAATCAGGTCGTCCTGCAGAGAGGTTGCACTGGACTGGCCGGCGTTGGTGCTGTGGATACCAGCGATGGTCAGTCCCAGGGCCGGAAACCAGTTGGTTCCCAGGAGGGTTGGGAACTTCCCGTAGACGATAGTGATGGGTAGAGTTGACTCCTTGCCGCCGTATCTGACACGGACTCGTCTCTGGCCGGCGATGGGGATGATTCTGCCTTGGCAGTCCTTCACCCGGAGCCTTTGGGAGCTCAAGTCCGACTTCCTGAGGGAAGGGAAGGCTCCCCTCATCCAGTCCCAGGAGATGATGGTTATGGCGGCCCCCGAGTCAACCTCCATCTTACATTCTTTTCCATCGATCCGGACCGTCGTGTAGATCTTCTCCCCCTTCTCCAAGTCAGCATGGCTGATCGTGACTGTATGCGTTTCGGTGTCTTCGAATCTGGCGCCGCTGTTCGACTGGCGCCTCTGATTTGCCTGGTGGTTGGCGGGCATCTTTCTTGGCGGGAGATTTTGAAATGGCCGGTCTGCTTGGCTCGTTGTTTGTCTCGTGCGGCAGGCCCTTGCAATATGCCCCCGTTTATCACAGTGGCGGCAAATTGCATCTTTGAAATGGCAATGTGCCCTCTGATGGGGCCCGCCGCAGCTGGCACAACGGCGGCTGTTCCTGTCCTGGTTTGCCCCGTCGGTCGCGCACACGTCTGCCTCCTCCTCGTCCTCCGCTTTGTGGACGGTATCTTCGTGGTGGATGGTGGCTGACCATGGCGCCGACGGGGCTCGGTGGAGAGAGGACGTGGCCGATGAGGAAACTTCATACGCTCTCGCCTCATCTAGCACGATGGCCAGGGACAGTTCTTTACGGGCCAGGAGGCGCCTTCTGAGTCGGGTGTCCACTACCCCGCGTATAATTTGTTCGATGAGAGCCTCTTCGAGATTCGCTCCGAATTCGGCAGGGATAGCGGCTGCTCGCAGGGCAGCTACGTACTCGCTCACGGGCTCCCCGTCCTTCTGATATCTGTCTCGGAAGTTGATCCGGTGAACATACTTCGATGGGGCTGGCGAGTAGTGCTCCTTGAGGGCGGTCTGCAATGTCTGCCACGAAACCGCCATAATAGGTGTCGGGGCTACCAGCGCTTGAGCCACTTCATACACCTTCGCGCCGCAGTGGGTAAGGAAGAACACCTTCTTCCTATCTTCCGAAATCTCTCCCAACTCGGCGGCCAGAAGAGAGAACTCAAAACGGTCCACGTAGCTTTCCCATTTCTCGTCCCTTGGCTGGAAGGGTGGCGGGGCAGTATATGTAGCCATGGCGTTGTGCTGACTTCAGCTGGCTCGATGGTCTCATGCGGGTTGGCTCGATCCTCAGTATCCCACCTTCATCGCCAGTGCTAGATCCGGAGATCCAAGCGTGGGAAGGAGGACACAATAGCCATGTGGTTGAACTGAACAACATGTCCGTTTATTGTGGACACAACAAGATAACAACAACAACGGTCGGGGAGGTTAGGGTTTAAATACCCTGCTAAGCCCGGCCCACCGGCCAATGGGATTTGGCGGATTTCCCGCCGAAGAACTTTTGAATATCCAACAGGTTATGCAGATTTTTGCATTGTTTTGAAAACCTGTAAAACCTATTTGAACAGAAACAAATATCATTAAACAAATACATATACACCAGGGGTGCCCAAACTTTTCGGGCAGCGGACCGGTCATGTGGTTCAGTGGGCTGGTCACATGGTTCCTCCCACCAGAAACAGAAGTAAAACATGCCTTGCAATCTGTTTTGCAACAGGATGAGAGGGATTTTAGGCTGCCATCTTCTCTACTAAAACCAATCTATGGCCTGGGGCCCAAATCCAGCCCCCAATGCCAATTCATCCAGCCTATGCCACTTTCATCACTCCTGGAAGTGGAAGTAAAACACACCTGTACAGGAGCTTCTGGGAGCTTCCAGGAGCTTCAAGGTTGGTGCAGGCTGGATGAATTGGCACCAGGGGCCAGATCTGGCCCCAGGCCATAGTTTGGGCACTCCTGATATACACTGTAGGAAGCAGAAGCTTTCTCAGACCACTTTTCTGCCTCTTAAAAATTCTCTCCAGCCTTATGATAACAAAAAACCAGCTTTCCTGCTGCATATTCATCACTTCTCAAGGGAAAAGATGAAATCAGGTGCATTTCTTGCAGATGAAATTGGTTTGTCATGTGTGATCCAATTACTCTCTCCTTTTGGGGGAGGATAATAAAAGAGATGAGGGGGAGTAGCAGCTCAATCTCAGCTGCTATGAGCCAGATGTTATCCTGTTTAGTAGCTTGACCCTTAGCAATGATCACTGATTAATGGAAACTGAGGCCAAACAGAAGTGCAGGTGAATTTTTACTTTTTGCTAGTGGGCACACAACCCACATTTCTGCCTAGAAGTTAGGTAAAGGTTGTTCTTGCTTGAAAGCCAGTCATATCTGACTTTAGGGTTTGGTACTCATCTCTGTTTACAGCCAAAGAGCCAGTGCTGTCTGTGTTTGCAGACGTTTCTGTGGTCATGTGGCAGGCATGACTTGACACCTGAGTGCACAGAATGCTGTTTACCTTCCCACCGAAGTGGTACCTATTTATCTACTTGTAATTTATTGCTGTCGAACTGCTAGGTTGGCAGCAGCTGGGACAGAGGACAAAGACAGGAGCTCATTCTGTTGTCCAGTACAACTAATGGACTCTTTTGGATTAATCCCTGTGTCACCAATCTTAATACTATATCATATTTGCACCACAAGTGAAAGGAACTGCAGAATGAACTCAACAAAATGTGTCTTCATTTTGTCAGTTTCGTGCAGGGCCATAGTCAGGATTCTAGATTGGGGGTGGGGGGTAGGGGTATTTTTCAGGAGGGGCAAAAATTCACAGGAGGGGTGACAATGTCACACTCACATATGTAACATTGGCATAATGGGGTGAGTGGGTGGGAGCTGTTCGCTCAGGAGGGTTCCCCCCCCCCCGCCGCCCCCGCTACGGTCCTGGTTTCACATTTGGCCTCAACACGAAGAAGAAATGCCATCAAGTCAATTCCAACTTTGAATTATTTTTCCCAGGGTTTTCTAGGTACAGGCTATTCACACAACTGGTTTACCTTTCCCATCTTATATGGGCTTTCACCCTTGAAATCCTTTCCTTTCAGGAAAGCCCAAGGAAATCAGTTTCAAGAATGTGGAAAGTCAGAGGAAGATGTCCAAATAAGCACAAGTTTACTTTTTTCTATTTGGGTAGGAAAGGAGACCATGTTTAAAAAGTGCTTGAAGACTGGCTATGTGCATTCTTGTGATCTATACAGTGGGAAGACAACCTTGCTGACCCACCCAAAGTCATGGCAAGAATCCAAGGAGAGAACAAGTTAATAGTTTAACAAGGGCCGCAAGCTTGAGTGGAGAAATATGCTCTGTCTGATGGGAAATGGGTGGTTGCTATGGCAGCTGTCTGGAGGTCACAGAGATCAAAGGAATTTTTTCAAAGCACTGGATTAAACCATTGTAGCTGAATGTTAAAGGCTACATTTTGGCAAAATGGCATGGATGGGATGCTTAGAACATAGAAATTTTTGTTGTTGTTGTTCAGTCGCACAGTCAATTCCAACCCTTTGAGACCCCATGGACCACTGTCCACCAGGCATTTCTGTCCTCCATCCTCCTCCTCAACTCGCTCAGCCCATTGTGTCTACAATACCATCTAGCCACCTTAATTTGGGCTGCCCCCTTCTTCTTTTGCCCTCCACCCTTCCCAGCATCAAGGCTTTCTCAAGCGAATCCTCTCTTCTCATTTGATGTCCGAAGTACTTTAGCTTCATCTTTACTATTTGACCTTCTAAGGAGCAGTCAGGTTTGATTTCTTCTAAGATTGACCTATTTGTTCTCCTCGCTGTCCAGGGGACTCTTAAAACTCTCCTCCAACACCACATCTCAAAGGCATCTATTCTTCTGCACTCAGCTTTCCTAATGGTCCAGCTCTCACAACCATACATTGCCACCGGGAATACCATTGCTTTGACTAGACGAATTTTTGTTTGCAATGTAATGTCTCTACTTTTCACTATGCTCCCCAGGTTTCTCATCGCTTGCCTCCCAAGAATCAGTTGCCTTTTTATTTCATGGCTGCAATCACCATCTGTAGGGAACTTTGATCCTAGGAAAGTAAAATCTGTCACTGCTTCTACTTCTTCCCCATCTATTTTCCAGGGACTGATAGGGCCTGTTGCCATGATCTTGGTTTTCTTTATATTGAGTCTCAAACCAGCTTTTGCACTTTCTTCTTTCAACCTAATCAGGAGCTTCTTTTAAGTCCTCCTCACTTTCTGCCATTAGGGTTGTTGATGTTTCTCCCAGCAATTTTGATCCTAAATTGTGATTCCTCCATCCCTGCATTGCGCATTATGTGCTCTGTGTATAAGTTGAATAAGCAGGGTGACAAAATGCAGCCTTGTCTCACTCCTTTTCCTATTCCAAACCACTCTGTCATTCCGTATTCTGTCCTAACTGTTACTTCTTGATTCATATACAGGTTTCTTATGAGGCATATAAGGTGTTCTGGTATTCCCATCTCTTTAATAACTTGCCACATTTTACGTTTTCCAAATACCAACTCAACAGAATTGCCCACCCTGACAGCTGTAACCCAGAAAGGTTGTGCTTCCATGCTCAGAATCTGCCATGGTTTCCTCCTCACCTCTTTCTTGAAGAAGTGCCATTATTATTTCTATGTGTCACATGTGCTTATCAGGACAGGAGAAAGGAGTGTGCCTATACTTGCTTGTGAGTAAACAGCAGAAAGATGTACTCAAATGTGCTGGCTCGATAGGCCAGGAAATATAGATAGATATGCCTTTCTTGTTTTATTCCGTAAAAGGGGAAAAGTAAAATGTTCCCTTTTTTTCCTATTTTGTACCAGATCCTGCTGTAGACTGTGATGGCTCAAGTGGTTAAGATGCTGGACTCAACTATTAGAAGATCGGAGTTTGATTCCCAAGTACTCCACGACAGAGTGGGCTCTCGTCTCTGTCCCAGCTCCTGCCAGCCTAGCAGTTAGAAAGCAAAAAATTGCAAGTAGATAAATAGGGAACACTTTGGTGGGAAGGTAAACAGCATTCCATATACTTGGTGTTGAGGCATGCCTGCCACATGTCCAAGGAAATGTCTGCAAATGCAGACAGCATTGACTCTTTGGCTGTAAACATAGATGAGCACTGAACCCTAGAGATATGACTGGCTTTCAAGCAAGGGCGACCTTTGAATTTGCCTTTGCCTTTACCATACCTGATCCTGAACTTGATCAATTTCTTCATTTAAATAAACCTGATTGCAAGACATTGTATTTATAATATTATAGAGCATAAACTGGTGGGAGATTTCCAGTTCCTTTATTCCAGGAATTCTCAACCAGCAGCCCATGGGCTGGATGCGGCCTGCAGCACCATTTCATGTGCCCCACCTCCATTGCCTCCACCACACTAGGGAGTGCCATGTGGTGGAGGAAGGGCAAAATGTCCGTTTGGCCCCCAAAGTTGTCTGAGGGAGCGTGACCCAGCCCCCAGCTTAGAACAGTTGAGAACTCCTGCTTTATTCCTTTATTAGCAATGCTACATTTGGCTAATTTATATTGCTATTCCTACCTGATCTGGCTGGTTTTTAAGCATATACAGTCAGTGACTGAAACCTATCATAGAGTCCTCTAGCCTGGGCTGAATCACATGTACTCTGAAGCAGCAAAAAAGGGTTTGTGCTAGCTTCTTGGATGGGTGCAGGTCTTTGCCAGGTGGAATAGGTCCCATGATAGTGGTGTGTTATCCTTACACTCCCCACTCTCCAGTATGTATTTTTACCACTGACAAATATTAGAAGTTTCTTTTTGGACTATGGCTATGATCAGTGTATACTGCCCTGAATGGGATAAAGGCTACTATGAAACATAATGAAATACTGTAAATGCATAATAGTGTTGTCCTCCCTAAGCTGTTTTCAGTGTTTGCCCCTTGTGTATGTGTTACGTTATCAAGTCAGAATTTCTTCCCTCCTTCATTCCCTGCTCTCTAATGACAGACGTGTGGGGATGTAATTCCAACTATACATATATATATATACAGTATCTGAAAGGACAAAGCAAAGAACTTCCTCTCACCCTTTTTTAAACAAAGAATTATCCAGACTAGTACCAGTTCTCTTTACCACATCCTGTTCACAGGTGCCATTTTTAGACAATATGCTACCAAGGTAAGAAAACTGATCTACCTGTTCCAGTGTCAAATCTGAGGTGGTAATACTGAGCTCTGGAAGGGCTGTCCTTTGGGCAGATTGTGCAAGTATCTTGGTTTTCTGAGCATTTATGGTGCTGCCCATTCTCCCATTGGTTGTCTATCACACCAGATCTTCATGAAAAAAGATTTAACAATCCAGACCAAGCTCATGGTGCACCAAGCTGTTGTTATCTCAACGGTATTGTATGGCTGTGAAACATGGACACTCTATCACCAAGACATCAAAAAGCTTGAGTGCTTTCACCAACAGAAGCTAAGGTCCATCTTGAACATCAAGTGGGATAATTATGTCACCAACATCGCAGCTCTCAAGAAGGCACATGTAAATAGCATTGAAGCTTCCATCATAGGCCATCAACTTAAATGGATAGGGCATGTCCGCTGTATGGATGGTTCCAGGCTTCCTTGTCAAATTCTCTATTGGGAACTTACCTCTGGTGCAAGACCTCACAGAGCTCCTTTGAAGCATTATAAGGACCAGCTGAAACAAACCATGAAGGTGTGAGGTATAAACCCACAAACTTGGGAGATAGTGGCCGAAGATTGTCCACTTTGGCACCAAACCATCCCTGCTGCTACTGATCACTTCAAAGGAGATTGCCACAGACATGAAGAGGCTAAGCAACAAGCATGGAAGCTTCAGCAAACTCAACTATGCCCTCCACCATCTATCCAGTGTACTGTGTGTGGTCACATGTTTCATGCCAGGATCAGTTTATTGAGTCACCAGAGACACATCCATCAACTGAGAAAATGACTTCCAGGAAAAATGTACGCTCGGATACAAGTAGCAGCCAATGATGATCTAGACTGGTCAGATTTCATTTTCCAAGGCAAAAGGTGAGAGCTGACTGATCTTTTATGTCTTCCTCTGCACCAAAAATGCAATAAACAAACTCCATGTCCTCCCACCAATTATTTGAAATTGAGAGAGAGAGAGAGAAGTTCCCCACCTCCACTGCTTGAGGAGATATGGGAAATAATTTTGGCAGTACTGTACTGTATTTTATTCCAAAGAAGGATACACACCCCCAAGCTGAAACTGATTTCTGATGCTTAGTAGCAATCTTTTTGGATAAGCCTGATTCATCTTTAGTTTTTGTCCAGCCTACTTTGGCTGCACAAGGAAAAAAGAATAAATGAATAAACCTGAAATGCCCTTTGTCCATAACTGTCATTACCAGTAATATTAAAAATGTTTTATTAGAAATGTTTATCTTCATGGTAGCCTTACCATTAAGGATAATCGCAAAAAGCTGTGAAAAGGAAAATGAAAATGATATGCTAGGGAATGGCTGGGAGCTTTGGCAGTACAAATCTTCTCTTTTGGGAAGTCAGAAAGGGGAGCAAAATGTTGAACAAGAAAACATGTGACAGACTGCTTTTGGCTACAGCAGTTGTGTATAAAAGCTGCCCTGCTTGGTCAAATCAAGAACACTGAGCTGGAGTATTCTGTTTCCAAGAGAGGGCAGCCAAGTTCCTTTGCATGCTCACAAACCAGGGTATAGAGGTAACTTTCCCCTGTGTTTTAAGCTTTGCAAAATTGCACTTTTTGGAGTCTATGTTCTTCTTCTTCTTCCATGTCTAGGCCAGGCAAGAACTGACTGATGTAGCCAGTATATTAGTCCTGAACATGTCTATGAGGAGTGGCTGAAAGACTAACTGGGAGAAAAAGAAATGAATCTATGATAGTAGTGTTTGACTAACTAAAGAGGAGTTATATAGAAGATGAAAACAGAAAGGAAAAAATGTTTGACTAAGCATTAAGGAGAAACATCCCAATGATACAAATTGATTGACACTAGAACAGACTTCCCCATGAAGTACTTACAGTAAAACCTCAGTTAACATTATTAATGCATTCCCCAGGACTTTTCTTAAAGTGAAAATTACTTAAATCAAATTTCTCATAGGAATGTATTGAAAACCAGAATATGTTAAATGAAATTCAGTTTTCCATAGGAATGCATTGAAAACCAAGCTACTATTTTCTATGGATTTTCTTTTGTTATACGATCTTTATGTTAATCAAGCCATTTGTTAACTAAGGTTCGTCTGTACTTACTTACTTACTGCTATGGTAATGAGTAGACCATAAAGCCAGCAACTCAACACCAAGTGTTGGGTGGTGGTAAATAATCTGGCTCCCTAAAGGGGTGAACAGCTATGGGCAATAGCCCCCTCAATGGAGGAGATGCCACTGGAAACCATCATATTGGGCCCAACAACAAAATGAGCAGAGGGGAACCACTTACTATTCTGATTTCCAATGGTCATGAAGGTGGAAGAGGCCATGCCAAAAGGACTGGCTGTGAAAGCACACTGTGACAATATCATCAACGCTGCAGTAGTCCATTGCAGTCCCAGTGTCAAATCCTACATGCTTCATTTCATACATGCCACAGAAGATGGCTCCATGATCATGGTAAGCTGGGATCCACCTTAAACAAATTCACTCAATGGCATTTTTCCTGTTTGTCATTCTTAAATGATTTCCAGGGGGGAAATGTATACAGTTGTACCTTGCTTAAAGAGCATAATGCATTCCACAGGGTTGTTCTTTAAGTGACTTTACTCTTTAAGTGAAACACCATTTTAAGTTACCAATTGTGACTTCTGGTGGTGAGGATTGTGAACTCCGATTTATTTGTTAAGCGAGTTTTTGGTTGGTTTTAGTTGTTAAGCAAAGCGAACATTCAGATAAAATCCTGCTCTTTAAGCGAGTTACTCTTTAACCGAGGTTTGACTGTACTTGGATATGAGTAGCAGCTGGCGACAACTTACTTACTTACCTACACATAATCAAGTAAACCAACCCCACCATTAAAACCAACAAAGGATGGCATCGATGTCATCATCATCATCTTAGAACTGTAGAGATGGAAGGGACCTTATGGATAATTGACTCCATCCCCTAAACTCCCAGCTACACCTAAACACTGAGTTATCCAGAAGTTATTATTAAAAACAACACAGCAGGGCAGGTTAAATATAACATCCATGCTAAAATTATGTGCTTTTACACCCTTCTTAGATTTAGTCAGCCACAAATATTAACATTTTCATATAAAACCCCTCAAAACCCAAACACCCTAATAAGAAAGTCTATGTTTAATGGATTGGGTTCAGGTTTAATCTTACTTAGAGGAATGCTATTGATGTCAATGAGACTTAAATTTGTTGTGCCCAATCTATGTGTTACTGTTTCATAATGAATCCACATTAAGTATAATTAAATCTGGATCCAACCCATTCTATCCACTTCTTCCAGCAAGAGACTTCAGGATAGCGTATATGGCTCCTTCTTTAACTTCAGGATGGCTCTGTGAGGTATACAGTATCAGGATGAGGAAGAGTGAGCAGCCTAAGGTCACCAAGAAATATTTATATCTGAGAGGATTCTGACCTTGCATTGCTTCAGGCTATCATTCTAATCAAATTCCCTAGTAAATGCTGTGCTAGTCTGTGCCAGCAAAACACTAAAGAGTCTTGTGAATCCTTTAAAACTAGTTTCATCACCATCTCACACTCCACTCAAAGGCCATTCTAAGTTCATTTGGACAAAAAACAAGACAATTAGCTCAACTCTAAGAATAGCACAGTAGTACAGGATAAGGCCAGTTGCCCGGCAAACATCTTATTTCTTGGGAGAGGAAAAGAAAGCTCAATGGATTATGGCTGGACTATGCGTTCAAAATGTCCACCTGTTCCACAGCGGAGATTGTCTCCCACTCATTTCCCACCCTGCCAATTCATGCTCAGCATCCCATGACCAAAGGACCACCTTGGATGGTGCAATGTACAGTACTCTGTTTCAGTGTTAAATGAAACGAATCCTCCAATGAACAAAGGCTTCACCAGTGGGCTCAAGGCACCAGCTGGGGAGTGAAATTGGAATTGGCTTCACTCATCACTTGGAAGTCTGTGTCTGCAGCCCAATTTATCCCAGCTCTTCTAGTTCACTGGCTCTCAACCTCTGGCCTGCCAGATGTTTTGCCCATAGCCTCCCAGAAGGCCTGGCCACCATGGCCTTTTGTTAGGGGTTTCTGTGTGTTGAAGCTCAAACATTTGTAAGGCAAAAACTTCAAGACTGCTGGCAAAACCAGCTCTAGATTAAATCATACCTTCAGCAAGGTGTGATTTTGGTCTCTCTCTCTCTCTCTCTCTCTCTCTCTCTCTCTCTCACACACACACACACACACACACACACACACACACACACACACACACACACACACACACACACACACACACACACACACTGTTCTAAAGGCAATTTTGCAGTGTCAGCCCAATAATAAATGGGGCTTTGAGGAAATATTATATGAGGGGGCCTTGCTGCTGCATGAGCATACAAGGTTTGGTATGCACAATAGTGGGAATAAATGTGAGATGTTTAAGTGGAAGCCCCTCTTCAAGCAGAATTACAGGTGTACTTTAGTTTTGATTTACATGGGCATAAAGGAATAGGGATTTGCTTGTGCTTCTCTTGAGTGTCACTTCCAGATCCCAAATCCTTTCTGACAAAATTTATTTCTGTTTCTCAGACTTCATCCTTTCATATCTTCCAGTTGTGACCTGCTGTTCTCCACTACTCATTGTAGAAACATTTTTTCACTTCAGGGTTGGCCTCACACTACTCTTCCAAGTGTTCTGTGATAAATGCCATAGACAATTACCTTTGGGTACAATTTTTTCTAGAAATCTTAGGTGGCATTGACGCACTGATCAAGGTATTCTCCTAGCATGCCTATTTTTGGTGTCACAAGAACAGAACATAAGAGACTGTGCTTAATTTAGTCAGACTGTTAAAAGTTAAGTCAGGATGTTTTAGTTCTTTCTTTCTTTCTTTCTTTCTTTCTTTCTTTCTTTCTTTCTTTCTTTCTTTCTTTCTTTCTTTCTTTCTTTCTTTCTTTCTTTCTTTCTTTGCTAAGGGCAAAGGGGCAATTTCATGAGCTCTATTGGCTTAACTTGCCATTGGCTAATTGATTAGGGTCAAGGTGTATTTTGGGCAGCAAGTGCAGAGTCAAATACTGCAGGATTTGTTCCACTTATAAAATGGGTGGATTTGAAGTTTTTTATGACCACAAGACACAAAAACTGGTTTAAATTGGTCCAGTTTTGATTGCTCCCAAAGTAGGCTTTCCCCCCCATGCCACCAGAGATGCTCCTATTTTTTTTCAAGCAAGAATGAATCAAACTGGCTTCTTCCCATTTGCTTAGTTGTGATATTTTCTTGTAAAGACAGGGAGTATTCCTATAGGTAGTATTTCCATAACCCAGGCAGTTAGGGCGTGACATTTAAAAACACACAAACACCAAATTCTTTCTACTTCCCCAATCATTCTCTGAGTGTTTCAATTAATTTTTTTCTTACATATTTGAGATTAGCACTACATCACCCTATTAGCAAATCACCCTTCTAATTATTATTCCCTGTATCTACAGGGTCCAGTAGAAACAGGACCAGAAATAGGAAGGGAAGAAAGGGTGGAGGGGGGGGTTGACCCAAGTGTGAATCACAGTGCATCCAGTATCCAGCTAAACTTTCAAATCAATCCACAGCCCCTGCATGAGCACTGACTGCAATTTCAAACATAATATAGACTGTGAGTCACAGCACAACAAATGGAGTCCATCTGACTTCTTTCTCCAGTGTAGTTGCAGCCTACGTCACATGCCTAATTACATGCTTAACTGTGCAACCAAGATATGCCCTGACACGTCATTAGTTGGTTACAGTTACTGTATATACTCAAGTATAAGCCTAGATTTTTAGTCCCAAAAATGAGCCCCCAAAAGGGGAAACAGCTTATACTCAGGTCAGTGACCACAAGGGGCCCAAGACCACATTGGATTGAGACATGACAACAATTTAATTAATTTTACCCTATTTTCATGTATTTTGAATATTGAAATTCACTAGCAGCTGCCACGTTTCCCACCCTCAGATTATATTCGGGTCAATCTATTTTCCTGGGTTTTCAGGTCAAAATTAGTTGCCTCGGCTTATATTTGGGTTGGCTTATACTCAAGTATATACAGTAGCTGCAATAAATCATACGGTCTGTATGGACATACAGTATCAGGAAAATTCTGGCCACTGATATTTTGGGGTCCCTTCAACTCTATCCCTTCATGAGTCACACTGAATTAACATTGCAAAGAAAAAGGGAGTGAACAAAATCAAGACAAAACTAGTTAGCCCTACCAGTTCTTCCCTTCAGTTTTCCATCCCTTCCTGTCCAGCCCTAAACCAGTTCCAATGGGCACCAGCCCCCCCCCCCATTGTGGTGTGACTAACATGCTCCTCTACATGTGGGAAGAACTGTTCTGTCTAGATTTAATTGGCACATGAAGAATACTCTATATATTCCTCATGCTGGTTGATACAGGTTGTCCCAATGAACATGTCACTTCAACTAACAATTTGTTGGTTCCCACCACTACCACCATTCAGAGACATTCCAATTGTTATGTATTGTTTCTCTGCAAAATCAGTGTCCCTTCCCTTCCAGTTCCAGAACATACACATTTAGAAAGCCATCACAGAATTGCTAACTTGTTTAAAGCAAGCTAGGGACTGCGGTGACTTAGTGGTTAAGACACTGAACTTGATGACTGGAAGGTCAGCAGGTCAGCAGTTCGAGTACTGCATGATGGAATGAGCTCCTGTCTCTGTCCCTGCTCCTGCCAACCTAGAAGTTCAAAAGGAACAAGTTGCAAGTAGATAAATAGGTACTATTTCAGTGGAGAGGTAAAACAGCATTTGGTGCTTTCTAGCCATGCTTTCTAGCCATATAAATGGAAAAATTAAATTAAATGCCTGCCACATGTCATGGAAATGTCTGCAGACTCAGACAGTGCTGGCTCTTTAGCTATAAAAAGAGATGAGCACTGAACCCTAGAGTTGTATACAACTGGCTTTTGAGCAAGGGCGACCTTTACCTTAAAGCAAACTGCATCTAATAGTTCTAACCTCTTAGAAAAGCCATGCAACTAACAAAATGACTGTAGTTTTGCCATAAATCTGTTCTCATGAAGATCCGAAATCTGACAGAGAGCACAGATTAATTTCTCTCATCCACTCACAAGACTGGCTCAACTTTGAGACAACTGTCAAGAGAGATTTGGAAGGAGGTTTCCAAAAGGGAGTTTGCAGAGATGAAGGGAAGAGAAAAGAGTCCGATGTTGACACCTAGTGACCATAAGATGTAATACGTGGCCCTACAAGGAACTGAACTGTTCCTTCTATCAACCCTCACCAGCAGCTAGTTGACTGTCTGATGGAAGCTGCAAAGTGACATCTTCTGGATGGCCATGCACTCCCCAACTTGGCCTTTAATAGGATCTCATGCCCCCCCTGCAAATATACAATCCTTTGCATGGCTGCCTTTACAGCAAGAGGCAAGGCTCCCAATCTTGTTTTTAGAAAGGTCTCAAGAATTTCCGATGTGTAATCACAAAAATGTACAAGATCACCAAAGCAGTAAAGGGTAAACAAATATGAGTGTGCTAATGCAAAACTCCAAGTATCGTAGCCTTCTTCTCCCCCACCCTTTTAAAAATCATAACAAGTTTCTAACCTTTACATTCAACACATCAGCACTGCAAAGAATGGTTCAGAAGGATCCAGACACTACCTGTGAACAGCTCAAAAATGTATTATCTGCCTTTGGCTCAGTCTGTAATATCTATTAACTACTGTATATGTATTTTCATCCAGTGAGCTTCTTTCAAAAAAGTAGCATATACAGCTTTCCTCCTCTGTACTTTGTCTTTATATAACAACCCTGTGAAGTAGGTTTAATCTAAGATGCTGTGTGTAACCCAAGTTCACACCCCATGAGTTTCAAGACCAGCTAGGCATTTCAACCCAAGTATCTCAATAGCCAAACACTTTCACAGTGGAACCTCGGTTAACATCATTAATGCATTCGCTGGGACATTTCTTACAGCAAAAATTACTTTAACCAAATTTCCCATACGAATGCACTGAACACCAAAATACTATAACCAAAACACAGTTCCCCATAGGAATGCATTGAAAACCAATTAATCCATTCAAAAAAAAAATTCCATAAACTCGGGCACTATTTTCTATGGATTTCCTTTTGTTATACAATTTTTATGTTAACTGAGTCATTTGTTAACTGAGGTTCCACTGTACATCACTTTGACTCCACTGCATTATGCTACACAACCACTATGCTGCACTAACTTAAAATCAGGAGATGACAGAAACTACCAAAAAAATGAACATTCAAACTCTGGATTTCATACCTGCCATTGTTAATAAGGTTCCTATATATGTTGACATGGCTTTTCTATAAATGGCATTAGGAGTGGGCTAGAACAGGCTAAATAGTGGCACCAGAGGGTCTGATATGCCATTTGGTGCAATCGTTGCTTTTAAATGGCCTCTGTACCACAAGCAAAACCATTCAGTCCATAGCAGCCTGCTCTCAATTTGTTGATGTTATGAATTGTCTTAAGAAGAAAGTGACTTCGTTATATTGGCAAATTAATCACTTCTTTTGTTCTATGGAGGGGCTGAGGAAGTGAGCCATTTTTTTACTATGCTGAGAATATGTGCTGCATGTCTTCAAAGACCTAAAACACAAATGAAAAGCAAATGTATATTAAGGCAGCACAGCCTGCTGTCAATTTGTCTGCTGTCAAAATACACATTTGCTTTCCATTAGTCTTTTAGATCTTTAAAATAATGCAACCCTTATTTGCTGCCCTAATCTATACTTTTTGAAAAGATGTTCACGTCCTCACCCTTCTATGGAATCAGGGAACTGATGAATTGGCCAGTATTGTGAAGTGGGTCTTTTAAATTCACTTTATGATACAGTTTTGGTCTAGTTCCAGTGATCATCTATGCTGGTAATGGACCAAACCAGTTCATCTATGCTGGTAATGGACCAAACCAGAGCAATCCTTCCCACAACAACAAAAAGTAGGACCTTCGTGGTGCATTGGTTAAACTGATGTACTGCAGCCAAAACTGTGCTCATAATCTGAGATCAATCCTGACCAGGGATCAAGGTTGACTCAGCCTTCCATCCCTCTGAGGTTGGTAAATACTAATTACCTTGTGAATTGCCCAGAGAGTGCACTAAGTGGTATGAGCTGATATATAACTGTAGTTGCTATTGCATATAGAACCTCTGACAGGGCCCAGAAAAATAAGAGTAGGAACAGTCTAGGCCTAGGGATAATTGGGTTTACTCTAGTGATTTATGTCATGTGGTCACTGTCAAAGCATCCCTTCAGCTGTCCAAAAAAAGGGTAAATCAGTGATTCTCAACTTGCGGCCCATGGGCCAGATGCAACCCACAGCACCATTTCATGTGGCCTGCCACACCCAAAAGGGCCACGTAGTAGAGAAAGGGCAAAATGGCCATCCGGCCCCCAAAGCTGTCTGAGGGAGTGTGACCTGGCTCCCAGGTTTAAAAGGTTGAGAACTCCTGAGCTAAATGCTCCTCTGATCATACCTTCAGATGTAAAAAACATTATCCATTCTGTTCAATTCTATTCTGAAGATATTGGAAACCCACTTGATG
Organism: Furcifer pardalis; assembly: GCA_030440675.1. Classification (NCBI taxonomy): domain Eukaryota; kingdom Metazoa; phylum Chordata; class Lepidosauria; order Squamata; family Chamaeleonidae; genus Furcifer; species Furcifer pardalis. The sequence goes on from CP126893.1 coordinate 157,549,148, forward strand.
TTCAAAGCTAAGCAGGATTGAGCCTCATTATTACACGGGTGGGGTGCCATCAGAGAATATCAAGGATCTTCAGGAAGCTTGGAAAGGAGTGGTTGATTTGATTACATGGACCAACTATGTGACAAAAAGCAAAGCTTTGTCTTATGACTTGGAGCTTACCCCCCAAGTCAATAATTTTTTTAGGGCAAATTTAGCAAATCTTATGAGCACAAGAGGAAACTCTTTGGGAGCTGAAGGACAGGATCTGCATTTCTGTAAACAAAATAAGAGGTAAAGGACTGCTGCTTTAAAAAACAACTATAGAGTCATTCATAAATTGAACAAGAAGACTCAAAGGGCACACCACAACATAAGGCTTTCCATCCAGAAGAAGAATGAAGACAAAAGAGGTTTATATGTGACATTTAGGAATTCTGATAGCCCCCTCTACCCATCCAGATGTTTCCTCAATGTTAAATACATTCTCCCCTGAAGCAATGTTAAAAGCGATAGCAAAATGCAGAGTAGAGCATCTGGCACTGATGGGATCTGGGACAAAGGAAATTAAATGGATCAAGAGGAACAAGTCCTAGAAGATTGAAAGAATAATAATTGCAGAAGCTGCAATGTTGGAAACAAAAGAAAACCAGAGAAAATGGCAGAGGGCTGAAATAAAAGTTGTTAATCAATGCCACACATGATAATTCTTCTCTGTTTGGAGACCTTTTCAAAGCCCCCTTGGTCATTATTTTGGATTTCATTTCAGAGTCCTTAGGAGGAAAATAGCTGGTGAAATTTAAGAAAGCATATGCTTATTGCAGCTAAGGGACTGAGTGAGAACAGTGTCAGATGGCTCGTAAATTAAGATTTGTTTGGCTGTAGAAGGTCTATCTAGTTCTAGCGTTAACAGCATGATCTTGAGGCCAGGAAAGATGGCAGATGAATTCCAGAAACAAAAGCAATTTTTAAAAAAGCTTTTCTACAGATTTTTCATTGGGTTAAAAAATGTCCAGATGCTGTACCTCAGCTGGGGAAAGAAAACATGACAGGTAATAGTAATAATTTCATGTCATACATTATTCTGGGTTGAAAGGGTCTTTGCAGAAGAAACTCCACTCAGGGAATGCCCAAATGAAGTTCCTTTCATGTCCCCAAGAGCTGGGACAAAGACAAGCACTCAATCCGTCATGCAGTATCCGGGTATCAAACTGCTGACTTACTAGCCTTCCAGGTAGATCACAGGCAACTAAAATGAGAAGCTGGAGTATTTTCCCTGATCAGTGGCCCATGCTAGATGAGTGGGGTAACTGTAAGTAACTCAGTCTTCATCTATAGGCCAGTGATGGTGGATCGTTTAGAGACCCGAGTGCCCAAACTGCAACCCAAAACCCACTTATTTATCACAAAATGCCAACACAGCAACAGGGGAGGAAAGAAACACTCCCATTGGGTTGCTGGACAGAGGTGTGAAGTGAACTCTGTGCTGGGGGGGGGGGAGGAAGCTCTCCCATTGGGCTGCTGTTTGCGACTCCTGTTCGAAGAGCAGGTGGCAGTTGTGGCCAGGAGGGCCTTTGCACAACTTCATGTAATTCTCCAGTTACGCCTGCTCCTAGATCGGGACTCCTTGCTCATGATCACACATGCTCTGGTAACCTCCAGATTTGATTACTATAATGCGCTCTACATGGGGCTGCCCTTGATGACCATTCAGAGGCTTCAACTGATCCAGAATGCAGCAGCCCGGGTGGTGATGGGGTGTGGGCAGTATGCACATGCCTCACCGCTGCTTCGGGAGTTGCACTGGTTGACAGTATGTCTCTGGGTGCAATTCAAGGTGCTGGTTATTACCTTTAAAGCCCTACATGGTAGTGGGCCAGAATACTTAAGAGACCGCCTCACCCCAAGAACATCTGCCTGTCCCACCAGATTGGACCGGAGAGACTCTCTAGTTGTTCCATCGGCCAGAGAGACACATCTCTCTGGCACTAGAAGGAGGGCCTTCTCTGTGTCTGCCCCTGCCCTATGGAACCTCCTGCCAATGGAGCTATGTCTCCAGATGGAGCTGCTGCCCTTTAGGAAGAATCTAAAAACATGGCTGGTCACGGTGGGGCAGAAATGGGGTGTGGGAGGTATAATGACCCCAGCACGCTGGATGATCTGAGGGCCCCCCCTACTTTTTTTAATTAGTAAACTGTAGCATTTGGTGTGTTTGTAATCTTTTCTAGATTTTAATTTTAAATTTTAACAGTTTTAAGGTTTTTAGGTGGAAGCTTCCACTTCCTAACTCTGGGCTCTACCTGCCCAGAGAAGGATAAGACTAATGTCCTCTGGCCAGGAGGAGGAATGGACTTCAGCTATAGAAGGTGGCAGGCTGATAAATCCATGCCGTCGCCTTTACCAGACTTTTGTCCAACGTCCCCCAGATAGTTATGTTGTGTATTGATAGTTATGAGGCACTTTTAATCATTGTGTATTGATTTATTGTGTATGAACTTGTAATTTTACATGTGTTGTGAACCGCCCTGAGTCGGTCCTACCAAGTAGGGCAGTACAGAAATTTAAATATAATAATAATAATAATAATAATAATAATAATAATAATAATAATAATAATAATAATAATAATAATAATAATAATAATAATAATAATAATAATAAACAACTATGACCAGTTAAAGCAGGGATTCTCAACTTGTGGCCCATAGGCCGTGTGTGGCCCTAAGCACCATTTCATGTGACCCCCCCCACACACACCATCTCCATCACACCAGGAAGTGCCATGTGGTGGAGGAAGGGCAAATGGCCGTCCAGCCCCCATAGCTGTCTGAGGGAGCATAACCTGGCCCCAGGCTTTAAAAGGTTGAGAAGTCCTGAGTTAAAGAGTCTGGAAACTGAGCCCTATGAAGAATAATTTAGTGACAGTTTAGTAAAGTTTAGACAGGAGAAGACTGAGAAGTGATATGACCGTGATCTGGTTTCTGAAGGGCAGTCACATGGAAGATGAAGCAAGTTTGTTTCCCACAGTTCCTGAGAGTAGAACCTGAACAAATGGATTCAAGTTACAAACCAGGAGGTTTCTTTGAAATATTAGGAAGAACTTGCTGATGGTTACAGCTGTTTACCCTCCTCTTGATACAGATTGCTATTCATGGAAGTAAAACAGAACACAACTTTAGCAATGGGGGGGAAACCTCACACACAACATAGTAGATGTACTGTACAAAATTAACTATCTCAGGATGTTATATCTCAGGATGATTCCTTAGTTTTTAAAAAAAGATCAGATAAATCCAAATCTATGTGTAGATCTCTGAAGAGCCTTCATGGTAAGCGGAGCTTCCACAGGCAAAGTCAGCACCATTCCTGAATTAACATGTTTGTGGATGTCCAGTAAGCAAATTAACCAACCCAGCTGTCTTGGAAACTGGATAAAGAAGAAAGAGTTCTATTGCACTTTAGAACCTAAAACATTTCATCTGGCATAAGGATTTGTGGATTGCAACCCACTTCAGATTCATCTGATGAAGAGAGCTGCAGCCCATGACCTTCTATGGCAAGAGTTCTCAACTTTTTAAAGCCAGGGGCCAGGTCATGCTCCCTCAGACAGCCTTGGGGTCCAGATGGCCATTTTGCCCTTCCTCCAGGACATGGCACTTCCTGGTGTGGTGGAGGCAGTGGTGGGCCCACATGAAACGGTGCCGCAGGCCACATCCAGCCCATGGGCTACAGGTTGAGAATCCCTGCATTGTGGAAAATAAAAAATATTTCTCCTTTTGTTGCTACAAGGTTTGGCTGCAAGAGATTAAAGTGGCTAATTGGCCTTGCAGTTTTAAGAACATGATACTGGACCAGATACAAACTTTGGCTTTTTATTTTATTTATATTCACACACACCCTGCACTTCTAGCTAATAGGCCACCTTGGGAAGTGAACGTGCAAGATTAAAACCCTATAAATAATTAAAATACAGGCAATATAACAAGGGAATTCAATACAGAATTAAAAAGTAAGACTGGGCCATGCACAAATCAAACAAACTTTATGAGCATCAGACAGAGGGAGCAGAAATACCCCAGAATGCCCATCTACATATTTCAGCTTTCATTGCTTTCCAAAACTCCTGGAGGGAGGGGACCAGGCAGATGTGTACTAGAAAGGCAGTATAGATCATTGGGGCCACCACAGCAAAGGCCTGGTACCTTGTTGCAACTTCCTCCCTCAGGGTGGGCACCCGAAACCTAAATGCCTGGAAAGACCCCAAGGGTCTGGATTGAATTTACAGTAATCAGAGATTTTGTCATTCATATGATGGGTTATTTTAAAGGGGGAAGCTTGCCACCAGGAACTGTGGAGAAAAACTTGGAAGTTCACGTTTAAATACAGGAGTTATTCTTTATGATGCCACAATGTTGTCTTTTTTTTTTTTTTTGCTGCTCTGTTTTGTTTACTCTCAAATATGCTTGCACAGTCCTAACTCAACTACCGCTTCAAACATTTCAACATACAGTGGTACCTTGCGTAAAGAGCACAATGTGTTCCATGGGATTGCTCTTTAAGCGAAACAGCATTATAGTGACCAATTGTACCGGGGGGGGGGGGGTTTGCGAACCACAATTTAGTTGTTAAAAAAGTTTTTGGTTGGTTTCACTTAAGCAAGGCAACCATTCAGATAAAATTCTGTTATTTAAGCGAGTTAGTCTCTAAGCAAGGCGATGTTTATGCGAGGCCTCTCGTATGTATCTAAAAACATGTTATGCTGGGGTTGGGGGAGCTTGTAATGAAGATGTAATATTGTATTACATTTTAAAAGCCAGTGTGTTGGGTGGCAACAATTTACTTCATTTGAGTATCAAATAATGTTTCCATGTTATCACTCAAGTTACTTTTCAAGGGTGTTGTTAGCGTCTGATAGGAATTTTTTCAATTATGGTAATATTCCATTCTCATATTACTCAGGGTCTTCTTCTTTTGTGTCTAGGTCAGACTTTAAACTGCCAAAATGAAGGCACCTTTTGGTGAATTCATTCCACAGTTCCTTTCACCTGACCTAGTGTTAGATTAGCCAGCACAACAAGGTTGCTTTGCCTAGGGTACACCCGACTGTGGTTCAAAAGTACCACAAGTATTGAGAAGGGGATCTCTGTGTACATGGTGATGATGGGGAAAGAGACAACAGTGTAGGGGATCCTGGTCTTGGTCTCCAGACAGTACCACCTCCTCACACCTGAGCACTGGAGGCCTTAAGCCACAGCAAATACACCTGGGCCAGGGTTGCCTTGCAGGGAAGGGAACGTCCTTCCACCTGGGGCACATGTTTGCAGGTAACGACCCCAAAGGCATGAGCCAAAATTGCCCCGCTGGTGGTGCAGTGGTTAAACTACTGTACTGCAACCAAAAAAAGTTGTAAGTTCGATCCTGACCTGGGCTCAAGGTTGACTCAGCTTTCCATTCTTTCCCAGGTCAGTAAAATAAGGACCCAGCATGTGGGGGCAAAATGCTAATTAACTTGTGAACTGCCCAGAGTGTGCACTAGACTAAGCGATATGGGGCAGTATAGAAGTGTGATAGCTTTGCTTTTGACTTTCCCGCTCGGCCTGCCCTCGACGGCTCCTCCCTCCAAGGCCCGGAGGAGCCTCTCCAACCCATGCGAAATATGCGGGGAGAGGAAATATGTGGGCAGCACGGCGGAATCCCGGCATGCTTTGCCTCCATGATCTCAGCCATGGTGGCGTGGGAAAGGGAGGGAGTTCGCTCCTCACTTCCCCGCCGGGCGACGCCGGGGTTCCCTGCCTGGTCTGGCCATCTCTGGGGATGGGATTTCGGGCACCGGGGAGGCGGCGCTGTGTGGAACCGGAAGGCCGCCTAGGCGTGGCCAGCAGCCGCCCCAGTCTCTTGTTGTTCAGAGGACCTGGCTTCTTCTTGGAGCGAAGCCAAGCGCCGGCGTTCCTGGGTGAGCTCCAGACGCGCGGGTGGTCGTGCCGTGCCTTTTCCTGACTGCCGCTTCCCCAGCCGGAGATCTGGCAAGCAAGCGGGACGAGCGTAGGCTTAGCGTGGGGATGGCGAACCTTGGCACTCCAGGTGTTCTAGAACTTCAATCCCCAGAAGCCCAAGTCAGCACTCCTGCTGGCCAGGGCTTCAGGGAATTGACGTCCAAGAACACCCGGAGTGCCAAGGTTCGCCATCCCTTGTCTGACACTCCTCGTGGATCTCTTTGACTAGCAACCGCGTGGTATTGAGAGCTGGTCTGCGGATCGGCTGGTGGCAGAATTACGGAAGAGTGGGGACGACGACACGATGCTTATTTGAGTGGGTTGCTAATTGTTGCTTTGCTTTTAATTGCCATTTCTGGGTGGTTTTTAAAATATTAATTTTTCGCAAGGCTGCCTTTTGTGAGCAGGTCTGGCATTGTGACGGTGTTTTCTGTTCTGTGGCTCTGCACAGAGGCAGGTGGTGGAGCCTACATTTCCTCTGCAGAAAGGAATTTCAGCCTTATTTTGGCCACTGCAGATTCGGCTGGAGGAGAGATGATGATGCCTCTCAATATTGCAGCCTTTTGAGTCCCTTGAGGTATGTGTGGGACTGCAAACCCCATTGCCTCACACGGCATACTTGTAGATGTAGAGGGCTTTCAGCATGGCGAAGGTTCGACTCCCTTTGCACCTGGAACACGCCACGCAATGTCTGATTTGGGAAGCTAAGGAGGGGGCAAGCTTCAGTGGACTTCAATTCCCAGAAACCTCAGTACATTGACTGATCAGTGCTTTCGGGAATTGACTTAGGCTCCTGGGAATTGAAGTCCAAAAAAATCAAAGTTTGGGAAACATGACTCCCTGCTTCAAACCTCACAGAAGGGCTGCCAGTCTAAGCTGACCAGTAACATTGTAGTTTTTTTCTGTTAGGCTGATCAGCTATTGTGTGCCTCTAAAGGTAAAGGTCGCCCTTGCTCGAAAGCCAGTCATATCCGACTCTAGGGTTCATCTCTGTTCATAGGCAAAGAGCCAGCGCTCTCTGTGTCTGTAGACATTTCCATGGACATGTGGCAGGCATGGAATGCTGTTTACCTTCCCGAGGGGGGGCGGCGGCGGCGGCTGGAGCAAGGGCGATGCCCAGATTATTTGCCATCACAGGCTAGATCCGGCCCACAAGCTGTAGGTTGAGAATCCCTGCTTTAGAGGACAGACTTGGTACCTCTGAGGTTTTTCCTTCTTCCCCAGCCTCTTCCTAGGAGAGAAAATAAGAGGAGAAATCTCTTGTTTGAGAGTCCTAACCAGAGGCAAATTTACAGAGTTCTTTCCCCCTCTCCTCAACTATATATTAAATTAAATGGTTAGTTCAATTTCATCCTGCAAAGTGTAGCACAGGGATTCTCGACCTGCAGCCTGTGCGCCAGGTGTGGCCCACAGAACTATTTCATACCCCCCCCCCATTGCATCCACACCAGGAAGTGCCATGTGGTGGAGGATGGGCAAAATGGCCGTCCAGCCCCCAAAGCTGTCTGAAGGAGTGTGACCCAGTCCCTGGCTTTAAAAGGTTGAGAACTCCTGGTGTAGACCTTCAAGCAAACAACCTTGGCTCATTTGATTAATTAAATATTCTCTTCCTTTCACAATTATAAATTGTAGTTGTTTTGCTTCTGGTAGATCTTTCTCCCATCACAGGACCAACTTGTTTTAAATGTTTCTTTCTTTCATGTCCCAATCAAACCCTGGACTGCCAAATGAAGCCATTTTCTTGGCTTTGTCGTTGGCCAAACTTAAAAGTCCTCATCAGTGAGTGTTTCTGGCAGTAACATGTGAAGACACATAATAACTGGAGGTAGAGCACCAATGACAAGGCCCACCAGCAAACTAACAGGCATTCGCCTGGGATGTTCCATTCCGGTCTTGAGTCCAACACTCAATTGCATGTGCTAAAGTGGCCTGTGTTGAGTGTGGAGCCAGGGAGGAGTGTGGAAAAGAAATGTACTTTGGAGCTGGGGCCTGTGGTTCCCAAAATTGTGATTAGCAGCAATGGGGATATAGGAGTTGTTGTTTTACGACATGAGGAAGGCCCCAAGTGGCCTGCTCCTTTTCTAAAGACTGGTCTTTGGGCGATTCTTGTCCCCTCCAACCATTTCTATGTGACACCCCCTTCCCTTGCAACTTCCCATCCCTGCAAAAAAATACAGTATATTACTCATGTTTCCACTGGGAAATGCTGCAGAACATCACACTGGCTCTGCTGGATAGTAATAAAATGCACAAAGCTAACATACTGTGGCCAGCTCCATGACCGCCTCCATTTCCTGCACTGAGGGGGCCATCACCCCACCTAAAGGGGCTCATCTGCCCGTAGCCATTGACCCCTTTAGGGAATCAGGTTATTTACCAATGCCCAACACTCAATGTTGAGTTGCTGGCTGTATAGTCTACTCCATTACTGGAGTGGGATGTCCAGCCAGACTCTTTGGAGATGTATTGCCTGAAGTTAAGACACTTTCAAAGACATGATCTGTTCTACACTGGCATGCAGCTCACTGCAATGGATAAGGTCGATGGTGATTTCTATGGCTATTCGTTTCTAAAGTTACACTTTTTGCATAGTAGCACAACAGGATTTCAGACATCCTTACAATTGATCATTTAAGGTAAAATAAATGGCAGGGGGAGATTGCAGGCCGGAAAAGAAGTTGTTGGCTGAAGAACCCAGAAGTTTGATTTGGATGCAGCACAGCATCATTATTTAGAATGCCACATCCAAAGTCAAAATTACCATGAATAATTTCCAGCTTTCAGTAGGAAATTTTCTTTGAAAAATAATATGTTGTGCTTTTAATAGGCAAAAAAATCATATGCTGCTCAGAAAATGTCAGTCTGATTTTTTTTCTCTCTTTCATTCCTTTCTACTTAAACTGCATCCCTTTCAACAGATGCTCGCATGTTGAGGGTGAGATAAGAGAGAATGCCAAAGTTTGCAACAGCCGTAACTGAAGCCCATCCATGCAACAAAATGCACAAAGAGGTGAGTTGGTTATTTTCAGAGTTTAAAACAGGATGCAAGGGCTGAAGGTATGTAAACTCTGAGATTTATTGATCAAAACCCACAGCATGGAGTCAAGATATTTTGATATCTGGGTCAAAGCAGCAAATGGTACAATCACCAGCAAAGGCCAGGTGTGCAGTATCTTTGACCCATGGTTCTTCAATAGCAATTATAGCAAATTATACTTTTACTGTATACCATCCCATAATGCTTAGTGCATTCTCTGGACAGATCACAAGGTAATTAGTGTTTTGTTCCCAACATGCTGGATACTTATTTTACTGACCTCAGAGGATGAGTCAACCTTGATTTCTCATTGAGATCGAACTCACAACATTGGGCAAAAAATATCACAAGTGTCTCTTTCCTTTCATGAAAGCAAACATCCAATTTTTATACATTAAACTGAGAACAACCTCCTTCCTTTCTCATGACACACCCAACAATTTGCTGCTTGAGGTGGCCTCTTCGCCTTGTCTAATGATAGGCGTCGCCCTATAAAACCATCTCCTTGGATTATGGTTGGAAGGGAATAGCCAGTCATCTTATATAACCCTAAAAAAGGATATATCTAATGGCCTTGAGGGTCATAATCAGGAGTTCTGAACCTTTTTAAGCTGGGGGCCGGGTCATGCTCCCTTAGGCAGCTTCAGTGGCCGGATGGCTATTTTGCCCTTCCTCCACCACATGGAACTTCCAGGTGTGGTGAAGGCGACGGGGCCACATGAAATGGTGCTGTGGGCTGCAGGTTGAGAATCCCTGATCATAATAACCATAAGGACACAAAGAAATAAATGAGGTAAGGATTTTAAATGCACTTGATAGGCAGCCAATTCCTGTATCCATAAGCAGCATAACTATATTTCAAAACAGCTTGCAGCCAGTTGTAACAGCCACCATTTTGAACTTGAACACAGAAATTCATCCTCTCTGCCTCTCATGAAAAGTATTTATTTTTTAGGATCCAATATCATATTTAGTTTCTGCTGATGCTCACCCTTTGATTTATGCCTCTATTCTCAGAAGTCCTATTCTCCTGAAACAACACACAGGATTCAAAATAAGTCTCCCCAGTCTTATGCATTTCAGATGTTTGCTACTTCAGCTCCCATTTATCTTTCCCAGAATATCCAATAGTCAAGAATACTATACATTGTAGTACAAAACAGTTTGAGACTCCCAGGCTAGGAATGATTTATTTAGGCAATGTATCTATAGACCATGTGGGCTTTTAAATTAATTAATTAATTAATTAATTAATTAATTAATTAATTAATTAATTAATTAATATACTGCCCGTCAGATATCCTACTCTGAGCAGTTTTCATCTTTAAAAACAAAGATAACCAAACAGCAGCATTTCATGATCCTGATGGTAATATCATAATACATCCACATAAATAAAAAAAGAACCATATAAATTAAGAAAAACAGCATGGGCAAAATAACAGAATCTACACCATTTAAATTCTAATAAATGAAACTAAACATTGTCTTAATTGGCTGGGGGGGGGAGAGAACTTCTTGAAGGCCTCCTTAAAAAGGACTAAGATGTTTCTTAAATACCTCCAGGGATGGGGCCTGGCACAGCTCCACGGCATGGGTGCCTCCACCGAGAAGGCTCAGCTCTTTGTCAGTTTTCCTAGCCATCCTTGGTGTTGGCAAATGAAATTGCATTCTTTTCCTTTCACCCACATCAACTATCACAACAGATACACTAACTTTCATGTAATTTTCACTAAAATTAATTAAATCAATTTACAGTACAGTTGTACCTCGCTTAAAGAGCATAATGCGTTCCACAGGATTGCTCTTTAAGCAAGTTTGCTCTTTAAGCAAAACACCATTGTAAGTGACCAATTGTGGGGGGGATTGCAAACCCCAATTTATTTGTTAAGTGAGTTTTTGGTTGGTTTTATTTGTTAAGTGAAGCAAACATTCAGATAAAATTCTGCTCTTTAAGCAAGTTACTCTTTAAGCGAGACGCTCTTTATGCGAGGTTTGACTGTACTGTATTTCATTTTGAAGACTGTTATATTTCCCATGTCTGACAAAGTGGACTTGATCCACTAAAGCTAACATTAAAACAGAAAACAAAACAAAATAAAATAAACAAAACAAAAAATGTTGTAGCACTTTGAAGACCGTTATATTTTAATTTTTTGGAATAGTAGCCGTGTTAGTCTGTGGTTCAGGCATCTCAGAAAACAAAACAAAACAAAATAAAAAACACAGTAGCACTTTAAAGACTAACTGCTATATTTTCACTGTTAGCTTTCGTGGATCAAGTCCACTTCATCAGACGTGATCCACGAAAGCTAACAGTGAAAATATAGCAGTTAGTCTTTAAAGTGCTACTGTGTTTTTTATTTTGTTTTGTTTTGTTTTGTTTTCTGAGATGCCTGAACCACAGACTAACACGGCTACTATTCCAAAAAATTAAAATATAACGGTCTTCAAAGTGCTACAACATTTTTGTTTTGTTGATTCTCTGTTATGCTTGAAACACAGCCTAACACGGCTACTATTAAAAAATATTAATCAGTTATTTCATTTTGTAATTGATGAACCAGATGCAGATGGTTAATCAATTACCAAAGGCATTTAAAGGCGTTCTCGGCTGCTCTTCAAGGCCACATTCCTCTCAAACTGGTTTATCAACTGAAAGGCCTAGAAATAAAACCCTATTCAATGTATGCCATTTTTTTTAAAAAAAAGTGCTTCAAAGCATGGAGAAAAGAGGGGTTATGCTGTAACGAAAAGGGTGTTCTGATACTATGTTCATTCAAGTATCATTGAACTTTTTAGAAAAAGTTCATTGATATTGTAGCCATTCAGTCGCTGCTTGGCGGGAGGAGAGGAGCCAAGGGGCAAGCGTAGTTGTAGTTTTTGGACAAGGACATTTGCAAAAAGAAGCCTCCTACAAAGGCGTGCCTGTACTCTTCAGTGTGTGGGCACGTAAGAACTGGAGGCAGATTAATTGGAGCGGATTCCATTTTGTACAGGGCAGACAATTATGCGGCCCTGTTCCTGGGTCTTCCGTCCCACAGTACAAGCACAGGAGAGATAAACAAATGTAGGTCAATTCTGTTTAGAGACTGTTGTTCTGTTTACACTGAAATACTGTGTGTCTTGCTTTACTGCGTTGTAGGCTAGCGCTAGAGGCCATACATACCCCTTTCTGGAACTTGCAGGATTGTTCTCACTCCTGTGACCGCTTCTTGATCTTTATTTCTTACAAAGTTGGTTTTTAAAAACAACAACTAAAAGATCACTTACGTATATCCTCTGGTGGCTAAGAATATTTTGTTTTGGGAGCGTGGGTGCTGGAAGGGCTCAAAGCTGCTAAGATCAGGAGAAAATGCACCTGTTTTTCCTTAGAGAGTGTAAGGAAACATTTTGAATAAACAGTGCTTCGAAGAGTTTTAATTGGGGAGTGGGGAGAGTGTAGCGGGGTTGCATTTAGATCTGGGGTGGGTACATCTATCCATCCATCCCAGAGACCACTTGTTGTCATCTACCTCCCCCAGTAAAGGCCCAGTAAAAATCTACAAATAAGAGAATGTGAGTCTCTGTTTACAGTAAAGAGTAAATATAATGATCTCCCTTGCTAAAAAAAAAACAACCCAGTTGTATCTGACTCTAGAGTGTAGTGCTCATCTCTGTTTACAGCCAAAGAGGCAGCATGGTCTGAGTTTGCAGATGTTTCAGTAGTCATGTGGAAGACATGACTAAATGCCAGCACGCATGGAATGCTGTTACCTTTCCCACCAAAGCAGTACCTGCTTATCTACTTGCATTTTCTTACTTTAAAACTGCTAGGTTGGCAGAAACTGGGACAGAGACAGGAGCTCACTCTGTCATGCAGCATTCAGGTCTCAAACTGCTGACGTTCTGGTCATCAGGTTCAGCTTCTTAATCACTAAGCAGCCACAGCCCCCCGTTTACACTAGCAGTGGAGAATTTGTGGCCTTTGATAAAATGTTGGGCTACAATTCAGATTAACCTTAGGAAATAGCCATGGCTGGAAAATGTGACCCAGTAACATTTGAAGGGCCTCGAGTCACTCCCCTCCCCCCCTTTTGATAAATATAAAGCGTATCGATGGAGATGAGAGCCACTGTGAATAGTGGACAGTCAGAGTCAGGAAATCTGTGTTCAAATCCACACTTGGACATGGAAACCTATTTCAAGGTGGCAATGATAAAACATGCTTTTCTGAAAACCTGACTAGGCTTGCCATTCATTAGAAGCAACTTGGGAAACACAGCTAGGGAGTTTTTATGGAGGGCAAGAATACTAAACGGGAAATCCTGTTCGTTTTGCTCGCTGACAAAAATGTCAGCATCAAATTGCTGCACGTTAAGAAGTCAGCATAAGCATTGGTGTTGCACCCCAGTTGTGTGACTCTGTATGTGCAGCAGCAAATGTCTACACTGATTTCTTAATTTGCAGGAAATCTGCCACTGACATTAATGCCAACACAGTTTAGTGTTTCCCAACCTTTGGTTTTTGGACTTCAATTCCCAGAAGCCTAAGTCAATTTCCCAAAGCACTGATCAACCAATGTACTGACTTAGGCTTCTGGGAATTGAAGTCCCCCAGTGTTCCATGGAACATAGTTTGGCACATGCTAAATTTGGCCATTTAAATGTATGCTCTCTGCTTTACATATTGTCCAGGATGTAATTTCCAAAGAAGCCTAGCAGGAGAGCCCAAGGAATTTGGATGAAGCGCTTTTGCTTCATGCAAGTTTGGGATGATTTGGTTCCTTCTTCTGAAATGAGTGACCATTGTCCCCTTTTTCCTCCCTAGGTGGCATGTGCAAATCACAAGCAAGCGGATCAAAAAGATGGCATACTGGTATGAGGTCTTCTGTTCTTTATGATCCAGGTATTTTTCTGATGGACTAGTTCATGCCTGCTTACACCTGATACACCCACCTTGGTTCCCATTACACTTTGGAGTTCCAAAACAGGAAATACATAAGCTGTTACTTACCTCATGCTTGGCAACATGCTTAGGTACTTGCTGGGCAATCTTGTACTTTCTTCTCCCTGGCACAAAGGGCCTTTCTTTACTTTTCCATTCCCCACCCCATGTGAATTAGTCTAACATTTCTGTTATTCACTGATCTGGTAACCTCTAGAATTTCAGCTCAGCTCCTTTGCAGGGTTTGGCCAAAGGGAGATGGACTGCTCTATAAATAATTAATAGTGCAGAACCTCTACAACCCTACCAGTAGTAAGCAACAGACCATTCAGGTCTCTGAAATGATAATTTGGTTGATAAGAATAGTTGGTACAGTAATTGGAAAGTTGACAATCATTTGGCTGAAAAAACAGATGAATTCATGAATGCAATGACAGTACACAAAAGGCAGGACAACCAAATACTTTGTGTATACCATATTTGCTGGCATATAAGACCCACTTCCCCCCTTAAAATACACTGGAAACATGGAGTGTGTTTTATACTTTATTGTATATAGTGGACTATTTTGGTAATAATGAGGTGCATCTTATAGGCCAGCAGATGCGGTATGTGAAAAATCTCTACACATTGGCTGCACAAATTGGAAAGAGGGAGGTCATGTCCCATTAGAGGAGAAGAGCAGGACGTTCTAGGATGTGTCTTGTTCATTTGGTTTCTGAATGATTGCAAGTTTAGTTCAGACTAAAGTGCCGGTTGCGTATCTTCAGTTTTTCAGAAAGGTGCAAACACTCCTAGTGCACACACACTAAAATCTATATAACTGTGGGCTTTTTATAAGGCACAGCAAAGGTGTATGTGGTGTGATCCTGCAGAATCCCTCTTGCTTAGGGCCTTCAAGGTATGTTGCAGGACAAGACCAGGATGCATCTTGCCCACTGTTCTTTGCAGGACACTTCAGGACTAACATGAGCTACTAAAATTTGGGTTGGTGGTCCACATAAAGGCAAAATCTTACCCTCTATATAGCTTTGTCTTGAACATTAATTATCACACACACACAGAATGGGCAACATCTAATCTAGTTTCTTCTATTTCTTTGTTTACATTATGTGTATGTGTGCCCTCCCTCCCAACCTTTTTGCTGTTCATTCTTTAATTTGAAGGCATCTGTAGCCCTTTACATAGGGCCAAGCGTTTGCTCTCTGATTTTATTAGATGTTTCTATTTGATCTCCATTCTGCCACAGGGGTGAATATCTTGGACACACAAAGGGTAAGGATGGAAAAGCACAAATAAAATTGTTTCCAAATCTGGGTGTGTTTACATTTAGTTCTTTTCATGTGGGTCTTCTAAATGGCCTTCTCTACAGATCATATGAACGCCTCTACCTCTTAATATTTTGCTTTGTTTCTTATCCAGTTTCCCAACACTCTCTTATCCCTTCTCTTCTGAAATTTCATAATCCCTGCCCACATATTTGCCAGACAGTCTATGAAAGAGCACACTACACTCCAGTAATAATAAAGCAGACTAGATTGGGTGCTCTTTTATTTATTTATTCCTATTTATATACCACTGGATTTAGTGTTAGAACACTATTCACGGTGGTGAACAGTAGGTGCCAGAGCACTGCTGTGCACTTAGGTGGAAGGACAATGTTCGTGCACCTAGGACGGTGGAAGGACAATTTTCTAAACAAAAGCTGCTGTTGGTTTTGATGCCTGGATGCTGATCTCTTCCCCACTCCCTAGGCGTACTAGGATTCAAATGAAAAGTATATGTTTGTTCTGCAAATAATATCAGTTTAGGACATTGTGCAGTAATTCTACATTCTCTGTCACATGCATTGTTTTGCCCCTGGTACACAAGGGCCTTCCTGCTGTATGGCCTCGCCAAAGCCCTTGCAGACTCGGCTCTTAGCTCTGTAATATCAGGCTGATCTAGCAGCACTAGCATGCAGCTACTGTATTTCCAAGTTCCTCTGGCCCTGAAAAATCATGGTTTCAATAGAGAAACAAGGCTGGGATGACAAGCTTGCAGCACTCGCCTCAACACTTTAGCTAACTGCATGGACTTTAGGTTTCCTGATGAGACTTGTTGTGGAGAACCTTCCTTAACAAAACAAAATCAGGCCATGTTCTTCAAACAGAAAGCTTAATCTAGTTTCATTTTTAGCTTCCCCGTAAAATTTACTGTTAACAGAATTGCAGGCTTGGAGGGTTGTTGCTATGAAGAGTGGAGAATTCCATTCAGATTTGGACTTCCCAAATCAAAATGCAAACCAGAACATCCTGCAAATCTGAATAAACAAAACCATCGTAGCACTTTAAAGACTAATTGTTGTGCTTTAATGTTAGCTTTCATGGATCAAGTCCATCAGACATTGGCTCAAGTCCACTTCATCAGACATCTCCAATATCTGATGAAGTGGACTTGATCCAAGAAAGCGAACATTAAAACACAACAGTTAGTCTTAAATGCTGTTTTTATTTTTGTTTATTTACCAATATGCTTAAAACAGACTAACACAGCTACACTTTTTTTTAAAAATCAACATCCTGTAAGCTATTGTACTCTTTACAAATATGCGTAGTTATCTGGTCAAATAAAGTGGTTTCAAATGTGTGTACAGTTGTACCTCGCTTAAAGAGCATAATGCGTTCCACAGGATTGCTCTTTAAGTGGTTGGTTTTATTTGTTAAGTGAAGCGAACATTCAGAGAAAATTCTGCTCTTTAAGTGAGTTACTCTTTAAGTGAAACACTCTTTATGCGAGGTTTGACTGTACTTGATTTGACGGTATTAAGGAAAACCTGGCATCAATAATGTGTATCTTCCCATTCAGAAAATCAGCTTTATGTAGGTCTTTTGATTGTACTTCTAATTACCAGATTGTTGTTTTTTAAAAGGTGTGCTTATTGTGCACATTTAGTTTTTCCCAAAACTCACTGCGAAGCTCATACATGTATGCACTGGTCCCACAGCAAGAGCCAGGAGATGCAAAGTGGGTAATTAAGCACTTTGGCCTTCTTTCCAGTCTCTGTGCCAAAGGGCAATGAAGCAGTAGGATGAGAAAGCAACTTCGGCAGCTGGAAGACATGAATGCCTTCCTTTGCCTGCCACTTTACTGCACCCTTGTAAGCCAGTTCCTGTCTCAAAGCCTGGCTGAGATAGAAAATCAGAGTTCAGTGAGGAACTCTTCCACTTTCTCTTTATTACTGTAGTCTTGGTTTGAGAATGAACCAGCTCTGGAGGTACAGGGCGAACCACATAGTTCTACTTGAGGGTAACCAAGTGTTGCAAACCACTTTAAAAATGTGAACCAAGGACTCCCAGCTTTGGTAGGCTCAAAGATCAACTTTTGCACATACAGTAGTTCTCCTGCTCTGACATGTCTGTTCTCGCCCCTTTCCCTTGACAATTAGGTAGCTGCAGTTCTGAAAATAAAAAAGTACTGTAGCTAGTGAGGGAATGAGTAACACTAGATTTGGTAATGTTAATATTACTTTGGAGGTGATGTTTTTCCAGTGAGTTGCCCAATGATGTGAAAACATCTCCAAATAATATAATAATTGATAGCTTGAGGATTTTGGAAATTGTCCCAAAAAGAAATTTTTCCAACAGTTTCCTCTAACATGGGTCAGTTTGAATAATACCACTTGCTCCCACAGAAGAGAAGTCATAAAAGGAGCCTCCCTGAACAAGGATATGGATGCCTTGTATTACCCTCAACACTTAAAGTGGTGGTAATAATTTCGTGTCAGAGATTACTCTGGGTTGAAAGGATTTTTAGGGGATGCCTTACTGAGGCTACTTTCATGTCCCCAAGTGCAGCTGTCAGGTATTGAAACCCGACCTTCCAGTCTCCAGCTCAGCACCTTAACCACTAAGCCACCAGGGGAGCTAAAAGGGGAAGAGAAGAACCACCAAAATAGGGGTTCTTAATTTTTCCCTATTTTTTAAAAAACTGATTTTATTTCTCCCATAGAGAAGCACTGAAGTGTGAAAAACCCTCCTGCATCTTAAAATGTAATAGTCCCAGTACTGCTGTGTATGTGTGTACACCAATTTGAATCTCTGGATAAAGCTATACAGTACAGTACAATAGTACCTCGGATAATGTTATGGCTTGGTTCCACAAGTCCCATCGTTATCCGGTTTTTAATGTTGTGCGATACATTGATCACACAATGTTAAAAAAAAGCCCTGTTTCCCTGGAGGCTGCAGGAAGCCAGAACGTCGGGATTTGAATCCTGACATTTTGGCTTGCTGCAGCCTCCAGGGAGGTGGGGGAACTTTGGAAACAGCTTGGATCGGGTCTCCCCACCTCCCTGGACCCGGCGGGGGGGGGGGTCAGAGACCCCAAAATTGGTAAAAAAAGTCCATTTTTAAAACCAATTTTGGGGTCTCTGACCCCCCCGCCGGCTCCAGGGAGGTGGGGAGACCCGATCCAAGCTGTTTCTGGGCTTCCCCGACGTCCTCAGCCAGTGCAGCAAGCCAGAATGTCAGAGTTCGAATCCCAACATTCTGGCTTGTTGCAGCCTCAAAGAGTGTGGGGGAACTTCAAAAATAGCGCACATCGGCTCTAGGGAGGTCGGGAAACCCGATGCGCGCTATCTGCTGCAAGCTACAATGAGTCAAAACGTCAGGATTCAAATCCTGACGTTTTTGGCTTGTTACACTTTCTAGCAGGGTGTGGTTTTGTAGCAGAAGGGTGGCTTATCTTATCTGCAGCTTATCTCCCTGGAGTAGGCAGGGAGGTTAGAGATCCCGAAATGGGTTAAAAAAACAGACTTTTTTTTAACTCATTTCCTGCTCCCCTGCCTGTTCTAGGGAGATAAGATAAGCTGCAGATAACATAAGCCACCCTTCTGCTACAAAACCACACCATGCTAGAAAGTGTAACAAGCCAAAAAGGTCAGGATTTGAATCCTGACGTTTTGACTCATTGTAGCTTGCAGCAGCGTGGGGGAACTTCAAAAATAGCGCAGATCGGGTCTCCCGACCTCCCTAGATCCGATGTACGCTATTTTTGAAGTGGAAACAGCTTATTTTTGAAGTAGAAACAGGCAACCTTTGGAAACAGCTTAGATCAGCTCCTCTGATCTCACTGGAGTAGGCAGGGGGAATCAGAGATCCCGAAATGGGTAAAAAAAGGTCCGTTTTTTTACCCATTTTGGGATCTCTAACTCCCCTGCCTGCTCCAGGGAGATGTCTTTTAATACTAGTGTGGGGGTGGGTGGGTATTCCCACCCCTCACCCCCACGCTAGCATTAAAAGGAAGAAAATCTAGAAGTTCTCCTTCGTATTGTTAGGGGTCTCTGACCCCCCTGCTGCGTCCAGGGAGGTGTGGAGACGATATCCGGGGTATTACTGTATCTGCAAAATGAGGCCGTATGAATCAATGATAACACTTCACCCTACCAGCATGCTGGGATATTTTCTTCTATTCTCTGTTTTTTACAGCCCCCAGTAACATTTGTTTTTTAAAGTGATCCTCCACCTAGTCAGGAAAAAAAATGCAGCTAGCAAGCATGTTTATTGACAATGGTTTTCTAAAAAATCATACTATTTACAAGTTTAAGGCAAGGTTTCTGTGTCGGTAAGATGTGGTCTTTCAGGATCATCGCCGTCTCTTGGCCGTGCTCGGAGGGGCTGGGGCTGTTTGGGCCACAGCCCTCCGCTTGCTGGCCCTGGTGGTGGGGGCGGCCCTCCTGTCCAGTCGGTAGGTGTCCAGATTGATCTCCTGCTGCAATATGCCCATCAAGATGAACTCTGAACTGGCAATGGGTATGCCGGCATCTCGCGCTGGTTTGCACCGGGTCAGGTCGTCTGGACAGGAGACCACGACCCGTTTGTCCTGGGTTAAAACACAGTCAAGAGGATTTGGCCCTCAAAAAAGGGTTTAGAACAGGGGTTCCCAATCTAGGGACCATGGGCCAGATCTGGCCCATGGCACCATTTCATGTGGGCCACCACACCTCCAAGGGCATTTGAGAAACAAAATGGCTTCCCTTTGAAGTTGTTGTGGCAAAATGGCCACCCTATAATGCAGGCAGGGTAAAATGGCTGCCTGGCCCTCAAAGCTGACAGAGAGAGCATGACCTGGCTCCCACCTTGAAAATGTTGGGAACCCCTTAGTTAAAATAAGCAGAACCCATTCCCAGCCTTTCTTTTCCTTGTGTATTTTTGCAAGACACACACACCCTGGCCATGTATGCTTCGGGAGTCCTCAAAAATCCCCTCTCTCACCTTATAAGCTCGAGGCATTCGGGGTAAGAAGGTCCCTCCGCTGCATTTGACAATGTCTCTCATGTGCTCAGGCTCTGGTTTGACATTCAGGGTGACGTAGATCTCATAGCCCTGGAAAGGACAAAAAGATGGATTCATGGTACAGGCTGGAACAGTTGCGGAAGAGGGGAGAAAAGCTTTGAAAAGGATGGGTAAATGTTGGATCTAAGCTAAGAACAATAAAGGAACTGGTGAAAGCTTGCGAAGGACCAAGACATCTCCCTGAGTTTACAGTTCATTCTATTCATACATCATGGTTGAGGAGTCCAACCCAAAGGGTATTAGCTGAACTGTGCTGGGCCTAGAATTAGGGCTCTCTTCAGCAACTGAAGCTTTTGCCTCTTCTTGTAGTGCTATCCCACTTTTCCTTCTGAAAAAGAGCCAGCAATAGCAATTACACTGATACACCACTGCTTACCTTGCAAACAAAAATTCGCATAGTCTAAGCAATTGTATTCCCAGTGGTATGGTTGTGAGAGCTGGACCGTTAGGAAAGCAGAGCGCAGAAGAATAGATGCCTTTGAGATGTGGTGTTGGAGGAGAGTTTTGAGAGTCCCCTGGACAGCGAGGAGAACAAATAGGTCGATCCTAAAAGAAATAAACCCTGACTGCTCCTTAAAAGGTCAGATAGTAAAGATGAAGCTAAAGTACACTAGTACCCCGGATAACGTTGAGACTTGGTTCCACAAGTCTCGTCGTTATCCGGTTTTTAACGTCGTGCGATGCATTGATCACACAACGTTTAAAAAAGCCCTGTTTCCCTGGAGGCTGCAGCAAGCCAGAATGTCGGGATTTGAACCCTGACGTTTTGGCTTGCTGCACTGGCTGAGGACGTCGGGGAAGCCCAGAAACAGCTTGGATGGGGTCTCCACACCTCCCTGGACCTGGCAGGGGGGGTCAGAGACCCCAAAAATGGTAAAAAAAAGTCCTTTTTTTTTTTTTTACCAATTTTGGGGTCTCTGACCCCCCCCCCCCCCTGCCGGGTCCAGGGAGGTAGGAAGACTCGATCCAAGCTGTTTCTGGGCTTCCCCGACGTCCTCAGCCAGTGCAGCAAGCCCGAACGTCAGGGTTCAAATCCTGACATTCTGGCTTGCTACACTGGCTGAGGATGTCGGGGAAGCCCAGAAACAGCTTGGATCGTGTCCCCTGCCTGCTCCAGAGAGATCAGAGGACCCGATCTACAGCTGGAGGGTGGCTGGGGAAGCTGACGGGACTCCCTGTCGGCTTCCCTAGCCACCCGCCCTTGCCTCCGCAGCTGTGGGGTGGCTGAGGAAGCTGACGGGGGAGCCCCCCATCAGCTTTCCAGCCTCCCCACCCCTGCCTCCGTAGCTGCAAGGTGGCTGGGAAGCTGAACGGAGCCAGCCACCCTGCTGCTAAGAACGACTGTATCGGATAACGCTAAAAAGGAGCGTTATCCGGTACAAATCTTTCCCCCAAATTTGTCGTCGTTATGCGGTTTTAGCGTTAGCCGATGCAATCGTTATCCGGGGTATTACTGTACTTTGGACATAAAATGAGGAGAGGATTCACTTGAGAAAGCCTTGATGCTGGGAAAAGTGGAGGGCAAAAGAAGAAGGGGGCAGCCAAAATTAAGATGGCTAGATGGTATTGTAGATGCAATGGGCACAAACCTGGGTGGGCTGAGGAGGATGGTGGAAAACAGAGGTGCCTGGTGGACAATGGTCCAAAGGGTCGGAATTGACTGTGTGACTACAATAAAAGCACGCTCACAAGGTAATTAGCATTTCATCCCCAATATGCTGGGTACTCATTTTACTGACCTCTGAAGGATGAGTCAGCCTTGATCCCTGTCAGGATCAAACCCACAATACTTTGGCTGCAATACAGCAGTTTTAACCACTGGGCCACCAGGGCTCTTCAATCCACATCTTACAACAAGGGTTCCCAACCTTTTCAGGCCAGGTCATGCTCTCTGTCAGATTCGAGGGCTCAATGGCCATTTTGCCCTGCCTGCACAATGGGGGTGGCCATTTTGTCCAACAGCTTTTAGTTCTTAAATGCCTCTGGAGGGGGGTGGGGGACACATGAAATGGCACTGTGGGCCAGATCTGGCCCACTGGCCTTAGGTTGGGAACCCCTTTCTTACAATCTCAGAGCTTAGAAAAATATCACATTTTTGGACTGCAGCTCCCCAAACTTCCCCAGCTAGCATGCCCAGGAGTTGGGTTGGTTGGGGAATTTCAGAGCTTGTTGTCCCAATCAGAAAGTTTTTGAAGTTCTGTGTAATCAATCCTCCACTTTCAACAAAGGGAAATCAGCAGCATGGCGTACAGCTTTACATCAAGCTGTCAACCGTACCGTTTCCAATGCCACAGATTTTTCTGAATCTTCATACAGCAGCATTGCCTGATCCCCTCAGCTACAGGAGCAGCTTGCTTCTTCCTTTCCTCACACGGTCAGAAATGTCACAACTAAACAGGCATAAAACAGCATGCTGGCTGTACGCCGGTATGAACTCCAGAGCATTACTGTATTTTTCCTGCAGGCTACCAGTTCACCCAGGGAGAAAATTCAAACAAATACAGTCTTCTTCAATGTCTAGGCCAGGAAGGAATCTGCCAAAATGAAGCCACCTTTTAGTGAATTAATGTCCCCAGTTAATTTCACCTAACCCGGTGTGAGAAAGAGTAGCCGGCAATACAAGGTTGCCATTACCAGCATATGCCCGATTATGGTTAAAAAATACCAGTCTTCAAGGAGGCTCTTTCTGTGTAAATACAGTGCAAATACTGTGGTACCTCGAGTTACAAACACCTCATGTTATGAAATTTTTATGATACAAATGAAAATCCATTGACTATTGCCTCACTTTATGATTTTTTCAGAACAGATTAATTGGTTTTCGAAGCATTTCTATGGGAAACCGTGTTTCGTTTTACAAATTTTGATTTTCAATGCATTCCTATGGGAAATTGCATTCAATGCATTCCAATGGAAAATTTGCTTTAAAAAATTTTTGTAATACAAAATGTCCTGAGGAACGCATTAAATTCATAACTCTAGGTACCACTTTACAGTTATTTGCCGTCTCTGCACTTCTGCTGACAAGGGAATATATGAATCTTTCCTGCTCACAAATTGGGGGCCAGATGGGAGCCATATTCAGTATTGTGGACTATGGGGGTTGTTAATCTTAATCCTACCTGGAAAATCCCTCCTCCTTGCTGTGCTCTCCGTAGCGATGCAATGAGGCTGAACCCAAAATTATTCTCCTGCTCTGGGTCACGAACAAAGAAGCTGGTTGGCATCAAGAAGAATGAGTTCTGTCTGCTCTAAAATGGGAGAGGAAAACATGAAAGAGCTAAACAGGGAGGTAGGAAACTTCTGAACGAGCACCCCTTCCTTCTTAATGTACATTTCTGTGCATCACCGGCAATTAACACAATCAGCCACAGGGGTATCAAAGATCATGCTTTCGGTCCATTCTTCCAGCTACTGAGAAGTAACATGATGTGAGAGCTGGTTTGGAAGTTGGAAGATCCAGTGAGATATGACCACACCCTGGGTAAGCTCAAAGCTAAGTAATTTCCTCCACTGGCCTATCTCGAGTCCTCAAGAGGAAAAGCAGGAAAGAAAAGTACCGTAAATACTCGACTATAAGTCCCAAATATGTCAAAGTAGCTAATTTGGACCTCTAAAATTAGGAAAATAGATTGACCCAAGTAAATCCTGAAAGAAAATGCAGCAGCTGCTAGTGAGTTTCAATAATTAAAATACATGAAAATACAGTAACATTAATTAATTTAGCAATTGTGTTTTGAGTGTTTACATTGACCTGAGTATAAGCTGAGTCCCATTTTGGACCTCATTTTGGGGGCTAAAAACCTGACTTATACTTGAGTATATTCAGTAACTAGTACAGACAGCTCAGTGTTGTACAGTACAGGCCACAACAGCGCCTCAGGTAGATTTTTCCCCCCTAGTCAAGTTATTTGAGATTCTTTTAATCCTCACTGGCCATCTCAGCTACATGTCATGAGCTTGGGTGCTCTCTTCTGATTCTGACAGAATCAACTCTTATGTTTCATAGCAATATTATCCTTATTCTGTAGCTCCATCAACCAAGGAGCACCTGTTAGCCAACCATCCCCTCAAGTAACACTACACAACTTGTCTCGCCGTTGGATTTACTGCATATATCCCAAGAAATCCTGCCTCCTAGACTTCATATACAAGGGGTGATCAATTGAGTCCTTCCACCTATTATTGGACTGCAGGTCCCATCAATCCTAGGCAGTGCAGCCAATGGAGAAAACTGATGGAGACCATAGTCCAATCAGAACTTGAAAGCCACACAAGCCCTACCCTTGCTTTGAAGGAACACCATGCCATTTTTGCATTTTTAGGTTGGTGGTAGATTTAATTTTTCTACACAAATGCCTGGGTGTCACAAGTCCAGCAAGACTGCAAGGGCTTCCATGAACCACCAAGCCTGTGGCATAATCTTCAGTGTGGATCCAGGAAATGTAACTCACCTTCTCCAGCCAGTCTGGGGTCACAATGGGGATACCCCGAGCCAATGCACACAAGAACTTGACTGTGCGACGCACACGGTCCGTCACCAGGTGGGTGCAGTCAAAGACGGACTCAGCCAGGGAGCCACCCAGGGTGGTCACTGCGTGCTCCCCTTCCTCATCGATCACACCTGTGAAGAGCACCTGGGAGGGCAGAAGCAAGTGAGAGGGGAGAACAAAGTGGTGGAGTAAATGCGTACATCATAGCCCACAGGGACCCCTGACACTGGCCAACAGCTTAAGCCAGACTTCTTAAATGGCATGAAATTAAGTCTCACCCGTCAGGATTGCGTCCCCTTAATAAAGGGAGCACACACACAAATGGCTGTAGGAAGCCCCAGCTTGGAAAAACAACTTTTTGGGGACTACACCCCACAGATTCAATTACTGTTGATGTCCTTTCCAGTTCTATGATTCATTTCTTACATGGCTTCCAAATATGTTCCAAAGTACCTCTGGCTGGCCCCTTCTGCTTCTTGCAAGGGCCCTTGGGTACACTTGCAGATAAGCCTGCAGAAGTTAGGTAAAGGTAGCCCTTGCACAAAAACCAGTCATATCCAACGCTAGGAGTTCAGTGCTCACCTCTGTTTACAGTCAAAGAGCCAGCATGGTCTGCGTCTGTAGAAGTTTCCATGGACATGTGGCAGGCATGACTAGACACCGGAGTGCACGGAACGCCATTACCTTCCCACTAAAGTGGTACCTAGTTATCTACTTGCAATTTCTTGCTTTTGAACTGCTAGGTTAGCAGGCACTGGGACAGAGATGGGAACTCATTCTGTCGTGCAACACAGGTCTCGAAATGCTGACCTGCCGGTCATCAAGTTCAGCATCAAAACCAATAAGACACCACAGGTAGCAGCCTACAAAGGAATGTTTACTAGCCAGTCAGCTGGATGATGGTCCCCTAGAGGATTAAATCCCACTTGAATCCATCATGATGGAGGGCAGCAGCTTCATCTGAGGAGGACTTTGTGTGCGGAATTGGATCAGTGTTATGGGTGTCGCGCTGCAAATGTGGAAGGCAAATGGAAGGCCAGTGCATTATCATATCACTCCCAGGACAATCTTCATGGCAGATTGCCATGAGGACAGCCAATATTTGGAATTGGATGCAGCAAAAGAAGAAAAAGCAGCCAGACAGCTAAGAGTGAATTAGAAAGCTCCAATCACTCTGCCATAAGTGTTTTGATGATGAGCAGAGAGGAGAAGACTTCCTCCTTCTGGTCCCCTGTTTGGTTTCCATGCTGGGTATAGACAGAATGCCTCATCCCTCCCCTACAAGTATTACTGCCTACAGCTAATAGGCTACTGCCTTAAATGCAATGCTGTCATAGATTTCAGAAGGTTACAGCCAGAACTGCCCAAGAGAAAGCCTCTCTCTGATTAGCTTTATTCCTCCCTCTGTGCTCCCAGGTAAGCCCACAATACCTTGGGGGCAGGACTGCCAAAGCCCTGGGTTCTCTTCTGCTGTTGGGCTCGAGTTCCTCCAAACTTGCTTTCTGTGCTCTGGCTCTGTGACCTCCTCCTTGAAGATGGGGTGGACACCGCTGGGGAATCCTGTGGTGGGGATGGGAACAGAAGGAAACACACACACTCAGTAGGACCTCCCAGGGAGCATGGCTTCTGGGAAATGAGATCTGAGAAACTTTTTCTCAACCTCTCCCAAAGATCTTCCTTGTTTGAAAGCCAATCATATCCAACTCTAGAGACTGGTACTCATCTCGGTTTACAGCCAAAGAGCCAGTGCTGTCTGCGGCTGTAGACGTTTCCATGATCATGACTAGATGCCAGAGCACACAGAACACTGTTACCTTTCCCACCAAAGTGGTCCCTATTTATCTACTTGCAATTTCTTGCTTTCTCTCAAACAAACACAAAAATAACTCCTGTCATGCCTGCTTGTTCTGCTAAAGACAGGACGTCTTCTGAAGGGCAACTTTTGTCCAAGAAAGATACAAGTCAGATTCCATAATACATGCACAGTCTGCCTCTCTCACCTCATTTTTGGCAATGACATGGACTACCTATATGGAGCTGACAAAGGGCCACCTCGACAACAAACACCCCATGCAACATCTTCTCAAGAACTACTTTATGTAGTCCATGGAATAGCCAGTAAGGCCCAGAAATTAGGAATGTTCCATTTTTGGACTACACCTTCCAGAATCAAAGTCTACAGAGCCACACTGGCCAGGACATGGTTTCTCAACCTTAGGACCCCAGATGTTCTTAGACTTCAATTGTGAAAACCTGGAGGCCCAAGGTTGAGAAGCCCTGGGCTAAGAGATTCTGAGACTTATATCAACCTTCCCAAGCAACTCCCGTGACACAGTCACCATCTGAGGGTAAAAAGTTGTGGGTCGTCTATGAGTGCCTGCTAATATTCATGGCTGTGAACCATTACTTTAAAACTGCAAAAGACAGCCAAGCTAGCAAAAGTAGCAATAGCTCCCCAAGCAATATATTCAGGCAATATAGCAGCATTTCCAAAACTATGTTCCACAGAACACCAGTGTTCCATAGAGAACGGCAGCTCCCAGAAGCCTTAGCCTCCACAGCCAATACTGAAGACTTCTGGGAATTGTAGTCCAAAAATACATAAGGACCCAAGTTTGGGAACCACTGCATTATAGAATCCAGCATCATCCATGCATTTCTCTCTCCACATCTTTCTAGAGAAGGAGGTGAAGAGGGTTCGCCTGAAGGGAAGGAGTTCCTGCACAAGAATTCTGGAAAACGGGTTATTGCTTGCAAGTACAACTCACATCTGAGCAAGAACTCTTCCCTCGCGAGACTTAGTGCTGAAAGCATGAAGACAATCGCAGTGGAAGGAAATGGGGCTAAGTGCTCCCTACGAAGTGTGTTGACCATGCTGAATTCTGTAACAGCTGAAGATGGCTCTTAATTTAAAACAAGGGCCAAGAATGAACCAAAACAGCAGGACTATCCCATAGGCACTTGGCACTCCAGGTGTTCTTGGACTTCAATTCCCAGAAGCCAAAGTCAGCACTCCTGCCGATCAGGGCTTCTGGGAACTGAAGTCCAAGAATACTTGGGAGTGCCATAGGTTCGCCACTACTGCCATATGATATCTTAATGAATGGTCTCCCTCCCCCCCCCCCCCCAATTTCAAGCCTACCACAATGGTTCTTCCTTTCTTAGGAACCTCATTCTCTGTTCACCATCTGGTTAACGTTACCCACCTGCCTGGGCCTGGCATCTTTCCCTAAAGCCTCTGGGTTGGGAGGGCTCCGTGAAGTGTTCCTTGACTGCCTGCCAGCCCGGGTCCGGGAAAGTTTTTGCTGCTGCTCTTCTACAGGTTCTGTTGCAGTTCTTGCTTTCCCCCGCCTGGCTTGCTCCCTGGTCTTGGGAACGCTAGCAGGGGTCACTGCCTCATCTTTCAGCCCGTTAGTAGCCCTGGAGTCCCTTTGGATCTGACGCGTGGCAACAGTTGGCTGCTTCTTCCTGGAGCTTGTTTTCTCCTCCTCTGGGTCGACCCTCTTCACCTCTGGTTCTCCCATACGCTGCACTGGACTGCTGAGGTGACGCAGCCCCCTGCGTCTGGGGAGGGGAGTGGGTGGCTTGCAGATCTCATCAGCATTGGCAGATCCCTTACGGCCACGGCGGCGGAGGCTTCGTCCTTCTGGGGCAGGAGGTGGGGAAGTGGCAGAAGACAAACGCAGGCTGCGCCGCCGCTCAGAAACTGGAGGAAAGTCTGGTTTGGTAGAGTCTGGCACCTATAACAACAGTGGTAAGTGGGGTGGGGAAACTCGGGTCCCCTGGATGATACTCCATTCAGGAGGTCCCTGTCCTTCCTCCATGGCACTCTCATTAGGTTTGGACCCTGGCTGTGGTACAGCCCTATTCAGTGATTACAGAATCCAGCATCACCAAAAGCAAAGGAAAAGAATCACACTTATATAACACCACGTAGCACGTAGTGCACTCTCAGACGTTCAGAAGTTAATTAGCATTTTGCCCCCAACATGCTGGGCACTCATATTACCAACCTTGAAAGGACGGAAGGCTGAGTCAACCTTGAGCCCTGGTCAGGATTGAACTCACAGCCTTTTCGTTTCAGGACAGCAGTTTAACCACTATGCTGCTGCTCTTCTATAGGTTCTGTTGCAGTTCTTGATCACCCCCCTTCTGGCTTGCTCCCTGGTCTTGGGAACGCTAGCAGGGGCTCGTATTGACAGAGAGATGCCCAGCCCCATCATTATTGGCCATCATTTTATAGTCTTCCTCCCACTCTAAAAAGCTGAAATGTCTCTCCTAAGGCATTATTATGTGACATTAAGAGCTTTAGGCTGGAATGTGACAGAGTCTTTTGCTCCCTAAAACCTTGCAAACAACATCAGAATCGCTGATTTCTCCCCCAGAATATGCAGCAGCTGCTTCTTTTCCATGGAGGAGGCAAACCTACCTGCTTAGCAGCACCACATGCTTCCCTTGCTGACACTGAGCTTCTTTCTTCCAACTCATCACTGAGATTAGCTACGTAACAAAGACAAAAGATGAAACTGGGTGAGCCTTAAAAAGTGCAACTCCTGTCTCAACCACCTGGAGGCAGGGCTGTTCGAAAGTCAGAAGGCTGCTCAGTGCTCCACCCATCCTTCCCTCCTCAGAGAAATACTTCAAGAAAACAGAGCTCCTTTTTCAGAAGTCTCTAGCTTTGTCATTGGCCAAACTTTATAAGTCCCCCTCCCTACATGTTTCCAGTAGTAATTGGCAGACCGGCAGGTGAACCAGATTCTGTACCTCTCCACATTCACACAACGTGTTATTGTCTGCCAGCAGGCCCCGTTTGAGCATGTTGGCCTTACATTTAGGGACTCCAACCCTCAGCCTAATCAGGTTCCCCCAAGTGACGTAAGGGAAGTCAAGTTCCTCAGGAATATCCTCCTTTAATGTCATTCCTTGTCCATTGAGCTCCTTTCTCCATCTCCTAATTTGGTTTTGCTCTTGCGTACACTTAGACATGTTCTTGCCATAAAGCTCTTCCTGGATCTAAGACAGCGGACATGAGGCTCCTATCCATTCAGAGGATGTCAAAGGTCATTCTCTTGCCCAGTTTTCTCAGTGTCCACTGCTACTTCTCTCCTTATTTTAGGTGGAGCGAAAGGAAAGACAGGTTTCACTTACCAGTAACTGTCATTCTCCGAGTATGTTGTTTGGGGATTCACACTAATGGGTTCTGCGCCTGCACTGAATCCAAGCGGAGCTGAAAAACTGATTGGGTAAAAGATTTGAAGTTAGGACTGCCCACCATCCCCAACCATCTCTGGTGCCATTTCGCGCTCTTCCCCCAGTTCAATACTAGAGCTGCCTGCGAAGCATAGGGCCATCTCAGGCCGGCAGCTTAGAGGGGAGGTCGGGTTGGGTTGTGTGAATCCCCAAACAACATACTCAGAGAACGACAGTTACTGGTAAGTGAAACCTGTCTTTCTCCTTCGTGTTGTTTGGGGATGCACACTAATGGGTGACTAGCAAGCTCACTTACTTGGATGGTGGGCAGCCGGCATCCTGAGATGTAGGAGAGCGAGTTGACATCAGGGAGGGGTTGACATCACCGAAGAGGATTGGAGACCAGCCGTCAGGATGGATCTGCCCCGTCTGACATCAGCAGCAAACCTCGTATCAATCCAGTAGTGGGTGATGAAGGTGGAGGACCTGGACCAGGTAGCGGCCTTGCAGATGTCCTCCATAGGGATGCCTTCCAGGAAGGCAGTAGACGAGGCCAATGTCCTGGTGGAGTAAGCCCGGACATGAGGCGGAGGTGGCAGTGATGACATCTCATAGGCCAGGTAAATGGTACCTGAGATCCATTTAGATAGTCTCTGGGCAGACAGAGGCTGTTCCTTTGACTTGCCACCATAAGCAATGAAAAGGTGCTTTGCTCTCCTGAAGGACGCAGTCCTTTGGGTGTAGAACAGCAAGGCCCTCCTGACATCCAACGAATGCCACACTCTCTCTTGTGCAGATGAAGGATTCAGGAAGAATGCTGGAAGCGTGATGGACTGGGCCAAATGAAAGTCAGTGAGGACCTTTGGGAGGAATGCAAGGTCCGGGTGTAACACTACCATATCAGGGTAGAACTTAAGGAAAGGTGGATCAGACCTTAGGGCTGCAAGTTCACCTGCCCTCCGGGCAGAGGTAATGGCTACAAGAAAAGCAGTTTTGTAAGACACAAACTTAATGTCCACTGTAGCCATGGGCTCAATAGGCACCTTGGTGAGCGCAGTGAGCACAGCAGTGAGGGACCACTGAAGAGGTGGGACCTTGACAGGTGGATAGGCATTGTGCAGTCCCTGAAGGAAACGTTTAACAGTCTTGTCCCTGAAGGCAGAGGACAGCACAGATGAAGGTGGAGCATTGGCAACCACCACTGCCAGATGAACTTTCAAGGAGGAATGCGCGGATCCTGACTCAGCCAGATGCAGGAGGTAGGACATGACATCCTGCAGGGATGCGGAATCCACGGTACGGTCGTTGGAAGCTAAGAAGTGAAACGCCGGTACCTAAGAGTTGTAAGACTTCCGCGTGGATGGCTTACGAGAGAGTTCAAGGATCCGTGCTAGGTCGGGCGGATAGGCCAGGCCGTCAGATGGAGGCTCGGCAAGTCCGAATGTAGGATCCGACCGCCCCTCATGTGGAGGAGGTTCGGATCGGTGGGCAGGCGAAGGAAGTCGCAAGCCAGAGTCTGAAGCAGTGGGAACCATAGCTGACGCGGTCAGGACGGGGCGATCAAAATCGTCCAAGCACTCTCCGCACGGATCCATACGAGGACCCATTGGATGAGAGGGATCGGTGGGAACATGTATAGGAAGTCCTGATGCCATGGAACCATGAAGGCATCCCCTTCCGATCTGTGACCGATCCCTGCTCGGGAGCAGTAACGGTGACACTTGGCGTTGGCTTGTGTCGCAAACAAATCCAGGACTGGCGTGCCCAATGGCGGCACAACCGGTCGAACACCGATCCGTCCAGCAACCATTCGTGCATTGCTGTCCCTTTGCAGCTTAGAAAGTCTGCATCCGTGTTCAGGGTGCCCTGGATGTGAACACCGATCGGGAAGACGTGCACCTTCAGGCACCATTCCCAGACCATCACAGCAAGATGAAGGAGGGAGAGAGAGTTCGTCCCTCCCTGCTTGTTGAGATAGGCCAGGGTCATGGTGTTGTCCGAGACGACCTGCACCACGCGGCCCGCTATTGAAAGTCTGAAGGACCACATCGCCTTCCACACTGCCAAGAGTTCGAGGAAGTTGATGTGGTGCCTGGCTTCCGCACGAGTCCAGACCCCATGGATCCGTAGACTGCCGCAGCACACTCCCCATCTGTGCGTGCTTGTGTCAGTGGTGATCTGCACGGTCGGCGCGGGAAGAGTGAAGAGCTTCCCCACGGCCACGTTGTGATTAATTACCCACCAGTTCAGTTGGTCCTGCAGTTCAGGAGTTGGTGTGAGCCACTTCCCTGGGTGGTAGTTGACGAGGTCGAACGAGGCAAGGAACCAAGACTGGAGGGACCACATCTTGAGCTTTGCGTGAGAGATCACTGCCGTGGTCGACGCCATGAGTCCCAACAGGCAGAGGGCATCCCTCGCACAGATGCGACGCCCAGTACTGCTCCAATGTAGTCTATGCATTGAGTTGGGGTCAACTGGGACTTTTTGTAGTTGACCCTCAGACCAAGACTCTCCATGAGGGCCAGGCAATAAGAAACATTGTCCATGGCCCTCTGTTTGGTCGGGGAGTCGTCGATGTATGGGAACACCTGGATCCCTTGCAGCCGAAGATGGGTGGCCACCGGCGTCATGCACTTCGTGAATACCCTCGGAGCGGTAGAGAGGCCGAAGGGTAGACATGTGTACTGGTACACGTCACTGCCCACCTGGAAGCGGAGGAAGCGGCGATGTTCCCTCCTGATGGATACGTGGAAGTACGCATCCTTCAGGTCGATGACTGTGAACCAGTCCCCGTGGTTGATCAGTGGCAGGATGGACTGAAGGGTTACCATCCCAAACTTCCTCGCGTCGATGTGCTTGTTGAGAAGGCAGAGGTCCAAGATGGGTCAGGACCCTCCGTCCTTCTTGTCCACGAGGAAGTAACGGGAGAAGAACCCGTCGTGCGACTCCGACGCTGCGATCGGCTCTATGGCACCCTTCTCCAGGAGAGCTGACAGTTCCTCCTGGAGCGGTGGAGATGGATTGGTGACACAGACCCGTCCGACAGTAGGGCATCTCTTGAACTCGATCGCGTAGCCAGAGTCTAAGATGGTTAAAACCCACTTGTCTGGTGGACCACACCAACAGGAAGTTCACAAGGGGATGGTAAGGTAGAGGGACGAGAGTCTCGGTCATGGAGGAGTCAAACCCGTTGTTTGCTCCTCCGATCGGTCCGCTTACCAGTCTATTGGCGTTGCTGGTAACGCGGTTGTGAGGCTTGCTGTCTCGGTCGGTAGAACTGGTGGCGAGGGTAGTCCTCCTGCCTCTGTTGTTGGCGAGGCTGGTAGGATGGACCTTGAGACGAGGTCTGGGGCTGGTCCAATTGGTACCGACCTGACCCTCGGCGTGGAGGACGGAGCTTATTGATGGTCGTTATATCATTTTTAAGCTCCCCCAAAGAGACATCCGTCTCTTTCGCGAACAAACCCTCGCCGTCGAAGGGTAGTTCCTCCACCAGTTTCTTGACCTCGTCTTGGAGGTCGGCCGAGCGCAGCCAGGAGTGCCGGCGTATCTGGATGGCGGAGGCCCAGTTCTTAGCCTCCGACTCTGTGATATGCCTCCCAGTTCGGATCTGTTGGAGGGCCAGCTGGTTACCCTCCTGGCAGATGGACCCGAACTCAGCCTGGAGCTCCGGCGGCAGCTTCCCTTTGAAGGACTACCTTTTCCCGTAGGCGACAATTGTAGCCGCCCATGGCCGTGGCATAGTTCGCGGTATGGAAGGACAGGGAGGAGTTGGCATAGACGTTCCTGCCCAGGGAGTCTAACTTCTTCCCTTCCTGAGATGAAGGGAGGAGAGTGCTGCTTGCCGGAGTCCTGTGCTGGGCGCCCTTCACGACCCGCGAGTTGGGCGCCGGGTGGACGTGTAGGAAGGTGGCATCATCTCCAAGAAGTCTATACATCCCGTCCACTCGTGTTGACACCGAGTGGGACAAGACGGGCTTCTGCCACACAGCCTTGGGAGCCTTGGCGATTTTGGGGAGAAGGGCCAGGTGGACAGGGACCAACTCCTTCTTATCGGCCATGGCGCAGACGACGTCCTCGCACTCCTCCGGAGGGGCCTCCGCCTTGATCCCGAGCGTGGATTCCAGGCGGGTGATCAGCGCCGTGAAGGTCCGTTGGTCCTCTGGCTGGGAACCGTGGACGCTGCCGATGTTGTCATCATGTGACTTCTCGGCAGCAACCGGCAGCGGCTGATCCTCCTCCTCATCCGACGATCGGTCGGAGCCTTCTGACCGCTCCGAAATGCTGGGCGGTGGAAAGAAGGCCTCGGGGTCCGAGTCCAACCAGTACAGCCTGGCGGTCCTCGGATCGCTCCCCGGCAAAGGCGACTGGTGCGGAGGGAGACAGACCTCCGACCGTGCCTGTTCCGTGCGTCGCCTCTTTGCTGGAGCTGGGCCCTCCTCACAGAGTGGTGGTGCCTCCGGAGCTAGTTCACGGAGCGGTGGCACCTCCGGAACAGCCGACGGTGGTGGCTGAGGGACCCGGAACTGCTCGGCCATCTTCTGCACCATCGCCTCCAGGAATGGGGCGATGAGGCTCAGCTGTATGGACGGCTCGGGAGCCAGAGCCACAGAAGGGGCCGACAGGGATGCAGTCCTCCGCGGTGGCGGCAGAGTCTCCGGCAGAGGCAGCAGACTTGGGGCCTTCTCCGGGGAGATGAAGACCAGAGAGGCCTTTGACAAGCTGCCCGGCGAGATCGCGGCTGTGACGGCAACGGAGGCCAGCGATCAAGACGGCGACGGGCGTGTCGTGCACGGAGTTGGGAGAAGATGTTGAAGAAGTCCGGTGGTGCTTCTTCTTCTCCTTCTTCTCCTCTTTCTTCTTCTTCTCCTGCTCCTTCTTTTTCTTAAAGAGTTCAATGGCGCTTAGCCGCGAAGGAGGAGCAGAGGTAGAAGTGGCAGCGGCCTCCTGAGGGCGGGAAGCCTGAGGTACAAGTGCCGCCTCCATTAGGTAGACCTGGAGGCGGTTCTGTCTGTTCTTCAGTGCGGCCTTGGAAAATCCTTTGCAGACCGCACACGTCTGGACAGGGTGTTATTCCCCTAAACATCATAAGCACCTCACGTGTCCGTCTGAACTGGGGAACTTTGTGTTGCAGGACGGACACTGCTTGAAGGCCGCTGAGGCCATCCACCAAGGCATATGGCCGAAGAAGAAAAATTGTCCCGGCCGGGAGGCCCTGACACGAGATTGCATGAGGTAAAAATTACCTCAGAGTTGTTGGTTTTTTTTTTTTTAGCGGCAGCCAAGGGAAATCCCCCAGCCGCACAAGGACCAAGAGGTAGTGAGTCCCCTGGTCCGAAAAAATTGTTATTGAGAAAAAATTGTGGTTTTCTGAGGCAATCTCAGACAAAAAGCACACAGCTCTCTTTCAAGGCTCCTGCTCGCACAGCGGAAAAAAGAGAACTGAGGGTAGAGCGCGAAATGGCACCAGAGGCGGTTGGGGATGGTGGGCGGTCCTAACTTCAAATCTTTTACCCAATCAGCTTTTCAGCTCCGCTCGGATTCAGCGCAGGCGCAGAACCCATTAGTGTGCATCCCCAAACAACACGAAGGAGAACTACAATTCCTATCATCCCCAACTGTGGATGATGGCAGTTGTAATCTAAGGCAACTGCAGGCAAGCCATTTGTGAAAGGCTACACTAAACCTCCTGCCTCCCTAGCAGTTCAAAAGCAAGAAATCGCAAGTAGATAATAG
The DNA here is from genome assembly GCA_030440675.1 of Furcifer pardalis. Taxonomy (NCBI): domain Eukaryota; kingdom Metazoa; phylum Chordata; class Lepidosauria; order Squamata; family Chamaeleonidae; genus Furcifer; species Furcifer pardalis. The sequence continues at coordinate 157,584,834 of CP126893.1, forward strand.
GTACCACTTTTGTGGGAAGGTAAACAGCGTTCCATGCACTCTGACATGCCTTCCACATGTCCATGGAAATGTCTGCAGGTGCAGACAGTGGTGGCTCTTTGGCTATATACAGAGATGAGCACTGAGTTGGATATGACTGGCTTTTGAGCAAAGGCAACCTTTACCTTTACGCTAAACCAGGTGTGCCCAAACTTTTTGGGCCATGGCCAGGTCATGTGGCTCAGTGGGCCGGTCACTACAGCCTGGGGGCCAGATACAGCCCCCAATGCCAATTCATCTGGCCCAGGGATCTGCAAACTTGGCTCTCCAGATGTTCTTGGACTTCAATTCCCAGAAGTCCTGATCAGCAGGCATACTGACTTGGACTTCTGGTAATTGAAGTCCAAGAACACCTGGAGAGCCAAGTTTGCAGATCCCTGATCTGGCCCATGAAGCCCTTGTTGCTCCCAGATGCAGAAGTAACACATGCCCAAATGGGTCATTCTCTTGCTTAGTTTTCTCAGTGTCCGCTGCTACTTCTCTCCTTGTCTTAGGTCGAGCAAAAGGAACTACAATTTTGTCCCAACAGTTTCAAAGGGATGGCCATTTTGCTTCTCCCTGAAAAGAGGGAAGGAGATGGCAACCCTAACCAACTGAGTTGGACTGCCTGCTTGGGGAAAGGGTGAGTAGAGCTTGCTAGTCCTTCCATGTGGAACTGTGGTCCTGAAGGGGGTTGGGTCAGATAAGGCCAGGAGCCCAACAGTCCATCCCCCCCCCCCACCCCGGCAGTGCCATTTCATGTGGCCCACTGCTCTCGCTCCCAGTGCTGGTGGAAGCTGTACCATGTATGGTTTCTTTTTAATGTAAACAGCTTTGAAATGCTGTTTACATGGGGTGGCCCGTAAGTCCCTACCCCTCTATATACTTATGTATGCAGTGTATCTGTGTACTGTGTGGGTAGGAACTTACAGGCCACCCTGTACATTAAAAATGTGCAATGGAGAGGGTGGGGACCCAAATGAAATGGCTCCATGTGCTGGATTTGGCCCACAGTCCATAGGTTGGGAACCCCTGCTCTAGGGTTCCTTCCTTTCATATCTTCAGAGGAGAACTGCAGATGTAAAACCCAGAACCTCAATTGTCCATGAACAAACTGAAGTTACTTGGGAGAGAAGAAAGGAGCAAAGGCCTTCCTTTCTCAGAGTAGGAAGCTTCTTCTGACCAGTGCAAGGACAAAAAAAAGGAACTAGGTGCAAGTCCACACACATCCATGGAGCTGACAAAAGTGTCATTCTATTTCAGTATGAATTGTATCTAAAATATTTGACTCTCCCACTTTTCCTGCAATACACTCCAAGAGATGTGCATGACTCCTCCCTGTTTTATCTTCACCACCACCCTAGGAATTAAAGGAGAACAACTAGCCCAAGATTAAGTTGAAAGATTCCAACCATTCAACCAGCTCTGGTCCCAAGGTCTACTGGGCTCATGAATAATATCTGTGCCCTTTTCTGTTTCCAGGCAAACATATCCCCATCCACTCCAAGGCGTCTCCCTGACTCATCTGCCCCACCCTGTAACTGGGGAGGGGGACGTTCTTTAGCACTTTCAGCTTCAGGGATCCCTACTATTTATTTATTTATTTTTCTGATTTATATTGCTGCCCAACTCTGAAGACTCTGGGCGGCTTACAGAAAATAAACCAGTCACATTTTAAAAACCAATAAAAACCCCATTAAAACTCCCACCAAAATTACTCCAACCCCTACAGATTAAAAGAGAGTATGCCTCCCTTCCGAAATCCCCCATCCCCTCCTGAAATGCTGATAACTCACCATTGTCACTAGAAGGAATTTGCCCTGAATAAGCAGGCTTGGTGTCTTCTTGCTTCTTGTCTATGTCGCCATCTGTGGCTCTCTGGGAGACCAGCTCAGAAGAGGTCCAAGTAACGTCCATGGCCTGCTGCCCCCTAGAGGTTAAGGCTGAAACTACAGATGAAGCCTGCTGTCCAGGGAGGTCTCCCTTTCGACAAGGATGCTGGGAGACCAGTTGTGTCCCTTCCTCCTCCTGGGCAACAAAGGCCTGTGTGGGCTCTTCGGAGAGAGAGTTTGGCTCCTTATAGAACAACTGAGTGGCTTCCAGCATGTAGGCATCTGAGACTTGATCTTCCTCTTGAAAAGGGGAGCTGCATTCTATGGGGAGGAAGGAGAGGAAGCAGAACACTAGTTCTAATAGGAATTATTCTCTTGTCCAGGCCTCCTTCTTGAACCCATGGCCCTTTGAATAAGACAAGAGCTCAAACACTGAGCAAAGGGTTTCAGTCCCTGTGGCATCTCCAATTAAAAACTGGCAGGTATTTTCAGAAAAAAAGACAGAGGAAAGACTGGAGAGGAAAGGGAAAGCCAACTAGCTGTCACGTTATCCCACTACTTACAGCACAGATATCGTTAGATATCAAAGGAATACCTTCCATTTATGTTGACTACAAATCCCATCATCCTATGCTGTACTGCTGAGGCATGGGAGATGGAGTCCACCAAACGTTTAGAGTAGCAGAGTGAGGAAAGGTGGATGACAGGTAGAAACAGCCCATCCTCTGTTCAGATTTTGTAGAATCATACAATCACTGAAATTAAAGCAGGAGTTCCCAACCCCTGTGGGCCAGATCCAGGCCCCAGTGCCATTTCATATGCCCCCCACCCCTCCAAGGGCATTCAAGAAACAAAATGGCCACTCCTTTGAAGCTGTTGGGACAAAGTGGCCTCCTTTATCGTGTAAGCAGGGCAAAATGACCATCCGGCCCTCGAAGCTGACCGAGAGAGTATGACCCGGCCCCTGACATGAAAAGGTTGGGAACCCTTGAGTTAAAGGAATCCCTACCAAGGTAGGCATAACCCTGCTCTTGAGATAGCAGCAGACTGTGCATGTCTAAGTCTGGCTCATCAAGAAATATTGCTGTTCAATCCAGGAGCCTAGCCTGGGAAAATAGAAAGGAGAGGATAATGCAATGGCTGGTCAGCTTTCCATTCTTTCCTCTCTAGTTCAGTGGTTCTATAACTCTGTGGAACTGTACTTTTAAAAAACTTTACCAAAGTTGTTTGAGGTTTCAACTCTCAGACTCTGTGACCACAGATTCTGCTAACTGGGTCTTCTGGGAATGGAAATCCAAGACATCGGAAGAGTCAAAGGCTGGAAAATCACTGCTCTAGTGTTCTTTAATAATTCCTGTGGCAAAGACAAGGGGCACAGAGAGATTTCTTTCCACTTGGTGTATATTTGGCAGCAAGTATTCATGCCTCAAAATCCTTGGGCAAAAGCATAATCAGTGTTAGGAAGCTTGTAGAGCCCACGTGGGTTGAGCTAAGCATGCTACCTCCGCCCCCCTGCTCTTCCAAACATGGACATTCAGCTGCCTGAAGAGATGGCTTTGCTCCTACTGGGCATTTCCATGAGAAAGTAAAGGAAAAGGTAAAGCTCTCCCTTGCTCAAAAGCCAATTGTGTCCAACTCTAGGGGGCGATACTTGCTGTTTACAGCCAAAGAGCTAGCGCTATCTGCGTCTGAAGATGTTTCCATGGTCACATGGCAGGCATGCCTCAACACCGGAGTGCATGGAACGCTGTTTACCTTCCCACCGAAGTGGTACCTATTTATCTACTTGCAATTTCTTGCTTTCAAATTGCTAGGTTGGCAAGAACTGGGACAGAGATGGGAGCTCACTATCTCACACTGCACTTGAGCCTCGAACAGCTGACCTGCCAACCTTCTAGTCATCAAGCTCATCCTCTTAACCAGTAAGCAACATTCCCTTCAAATTGGGATTCTGGAGAGATCTACCTGGATAGACAAACATCTATTCTTCAGACTACTACTGCATTTCCAAATTCACTGTGACAACAGAGGGAGCAAGACTAGATGCTCACCTCAATACACATGGACTCCACACCCTTCTTTAGCAGTCAAACAGATCTGAAGATCCTAAACACTGAAGGAACCCAGCCTCCATGGCCCTTCCTGCACCATTCCGTGAGTGGAATGGGGTGATGGACTCTGGCCAGAGGTTTTCAGGGGATTTGAGACAAGACAGGGAGGCAGGGGTGAGATCTTCAGGGTGGTCCCAGATACACTACACCAGGGGTTCCCAACCTAAGGCCTGTGGTCTGGGTCCCCTGCATCCAATGGGAGATCACTCTATTATTATTATTATTTGCCATAACCCCCTCCGACCCCCAAATGAAATGAGTGTGATATTCATACCATGGATCCAATTCCAGGAGTCACTTTCTGGTCCTGAGCCATTCTGGCACAAAAAGTCTTTCCTCCTCAGCCCCAGGCCAGTATTAATTAAGCTGCTGCCCTCCATCATGATGGATTCAAGTGGGATTTAATCCACTTGGGGACTACCATCCCACTGCTACTTCTTAGAAAATAGTAAGTCATGGAGATTTTGAGATCCCAAAAATTGGATTTTGAAGATTGAAGTTCAAGCCTCTGTTGAGCCATTAAACTAGATGATCCACCTTATATCAGCCACCCTGCTCACATTCTGACTTACTTTATCCTTATTGTTGCTGTTGGGACGACAAAGACTGACAGGATGAAAGCCACGTAGAGCACCTCAAACTCAGTGGTGAATGGTAACTATTAACAGTATTTTCCAGAGAGATACAGTAGAACCCTGCATAATGAAAAAACTCCATTCCACGGAGCTCCTTGCTGTGCAATTTTTTCGTTATGTGGTTCCCTATGGGAGATCATTAACCGGGGTTCCCATTAAGCAGATATACCCTGGTTACCAAAGATCCTGCATAACCGGGGGGGGGGGATCATTATACGGGGTATCGCCATTGCATAACGAACGCTTCGTTGTGCGCATTTTTTGCTATACAATGAGAGGTACCACTGTATTCAGAAAGTTTGCTGTCATTGCCAAGTCTATTTTACTGCACCCTGCAGTAACAGGTATTTGATGAGGCGAGTACTTAAAGATCATTCAACACACAAGAGCAAAACAGAGTTTCTAAAGCAGTTCTCAACCTCTTTAAGCCAGAGGCCGGGTCACGCTCCCTCAGACAGCTTCTGGGGCCGGATGGCCATTTTGCCCTGCCTCCACCACATGGCACTTCTGGGTGTGGTGGAGGTGGGGGAGGGCACATGAAATTTGCCACAGGCTGCAGGTGGAAAATCCCTGTTCTAAAGAGTTTTAAATAGTGTTTCCCAACCTTTAGTTTTTGGACTTCAATTCCCAGAAGCATAAGTCAATTCCCACAAAGCACTGGTCAGCCAATGGACTGACTTAGGGAATTGAATTCTCCCTGTGGTGCCTGGGACCCACACTGGGAACCACTGGTTTAAAAGCTGCAGCTCCCAGCATGGGAAGCCCTAATTTAGTCTTCTATCAAAGAAGTCAGGAATCATGGAGCTTTCCACCTTTGTATCTCACTCGACTTTACTCCTCTTAAAGAGGATAAAAGCATCTTTCTTACCTGCCCCTGTCATGTCTTTGGCCTGTTCACACCTGCTTGGTGATGCAGTCTCAGGAGGAGAGAAGCACTGTGTCTCTTGGAAAGCCAGGTCGGATTCATCTGGAGAAACACAGCAGAGAAGATAAGCAAATTGATAGGGGCCAAAGAGTCTTGCAAAGGATACCTGGATTCCTTGCTCAAACACCTCCATGAACTACTGGTCTGTTTCTGGGGACAATTTGCAGCACTAGTTATGAACGAATATTTAGGGAAAACACCACCACCACCACCCTGAAATGGTTCCAAGCTATTTGAAGATCGCACCATGCCATAGGATGATGTCCAGCTTTTCGGTTCTTCAGGGAAGACTCGCATTCCTAGCATCCTTACTGGTACACTTGAGCAGAACTTAAAAGAGAAGGCACTTTTTGGTGATGGTTTCCAGGATCTGGAACTCCCTTCTGAAGGAAGGCTATACAGGCCCATTGCCCTTTATTGACTCAGTAACTGACCAGCAGTTGAGGGCGGGGCTTATTACCAGTTGGGTATAATTCCACTTACACCCCACCATATAGCGCTGAGTTCACTCTGGCGGTTCACAAGTTAATCAGTCTTTTGCTCCCAACATGCTGGGTACTTATTTTACCCACCTCAGAAGGATGGAAGGCTGAGTCAACCTTGTATCTCATCAGGATCGAACTCACAAATTTTTTACTGTAGTGCAGCAGTATAACCACAGCGCCACCAAGGCTCCTACCGATGGATCTGTTTTAAATCTCTCTTCAGGACAGACAGCTTAAACTGGGGAGAACACTGCAAGGACATTAAACAACTCAGTAAGCAAGAAATGCTGATCGGCTTAACTGAGGGAAGGAAATGGAGGTCCTTGGAAGTAACAGCCTGGCAACTTGAACACTGAAAAGGAAGACTCCACCTGACAGCCTTCCATCCCACCATGCACTGCTGCTACCCAATCAAATTGTAAGGAAAGATGGGGAGAATTTCTTGACTATGTATTGATAAAAGGGAAAGGAAAGAAACCAGGCTAAGAACAAATGTCATTTTGGAAAGAAGGATAAATTACAAATTATAAATATGATAGATAAAGAAAATAAAAGAATCCTAAGTATTGTTCTGCTGGGTGAAGGGAGCACATATTTTCATATACCGTGTAATTGTTATTAGTTTTTTTATTGTCTTATTGTTTTCTGTAATGTGTATTTATTGTTATTTGTGTGTGTGTGTGTGTGTGTGTGTGTGTGTGTGTGTGTGTGTGTGTGTGTGTGTGTGTGTGTGTGTGTGTGTGTGTAGATAGATAGATAGATAGATAGATAGGGGCCACACACACACACACACACACACACACACACACACACACACACACAAGTACCCTGGATAACGTTGAGACTTGGTTCCACAAGTCTCGTCGTTATCCGGTTTTTAACGCTGTGCGATGCATTGATCACACAACGTTTAAAAAAGCCCAGTTTCCCTGGAGGCTGCAGTAAGCCAGAATGTCAGGATTTGAACCCTGACGTTTTGGCTTGCTGCACTGGCTGAGGACGTCGGGGAAGCCCAGAAACAGCTTGGATCGGGTCTCCCCACCTCCCTGGACCCGGCAGGGGGGGTCAGAGACCCCAAAATTGGTAAAAAAAAAAAAAAAAGGATTTTTGTTTAACCAATTTTGGGGTCTCTGACCCCCCCTGCCAGGTCCAGGGAGGTGTGGAGACCCCATCCAAGCTGTTTCTGGGCTTCCTCGACATCCTCAGCCAGTGCAGCAAGCCAAAACGTCAGGGTTCAAATCCCGACATTCTGGCTTGCTGCAGCCTCAAAGAGAGTGGAGGAACTTCAAAAATAGCGTGCATCGGCTCTAGGGAGGTCGGGAGACCCGATGCGCGCTAATTTTGAAGTTCCGCCCCCCTCTTTGAGGCTGCAACAAACCAAAACATCAGGGTTTGAATCCTGACGTTTTGGCTTGTTGCACTGGCTGAGGAGGTCGGTAAATTGGTAAAAAAAAGGACTTTTGTTTACCAATTTTGGGCTCTCTGATCCCCCTGCCGGGTCCAGGGAGGTGGGGAGACTCGATCCAAGCTGTTTCTGGGCTTCCCCGACATCCTCAGCCAGTGCAGCAAGCCAAAACGTCAGGGTTTGAATCCCGACATTCTGGCTTGCTGCACTGGCTGAGGACGTGGGGGAAACCCAGAAACACCTTGGATCGGGTCCCGTGCCTGCTCCAGAGAGATCAGAGGACCCGATCTACAGCTGCAGGGTGGCTAGGGAAGGTGACGGGGACTCCCTGTCGGCTTCCCTAGCCACCCGCCCTTGCCTCCGCAGCTGTGGGGTGGCTGGGGAAGCTGACGGGGGAGCCCCCCGTCAGCTTTCCAGCCTCCCCACCCCTGCCTCCGTAGCTGCAGGGTGGCTGGGAACCTGAATGGAGCCAGCCACCCTGCTGCTAAGAACGACTGTATCGGATAACGCTAAAAAGAACATTATCCGGTACAAATCTTCCCCCAAAATTTGTCGTCAATATGCGGTTTTAGCGTTATCCGATGCAGTCGTTATCCGGGGTATTACTGTATATTTTTTAAAAAATTAAAGCAGGGGTTGCCAACCTTTTTAAGTTGGGGGTTGTGTCACACTCCCTCAGACAATTGAGGATTTACCATTTGAATATTTCCTCCCACAGGACAGTTTTGGGGGCCCCAAGCTTCACTCTTTTAGAAACCCAGACTGATCAGTAGCAAAAGGATGACCCTTCAATTTAGGGGTAAAAGAAACACGTGTGTTGGGTGTGTGTGTGTCTGGGCGAAAGCAATCTCAGAGGTAAGCTATCTCAGGAGGTAGAAGAGTCATTTTTCAGATTTACTGGCAGCTTTAGGGTCATATTCCTGGGGAAAAAGTGGAACTAAACAGGGTCATTAAGGGCCTTGGTGGCAAAGTGGTGAAATTACTGTACTGCAGCCCAAACTGCTGCTGATGTTGTTAGTTTGATCCTGATGGGGTTCCAGGTTGATTCAACTCAGTCTTCCATCCTTCTGAGGTCAGTAAAATGAGTACCCAGCATGTTGGGGTAAACATTCTAATTATTTTGTTAACTGCCCAGAGTATGCACTAAGTGCTATGGGGTTGTATCTACCGCATTTGCTGGTGTATAAGACCCACTCCCCCCCCCTTAAAATACACTGGGGAAATGGAGTGCATCTTGTACTGTATATAGCGGTCTATTTTGGTAAAAACAGGGTGCATTTTATACACTGGCAAATATGGTAAGTGTAATTGCTACTGCTTATTTGCACATTATTTTTAACTGAAAATGGTTATATACTCAATAGTTCAATAAGCAAAGATAAGCTGTGTGATCCATATGGCTTGCCCAAACTACGGACCAGGGGCCAGATCTGGCCATGACACCAATTCATCCAGCCTGTGAAGCCCTTGTTGCTCCGAGAAGTGGAAGTAAAATGCGCCATACAGGCGCATTTTACTTCTGGTTCCAGAAGCGAAGAGGGTTTAATGAGCAGGATGAATTGGCCCCTGGGCTGGATCCAGCCCCTGGGCCTTAGTGACCAGCCCCCTGAACCATGTGACCGGCCCACAGCCCAAAAAGTTTGGGCATCCGGCTACAAGCATTGTCACAATGGGATCTTGTTAACTGAAAAAAAAATTGGTCTAACTGAATAAACTGTTTTTCTAAACTGAAAAGGTCACTTGGCACCCTGGTTTTTCCTCTACAAAAGATGGCAAACTTGCCCCTACGCCACAGTGGGCACAGTTGGGATTTCTGAGCAGAAAAACATATTGAGGCAAGTCTGGTGCCTCAGGGAGGATGGGATGTATTTTCCAAATAACCCAGGGACCTGCATGCTTTCCTCTCTAGCTGGAATACCACAAGTAGCTTTTCATCCGTTTAGCAGCCTCTAGGCCTCTGCACAGCCACACGGCTGTTGTCTAGCCCGTATGTTGCTAAAGAGCCGCCAGATAAAGGGTCTTTTAGTGTTATAGAGGAAACTGGGGGTGAGGGTGGGAGAACTTATCTTACTTCCAGTTTCCTCACTACTTAGTCCTCACCATCAGTGTCGCTGCCACCATCAGCTGGAGAGACCATGTTTCCCTTTTCACAAGATCCCTGTCGGGCTCTCACGTCTGTTGTAGAAACAGCCGATTCCCCTATAGCCACACTGGTCCCTTCTGGGGCGAATAACTGAGTGCCTTGTTCTTCTAGGTGTTTCCCTGGCAACGGCACAGTCACCTCTTCCACATCTGTATCACTGTCTTGAGCTCCAGATTCCTTGTGGGAGAGAGACATTACTTCTAGGTCGGTATCACTGTCTCCAACCCCAGCAGGCGTAGGGGACCCACTGCCCACGTTCTCTAGAGAGCTTCCACCACCAGGCCCAGCATCTGCAGCTTCACAGCTCTCCTTCGACCCAACACCTGGGCTCTGAGCCTCTTCCTCCACATCTGTATCACTGTCCACAGAAAGAATGGGCAGACACGGCCTCTGAGATGAAGCAGTTGGATTCTCAACAACCCTGGTGTCTTCTAAAAGGTTCTTCCCATCTAAGCTGTGTGATGGTTTGCTAACAGCTTCATGGTAGTTTTTGGCTTCCATTCCAGTACCTTTGTGTCCTTCTCCTGGGTCACTCTTTTCCTCAAGCATAATCCCCTGGAGAGGGGTCTCTTCCATGCATTCATTGCTCTCCTTACAGCTGACAGGGTGGGGACTATGCATCTGGGCCACATCTGAGTTCTCCAGCACCAACTCGGCCATTTCCACATCTGCATCACAGCTGTCCTCAACAGCCTCACTGGTCTTCTGAGGGCCACTTGTATTTGCTACTTTGCAGGAGGGGGCATCATCCTCATCTGTACTGCCATCACTGTCATGAACTGCCCCAGGGGTCTTGAGAGTCCCCTCTGGGTTGTTCGTTTTGAGGAAAGGCTCATCAACATCTGTATCACTATCCCCATTTTCAAGGGGTTTCTGGTCCTCTACCCTCACAGTTGAGCTACTGGTTCCCTCCTCCACATCTGTGTCACTGTCCTCATCTCCACCAAGGTGACGACTTTTGGGATGTGTCACATCTTGCTCGTCAATGGGCCCTCTCGTGTCCTTGAAGCCATCCTCCTTTGGAGGGTTGGACTCACGGCTTCCAGGACCTGCAACACTTGGATTTGCCATTCTCTCTTCTGCATCTGTGTCATCCTCCCCACTTTTGTCAGGCCGATGGGTTTGGGAGACATCAGGGCCCTCCTCCACATCTGTATCACTGCCCACATCAATCACCACTTGGAGGTTCTTCTGACTATCAGCCCCTGGATTGACTGCCAGGGGTTCATCCTCATCAGTGCCACTGCCCACCTCTAGAGGCTTATTGGCTTCTGCCAGAACCCTTGGGATGGATGGGTCTAAGGTACCACCACCATCATCATCCTCCATATCAGTATCGCTGTCCAGGTAGAAGTTTTCTACAGCAGGAGGATCTAAAGAAGCTTCTCGGGTTTTAGCTGATCTTCCCCCCAAATCTGGTTGGGCTTTCACATCAGTCTCTGCCTCTCCTGGCTGCACAAGAAGTCTCTCTTGATGCAAAGGCATGACCTCTCTTTTCTCCAAAGAGCCTGGCTGAGCATCTTGGCTCCCGAAGGAAAGACGCAGCGAAGGACAAGGCAGGTCACCGGCAGAGGCATCCTCACTTTCCTCATCACTGTGAACCACAAATAACAAACAGCAAAGTCAATGCTTGCCATAAGCTCTTCCATGTACAGCATCTAGGCCTCTAATCCACTTAAAGCAGCATGAGGTCAAAGAAAGGCACGTTTGGCCCTTCAGATAGTGTTGGTTTTCTGTTCCCATCATTCCCTCCCCACCCCCCGCAAACAAAAAGCCAGAAGAGCCAACAATGAAGGATGATGAAAGGTGCATTCCAGTCATTTATTTTATTTATTTATTTGGTATTTATACCACAAGGTCAAGGTCTCCCTTGCACAAAAGCCAGTCGCATCCAACTCTAGGATGCAATGCTCATCTCCATTTGCAGCCAAAGAGCCAGTGCTGTCTGCTTCTGCAGATGTTTCTGTGGTCACATGGCAGGCATGATTAGAAACCAGAGCGCACAGAATGCTGTTACCTTCCCTGCCAAAGCAGTACCTATTTATCTACTTGCAATTTCTTGCTTTTTGAAGTGCTAGGTTGGCAGGAGCTGGGACAGAGATAAGAGCGCACTATGTCATGCAGCACTGGGTCTCAAACTGCTGACCTATCGACCTTCCAGTCATCAAGTTCAGCGTATTAACCACTAAGCCACCGCAGTCCCTATTTATACCACCCATCTACCTAAATAGTTACTCTGGATGATTAACATATATACAACCCACAACTCTATAAATAAAATACAAGACACCTGGGAGTAGCATTTGGAAGGCCACACTACCCACCTCGTGCCTTAAGCAACTGATCTAATTAGCTCCTTTAAGCAGTTCAATATGCACATGACTGACAGTACTCAAGAAAGGCAGCTTTCCCATCCAGCATGTCGCAGCTGGTTCCATTTTAGAACCACCATTCTTTTGGGGAGGAAGAGTCAGATGGGAATGCATCTTCTAACACAGTTTATCATCTCCAGTTTGTAAACTTATTTTGTAGTACAGTAAAACACCGGATAATGCTAAACTTGGTTCCACAAGTCTTGGTGTTATCCGATTTTTAGTGTTATACGATCCATGTTAAAATCCTATGGGATGGATCGGAGAACATTAAAGCTCCATAGAGATACATTGTAACCGCACAGGCTTTAGCGGTTGTTATCCGATCCATCCCATAGGACCTTAACATTATTCGATCCAATTCTCCTCCCCAGATTACTTAATGTTATGCAATTTTAGTGTTATCTGATCAATCGTTATCAGGTGTTTTACTGTAATTGAAAAATGCTCCTCCTGAACACAGCTTTGATTAAAGCAGTGGTTCCCAATGTGAGGCAAACGCCCCACAGAGGGATTTCAATTCCCAGAAGCCTAAGTCAGTAAATTGGCTGATCAGTGCGCTTTTGGGGAATGACTGAGGCTTCTGGGAATTGAAGTAAAAAAACCCAAAGTTTGGGAAACACTAAATTAAAGCAATGCGACTGATTAGTTTGCAGGCCACCCAGCACTCTTTAGTGATATTGGCTGGTTCCAAATAAGTATTTTCTAGTTCACTTCATTGCTCTCCTCATGTAAGAAGCAGAACTACAAGGGATTTTCCATACAACTGTGGTGGGGGTTGCTTTCTCTACATTAAGACTGCTATGATGGGTTTTCACTCCAGAAGGTATGACAAAGCTGCTTCATGTAGGGATAAGGAAAGTTCAACATGAACAATCAATGATTGGGGAGGGAGGTATCCTGGGGGGAACAAACCATAAAACAATATAAACTGCAAATTTATTCATTCTAAGAAAGAAAAATGAAAATACGATGATGGTGACAATAGGTACATAATTGTCTTTAATGTTTTAGGAATTAATTCATTCCTTCTCAAAATACAGTAAAACCCCAGGTTATGATGGAGGTCTGTTCCAACAGCCTCCATTGTAACCTGAAAAAAATGTAAACCAAAACATCCACAGGGATGCACTGAAAATTTTTAAAATTGGTCCTGAATTGATCATTGTAAACCTGAAAAAATACATTAAAAATTTGTAAACCGGGACGGCATTTCCATAGGATTTGCCGTTGTAAACCACAGCAAACTTAAACCCAGGCGGTTGTAACCCAGGGTTTTACTGTACAGTAAAACCTCGCATAAAGAGCACCTCGCTTAGAGACTAACTTGCTTAAAGAGCAGAATTTTCTCTGGATGGTCACCTTACTTAACAACTAAAAACAACCAAAAACTCACTTAACTAAATTGGAGTTCACAATCCCCGCTCCGCCAGAAGTCACAATTGGTCACTTACAACGGTGTCTCACTTAAAGAGCAAACTCGTTTAAAAAGCAATCTTGTGCACCACATTATGCTCTTTAAGCAAAGTATCACTGTATAACATATACACCCATTTTCTCTTCCACAGATAATGCTAATTCTAGGTTTATAAGCCCTCTCCTAAAAAGTCATTTGCTACAAAAGACAGCACACCTTTCAGGCACAACAGCAGGAGAAGGAGAGGAAAACATGGAGGAGGCCAACTTGAAAGGACCTCCAGCACCATCCTCGACAACAGGATCAGACCCTGGCAAAGACAACAAGATGAAATTAAGAAAAAGCACTATGGAGAATGTTGTTTCTTTCTTCATCACCACCTAACCTTCCCAGCTTCCAGAAAAGGACACTGCTTTCTCATTGAACACATTTTGGTACATATCAGACAAGAAATAAAAGTAAAACAAAAATAACAATGGCAAAAATGTCATGGCACCTTAAAGACTAACTCCTATGTTTTAATGTGAGCTTTCATGGGTCAAGTCCACGTCTTCAGGTGTAAGAGTGAGACTCCATAGGCATCATTAATACATGGCCTTGAGATAGAGAGATATTGGGTTAGTTGCAAACTGTGTGAGTCAATGCAGAACATTATAGTGCAAATACCACCTTGAGCTCAAATGATGTCCTCTGTAGTTACAGCAAGAGCAACAAACAGGTGTTATTGCATGTCCCATGGCCAACAGCCCTTGCCATCAAAGGCAATGGTGAAGACAGTTGGGTATTGAAGTATCTACTGACAGTCACTGTTGCCCATCCCTACATAAAACGATCTCAGGGAACACAAAGTCTTTGTTTGAAGAGCTGCTGCAGGTCAGGCAAATAAGTACTGAGCTGAAAAGGCCAGAATCTTAACTCAACTGTTGAGCTTCCAAGAGTGATGTTTTCAGCGTGATAAATAAGCAAGCAAGCAAACTTAGTGAAACATGTCAACAGAGACTTTGGGGCTCTAGGACCAGAACAGCCCCAATCTAAAAATTTAGATTTTATTTTCCAGCCTTCACTTACCCTTCTTCCTAAAAGTACCATTTACCACATCCTCCCCTTCCTCTTCCTTGTCTGAATCTTGGGCAAGGACTCCTCCCAAGCCCATCCTCCTCCCTGGGGCTGGTGTCTCCTCAATGGCCAAGGCACTGGCATCTGGTCTGATCTGGGTGGGTGGGACCTCCACGGAGTCATCAAAGGATTCAGAGGCACCTCCGGGGCCAAGGACAAAGTACTGGCATCCCACATCACCAAAGAGCAAAGCATCCCCGTCTTGAAGGATATACCGGATTTCTGGCTTCAAGACCATACGCTGGCACCGCGTTCTGTTGAGGCTGCCTTTGTCGTACAAAAGGTGAGGCCCGTGCAGGGAGGGGACTTCGATTACAGCATGATTTTTTGAAACCGACGAGGCTGGCAAGCAGACCTGGCAGCTTTCCAAGCGGCCAATAATATTTTCTCCAGGATAGATCCAGAAATCTAGAGATGGGAGAAAGAAACGTATAAAAGCAACTCTCACATGAGACATTTGTTTTGCCCCACTGGTTCCAATTTTCCACCATCAACTGAAAAGATATTTTATTTTGACTATTCTCGGTTCCTTGTATCCTTTCCCTCTTGTTTTTATTTTAAACTGATTTTTTTATGCTTTAAGGTATATTTTAATGTGATGGTTTATCTGATAGTTATTAAACTACAGTACTTTGATTGCCTTTCTAAATCAAGAAGGCAGAAGTTCACAAAACCTGTAAGCCTCAATTTTATTTTTCCATACCTCCAAATCATCCTGTTTCCATCCCCTGCCTTGGAGACAGGCCTGTTTATTATGTAAGTAACTAATCTGACATAATATCACTTTATCTGATTACATAATCCAGGATGAATCAGAGGCTGATGTTAGTTTAAAGCAAGTCGGCTATCTTGTCAGGGTCTTAAAATACATACAAGGTATGATTATGTAAACCAAGGATAATCCAATGTCACTTGGTCACCGCTGGGGCTAAATGAAATTTTTCATCACGGTATGCCAAAAGATTAACTCTTTCCTTTTAAAAAATGGTACCTTTCAAACGGTCATTGAAACTATATACATTTTGATACTATGATCCTTGTGTAGATTTTCTGTGCAACATGTAGATCACACCCAAAGCCTTCTTCAAACATTCAGCATAAAATAACAGCAGCATACACAACTGTCTTTTGGGGGGATGCCAGGAACCTACAGTTTGTTAGGCTGTATGTTGGAGGATTATAAGAGCTGAAATTCTTTAAAAATTAGATTTTTTCCAAGCTCTGGAAAGAGCATATGAAGGGTTTTCTAGAGGTCAATACACAAGGCAGCCCCTCCTCCTCTCGGCTATGTGACTAACATGAGTTCAGAAGGCAGACTCACAGGCATATGTAGGAGCCTCTTTGGAATGATTCCACATACACGTCAGACAGAGGACAAAACTCGCAAAATGTTTCCCAAAGGAGACCTTCATGCATGAACAACACTTAGGTTCAACCTGAGAAGGTGTGGCCCTCAAGACATCGGTGAACTGTTGCTGGTTATGTCCTGTGAAGTTCCCTCCAACCTACGTCGTCATCCCCCAACATGGCTCTGGAGGTACTGTATATCACAGTAATGGCAAACTTTTTAGAGACTGAGTGCCCAAACTCTAACCCAAAACCCACTTATTTATCACAAAGTGCCAAGACGGCAACAGGGGAGGAGGGAAATGCTCCCATTGGGCTGATGAACAAAAGGGTGGGATGAACTCTGTGCTGGGAGGAGGGAGGAAGCGCTCCCATCGGGCTGCTAAGCAGAGGGGTGGGGTGAACTCTGTGTTGGGGTGACTGCACGGGTGCTCACAGAGAGGGCTCTGAGTGCCACCTCTGGCACACGTGCCATAGGTTCACTACCACTGGTACTGTATACCAAATGTTCAAGAAACGATTTGCCATGGCTATCACCCAAGGCCAAGAAGAGATTTGGACCTAGGTCTCCACGTCCTAGTGTGACACTCTATCCACTGTACCTCAAAGGGTTTCTGCTGCTGCCTCCCTCCATGCTCCACCACTGGTCCAGGTCCACATGGTCTGATAAAAAGAGGTATCTATCAATAAGTGGGACACCTTAGACTTTTGTTGTTGTTCAGTCGCACAGTCGATTCCGACCCTCTGCGACCCCATGGACCACTGACCGCCAGGCACTCCTGTCCTCCACCATCCCCCTCAACTCGCTCAGCTCTGTGCCCATTGTCTCCACGATACCATCTAGCCATCTCATCTTGGGCCGTCCCCGTCTTCTTTTGCCCTCGACCCTTCCAAGCATCAAAGCTTTCTCAAGTGAATCCTCTCTTCTCATTTGATGTCCAAAGTACTTTAGCCTCATCTTTATTATTTGACCTTCTAAGGAACAGTCAGGGATGATTTCTTCTAAGATTGACCTATTTGTTCTCCTCGCTGTCCATGGGACTCTCAAAACTCTCCTCCAACACCACATCTCAAAGGCGTCTATTCTTCTCCGTTCAGCTTTCCTAATGGTCCAACTCTCGCAACCATACATTGCAACAGGGAATACCATTGCCTTGACTATGCGAATTTTTGTTTTCAATGTGATGTCTCTACTTTTCACTATGCTCCCCAGGTTTCTCATCGCTTGCCTCCCAAGAATCAGTCGCCTTTTTATTTCATGGCTGCAATCACCATCTGCAGTGAGCTTAGATCCTAAGAAAGTAAAATCTGTCACTGCTTCTACTTCTTCCCCATCTATTTTCCAGGGACTGATAGGGCCTGTTGCCATTATCTTGGTTTTCTTCATATTGAGTCTCAAGCCAGCTTTTTCACTTTCTTCTTTCAACCTAATCAGGAGCTTCTTTAGGTCCTCCTCACTTTCTGCCATGAGGGTGGTATCATCTGCATATCTCAAATTGTTGATGTTTCTTCCAGCAATTTTGATCCCAAATTGTGATTCCTCCATTCCTGCATTGCGCATTATGTGCTCTGTGTATAAATTGAATAAGCATGGTGACAAAATGCAGCCTTGTCTTACTCCTTTTCCTATTCCAAACCACTCCGTCATTCCATTTTCTGTCCTAACTGTTGCTTCTTGATTCATGTACAGATTTCTCATGAGGCATATAAGGTGTTCTGGTATTCCCATCTCCTTAATTATTTGCCACATTTTGTTGTGGTCGACACAATCAAAAGCCTTCGTGTAATCAATGAAACAGAAGTAGACTTGTTTCTGATATTCCTTTGTTTTTTCCATGATCCATCTTATGTTGGCGATGTGATCTCTAGTCCCCCTGCCTCTTCTGAAACCCGCCTGCACTTCTGGTAATTCTCTCTCCACGTACTGTTGCAGTCTATCCTGTATTATCTTGAGCATCACCTTGCTAGCGTGAGGGATGAGCGCAATTGTTCGATAATTTGAACATTCTTTGGCATTACCCTTTTTGGGGAGTGGAACGTATACAGATCTTTTCCAATCCTGTGGCCATTGTTTTGTTTTCCAAATCTGCTGGCATATAGAATGCAATAATTTGATTCCATCATCTTGTAGTGCTTTGAAAAGTTCAACTTGGATACCATCAACTCCACTGGCTTTGTTGTTTGCAGTGTTTTTTAGGGCCTTTCTGACTTCACTCTCTAGAATGTCTGGCTCATGTTCAATGTTCTCATCATTGTGATTATCAGGGGTGTTGAGGTCCTTTTTGTATAGTTCCTCTGTGTACTCTTTCCATCTTTTCTTAATCTCTTCTGCATCTGCTAACTCCTTGCCATCTTTGTCTTTTATCATGGTCATTTTCGCTTTAAATGTTCCCTTGAGTTCCCCAATTTTTTTGAAAAGATCTCTAGTCCTACCCCTGATATTGTTTTCCTCTATTTCTGTGCACTGTTCGTTCAGGTACGTTTCCTTATCTCTCCTTGCTTTTCTTTGAAATTCTGTATTCAAGTGATTGTATTTTTTCCTTTCTCCTTGGCATTTTGCATTCCTTCTGTCCTCCGCTATTTTAAGAGCCTCCTCGGATAACCACTTAGCTTTCTTACGCTTCTTTTCTTTTGGTATGGTTTTTCTTGCTGCCTCCTGCATGATGTCCCGCATCTCTGTCCATAATTCTTCTGGCACTCTGTCTATCTGGTCCAAGCCATTAAATCTGTTCCACACCTCCACTGTGTATTCCCAAGGAATGTTTTCTATGTCATACCTTAGACTAGTGATGGCAAATCTTTAAGAGACTGGGTGCCCAAACTCACCTTTGCCACAGACTCAACAGGCTGCCATCAACGCCACACCCTCATGCCACATTTGACCAGCCCACCTTACCCCAGACAGGGGAGGGAGGAAGCACTCCCATTAGACTGCTGGGCAGAGGGACAGGAAGAACTCTGTGCTGGGGGACGGAGGGAGCACTCCCTTTGGGCTGCTGGGCAGAGGAGTGGGGTGAACTCTATGCTGGGGTGACTGTGCGCATGCTCACAGAGAGAGCTCTAAGGGCTCCCTCTGGCACACATGTACCATAGGTTCGCCACCACTCCCATAGACTGAGTCACCACCCTGGCTTACGACAACTCATATAAATACACATTTTCTGCCACTCCTGCATTCAGAGGTGGTTCACAAAATATATAAGTATGACAACAAGGCAGTTAAGATTGTTATGCAAATAATTAATAGCATAAACTCCTTTAAGACAATCAGTTTCATTTCACCATCAGTTTTCCTGGACTACAATCCACAACACCTGACATAGAAACAAATGTTATACAATCACCATCTATGCTGGATTCAAAAGGAGATCCTTTTAAAAGAGAGTAGTACTAAGGAGAAAGAGGAGATAACAATAAATTAAGACAAATCTGCACTTATCTCTGAAACCTTAATAAATGTGTCAGTTTTAAAGCTATCACAATGCTTTTGTTTTTCCTTTGCTGAAACAGACTAACACCCCTCTTTCTCTCTGTGACTATAAGTAACTAATTCAAATAATAAGCCTTTGTATGTAGGAAACCTTTTACTGTACAGTACTTCTAAATAAGTGTCAGTTCTATCAAAGAACCTACTTGATTGTCAGCTTCCCTAGTGCAGTGGTGGCAAACCTTGGCACTCCAGCTGTTCTTGGACTTCAATTACCAGAAGGCCAAGTCAGCACACCTGATGAGCAGGGCTTCTGGGAATTGAAGTCCAAGAACAGCTGGAGTGCCAAGGCTGGCCATCACTGCCCTGGTGCAACAAAGGTCCAGTTGATAACTCTATAAAATCACAGAAAGCTAGATAGCACCGGTACATCATAAACCAGGGATTCCCAGCCTTTTTGAGCTGCGGGCTCCTCCCACATGGAAACAGAACTAAACCATGCACGCACACATGCAAAATGCTGCCGCAAATGCACCCACAGTCTCATAAACTCATTTATGACAGCCGTGGGTCATTTATAGCAGCATTTTGCACATGCACAGGTGTGTTTTACTTCCTCTTCCAGGAGTGGTGAGGGTGGCACGGACCGTAGGTTGAGAATCCCTGTCATAAACAATGTATAAGGTTCCAATTAAAATATACAAGAACCTAGAAGTGACTAAAAGTCTTCAACAAAACACTGACCTATACTTTCAACTGAAATGCTAATTGTTTCCTCATTTTGGTGGTTCACCAAAAGTAAAAGAGCAGAAACTGTGGGGAAGAATTGGGGAAAAAAACACTATTATTCCAACACGTTCAAAACCTTCTAATAATAATGAAGCTTCATGAGGAAAACTTAGAAGATATCTGATCAGATTGCCCATACCTTTCAGACTCATACACTGCCATAAGGAACAAGGATTATAGAATCGGATGACTTCACTACTTAAAATTTCCCTGAATGAAGGATCAGTGGAATTAAAAGAATCTAAATTACATAGGAATATGTTTTTTAAATCAATCAATCTTTCTTTCTTTTTCTTTCTTTCTTTCTTTCTTTGTTGATGACCAGCTTTAGATTTTCTAGTCCTAGAGGAAATACTGCCAGCAACTCAACACCAAGCATCAGGTGGCGTTAACTAACCTGACAACCCTGAGGACTAATGGCCTTGGGTGGTGAAGTCCACAGGGAAGCGTGATGGTCTCCAAGTGGATTAAATCCCACTTGAATCCATCTTGATGGAGGGCAGCAGTTTCATCAATACTGGCCTGAAGCTGGGGAGGACTTTGCATGCCAAAAGGGCTCAGGACCAAAAAGTGACTTGCTGAGCTGGATAAGTGGTATGGGTGTCATGCTGCGATGCAGAAGGCAGATGAAAAGCCACGGCATTATATTTGCAGCATAGTCATCATGGCTGATCGCCATGATCTCCAATATTCAGAATCAGATATGGCACAAGAAAGAGAAGGAGGTGATTTGGGGCTGGTTTTAGAGTACAAATATACTGACAAATAGTATGGGAATTGCTCCAGGGTTGGGACCAGAAGCTTAAGTCATTTCCCTAAAGCACTGATCAACCAATGTACTGACTTAGGCTTCTGGGAATTGAAGTCTCCCTGTGGGGCCTGGGGCCCACATTGGGAGTCACAGTCAGACTCATGTTACCTTTTATTTATTACACAAAATACAAGTCAATGCAAATTTTTCAGTCTGATCTACTGTATCTCATAACATTGTTGTGAAAATAAACTGAACATACACGCTGGAGGAAAAGTAAACAGAAATTGAAAACAAACATTTGCATGGATTCAATCAAATGGGAACTATTAACTTAATTAAACCTAGGACTACAATGTTACCTTGCTTGAGCTCTCCATATCTTGAACATTTTCTGACAGTTTTAACCTGATTTTCAGCCAAGATGTGCTCCCCACGCACTTTACAGTTTAAAATCTGCACCATGCAACAAGAGAATGATAGATAAATAGAGCAGCTTCCTGTGACATCAGACAGGGTTTTGTACAGTTCAGACGCCAGGTTTTGCTCCTTCAAAGATTAATGGCAAAAGGACATATGGAAGGAACCCCTTTTGTTCCTGTATCATTCCTCTTTTCAAAGCTTCATTACTTAAATGAACTTGATATCTATTTCAAAGCAGTAGCCATGCTAGTTTATGACAGCACAGGCAATAAAGAATTTTGTGTTGTTTTAACAAATTTTATTTGACACAGACTGCTGTATGGAGTCACCGGTGCAGTGGTTAAACTGCTGTCCTGCAACCAAAAGGTTGTGAGTTCAATCCTGACCAGAGTTCAAGGTGGACTCAGCCTTCCATCCTTCTGAGGTCAAAAGGGGGCAAAATGCTAATTAACTTGTTAACTACCCAAAGAGTGCACTAAGCGCTATGGAGCGGTGTGATCATTTGTACGTCAATTAAATGTCATATAATAATAATAATAATAATAATAATAATAATAATAATAATAATAATAATAATAATAATAATAATAATAATAATAATAATAATAATAATAATAATAATGCTACATAACTACTCTGGATCAAGCTGCTACAAGAACCACGTCAACAGCAGTGTCACATAAACAAAGCTAAATCCAACCCTATCCCCTGTTCTTGGGCAAGATTTAGCAAATGAAGAATTAACCTTCTATATTAATGCTAAGCAAGGGGTGGGGAACCTAAGGCCTTAAGACAGGGGTCAACAACCTACGGCCCATGTGCTGGATTCAGCCTGTGGGCCCAAAACATCCAGGGCGTCATGCCCTTGCTCCCATCACCACCACTGCAAGCACCACAAACAGCTGTAAAACACATCTGCAACTGTCATAAAAGTGTGTACAACAGTCACGGGCACGTTTTACGGCAGCATTTACGGCAGGAGGACCACCATTCCGGCCTCCTCAACTGTCTGAAGGACCGTGACCCAACCCCCGACTTAAAAAGCTTAGCAACCCCTGCCTTAAGGCCACGTACAGCCTTCTAGGTCCTTGAGTACAACCATTTGCCTGAATCCATACTTTACAGAGCAAATCCTTTTATTTTTATTAATACATTTTTGTGAGTGTTTTGCACTTTTCTTTTAGTAACTTTAAAATTAAGAGGGTCTTTTGTAGTTATTAATTACATGCAGCCTTCCAACATGAAAATGTTCCGCATCCAACATGAAAAGGTTCCCCACCCCAGAAAGACCATTGTGGTTGTCAATTGCTGTCCAAGTCGCATCTGATTTACAGGCAACCCTTTGAATTACAGACTTCCCAAAGGTCTTGTCATTCACAGCCCTGCCCAGATCTTGCCACCTCAGTGGCACCAGGTCCTTTTAGTGAATCATTCAGGGTGCAAAAGTAGACTAGCCTCACGTGGTGCATCCTGGGCATCATGACATAGTCACGGCTAAATAGTCTACACGTTAGAATAAGAGGAGACTGAACTGCTGCGTGCAGCCGCCCAGCAAAAACTACATAGAAGATATACAGCAAAAAATCCTTCACAGGAACCTCAAATCTGAAACACTGGACCCTCAATTACCATCTGTCAGGTTAACACATCAAGGATATAACCAGAGCGAAGTGTGATCACTTAGCAAGAGCCCTCAAGATCCATCAGCCTCATGTCATCTTGCTTCAAGAAATCCACACTGAAAATGACTTACAACTACAAACAAGAGGAAAGATACACTAGTACCCTGGATAACGATGAGACTTGGTTCCACAAGTCTCGTCGTTATCAAGTTTTTAACGTTGTGCGATACATTGATCACACAACATTAAAAAAAGCCATGTTTCCCTGGAGGCTGCAGCAAGCCAGAACGTCGGGATTTGAATCCTGACGTTTTGGCTTGCTGCACTTGCTGAGGACATTGGGGAAGCCCAGAAACAGCTTGGATCGGGTCTTCCTACCTCCCTGGACCCAGCAGTTTTTTTTTACCAGTTTTGGTTTTTTTTACCAATTTTGGGGTCCCTGACCCCCCTGCCGGGTCCAGGAAGGTGGGAGGACCCGATCCAAGCTGTTTCTGGGCTTCCCCAACGTCCTCAGCAAGTGCAGCAAGCCAAAACGTCAGGGTTCAAACCCTGACGTTTTGGCTTTTCCCACTGGCTGGGGACGTCGGGGAAGCCCAGAAACAGCTGTAGATCGGATCCCCTGCCTGCTCCAGAGAGATCAGAGAACCCGATCTACAGCTGCAGGGTGGCTCGGGAAGCTGACGGGGACTCCCTGTCAGCTTCCCTAGCCACCTGCCCTTACCTCCGCAGCTGTGGGGGGGCTGGGGAAGCCAACGGGGAGCCCCCCCGGTCAGCTTTCCAGCCATCCCACCCCTGCCTCCGTAGCTGCAGGGTGGCTGGGAAGCTGAACGGAGAACCCCGTTCAGCTTTCCAGCCACCCTGCTGCTAAGAACGACTGTATCGGATAACGCTAAAAAGAACGTTATCCGATGCAAATCTTCCCCCCAAATTTGTCGTCGTTATGCGGTTTTAGCGTTATCCAATGCAATCGTTATCCGGGGTATTACTGTACCAGGGTTTAACCTAGTGTCTGCGAACAACCATGTCAAGTATGGAATGGCCTTATTTGTGAGGAACGACATTACTAGTTACCAAGTAACATTACTAGTTACCAAGTTCTACCAACATCTTCAGACCACAACATATTTACTGCCTTACTCAAAGTTAATGATTTGACAATACAGTAAAACCCCTACTTATGAAAAAAAGTCCATCCCGTAGGCTTTTGCTTAAATCAGTTTTTTATATAACTCGAAGCAAACCCATAGGAAAAATTATTTTTTACATAACTTGAAGCAAACCCATAGGAACAATGCAATTTTTATATAAATTGAAGCAAACCCATAGGAAAAAGAATCTTTATATAACTCGAAGCAAACCCATAGGAAATCGTGCAAATCGAGACATGGTTTTAGCACAAAATCATTATGTAAGTCAAATTTTATGTAACTCGAGGCATATGTAAGTCAGGGTTTTACTGTAGTCAATATATATAAAAAACCTGGGATCTCTTAGCCATCCACTCCCCATCCCACACAGCGCCAGCCTATTCACAGGTGATTTTAACAGTCATCATACACTTTGGAGGTACAAAATGCATGACAACAATGGAGAAAAGCTCATTAACTGGATGGAAACAGGAAATCTCAAACCTATCTAAGATGCCAAAGATCTTTATTTATTTATTTATTCATGTCAGATGCACCACCAGCATATGATAACATACAAAACTAAAATTTACACATCTAAAAAGGTAACAAAATTAAAAAGGGTTAGATGACATCTGCCTAACATCAGGCCACATCAACAGCATTTACTCTTGCCAACATGAGGTCATCCTCGGTGCATGTTGAGGGGCATCATGTGCATTGTATAACATGGGAGATAAGTTTGTACTTCACATTCACACAGGAAAACACCATTTTCTCAGATATTGTCAAGTTGGACTTCCATCATTGGCTACAAGGGTTGGGAACTAAGTAGAGCTGAACTGCAAACATCGGGAGCATTCTAGGTATGCCATCCACCCTGATCTAAGAATTTAAACATGACACCCAAAAAAACCAGGTATGGGACAGTTCTGGAAACTCCTTTAGGTCAACTGCAAAAAGCACAGAGTGAAGCCTTACTTTTCTCAGGGCCATACTTGCTGCTCAGAAGGTGCAGGCGACCCACAGGCTGCCTCGAATCCCCCAACCCATTGGAAGGCTCAACAGAATCGTCTTCTCCATCCCAGTCCAACTGCTGCGTTTGGTCCATTCTGCAATATTCTGCAATTTAAAATATATATATATACAACCTTACATTGGTGGTGCAAGAAGACACCCCCCCCTCCACTCCCATCCTAAATGCCAGATCCTAAGTGCTCCTCCTTTCTATTGCAGTACTACGCCTCCAATTGCACGTCACACAATTTGTAACTTCTTCCCTGCGCCCCATTTCCAAACCCTGCCTTTAACGACAACCCCTTCAAATCTTGAATACACTTGGAAATATAAAGCAACTACTTACATCGAAGGCTACAAAAGAAAGGGGAGAATAACTTCTTCTCGCCTCCCCTCCAAGAAGCAGGACGAGATAAGACCAGTAACTACCTCCATGTGCCCCGCCCCTTTTCCCAGGGAACAATCCCAATTGGTCCGCCTCTTTGCCACTTAAGCCGTTCCCCTCGCGCGATTGGCCTTTTTTAATTGAACCCCAAACGGAGAGTAAACGGCCCTACCGGAGTCTCCGAAAGTCTCTAGAAAGGCGGCGATGACCATAGAGAAACCGCGGGACAGAGAGTAGCCAGCTATCCTGGATAACCATAGAGTCGTTCTTCAAGCTCAGCTGCATTGGAGAGTCCTGCCTTTGGAAGCCATTTTATTCAGTGTCTGAAGGGGAGGGAGGGTTGGAAGTTGCTACATAAAAAGAAAAAACAGATCTGTTAATTTTTAGTTTTGGAAGAAGCAGCCGTATCTGTGCAAGCATATTAGACACACACACAAAATAAAACAATAGACAAAACGCTGTGGCACTTTAAAGACGTTCTGCTATTTAATTAAAGATTTTAATTAACTTTAATGTGAACTTTTGTGGCTCAATTCCACTTCCCCAGATTTAACAGTGAGGCTATGTAGTAGTTAGTCTTCAAGGTGTCACAAGGTTTTGCCTGTTTTCATTTTCTTATTTAGTTGTCTAGTATACTGGGAGGCGGAAGGTCAGCAGTTCGATTCCCGAGTACTGCAGGACGGAATGAGCTCCCGTCTCTGTCCCAGCTCCTGCCAACCTAGCAGTTCGAAAGCAAGAAATTGCAAGTAGATAAATAGGGACCACTTCGGTGGAAAGGTAACAACGTTCCATGCGCTTCGGTGTCTAGTCATGCCTGCCACATGACCATGGAAATGTCTGCAGAAGCTGACAGCGATGGCTCTTTGGCTTAGAAACAGAGATGAGCACTGACCCCTAGAGTCGAATACGACTGGCTTTCGAGCAAGGGAAACCTTTAAGCCTGTTTGTGCTACAGCACATTTTGCTAACCAAAGGATACAATGAAATGCAGGTCTGAGAAAAGTGCTCCCTGCTGTTTTCTAATGTAAATCATTTATGTGGAAATTAATGTTTTTCATTAAACTTCTGTCTTTCTGTCTGTGTCGCATCACTAAGACAGGAATATGTTTTGTTTTTCTAATCTAACACATCACAGTTTATCTCTACCAAGATGGACTCACCATCACTCCCTGCAACCAGATGCATATTCTCTAGCTCGTCTGGAGTCAGCTGTTTTTTGAAAACATATCATAGAGCAGTGGTTCCCAATGTGGAGGAGGGGGGCAGTCTGTCAATATATCACCTGATCAGTGCTTTGGGGGATTATTTAGGCCAGGGATTCTCAACCTGCGGCCTGTGGGCCGAATGCGGCCCATGGTGCCATTTCATGTGCCCCCCTCCCCACCAGGAAGTGCCATGTGGTGGTGGAAGGGCAAAATGGCTGTCCGGCACCTGAAGCTGTCTGTGGGAGTGTGACCTGGCCTCTGGCTTTAAAAGGTTGAAAACTCCTGACCTAGGCTTTGGGAACTGAAATCCAAAAACCAAAGGTTGGGAAACATTGTCTTAGACCCTCCATAATATGTGAGAGAGGGTCTTTGGGTTTTAACCATTGATCCATTCCCTCCCCTCTTTTTTTTAATCGTGTCAAAAGCATACAAAGGTGCTTTCTGGGTTGAAAGGATTTTTGCTGGAGGAACTCCACTCAGGGGATGCTTGAATGAGGCTCCTTTCATGTCCCCAAGAAGATCATTTTTCACCCAAGTGGTCCCTATTTATCTACTTGTAATTTCTTACTTTTGAACTGCTAGGTTGGCAGGAGCTGGGACAGAGACAGATGCTCATTCTGTCATGCAGTACTCAGGTCTTGAATTGACAACCTTCCAGCTAACAAGGTGAGATTCTTAATCACAGAGCCACCGCAGTCCCTTTTTTCCCTCCCGAGATGTTTGGAAGCCTTTCCCGTTTCTTCCCATGGTATCTAAGAAGTGGGTGGGTTGTGGGTGGGTGGGTTGTACAAAGACATGTGGCTTCCCAGTCCTCCTAGGACTGCCATTTGTATTACCATTAGCTATGCTGGCTAAGTATGATGGGAACTGCCATACAGCAATGTCTTGAAGGTTGTAAGGTAATGATCGCCCTTGCTTGAAAGCCAGTGATATCCAACTCTAGGGTTTGGGGCTGCTAATCTCTTTTTATAGCCAAAGAGTTACATATAGACAGTGCTGTCTGCAGTCCGCAGATGTTTCCATATGTGGCAGGCATGACTAAACACCAGAGTGCACAGAACACTACCATCCTACTGAAGTAGTACCTATTTATCTACTTGCAATTTCTTGCTTTCAAACTGCTAGGTTGGCAGGAGCTGGGACAGAGACAGGAGCTCACTCCATTGTGCAGCACTTGGGTCTTGAACTGCTGACCTGCCAACCTTCCATTCCTCAAGTTCAGTGTCTTAACCGCTAAGCCACCCCAGTCTTGAAAGTTGTGCATTCCTTTTAATAAAGCTTGATCCAGTAGTCTTTCATACATGAACTCCAACAGCTGGGATGGCCAGATGTCAGAAAAAGTACAAGGTTGGGAAAATCTTTTTTACTCCGATATTAGAGAGGTGGGACTCCTGTCCCCTTTTGCCTCCAGATGCCCACCCACCCTATTCCCCACTGAACTCTACCCTCCACTATTTGTCAGGTATTAGAAGTGGAAATGTGGAGAACCCTTGGAAATAATGTCTCGGCACTGTCTGGTATCAGGATTTTTGAACAGAAGTCCAGGACCTCAGTCAGCAGGAGGGCTTCCAAATGCAGCAGGTTTGCGAGTATTATTTTGATATAAGTAAATAAGTTTTATTATTATCTATTCAGTTTATTTATTCTTTTTGTTTAATTTTTTTATTGTGTAGATTTTTCAAAATGTGCTGTTAGCCACCCAAAGTGGAAAAATATCCCAGATGGGTGGGATATAAATGCAGTAAATTAATATTAATAAATTTGTTTCTGGACAGTAACTCCCAGTGTTCCACAAAAATCCTGGCTCAGAAATTCTGAAAATTGGTATCTAAAAAACAAACAAAAAAATCCTTGCTCCAGTACACATCCAGTACACAAAAAATCCTTTCTCCAACTTGGAAAGAGGCATCTCCCTGGATGATACCCCAGTATGATGCCCCTCACCCCAGTAAAGCTTAGATACCACCCCATAGCACTGAGTGCACTCTCTGGACAGTTCACAAGTTAATTAGCATTTTGCTCCCAACATGCTGGATACTCATTTTACAGACCTAGGAAAGATGACTCGGCTGAGTTGACCTTGATCCCAGGTCAGGACTGAACTCACAACCTTTAGGTTGCAGTACAGCAGCTTAACCACTGGGATTTCCTGTATATACTTGAGTATAAGTCTAGGTTTTTTAGCCCCCAAAATGAGGTCCAAAAAAGGGACTCGACCAGTGATGGGATGTAACAGGTTCTCACCAGTTCGCCAGAACTGGTAGTAACTTTCCCCAGTGTCCTGGAGAACTGGTAGCAGCTTTTGGGGGGAACCACCTTTGGGGCTTACCTTTTCACTGGTTCCCTCACTGCGCATGCGTGCCAAGCACTTGGTGTGCATGCATGCCTACAATGCTTGGCACGTATGCACAGCCTCCTTGCTGTCCTCCCAAGTGGGGAGGAGGAAGAGAAGCTGCTAGCCTGAAGCTCCCTATAGCCTGCTCCCCAGGGTAAGTGACTCACCTTTGGATGTGGTGTGTCTGTGTGTATTTTAATGTGTATTTAATACCTTTACCTATATTGACGTACTACCACCGTTCCTAAAAAGGCCTGGCGGCCAGCAGGGCTAGCAGCCTGGCCTGGGGTTTTTAAGCAAAGTCTTGGAGTTACCTCATCAATAAGCTACACCTGTGCTGTTCCAATTGCTGTTCCAATTGGAGAACCCTTAAGGAGGTGCAGCCGTTTTACATTTACATTAAGGCATATTATCCTAGAGAACTGGTTAGGCAAAGACTTAGTACCTAACTTCTTTAACTGTTGAAAAGTTGAAAAGTGCCAAAATGAAGCCATCTTGTGGTGAGTTCATTCTGTAGTTCCTTCCATCTGACCTAGTGTGAAAAAGATTAGCTAGAATAAGCTTTAAGCTCTGGTTTAAAAGCTCTGGTTGATTTGTGTTTGGGGTGGGTGTTTGGGTGGGTGGGTGTATTTTAATGTATTTTAATTTTATTTTATTTTATTAATTAATTAATTAATTAATTAATTTACGGGTTTGTGTTGTGAGGGGGTTGAGGTGTATGTGCGTGTGTGCTTATTTTTATTTTATTATTTTTTATTTTTATTTTTTCTTTGGCCCCGCCCACATCATGACATCATGATGTTAGCTCTGCCCATACTGTGATGACATCATGGTGGGGGAGTAAAAATTTTGACATCCCACCACTGGACTCGACGTATACTTGGGTCCATAGCCCCAATGATCCCAAAACCGCAGTGGTGCAAATTCAAACATACTTTTTTTAAAAAGCACGACCACTACCATAAAAACTCAAAAACATACCCACACAAATGTTTGAATTAATTCATTTTACTGTATATTCGTGTATTTTAATTACTGAAACTCACAAGCTGTTGCTGCATTTTCCACCCCCAACTTATACTCAGGTAAATCTATTTTCCTAGTTTTAGAGGTCCAAATTAGGTACCTCAACTTATATTCGGAATGACTTATAGTCGAGTATATACGGTAGTCCAGAGTCTATAATTACTCATTCACATGTCTAGAATGCCACCTCTATTTTTCTAGTATAAAACCTCTTAAGAAAGCACATAAATCAAATTCAGATGGTATAAAATTGCAACAACAGTCAAACCTTGCATAAAAAGTGCCTCATAAATCTGAAACATATGTATGGGATCCATTTGGATACACACCAAAACATCAAACACTTTTGAACAGTGTTACATATTGATACAGAGAGTTCTGATCCAGATTTCTAGTGGGTCTATACAAGTCAAAGATGCTTAACATACTGTATTTAAATTTATACTGGTGTAAACACTGAGAAAGAGCTACTTCTTTTTGTGACTACAGTATTTGGTTCTTCAATCTATGGATATCATTTTACATGGTAGCATATACTGTAACTTCCCCATCATGTTGCTGTATCATTAGCTACAACATGGCTGTTTAAAGCTTCTTCTTCTTCCGTGTCTAGGCCATATGTGAAACTGCCAAAACAAAGGCAGCTTTTGGTGAGTTCATTCTGCAGTTCCTTTTGCCTGTCCTAGGATGAGAAATATTAGCTGGCAACACAAGGTTGCTGTTACTGGGGTACACCTGACTGTGGTTCAAAAAGACCGATAAATTTGGAAGGTGCATATTCTTTACTCTCCTTGAATCAAAATATGTTAATAAAGATTAACAAAAACCAGAGACAGTCCATCGACTAAGATGGTGGGTGTGCCCCTCATAAAAATTTGGATAAGGTAGCTCACACCCACCCATGAGCCATTCTTAGGCAAAAATTCATAACACATGTATCATTTTTTAAGAAGAGACGAGATCCTCTCATAAGTGGCACAAGAATCTGTTTGTGATGTTGGTTTAATGTGTGTATATTGCATTTAGTGTGTTTTATATCTGACTTTGGAGGATGAATTTGGGGTTAATTTTCAGATCTGTTTCAGCACACCTCTCAGGAATCCTGTTGCTGGAGATACAACAGGTTAGTTGGAGTGCATACACATTTCCTTGAATATCTAGATTAACCTATAGAGCACTCTATTACTATTTACCTATCGGGTAATGAATTATATGAGGCATAAAGAACACAGCCTCTATAACATATTAATGTGATAAGAGGCAGGCAGTAGATCAGAATTAGTTGATAGGAATGTGATCATTTGCAACAGACATCCAATGATTTCTGATTGCCAATCATTTGACTTCTAAATATGAAAATAGCAAGTAAAATTCCAAGAAAAGATGGGGTGTGGGAGAGACAGGGAGAAATTCCAAGCTCTTTAGGCATAGATAAAGGTATAGAGTTAGATGTAAGCTTCTGGAGAACTTCTGGTCTACAGGGCTTTTCCATTTAGTCTATTACTTACCTCCAGCTACCAGGACTGTTTAGCCAACTATTTCCCACTTTTGAAAGAGAGAGAGAGAGGAAAGACAGAGAATAAATATGTTTTTCCCTACCTGTTTTAGATATATTCCCCACCCATCAGAATACATGGCTTCAAGCACTTTCTCTAAAGAAAAATCAGCTCTGGTTTGAGGAAGTTTCATACCTTTAAGGCTGAGGGGAACCATTCCTGCTCAAAAATTCAGGGCACTCTTGCTTGTTGCAACACTGCTTGGGAAAGTTTCTTTCTTAAACCTGACTATCCAGAATCACCCAGCCAGCATGGACACAGGTTATGCTCATTCAAGGATTCTGGACACTGTGGTCTAAAAATAGACTTTTCCAAACTCTGATGTGGACTAGATAGCACTGTACCAAGTAGACTAGATGTTCCCAAACCTAGGACACCAGATGTTCCTTATCTATAACTTCTAGAATCCCTGTCAATTAGCTGTGTGTCCTACCATCCCCCAGGGCTAAATGGGGTTAATTTTATATGTAAACACAGCCAGCAATGTTTCAAGGATTTGCATTTTGAAAAATAGATAACAAATTAGCAACAACAATTCAAACATGGGAAGTGTGGAATGCTGAGACATGTTATGCAATACATATTACAAAAATTGTCTTCCATTTCTCAACATACCGTACATCAAATGACATCTATTACCTAGGTCATGGTGATCAGGACCTGCATTTTTCCTCAGTGAGAAAAAACAGTTCTGTACATCCCACACTGCCTCTTTCTAGACCATGCCTGTAAGTTTCACTCCTTGTCTGAAGAAGTTGACTTGATCCACGAAAGCTAACAATAAAAATATAGCAGTTAGTCTTTAAAGTGCTACAGTGGTTTTTTATTTTGTTTTCTGATATTTCTAGACCAGTGTTTCTCAACATTTGTTTTTGTTTTTGTTAGGACATTTTTCATTTGGGGGTATTGTACAAAGATTGCTGCCCAGTGGAATAGTACAACTTTAAGGCCCTCCATGTGTTTTGAACATAATTGAGCCTCAAACTGATTGCCAGGCTGTGCATGCTTGGTCCATGTGCTCCTGTAACAGCCCAGCTGTGGCTGATTAGAGAATCTGCCCAGCAACACTAGGGTATAACTGTGGCCCTCTGGGAAGGGTCTATAGAGGAGGCTATTATTCTGGAGGAGGCTATTATTCTGGAGGAGATTATCTGTGAGGAGGTTGCTATTCTGAAGGAGTCTATATACTGAGAAGGACTGAGACACTGAAGGAGGTGATGCTGTTGAGAGCTTTTCTTCAACTGAGAAGAAAGAACTGCTAAAGGATCACCAGGACTCTTTTGAGTGCTCCTGGAGTTGGAGCCAACAGAGGAATCCAAGCTGTCTACCTACTGTGGGGCTTGGAGAGAGAGAGAGACTGTTGTATATAGTCCTGTGTATGTCTGTCTACCCCTCACTGTAAGTAAAGCACACTTTTCCACTGAAGGCATATGTGTGTGTGTTATTGCACTAAGGCTTTCGCTGCGTAAGAGCTTAAAAGTGCTACTCTGCTATCGAGCCACACATATCGCTAGGGGAATCCCTGATATTGGGTTATGGGCCCAGGGTGCGCCTAACAGCTACGCCCGATGCCCTAACTGCGCCCGTGAGTCTTCGCCAGTCAAGCCCAGAAGTGCTGTGTGCCTGGACTGGAGCTGTGGAGCCCTGATCAGCGTTCGGAGGAGCTGCGTTCCCTGGAGGACTCATCGCCTGCAGGACAGCGCCCCAACGCAACCAGACGCCCCAACAGAGGTCCAGAAGACGTCCACTTTGCTTCAAATGTCCCTGCCAGCTGCATGCCTCGTGAGTCTGCAAGTGAGGGAAGAATGGCTGTTTCCAGTCTCTCACTGGTGCCCCTGCTTGATGGCACCAACTACCAGACGTGGTCAACCAAGTGCAGTCTGCTTCTGCGCAAGGAAGGGCTCTGGGACATTGTTGAGAATCCCCAGAAGCTGGAAGCCTTGGATGAAGAGGACACTGACAAAAGGGACAGACTTGAGTATGATAATCAAAGGGCTTTGGCAATAATTGGGTTAACTGTGGCAGAGAGTCAGTTAACATATCTTAGAGGGGAGAAGTGAGCTGCCGCATGTTGGCAGAGGTTTAAGCAATTATATGTAAAGGACTCAGTCGGTTCCCAAATATCTCTCACCAGACGTTTGTTTAGTTTACGCCTCCAGCCTGGTGGAGATATGGCTCAGCACCTCCATTCAATTAGTGATTTGCTGCAGCGTCTTGCTGAAACAAACTTGTTCTTTACTGAAGAACAAAAGGCATATATTCTCCTTTCGTCTTTGTCGGAAGAATATGATGCTTATGTGTCCTCCTTGGACATTTTGCCCAGGAGTGAGTTAAATTTCTCATCTGTTCAAGGTTGCTTAGTGGAGCAGGACAGATTAAGGTGTTCTCTGAAGGAATTCAGAAAACCAAAAGTTCTTCTTGAAAGTGGTAGAAGCAAATCACCCCCTCCTCCCATTGTGTGTGTAGCGAAGAAATGTTTTAGTTGCCAGAAGTCTGGGCATATTGCCAAGTTCTGTAAGGCAAGGTCGAGCCCAGATAAGGACAAGACATGTAGAAAAGCTAATCTCTCTGTTGCTGCTTTTACTGATGTTGAACCTGGCACCTGGATAATTGATTCTGGTGCATCTTTTTCCATTTGTAAAAATAAGAAAATGTTTACTGAAATGTCTAAAACAAGCCAGACTGTCACGTTAGCCAATGGGTCACGTGTGCGTGCACTGGGTAAAGGCCAGGTAAGATGTGAAGCTTTGGGTGAAGAGCTAGAAATGCTCTATATCCCTGAGATGAAGTATAATTTGCTGTCTGTTAGGACCCTACTGAAAATGGGTTACTCAGTGACGTTCCAGGGGAAGGAATGTGTCATTAAGGGACTAGATAAGGAGTTAACTGTGCCACTACACAATGATCTGTTTGTGTTAGGCTCCCGTACACTGAGTGCGAATCTGGCTGATAAAGGTTTTAGCAACAAGCTCCCCCATGACAAATGCATACACTTAATGCACAGACGGTTGGGACATGTAAATTTCCGAGACTTGAGAAGGACCATTGATTTGACTGAGGGCATAGCAGTGAAACCATGCAGCAGATTTCTGAGCTGTGATCCTTGTAAAGAGGAGAAGTCTAAGGTCACTCCTGCAAATAGAGTGGGTGGTTTTAGTACTACCCAGCCCTTAGAGGTGGTGTCTGCTGAATTAATAGGTCCTATAAGCCCAAGCCCTGGTGGCTCAAGGTATGCCCTGAGCATTGTTGATCACCACACAAGTTATGCGTTTGTGTATTTGCTAAGGTCCAAGGGTGAGATCTGCTCAACTTTAACCAGATGGGTAAGGTTCGCCCAGAACACGGCAAACACACAGGTAAAGACCCTGATCACTGATGGGACACTGTTCTCAAACAAAGCCACTACTGATTTCCTGGCGAAGCATGGGATAGTCCACCACAGACCTCAGCATAGCTCAACTGTAGAGAGGAGAGGTCAAACTCTGCAGGCCATGACAAGGGCTATGCTAAGTGATGCAGGTCTCCCTCGCACACTCTGGGCAGAGGCTATGAAGTGTGCGAACCATCTGCTGAATAATGTTTATCATTCAGGGATTGGGGACATCCCTGCAAGCAGGTGGCATGGAAGGAAGCCAAACTTGGGCTATCTTCAAGTCTTTGGCTCTCCTGCCTGGGTACGCAGCCCAGGGCAGCCTCGCCCTCGCAAACTGATCTTCATAGGGTATGAGGCGAACCATAGGGAGTATAGGTTTTGGATGCCTGGATCCAACCAAGTTACAAGAAGTAAGAGTGCCAAGTTCCTGGAGCACTCCCGGTGGCAACATGTGGAAAGTGTCCACATTCCTGGACTCCTGTTTGAGGAAGAGGAGGCAGAGAAGCCAGTTCCTCAACCCAGCAGTAGCAAGCTCATTAGTAAAGGTCCCATTGATGGGGAAGTTGGGGTAAAAGAAGAGATAAGAAGTGAGTCAGAGGAGTCTGACATTTCTGGGGAGTCTGGGGGAGATACCACTGATAGAGTCCTGCCACGTAGGTCCAGTCGGACTAGAAGGTCACCTGATAGATATCAGGCCACTGTGGCGGTGATGGATAAAGCAAACCCCAAAACCTCTCCTGAGGTAGCTGCATTGCCAGGTGCAAAATTGTGTGCATGGCAGGCAGAACCAGACAGGGAGGTATCCCCACCTCGGGACCTGTCTGTGTGTATGCCAGAATCTGAAAGGCATAGGGTGTATGGGTCTAGGAGACCAAGGTATTTCAAAGGTGCAAGAAAAGGCAATAAACTGTTTCCTCCTGGTGCCAATAGGCATGTGAAGAGTGTAAGCTGATGTTGTAAACACTGAAACTGAGTGTACTGTAAAGAATGCTGTACTGTAACTGTGTATATGTATATATTGCTTATGTATTCTGACCTGTACATTGTGGCATCCATCTTGTACAATAGGAGGAGCATGTTAGGACATTTTTCATTTATGGGTATTGTACAAAGATTGCTGCCCAGTGGAATAGTACAACTTTAAGGCCCTCCATGTGTTTTGAACACAAGTGTACATAATTGAGCCTCAAACTGATTGCCAGGCTGTGCATGCTTGGTCCATGTGCTCCTGTAACAGCCCAGCTGTGGCTGATTAGAGAATCTGCCCAGCAACACTGGGGTATAACTGTGGCCCTCTGGGAAGGGTCTATGGAGGAGGCTATTATTCGGAGGAGATTATCTGTGAGGAGGTTGCTATTCTGAAGGAGTCTATATACTGAGAAGGACTGAGACACTGAAGGAGGTGATGCTGTTGAGAGCTTTTCTTCAACTGAGAAGAAAGAACTGCTAAAGGATCACCAGGACTCTTTTGAGTGCTCCTGGAGTTGGAGCCAACAGAGGAATCCAAGCTGTCTACCTACTGTGGGGCTTGGAGAGAGAGAGAGACTGTTGTATATAGTCCTGTGTATGTCTGTCTACCCCTCACTGTAAGTAAAGCGCACTTTTCCACTGAAGGCATATGTGTGTGTGTTATTGCACTAAGGCTTTCGCTGCGTAAGAGCTTAAAAGTGCTACTCTGCTATCGAGCCACACATATCGCTAGGGGAATCCCTGACAGTTTTTAACTTCAATTCCTAAAAAGTCTAAGCACTGATCAGCCAGTGTACTGACTTAGACTTCTGGGAATTGAAGTGGTAAACACCGTACAGTATCTACCAAAACCCATGAATGGAAGCTCATCTCTCAAGTTTTTCCACCCACAGGGCCAAACCTGCTAGTTCATATAGAATAGTGGTGCCCAAAACTAAGGCCCGGGGGCTGGGTGTGGCCCCCGATGCCAATTCATCCGGCCCACGAAGCCCTTGTCGCTCCTGGAAACGGGCGTATTTTACTTCCACTTCCAGGAGCAACGAGGGCTTCGCGGGCTGGATGAATTGGTGTCGGGGCCAGGTGCAGCCTCCGACACCAATTCATCTGGCCCACGAAGCCCTTGTCGCTCCTGGAAGCGGGTGCGTTTTACTTCCACTTCCAGGAGCAACGAAGGCTTCGTGGACTGAATGAATTGGAAATACAATTAAAACAACTTCATCAGGAATATATAAAGGGTAAAGATCAGAGGGTATTACATCAGATACAGAAAGTAAAGAAAGAACTTGAAGCCCAGGATATAGAAAGGGTAAAAAAAGATTTGATATTTTTAAAAAGGGAATACTTTGAGTATAGTAATAGAAATTCTAAGTTATTAGCAAAAGCAGCGAGGGATAAAAAGAATAAAGGTCAGGTAGAAGTATTGGTAGATGAGAAGGGGAAGAGATGTAATAAAAGGAAAGAGAAAGCAGAAATAATAGAGGCTTTTTATAAAGAACTTATAAAGAACTATACTCAAAGAAGCAGGTAAATTTGAATAAATTGGAGGATTATTTTAAAAAGTATAACATATCATTAATAACAGAAGAGCATAGAAACAAGATGGAGGAACAAATATCGGTAAAAGAAATTGAGGATGTAATTAATAAATTAAAATTAGATAAAGCACCGGGAGAAGATGGGCTTCCTGCTGAATTTTACAAGGATTTTAAGCCCTGGATTATTCCGAGATTATACAAATTGTTTAATGGGATTTTAGAGGGAGAATCAACACCGGAATCTTGGAATAGATCTATTATTGCATTGATCCCTAAGCCGGGTAAGGATCTACAGAAAATAGAATCATATAGGCCGATATCCTTAATTAACCAAGACGCTAAAAATTTTTCTACGATTATGGTGACTAGGCTAAATAGTTTCATAGCCAAATACATAAGAGAGGATCAAGCAGGGTTTGTAAAAGGCAGGTATATGTCAGATCTCACAAGGAGGACAGTGGATTTATTGGATATAGCTGAAAAGCAAAAGGATAAAGTGGGTTTTTTAGCCTTGGATATTTTTAAAGCATTTGATTCTTTGCAATGGGCAACAATACATGAGGTAATCAAACTATATGGATTTGGAGACAAATTCCAAAAAGTGATTAAGAATTTATATAAAAAGGGGATAGCCACAGTGAAATTTAATGATAGTTATACAGGAGAAATAAAATTGGAGGCTGGAACTCGGCAGGGGTGCCCTTTGTCGCCCACATTATTTGTATTGGCTATGGAACTATTGGCGAACTTAATTCGGCAAGATAAAGAAATAATTGGAATAGAAGGGAATAAAATAAGTTTATATGCCGATGACACACTAATTATAATTAAACAACCAACACAAGCAATATCAAAGATTAATAAACATCTGGAAACTTTTGAGGAAATGACAGGTTTAAGGGTGAACTGGGATAAATCCGAGTTGATTTTAGTCAATGGGAATAAGAAGGATGAAGAAGAAATAAGGCAAAAATTCAATATTCAAATTCCCAATAAATTAAGATATTTAGGGGTAATACTTGCTAGGAAAACTGGGGAACTTAAGGAATTGAATTATGGAAAACAAATGAAAGAGATAGATAAAAAAATACTACAGTATAACAAGTTGAATTTATCGTGGTTTGGCAGGGTTGCAATGTGTAAAATGATGCTGTTACCTAAATTGAATTTCTTATTTGATGCCCTGCCAATAAAACATACAGAAAAAGAACTGGAAAAATATCAAAATGTTATAAACAGATTTTGTAATGGGAAACGAAAAGCTAGGATACCTAAGATTCTGTGGTATATATCGCAAAAAGAAGGGGGATTGGGCATTCCGAATATTAGTAAGTATTATAGAGCCTTTCAATTACGAAATGTTATTAAATTATTAATTAGAGAAGAGCCAATATGGGGAAAATTAGAATCAAAAGAGTTTTCTAGGAAAGGGAAGGCATTCTTTTTATGTGGGGACAAGGACAAAAAACTGAGATTTCAGGGTAAAATGATAAAAGCAACAATTGAGGAATGGAACAAAGCAAGAAAGGATCTTATCCCAGGGATCTCAATGGTGACAGAATTAGAAGATTTTAACAATTTTCCGATGAAAATAGACGGGAGGATTAAGGATATCTTATTAGAAAAGGGGGTCTCTCTGTTGAAAGATTGGATCAAAATTTGTAGGGATTTAGAGAGGAGAAAGGAGCTATATCGACAATTGGAATTAGATTGGTTCAAAGTCCTCCAGATGAACAATTGGAACAAGAAATTTCTTTTGGAAATGGGAGTAGCCAGGGAGCTTACAGAATTTGAAACATTGTTGGTCAAATTAAGAAAAGGAGACATAGGATTAAAAGGGATAGTTAGTCAAATATATAAGATGTTAAATAAAGGGGGGAAGGCTCAACAAATATTGAAAGATAGCTGGGAACAGGAACTGAATACATCAATTACTGAGAAAACATGGGCAAAAATGTGGAGAAGACGTATTGTGAGATCTATGTCAGTAAGAGTGAAAGAACACAATTATAAATTAATTTGGAGATGGTATAGAACCCCAGTAAGTCTGCATTTAATGTATAAAGATGTGAGTGATAAATGTTGGAGATGCAGAAAAGCCAGAGGTACATATGAGCATATGTGGTGGTCATGCGAAGTTCTGAAGGATTTTTGGGGAAAAATTGAGAATGAAATTAAGAATATACTGGGTCAGCGGGCTGAACTGGGGGTAAATACAGTTTTGTTAACTGAGATGGATAAATATAAAATGAGTGAGGATAACAAAGAATTGATGGCGATAATGTTATCGGCGGCTAGACAATGTATAGCAAGAAATTGGAAGAATAATGAAAATTTACAAAGAAGGGATTGGTATAAGGAAATGTGGGACCTGGCTCTTAATGAAAAGCTCACTTGGGAGATAAATCTTAAAAAGGGTAAAATATCTAGTAATAATTTCTGGAGGACTTGGAAACCTTTTATTGAACACACAATGGTTAAGAATAAAGGCATACCCCCTGCTTCTGAGCAAGATGACTTTTGGAAAATATAAGGAAACATAAATCCCCGGACAATGTATATAGCACAGGGTGTTTTTGAAGATAAAAAAGTACAGGAGGGATAGAGAATAACATATAGAGGTGATGAGATGTCAGGAGGAGATATGGAATGCAGTTTTAAGATCAAATATTGGCTTATAACGAGATAATAATATATGAACGATATTAGTGTAGTATTGTTAAATATGCGAAATATTATCTTCCTTGTTGAATTTTCTCTTTATATAATTTAGAGTTATGTAATTTTACTTTGTTTTCTCTGTTTTATGTATTTGCTTTGATTGTAATGTTTTACATACCTAATAAAAAATATTTAAATTAAAAAAAAAAAGAAATTATTCTGGGTTGAAAGGATTTTTGCTGGAGAAACTCTGCTCAGGGGACACCTGAATGAATAGTATGGATGAGACCTAGCTGTAGATCTTAAGGCAGTTCATTGTTACAGATGAGAAAAGTGACATCAAATATTTTCAATGGCCTGTTTTTACAACTAGTGCAGTTTGGCAGGCAATAGCTCACTACTGTGACCCCTGACCCCTTGATGTACTAGGTTTGTTGTATTCATCTGCCATTCGGCTGTCCAAGTCTCAGAGCCAACATAAGCCCTCGGTCCCCACCTCATCTTCATCTGTTAATTTGGTTGTGAGCCATGTGGACTGAAAAGACATAATGAGGCAGGGAAGACCCATAATGGGAAGCTGAATGAATGCATTTCCAGAAATAAGCAAACATGTTTGGTCAAATGAGGGCAACATTTGTAAGCACATTTATTTGGAGCCAAGCTGCATCAACATCAATCTGACTTGTTTTTTAGTAATTATAATCAAGATTGGGCTGTTTGCATTATGATCAAACATTAAATTCTGGGCAGCACCTTAGTGACTGTTTCTAAAAGAGGATGGATTTTTTTTTTACAGATAAGGAACAGTCAGAAGGTTTTATAGATTTATATATGTATCAACAGCCACTTGTCTCAAGTGGCAGACTGAGAAGCGGAAATGGAACAAGCACCCTTTTGCTGCCTACCCTAGAGACACCACTGCCAGGCAGTGCTTTTGCATCCTACAAAAGGACCACTTGCTACTACAATGCCACTTAAGTGCCTTCCACTGCCAGAGTTGAAAGAAGTTAAATTTTTGGACTACAACATCAAAAATATTCTAGCCAGCATTGCCCTTGCCTGCTTGGCACAGTGGTAACCCAGCTGTGACTCACCATGTGTTGTTTGCTTTCTCTTCCAGCCAAAGAACAGGAGACCCTAGGCCTAGACTTTAGCCTGGATGCAAAGTGGGTAGCAGTAGCCCCTCCGGCTGGTATTCAGTTGCTGCCAGGATCTCACAAGGCTGGTCAGTATTAAGAACAACAGATCAGTCCATAGTCACCCAGAGGCTGAAGCTGCCGAGGGAAAACATTTTGGCCAAGTCTTAAAATATATTTTTTAAAATAGATCTTACAAGACTTTACTGTCCCTTGAGCAACATTTCATACAAATATGGTGAGGTGTTATGGGACTTGGAAATGGCTTCCTTGCTGTGTCAATGTTAAGAAATGGATGCCAGTTTGTGAGGCTATAGTTGTGACAGAATCTGCTTTTGGCTCAGGCAACAAAATAACTTAGGCCTATCCTTATAATACTCATGCCAATGGGTCATAACTGTTGTCACCTTATTTGTAGTGTTAATTCACTGTTAATCATACTTCAAGTGGTCTGACAGCAACACAATCATAAGAAAAGGTACACAAATATGAATAATACAGTACAGTAAATACATTTCAAGAACAATTTAATCACAACAAATGCCCAGAACAAGAAAAGAATGAACATTACAATAGTCTTATCAACATATTTCATATAATAAAACTGAGCAATCTACAAACATTCATAACAAAACCTAGTAACAAATGTTGTTAGTGAAGATTTCCCTGCCATCTTAAAGATCAACAGGTTTTTTATTGAGAATATGACCAACAATGAAGTGCTAAGGCAGATGAATAAAAATGAAGAAACCATAAACACATGAAACTCAGAAAGTCAAAATACGTTGCACATGAGTCAGATGCACTGAGTAGGGTGGCATATAAATTAATGATGATGATGATGATGATGTAGTGAGAAATGAGAACAATACAGCTGAAATGAAAAGCTCAGAATATTGCAGGAAAATAAAAACAGGAAAATAAAAAGAGGAATGAGAAGAACTTCTTGGTCAAAAACCATCACAGAATGGTTTGGATGAACCACAGTATAATTCTTTAGAGTTGCTGTGTCCCAAGTTAGACCTGGCATGATGCTGTTGAACCTCTGGTAGGAAAGGAATAGAGGAGGAGGAGGAGGAGGATATATAATGTAGTTCATGCAACTTATGTCACAATAAATGTAATAGTCTTCAATGTGCCACAAAATTCTTTGTTATTTAGCTGCAATATGTTAACACAATTATGTTTAAGAACATAAGGAGAGCCATGCAAGATCGGACAAGAGGTCTACTTAGTCCAACCTTCTGCTCCTACACTGGTCAACCCAATGTCCCAAGCAGGATATGAGACTAGTAATGCTCTCCTGCAGCTGTGGTCCAGAAAACAGCATTCAAAAAATGTTGCCTCTGATGTTGAAAATAGCACATAGCTATCGTGATTAGTAGCCACTAATAGGCTTATGCTTCATTTCTTGCTTTATTCATATCAGAGTATTGCACATTTTAAAATTATAGATGTATATAAAAGGCATTACTTATTTATTTCATTTCACTTCTACCCTGTCCATCTGGGATATTCCCCCACACAAATTAAAATGTTAAGATAATTAAACCAGACTACAAAAGCAAGAAATTACAAGTACAGTACCTGTACTGTAGATATAAGCATGATTGCTTTGCTTTGCTTTATCACTTCGGTGGGAAGGTAACAGCATTCCATGTGCTGTCATGCCTGCCACATGAGCACAGAAAGCAGACAGCTCTTTGTCTGTAAATTGAGATGAGCATCACACCTTAGAGTCAGATATGACTGGCTTTCAAGCAAGGAAGATGTTGACCTTACTTCAATAGCATTATCTCAACCATTTATTAGATCTTCTTTTGTACATGTGCTGGGGCATAAATTGCATGCAGATAAATGCTGCATTGATTGAATTTCTCCACTTTCATAGAAAATATGTCCTATATTCAAGCAGCCCTGTTTTACTTGATTCTTCTCCATGAATTTGTCTATGTAGAAGTCAGTAGCACTGGCTAGGTGGTACTGAAGTCTGCAGTTTATATGTTGCATGAAGGAGTCCTTGCATTTATCTTGCAAATTTTACTCTCCCTTTCTGCTTTATTAGATACTGTAACTCTGAATTCTAGTACAGTACTGTATTACTTAAAAAAGAGAGAAGGAAAAACTGTTTTCCTAGTAACATTTTGCTACAGTGCGCATAACTGCATTCATTTTAAAGTTTTTTTTCTGCATACCATCTCTACTCCTAAACCACTGAAACATTGTAATCTTTCTTCACAAGGAAGTTACCAGTACTTTTCTTCATGACTGCCTTCTACTCCACTTTCTCCAGCTTTATAATGTCATATACTGTACTGTATATTTTTTGGTGATCAGAACTGTTTCAGGGCATTCCAAGTGTGATTGTATCACAGATACACATGAGGGTCTGGTAATATATATTGAAGGAAGCATTAATGTTATATAAATGCCACTCCCTGACTTTCTGTCACAGTCTGGCGCATCACTTGCAAAAAGTAGGGCAGGCTAGGAGAAGTGCAAAAGCTCTTATCTCACGGTCATGGCAGGAATAGTGATCAAGTCCACACAGACACGCCCTCCCCGCCTTCGCCGCATCTCACACCCCTGCAGCTCCCACCTCACCTCGTCTTATACACGCTACATATTCCTTTACTGGGGTACACCCAGAGAGCCTCTTCAAAGATCGTGGTACAGTATTTATTGAACCGCAATCGGGTGTGGCCTGAGCCATGGCAACCTTGTTGTCCCGGCTAATCTTTCTCACACTAGGTCAGGCGAAAGGAACTACAGAATGAATTCGCCCCAAGGCGATTTCATTTTGACAGTTTTACGTCTGGCCTAGACAAACGGGCTGCTCTTTCCCTATCGAGCAAAGACAATGGCGTCCCACTTAATTCTGCCTGGGTGGCCTATTATTGCCACGACGGATTCCCCCGGGGCCTCCCCTCCGCGATCTCAGCGTGCTAGTCGCCACGACGGACACTGAGCGAGTCCAACACAAGGGGCATTGATTTGGGTGCTGAGGTTCTGGGCTGCAATCACTGCGCCGAATGTAACCACGACATCCTGCACGGAGGGGCACGTGAGAGCTCGGCTCTGGAACGCGATGGTGGTGTCTTTCCTCCACCCTCGCCGGTTTTCTTCCCTTCGATGGCGCTCGTCTTCTCCCCGGCTCCCATTTTGTCACAACAAAAGAAAAAACGTCCCCCACCTTTCCCACTTGCTTTAGCGGCTGCCACTCCCTGCTCGAGTCCCCCCTCCTCTTTCCACCACGTGTCTCTTGCCCGTCACCGTCCAATCGGCTCGGCGAGCCTGATGCCTCTGGGCCAATGCGAGCGCGGGCCGCCCGCCGCTTTATAAAAGCTTTGTCTGGCTCCCGCCAGCCTCCCTTGCCACCGCTTTTAGAACGTTGTGCTGGTGCCGGAACGTTCGGAGCATAGATAGAACCTCGCGCTTCCCAACGTTCTATCGTTAAAGAAGCAGAGGCGGCGGCGCAGCTTAATCACAAGGAAAAGAGTGGGGGGGAAAGTAATTTAAACGGGGGGGAGAAAGCAGGCAAGATGAGGGAAATCGTACATATTCAAGCTGGGCAATGTGGTAACCAGATCGGTGCAAAGGTGAGGATGATGGCGGTTTTTTCCTCCTGTACAGGCAGGGTTAAATATTAGTCATGTAAAGGAACGCTTAATTGGGGATAGAGTGAAGGGGCGGGGGGGGGGAAGGCAGGAACGAACTAGTGTTTGCCACGGTGGCAAAACGGAAGTAAT
The DNA here is from genome assembly GCA_030440675.1 of Furcifer pardalis. Lineage (NCBI taxonomy): Eukaryota > Metazoa > Chordata > Lepidosauria > Squamata > Chamaeleonidae > Furcifer > Furcifer pardalis. Next base: position 157,629,726 of record CP126893.1, read on the forward strand.
GATCAAATCGACACGTGACTGTCTTTAATTAAGATTAGGATGTTGAAAACGAGGGGCTGCGATAGAAGAGTCTTTGTGTGGTTGCCTCCTCTTAGAAAAAGAAAACGTACAGTAATTTGGGTTTCGAGTCAGCTGTAACGCTGATTCCGTTCCATAAAGAACCGAGTCGCCTCTAGGCTGTTGTCTGGGTTGAAAAGATGAGGGCGGGTTGTGTGCTCAGGTTTACGCTCTTCAGATCTAAGAGCGTTAACAATCAATATCTAGTTATTGGTGGCCCAAGGGCCGTTTTAAAAAAATCTCTAAATTAGGGGAATGGCTTTAAAAATCTGCAATTCTTTGCTAACGTCGTCTTTTCGGAAGAAGTACAGTACAGTACTGCGATTTCAGATTAACGGGGATTAGACTGCCATAGCAGATGACTCAGACAGGAAGGCTGTATTCCCTCCTCCACCCCTCCCGCTTCCCCATCTCGGTGCAATGGGGGTGAGAGTAAACGCCCGCCATCTACTCTGTCGTAACGCGGCAAATCGGTTTTAGCGCCAAATCGGCTGCAGCGGGGAGGTGGAATTTGAATCCCCTCCCCCCATGGTTTCCTCTTTCCAGCCAAACGTTTGTGGGCTGGATACCTAATTTTATTTTTAATACCTCTGGGAGGCAGATCCGCGGGAGGGGGGAATAGACTAGTAATCTTTGTGGCTGATCCCAGTTTTACACAATGGGCGCAAAAAAGGGAGCTTTACTCCCTTAAAGATTGCTCCCCACCCCTGTTTTTCTGTCCAACACTAGGGATTCTCAATGGGACGAACAAGATTTCCTTCCACTCCCCAGTCAGTTTCTTCTGCCTTAAACCTGCTGCCTTGTCAAGTTTAGCAGCTTCAGTGGGCAATTTTAACAATTTGATGGGCTTTCCGCCCCAGCCCGATCCGGGGCATGCTTACTATTCGCGAGGTTGTCCTTCATGAGAGTAGTCTGACTCGGCGCCAAAGAGTAAGCGTGCATCGTTTACTTCGGGATTGCTCAGAAGTAAATCCGGCATCGTTCAGTGAGAGTTGTTAATTTGTGGGTTTTCCCTCTTCTGGTAGGGATTGTTGTCCAGGGATTAGCAACAAAATGGCCACTTTGTTAGGTAAAGAAATACTCCAGAAGTATTCAATTGGGGGGGGGGGGGTGTCTTTTTTTAAAAAATCTGCTGTGGAAAAATTATGTAACAACAAAGGGGAAGATATGTTGCCAAATTAACCGACACGCCCCCTCATTACAATATAGAAGAGCTTTATTGGCACCGTGTATTCCCCTCCTGCTTTGCTTCTTTCTAACCACAGCTTTGAGGAGCGGGGACTTCCCCCTCCATCTTCTGGGCAGCCATGCTTGTGAAGACCGTTATAAAAAAGTATTGCAAGCAATAGTATCGTAAACCAGATTTCGCATGAAAACTGGGAATACATGTATCGCAGGGTTGTAACCAGTTAAGTAATCTTTTGGTTTGTAAGGGCAACAGAGAGAGTAAAACGACAATTTGGTGGGGATTTTGCAGATGCCATTTGTGGCGCCAAGGCGCTGTCCCCTTTCGAGTCCGCCCCCACTGTCTTCCACCCTCCTTTGTCTGCCGGAGGACAAGAAAAAGCACATGGCTTTGGGAGGGGTCGCGCCTTCCCTTTTAACTCGCACATTTCTGCCTTGAATTGATACTCCAGTGGATCTTTTCTCCCAGGCTTGGTCCCAGATTATGCTTAGTTTGAGGTTTAAGCGATTGCCATTTCCTTCGAATGAGATCAGTTTTTTCTTTGTCTTGCTCATCTCTCTCTCCCCCCCCCCCCGCCCAGCAGCCATGATGACACGATGGCGGGGCCTTTTGTGTGTGTGTGTGTGTATGTGTATGCCTGTAATGGCTGCTGGTTGGGTGGGACTCCAGCAGAAGGGGGGGGGGAGAGGAGGGATTGTAACGACCCCCAGCAGGACTTTCTTATTAGACACTAAGCAAGTGTGACTTTCTATAATGTATGGAGCCTCTGATTCATCGCAAGCAGCCGGCTTTATTAAACAGCCAGAGGCTTCAAAGCGGATCATCCCTGGTCAGTTTGAACTGGCTCATAGGCATGATAAAAAAAAATAACCTAGAACTGTAATACAGTACTTGGGGTCTTTAGATGCTGAACCAATCATATCCAGATCAAATTATTTTGCATGCTGATTTCCTATGACTACCCCTTGACTCTTGCTGTTAGCTCTCAATGAATGCGCCTACTCTGAAGCAAAGAGATGGTCTTATTTGTCCACGAGCTAAGAGGGGTGTGTGAAACCTCTAGGCTAGGGTGTGTCCCTTCAAGCTGGGGTGGGAACAATAGCCGACATCCCTTTTGTTGCTCAAATTGTTACCAAATTTGTATGAATGAGTAAAAACTAATGATGGGGCTGTATAGCTGAAAATATCTTAATTAATGAAAACTGTTTCTTAAAATCAAGTAACCATGAATGCATCCTTCACTTCAAATGGAACAGGAAATAAAGTTAGCATTGATGTTAGACTTGTGCAGCATTTGAGGGTCATGCATTGGGCATTGAGGAGTTCTGTCTCACTCCAGAGGCTGCTTATACTGATGCCAATCCCTGTAGTTTACCAAAGAACTATTTTGCCCAGTTTGATCATTGCCATGGAACGAATGATCTGTATATGGGAGAATATTAGGAAACTGTATTACTGTTAAAATATATATTTTAAAAAACCCTCTCTTGTACTATGAATCGTAGCCATTGAAAACCAAATATCTTATCTGGATAGCTCCATTCATGCTTTTATTTCTGGATCATGCTAGAATGTGATGGAATATTGGGAGGCAGAGGTACGGGTGTTGATTGAAAATAGGGGGAATCAATGATATAATTTGTCAAATTAGCATATATAAACTTGTTGCTACAGATTAGCATCCATCTATTTTGATACACTGCCCTGTCAAACAGTGTTTTTGGTTTGTTTTTTCACCCTTTCTACATGTATTGTTCTGGTACATAGAAGAAAATGTAACAATAAGGCATAATGGTTCCTTTGCCTCTGTATAACTCTTCCTTTAAGAGGGGAAAATGGGTGGGTTTTTCTTTCCAGCATCTCCTGCGGGAACTGCTTAGCCCAGTAATCCAGTGCCTGATGTTTCTCGGCTGCCCCACCCTAACTCACCTCTGTATGACCTACATTGCGGTAGAAGCTCGAGTATGCAGGAGGGTGTGTCTGCAGAGCTGTCCTGGCATCTGATGAATAGTACCTGGTCCTCCACAGGAGAGCAGGATGCTGCTGCTGCTTATCAATGAGTCGGTTGCACTGAGTAGGGCCACATATACATTGAAATATAAAATAAAATAAAAATCATTCCCAGGTTTTTTTTTCTACAGAATAAGGAGCATCCCTTGAAACAAGAGACTTCCTACTGTAGATCTCTCTGCAGTCCATTTTAGACAAAAAAAACTGTTGGAAATGCCAAGAGTAAGAGTTGCTTGCACTGGCTCTTTTTTCGCTGCTTTCTTGCCTAATCAAGTCTGCAGACAGAGCTCACCCCACCCCACTGCTATATTTAAAAATGCATGAATCTGCAGTGTCTCGGGTGTGTTTGACAAGCAAACAGCAACCATTGCCGGGCAAGATTGTATATTTTTTTGTCTTGGTGTAGACATTAAGACAAAGACATTTAAGTGAATACCCAAGGATGGAACCAAACACAAGACACTGAAAGCCATTTGATATCATGAACTTTGTGGGAAAGTTGGAACTCTTGAACTTGAGTTTCTTAGTGAACATTGTTGGTTTAAATTGACTTGTCCACACCGTACAAAAAAGCAACTTGATACCTCAGTGTGGTTGCTCTTTTGTTCTTTTGCAACAAATGCTTTGTCACCAGTTGGCCTTTTCTCCTAAAAATGGTGGCATTCACCATTCATTTTTAAAGGCACTAATCTACCCTTTTGGCATGATTGGTAGTTTTTGAAAGACAGTGGTAAGCAATCTGGTGCCTTATAGATGTTTGGGACTATGTAACCCTTACAAGTCTTGTTACTTGGCCATGTTATCTGGGGCATATGGAAACTGTAGTCCAAACACATCACTGTCCCTGCTGTGAAGACATACTCTGCTTGTCCCTTTCTATCATATTTTCCCAATATATCAGGTAACAAAAATGTGCCCTTTTGATAGGAAAGATTCAAGGCTAGAGAATGAGATCATTCTATATTGATTCAAATAGCTCTTCTAGAACTGTAAAAATCAATAGTCAAGTTACAGCTGGCCAGCTGTGATTGAAATAGCTTTATCAGTGACTGGTGCAGGGAGGCACTAGTCACAACAAAGAAAATGTCCTAAATGTTCTTGAAATAAAAGGTAGCGTCAATGCCTGGATTGTTACAGATGATACCAAAGGCATTTGTCTAAAAATTCATTCCACTGTAATATATATATATATTTAAAAAAAATACTACTGTATAAGGTTAATAGTCAATTTCCTTTATAGCCTTTTAAAAGCTAAACATTCATGGATATTTTAAAATATCATTTTTAAGGTTATACAGTACATCTTTTTAAAAGTAAGGTGCAAAACAACCTTGGAAACAAAACCACTCAGGTAAATTTAGAACGAAGAATTATTGGGGCTCTTTGTCCATTGTGGCCAATCTGACCCACATGAGTTAATATAGCAGAAACTGGACAGCCCTTCAATCCTCTATAAAGAGTAATGAAGACTAGTGACATCCACAATACAGTACTAGCTTCTCCCTCTGCCATTTTTGGTTTGTTTTCCATCTGCTAGCTGGATCTTATAACTGGTGACTGCTTCTTTAAATTGAAACCTCTAAATCAATTTTTTTAAAATAAAAAGTTGTGTTTTCAAGTAATTTTCTATCACACTGAGTTGTCTTGGCTGTCTGTTCATGTGTCCTCTTCTCTCTCTCTCTCACACACACACACACACACACACACACACACACACACACACTCACTCACTCACACTCTCACTCACTCTCACTCATTCACTCACTCACTTACTCATTCTTACACGCGCGTGCACACACACACAGGTGTGTAAACTAGTATTTCCATTGAGCAGCCACAATCTTTTTGGCAGAGATAAGAATGTAATTTGTAGATATCCAATTATGAAGTGCTCCCAAATTCTAGATTCAGATTTTTTTTTGAGGCTCTGATGTGCTGCTTTGCTGTAAGATGGGGTTCCCAAGCTACAGCCCTGGGCCAGATCAGGCCCCTGGGCCAAATTGCAACCAATGCCCAGAAACTACTGGAAGTGCCAAAATTGCCGTGTTTTCACACTGACACACTGAAAACACAGCAAAAAAAGTTTCTCACTTCCTCCAAGGGAAGCGGCAGAGGTGGAGAAAACACCTGGAAATGCTGCGCCGCTGCTGCCAGTGCCGGGAAGAACCATGTGACTGACTGAGCTAACTAACCATATGACATGTGAGCTGTCTGAGGGGATGTGGTCAGGCCCCTGACAGGAAAAGGTTGGGAACCTCTGCTGTAAGATGTACACTTGATTTCATGACAAAGGAGATTTTAATTGAGACCTCTTGAGAATAAGATTCATACCATACTGTACCACATTACTCCTGTTCAATATGACAATTTAAGGTTATTCCCTTTCACTTTTAAGGATATTTCTAGGCTAGAAATTGGGTAAGGTCTTGGAGAAGGCAGTGGCGCAGCAGCTACAGGAGGTCCTGGATGAAGCAGATTATCTGGACCCTTTTCAGTCAGGATTCAGGCCTGGATATGGTGCGGAAATTGCATTGGTCGCATTGGTGGATGATCTCTAGCGAGAACGGGACGGAGGTCATCCGTCTGTCCTGGCTCTTCTTGACCTCAGCGGCTTTTGATACCGTCAACCACAGTATCCTTCTGGGAAGGCTCCAAGGATTGGGGATCCAGGGCACTGTGTTGGCCTTGTTTTCCTCATTTCTGAGGGGCCGGACCCAGTCCGTGTGGTTGGAGAACGAGAAGTCCAGCCTTAGGTCCCTTCAATATGGGGTGCCTCGGGGCTCAGTACTCTCACCTCTCCTATTCAACATCTACATGAAACCACTAGGTGAGCTCATCCCATGGGGTGAGGTATCACTAATACGCAGATGACACCCAGTTGTATATCTCAGCCCGTGGAGATCCAATTGATGCAGCAGAGGTCCTATCCAGGTGCCTGGAGGCTGACAGGGTCTGGATGGGGGACAACGGGCTACAACTGAGGCTATGGGTAAGGGATCCTGCGCTATCTCGGGAGCTACCATCTTTGGTTCTGGATAGGGCAGCTTTGCCTCAAACAGACCTGGTGCGTAATCTGGGGGTCCTCTTGGACTCACGACTCCTGCTCGAAGAGCAGGTAGCAGTCATAGCCAGGAGGGCTTTTGCACAACTTTGTGTAATACGCCAGTTATGCCCACTCCTAGATTGGGACTTCTTACTCATGATCACACACACTTTGGTCACCTCCAGACTTGATTACTGTAATGTGCTCTACATGGGGCTGCCCTTGGTGACCATTTGGAGGTTGCAGCTGGTACAGAATGCAGCTGCTTGGGTAGTGATGGTTTGCGGGTATTGTGCTCATGCCTCACCACTGCTTCGGGAGCTGCACTGGTTGCCAGTATGTCTCCGGGTGGAATTCAATGTGCTGGTCATTACCTTTAAAGCCCTACATGGTAGTGGGCCAGGATACTTAAGAGACCGCATCACCCCAAGAACACCTGTCCGTCCCATCAGCTAGAGAGGCACATCTCTCTAGTACCAGAAGGAGGGCCTTCTCCGTGTCCATCCCGGCCCTTTGGAACCTCCTGCCAACTGAGTTACGCCTACAGTAGAGCTACTGCCCTTTCCGAAGGGCCTAAAAACCTGGCTGGCAGGGCAGGTGTGTGGGGCTCCAGGAATACAGGATCCCATGTTGAGTGGCTGATCTGATGGAATAGCCACCCCTCTCTCCCTCTTTTAATTTTTTTTAACCTTTTAAAATTTTGTGGAGTTTTTTTTTGTAAATGTATAGTTTAATTATTATTATTGAAGTGGATTTGGTTTGTGGGGGTGTGGTGGGATTGTTTGGTTTGCACTCATTTGTGTAACTTTTTCTTTTTTGTGAGCTGCCTAGGGTCAGGTTTGCCTGATTGGGGTGGGATAATAAATCTAAATAAATAAAAATAATTCTTTTGGATTTCAGCAGAAGAGTAGCGTGCCTTGGCGGGGCACCGTATAAAAATTTGTTTGGGGGCCCTTAGGAAGGGTAAAGATTTGTTTTGCTTACGCACGTTGGGGGCCCCCATGGCCCGGGGCCCCCGTATAATTGATACGGCAGATACGGCGGTAGCTACGCCTCTGGATTTCAGGTCCTAGACAGAATTTCCCAGTCGGTGTGCCTAAGATTTTAGTTGTTGCCATCAAAATAACAATTCTAAAATGTAATCTAGGGTTTGACTAATGTTACTCTGACAGTAATTGTTTCTCCATCGAAATTGAAATATAGTGTGTAGGGAAGCGAAACTATCAGAGGTCAGAACATCTCAAATGAAGATATTCAGGGTTCTTGGAATGAGAAGTGCACACAATGGAAGTGGTATAAAGCTGGTACAACTTGGAAGCATGGCTATTCCTAAGAAAACATAATTTTGCTCTCTCGTTGTATAGTAATTGAAATTTGAAGGGCTGATTTCTTTTAAGCATATCAGTGGATCAGGTTTGCCATTGTAACAAAGATCTTAAGTCAGTCATGTGTGGCAAGGGGGCAGTGCTCATTTTCTTATTCAGACAAAAAGCCAATGCTGTCTGCGTCTGCAGACATTTCTGTGGTCATGTGGCAGGCATGACTAGATGCCAGAGTGCACAGAACACTATTACCTTTCCTGCCAAAGTGGTACCTATTTATCTACTTGTAAATTCTTGCTTTCTTACTATGTACCTTACAGATCCTTTGGACTCCAGTTGTCATCATCCTGATCTTGTGCATACTGGCTTGGGGCATATAGTCCAAAGCATGATGGATATAATCTTGAAGAGAGTTGTAGGGTTAGCCCCTTTTCTTCTATCAGCCATGTCTAATGGTGAGGAAGGCTGGGTGTTGTAGTTTTCTGGCAGCTTTTTGAAGGCTGTATGTTGCCCACTCTTTAATATTTTGTACCTATTGGTTCCTTTAGTTCAGGGGTACCCAAACTTTTCAGGCTGTGGGCCAGTCACATGGTTTGGTGGGCTGATCACATGGTGCAGTGGGCCGGTCACGTGGTTCCTCCCACTGGAAGCAGAAGTAAAACATGCCTTGCAATCTGTGTTTTGCAACAGGATGAGATAGATTTTAGGCTGCCATTTTCTCTGCTTAAACCAGGGGTGCCCAAACTACAGTTGTGTTTTACTTCTACTTCCGGGAGCTACGAGGGTGGTGTGGGCCAGATGAATTGGTTTTGGGAGCCAGATCCAGCCCACAAGCCATAGTTTGGGCACCCCTGGTTTAGCTGTCCACATGTAATGAGCCTTCTGAATTAACCTATGCCCCTGGGGTTTGGTCAGGTGGATTAAGCTGCATCTATGAATAGGTACTTAAGGAGAGCATGGGGAAGAATCCAGTTTTCATAATCAGAGAGTAATCTGCCTTCCTATGTTGATTAACATGTGTTAAATATTAATCTGTAGGAGTGATTTTAAAAACATTTGCGTAAAATGCTGCTTGCTAAAGGAGATTAGTTCACCCTCTATGCATAAGACAACAATTCATGTTTGTACAGTGCCACACATGCATTATCCCTGCAATCCTTGAATACACTGTGGTGGGGTCATGCCAAGTTAGGGGGAGGGGAGTCTGAATAGCTTGCTGAGTGGATGGCACAGGTGAGATTTGACCAGGCTTACAGTTTAATCTCTTAGTCATGATGCAGCTTTTAATTAATTTGGAATAGCAACAATACTTTGTCCCATACATCCATGCATTGGGGGGATCTCCCCATTTCCCCCCTTAAAATAAACTTAAGCAGCACCCATTTCAGTCACCTTGACTATGGAGGACTGGGGTTGCTGAGGATTAATTTTGGAGTGGGCAAAGCAAGACTGGATCCCTGTCTTTAACATTTTTGACATACGGTACTCCTATGAGGTATGCAGAGCATTGTAATGTATGTATTGCATGGAATGCCTACTCAAGGGGAAGCCGCAGTGCAAGAACCTTCTTGCTGTTCAAAATACAGCCTGGTTCAATGCCACAGCTCTCCTACCTGCAAAGCACAGCTCTCAGGGTCATTCCTCTGCAGTAAATACTGCTTAATTCCCTCCCTCCCGAGATAGGGTTTAACATCTCCTTTCTTAGTTCTTTTTCCCTTTGAGGGCATGAAAGCTGGGTGGATAGATTGGGGGGCTTGCTGGGGCAGTTCCTTCAGAGAAAGAGAGAGAAATGCCAGGAATGTTGTGAACCCAGCATCCACAGCTGTGGTCTAAAGGGGTTCAAGGGCAGTAGGGTGGGTAACGTTTGTGTCTCAGAAATGGACTGCTGTTTTCCTTTAGTTTGAGATGAATTGAGGAAGCTTAAGAAGAGCCCTTCCTCCCTTCCTCTTATTTTCCCTCCCCATTCAGCACAAGGAGGGGGATAGATAAGACGTGTACCAGGCCCCTTGCCTGTCAGATTTAATTTGGCTGGTGTTCTGTCCGAGGTACAGAAGTAAAGGATCTGAATGTAAAGAGGTGTGGTTGCGTACATTCTAGGAGCAGTTTCCACAAATGTGAACATTTATATAATTTGTGAACTCTGCTTTCTTCTGTTTAAAGAGATCAGGGTGACCCACATTCTTTAAATAGACAGCATTACATTGTAGGAAAGTGGAGATGTGGTATTTCTTGATGATGTGGCCGCCTGGTTCATGAATGTATGATATGGGAACGCTAAATTGTCTTCTACTGAGCCCTGTCTGTCACCTATCCCATCCACTGATTTGCAATGGCTTCCCAAGATTTCGGCCAGGATTATTTCCTAGCCCATTCCTGAGGGTCCTGGTGGTTCTACTCATCAGCCTTAACTCTACTTGGCTTCATAAAGCAGCAGTGCTCATGTTTCCAGTGGTGTGGTGTCTAATAACAGACCATGTCAGAAGAAGTAATGGTGAGATTCATCTTTCTTGCCCACTTTGCAATTTCAGTCTACTGCTGCACAAGAAGAAACCCAGCTGCTCAGCATAATACTCTAATTTTTGACACTTTCCCACCACTCCCCACCTACATCTTGTTTCCTGCCTCCACCCACTTAATACTGGACTGATTCTTAAAATGTGATGCTATGCTGCTAAATTCCACCCCACCCACCCAGTGGTCTTATAAATAGTTTTTGCACTTCACAGTTCTGTCAGTTTGATAGCACTTGACATGTCTTGACTGTCCTGCTGAATACTGGGATTTATAGCTGATGCAGTACCTTCCAGTTCCATACTTACCAGTTCTAGCACATTTCCATGAAACCTATAGTAGAGAAGTACCTCATGGTACTAGAAATTCTAGGATTCAGATGACAGTGTGCTAGGCATTGGGGGCAGGGTCTGGGATGTAGCCTATGTGGACTAAAAGATGGATTCTCCAAGTCTTGGTGCAAGATTTCTACTTCCTGCATCATCCTTTTGTCTACAGCACAAACTGAATTAAGGAGACTTCTGCCAATGTGAATGTTCAGATCTAACTCTAGAATAGTTTCTTCTGGCCTCATCAGTTTCCAGATTTCCCAAATCTGCACACATGTGCATCTTTGATGGAGTGATTTGGTTTATCTAAATCAGGGGTCAGCAACCTACAGCCCATGGGCCAAATCTGACTCATGGCACCAAATCATCCAGCCCCCCTCACTCCAGCTGCCACTGCTAGAAGCAGCTGCAGATGTGTTTGCGGAAGTTGTAAGTGCATTTACAACAGCTGCTGATGCATTTATGGAAGAGTTTACAGTGTGGGGGGGGGGGACCACCAATCTGTCTGAGGGAGCGTGACCTGGGCCCCAACTTGAAAAAGTTGGCAATCCCTGATCTAACTAGTTGTAATACATTATGCCAGAGGAGCCTCCTTGAAGATTGTGGTATTTTTTGAACCACAACTGGGTGTACCCTGGTAATGGCAACCTTGTGACTGCCAGAGAAAAACTTTGCTAAAACTTCTTGCTTTTTGCAGTGGAGCAGGCAGGAGTGGACTCCATTAGCCTGTTGCAATAGTACAGAGGGAAATTTGGGCTTCTATTCCTCACTCATTTCAGAAGACGGTTCTTCATTGCAAAAGAAATGTGGCTGAATGCTTCCATCAGAACTCTGACTTTGTAACTACATTTCCTACTTAGTTCACAAATTACATACAGCCCCTCTCTCTGCCACAAACAGGTTCCAGTCCAACTTTTAGGGCTTCCCAGATCCTTGCACCCTATTCTCCATAATTTTCAGATTTTAAAATGTTCAAATGCCAACCTCAAGAATGGACGGCTGAGTCAACCTTGATCCCCATCAGGATCAAACTCATGTTTTGGCTGCAGTACAGCACTTTAACCACTGCACCTCCAGGGCTCTAGTGCTCCTTAGACCAGGGGTTCCCAACCTTTTCAAGCCATTGGCCAAGGTCACGCTCAGTCAGCTTCGAGGGCCAGATGGCCATTTTGCCCAGCCTGCCTACACAACGGGGATGGCCATTTTGTCCCAGCAGTTTCAAAGGGGGTGGCTATTTTGTTTCTCAAATGCCCTTGGAGGAGTGGGGGCCACGGGCCAGATCCAGGGCCACATAAAATGGTGCCACGGGCCAGATCCAGCCCACAGGCCTTAGGTTGGAGGTTGGGAACCCTCTGCCTTAGACGGTAATGTTTTGGATCTTCCTTTCAAACCTTCTAGCCTTCCTCTATCTCAACTTCCAGGAAAGTTTTTGTTTTCTCAAAACTTAGCTTGCTGCAAATAGGATGGATACTCTATATTTGTGTTGTCATGTGTTCAGCTGCTTAATGGACCTTGGGGCTATCCGCTGGCTGGAGGTAGGGTGTATTTTTTGGAATGCAGTCCTTCCACAGCTCTAATTCTGTTACTTGGAGAAACATGGCTACTGCCTTCTCTTGGTCTGATCAGAGACTCTTTTCTTGGGGGGGGGGGGATTGTTGGGGGTGCTGGCTTTTGGGGAAAGCCCTAATCCTTTGTAGATAATTGATCTGCAGAGGGTGGCTACAAGCAGCTTAATCTCAGTCCTTTGCCATCTGTTCAGTCCATGAAGCTGAAGGCTTGTTGGGCGTCTCTGTGAAACTGACAGGGCTTGTGTCCAAGCAGCTGGTCAAAAGTGTGTGTGTGTGTGTGTGTGTGTGTGTGTGTGTGTGTGTGTGTGATATATAAGCATGCTACAACTTTAGTGGGAATACATCTCTTCAATTACAGTAGTTTAAAAAAAACCATGTGCATGCAATGGTCTTAGGTAGTGTGTTAAGTATAGATTGTGCTTCAAAATATATGGATTATGTTTAGTGCATTAAAAGAGTAGTTAGATTGGTGGCTCCGTAAGTCACTGAGGCATTACCTTAATGGCTACCCAGGTCTAGGGATGGGCAAGTGGGCAGTCCATTGCAGTAGTGTGAAAAGCTAGAAGGGTTGTCATACCTTATTTCTGTTCCTGTTGCCTCTGTGGCAGTAGTGCATAAGAACTTGCTGAGGTCTGGAAACTCATGCAGTAACTCTCATCTTGTTGAAAAATTCAGGTTTGAATATAGGTAGTATCTAATATTGGATGCTAAAATAACTTGGATAGTCCCACTTAGTACATGTCTGTTCCAAGAATGTCAACAATAAGGGCCATTAGGAGGCTGCATGTTTATTTTCCTTTCTTTAAAAACACGCAACCAGTAAAAAAAATTTCTAGGTTTTTAAAAAGGCAGCTAAGACCAAGCAGAGGTGGCAAAAGAAAATACATCAATGTAGTGACTTCTCTGGGGGCCCTGAGCTTTCTGAAAGCGTATGTGTAATTTCTCAAGATGAAGAAAAGTGGTGGTGGTGGTGGCGGCTAAGCTTTTCTAAAAGACAACTTATCTAGCTTTATTAGTTTCCTGTTCATAGATCAGACAGAAAGAGTTGTAGTCCACAATATTTGGAAGGTACCAGCTTGCCCATCCTTGCTGTAGAGCAGGGATTCCCAACTTAAGCCCTATGGTCTGGAATCAGCCCATGGTGCCATTTCATATGCCCCCCACCCCTGCAAGGGCAATCAGGAAACAAAATGGCCACCCCCAATGTGCAGGAAGGGCAAAATGGCTGTCCATCCCTCGAAGCTGACTGAGAGAATGTGACCTAGCACCCAGCTTGAAAAGGTTGGGAACTCCTGCTATAGAATAGATTCTTACTGTTACCATTATAAAGATGTGCCCCATGTATTTCCTTCAGTACAGCACATTTTGTAGTTGTTCACAGAATGAACATTTGATTCCATTGTTACAGATCTATTCTTCCCTCCCTCTCTCACCACCTCTCTCTCTCTCATTTAAATCTCTCCCCCCCCCCCCCGTTTCTCCACAGTTCTGGGAAGTGATCAGTGATGAGCATGGAATTGACCCCACTGGAACCTATCATGGTGATAGTGATTTACAGCTGGATCGTATCAGTGTTTATTACAATGAAGCCACTGGTAAGTTCACCTTCATCGATGTACTAAAGTGGGTCTGACCCATAAGTTTGGTTTTCAAAACAATATCCATTAAATGACATTGTCAACTTCTCGCCTTCATTCTTATCGATTCCTCACCATCACCTTTTGTCGTAAGCAGTCATGGACTTGATAGGAAGACAGAATGTGGAAGACACACAAAATCTTAGTGGCACTGTATATTCTGAGGCTCCCTGATCACGCCAGCCAAGCTCTATGCCACTTTTGCCCTCAATAGAATCAGAACTTCCCTGTGTTTGAGATGTTTTAAACTGATATAGTCTAACCTTTACTATCAAGATGATTAAAAGGGGAAGTGGGAAGACAAGGCTTAATATGGCACCTGAAGCTATGCTGGCTTATTGGTAACCTAACAAACTGGCTTGTTATGTTTCTGAAGAAGTCATAAATGCTTAACAAAGCTAAATTTATGAGACATAAGGCTTTGCATGACTGAAAACAGCAACAATCAGTATCTTTCTCTGCTTCATTGGTGTATGAAATCTTTGCTTCTTCCTCCTAGGTGGAAAGTATGTCCCACGTGCTATCTTGGTTGACTTGGAGCCAGGGACTATGGACTCTGTGAGGTCTGGACCTTTCGGCCAGATATTCCGACCAGACAATTTTGTATTTGGTAAGATGTGATCTCCTTTTTTTTTTTTTTTTGCTGCTTATGTCTACGGTTAATGGGACTGTGGCTCTTAAACTAGATTTGGATAGAGGCTTTTAATAAATTATCAAGTTATTTTTTACTATTTATGTTGCTAGGGAAAGGAGAGAAAAAATAGGGTAGTTCTTTCACACTAGTGGCTGCCCTTGATCTCCCAGCTAGCATTAATAATTTCATGTCAGAAATTATTCTGGGTTGAAAGGATTTTTGTGGAAGAAACTCCACTCAGGGAACGCCCAAATGAGGTCCCAAGAGCTGGGGACAGAGACGGGCACTCAATCCATCATGCAGTACCCAGGTCTTGAACTGCTGTCTTGCCAGCCTTCCAGCTAACAAGGTGAGCTTCTTAACCACTAAGCCACTGCAGCCCCTATCATTGACCTATGGAGAACTTCAATCTAAAGAAATAACTTTTTCAAGTATGAATCGGCAAACAAGCCAAGTCAAATTAGTGAGAATGGGAAAAGTACTAGAGAACCCTTTCTTACTAAGACTCTTAATAGCTGATCCATGTAATGCAAACAGGGTGTGACAACCTAAGAAGACCTAGACCAGGGTTCCCAACCTAAGGCCCATGGGCCAGATCTGGCCCCCAGAGCCATTTCATGTGGCCCCCTACCCTTCCAAGGGCATTCAAGAAACAAAATGGCTGCCCTTTGAAGCTGTTAGCAAAATGCACGGTGGGGGGGAGGGCTCATGCAGGCAGGGCAAAATGGTCGTCTGGCCCTCAAAGCTGACTGAGAGAGTGTGACCCAGCTTGAAAAGGTTGGGAACCTCTGAGCTAGACGGTACTGGAGGCACCCAACGGCTGGTTGCCTTAGCCTCATGGTTTATGGTTTCTTTCCCACCTTCTCCTGCCTCATTCAGGCCAGAGTGGAGCTGGTAACAACTGGGCCAAAGGTCACTACACGGAAGGTGCTGAGCTTGTGGATTCAGTCCTGGATGTAGTGAGGAAGGAAGCCGAGAGCTGTGATTGTCTGCAGGGTTTCCAGCTGACCCATTCTCTGGGCGGTGGGACCGGTTCAGGAATGGGAACCTTACTCATCAGCAAGATTCGGGAGGAATACCCAGATCGTATCATGAACACCTTCAGCGTTGTGCCATCACCTAAAGTCTCTGATACAGTGGTTGAGCCATACAACGCCACCCTCTCAGTACACCAGCTGGTGGAGAACACAGATGAGACCTACTGCATTGACAACGAGGCCCTCTATGACATCTGCTTCCGGACCCTCAAGCTCACCACTCCCACCTACGGTGATCTGAACCACTTGGTCTCTGCTACCATGAGTGGTGTGACCACCTGCCTCCGCTTCCCTGGCCAGCTCAATGCTGACCTCCGTAAACTGGCGGTCAACATGGTCCCTTTCCCCCGACTCCACTTCTTCATGCCTGGATTCGCTCCTTTGACCAGCCGTGGCAGCCAACAGTATCGAGCCCTGACCGTGCCAGAGCTGACCCAGCAAGTTTTCGATGCCAAGAACATGATGGCAGCCTGCGACCCCCGCCATGGTCGCTACCTCACAGTGGCTGCAGTCTTCAGGGGCCGCATGTCCATGAAGGAGGTGGATGAGCAGATGCTGAACGTTCAGAACAAGAACAGCAGCTACTTTGTGGAATGGATCCCGAACAACGTCAAAACTGCTGTGTGTGACATCCCTCCCCGAGGTCTCAAAATGGCTGTCACCTTCATTGGCAACAGCACAGCTATTCAGGAGCTCTTCAAGCGCATCTCTGAGCAGTTCACAGCCATGTTCCGTCGCAAGGCCTTCCTCCATTGGTACACAGGTGAGGGCATGGACGAGATGGAGTTCACAGAAGCAGAGAGCAACATGAATGATCTGGTCTCTGAATACCAGCAGTACCAGGATGCCACTGCTGAGGAAGAGGAAGATTTCGGAGAAGAGGCTGAAGAAGAAGCTTAAGGTTTAATCTGCTCCTATTTTAAGAGAAATTAAATAAAATCCGCACAAAATTAAAATTAAAACAAAATTAAAAAATCGCATTTCCATGTTCTATTTCTTTTCCCCTCTTTTCTTCTCAAATTTAATCTGTCATTCTTTACTCCCAAGCTTCCCTTACAAGACACTCTATTTTACTTTTGGCTGAAGGCTATCTCAACTTTTATGTAGTTCATCTTGGTGTAGATGGTGGGCAGTTTATGGGTGACTGCCAAGCTGGTCAAAGTGTCTCTCATGAAGCCAGTCAGTGAGATCAGTGTCACAGGAAGAGATTCCATATCAAGGAGAGGAAAGGTGTATGGTCTCTTAGCTGTTGTTAGACTCCCATCAGTCATAGCTAGTGTAGTCAGTGGGAAAGCATGATGGGATTTGTAGTTCAGTAACTTCTGGAACGCCATTGATTTCCTGGTCTGAGGTAAATGGGAATCCACCACGTCCATATTTTTATCTGCTGATAATCACCAGATTTGTCAGACTCCAGAAGGAGCCCTCATGGTGCAATGGTTAAACCATAGTGTTGAAGCCAAAAACTGCTGATGTGATTTCAGTCCTGATGGGTTCCAGGTTGACTCAGCCTTCCATCCTTCTAAGGTTGGTAAAATTGAGTACCCAGCATGTTGGGGACAAAAATGCTAATTACCTTGTGAACCACTCAAAGAGTGTTCTAAGCGCTATGGGGTGGCATGTAAAGTTTAAATGCTGTTGCTATCATGATGGTAGGAAACTTCTTTTCTCATTTTAGTCTTCACCACTACCCTTCATTTAGCAAGATGAAAAGAAAGAAGTCTGAGGGCCTTTGATAATGGAATGATGCGAGGAAGGTAGAAAGGTGGGACTGGATGGAACTTGGACCTGGCTCCTCAGAAAGGGTAGAATCCAACACATCAGCAGGTGCCAGGCTGGAGGAAGACTGCCCTTTTAGACCCCACACTATACATGTATCCAAGGTCTTAAAACAGATTCATGTTCATAAAATATTGTGTTTATTAAAAAACAAACATGGGAGCTATAAGAATAGATGTGAAACTAGGTAAGATGAATGGGATGGGAGAAGCAAAACTAACATTCTAGAAACCACAGGGTTAGGTTCTACAGCTGGTTTTAGTACCTCAAATCTTCAGTAGGAAAATGCAAGTTGTGCTTTTGTTTTTCTCATTCATTCATATGAGAGAGAGAGAATCCTGGTTACAGCGCTGGGTAACTGAAAAGTGGTGCATGCAAAGCCCTGGGGCTCACCTCACTGCTTCTGATTTTCCCCAAGTACATGACAGTCTGAAGCTATTTTAAACTTCTGTGCTACCTCCTTCAAGAGCTTCAGAGCAAATAACATGGATATTTTGGTATAATGGGGTGCTTACTTCTGTGTCAGCAGTCGGGGATGATTGCTGCATCTGCCGTATAGCATGTCCGTTCTAAACAGTTTGCCCACTTAAAAGAGGGAGTAACCTATTAATTTTGTCCTGAATAATAATGGAGGCTTGACTTGTAAGCAGAAACATTGAATGAGTCATTCTCTGAGTCGGGTTGCACCCCCAGCATCTTGAACCAGCATTCTGAAGTGGTCAGTGGGAAATGTAGTCTGACAGGTCTGAAAGATTTTAAGTCAGAAAGGCTAATCGAGTCAGCATTGTGTCTGATGTATGTCTTCTGGGGTAGTGGGAATAAATCAAAACAGTGGTCCACTAAAGAATTTCAGCCTCGTGCTGAAAGTTGGTACTAGAAAAGAAAGTCCCATTAAAATAGTTTTAAGGTTGGGTGGTTAATAAAGTGTAAAAGTTAGTTGTTTACTTCACATCCAATTCAAGATGACCCAAATGAGCTGTTATGTCTTTGATGCAGATGTAAATCAAGTAGCATATAGACTAATCTGCATAAAGCGCCAGTGGTAGACATTTTGTATGAAGGAAGAACCATGGAAGTGGTTTGAGGAGAAAGAAACAATATCTCTATCAGTCCAAACAGGGTCATAGTCTCAGAATTTCACAGTTTTCCTGTCTTTTCATTGTCTGCTTTTCATTTCAGCTTTCTTTCTCACCACAACTTATTTTCCTCTCATCTTTTTTCTTTTTAAAAAAACCCCTGCCTTTTTCATATTGAAAAGATGTTTGTGAACAAATAAAATGGCATTTTTGTTTTCTTCAGCGTTGAGTGTTAGTGTCCTGGAGAATCTGTATTAAAGAAAAGACCAGAATATTCATCTTTTCACCAACATACTATACCTGTGATGGTGAACCTTGGTATTCCAGGTGTTCTTGGACTTCAAATACCAGGAACCCAAGTCGGCACTCCTGCTGATCAGGGCTTCTGGGAATTGGAAGTCCAAGAACACCTGGAGTGCCAAGCTTCACCATCACTGTACTGTACTATATATTATTTTTTTAAAGAGCAAACTTAATCTTATGAGGCAGTGATGGCCAAACTTGGCACTCTTGGACTTTATCAGAAGCCTAAGTCAGCATTCCTGCTGATCAGGGCTTCTGGGAATTGTAGTCCAAGAACACCTGGAGTGCCAAGGTTGGCCATCACTATATGGGGGAATTGGAATCTTGTGTTTATCCCATCTTCACTGTCAATGTTCACAGAGAGGGCGGGACGGGACTACATGTACAAGAAGAATATTCTATTTGAAAATAGATGACACTGTTAGCCTGGTTGTCCTTGCACAATTACATAATAGCCTTCTGGATAAAATCATGAGAAAAGCTCATTGGTGGGACATGGGGAGTAGGTGGCTAAGGCAGTCTTGATTTCTGGTGGGACCACAAGTTAACAGATTATGGCCACCATTAGAGTAGGGCAATTGCCTCAGGTGGCAAATCCTGAGGGGCTGCAACAGTGGTCTACCAGTTGGTTTATTTATTTATTATTTATTTATTAGTTCTTTATTATTTATTTATTATTTATTGGTTCTCTCTGGAAGGACAGAGCTGTGGATGTCCCACTTTGGGGGGTGAGGGGTGGGGTGCCTGTTGCTTCAGCCCCACCCCTTAAGTTGCCAGGCCAACTCACTTCTGTACGAAGAATGGGTGCTGTTTCATGCCATTGCTTTAAAGAGTGAGCCAAATGAATTGGAGGACCAGCTCTGGTCTGTGATACAGAGCTGTGATACATCTGTTTCTGCAGATGTTTCCATGGTCATGACTAGATGTCATAGTGCATGGAACGCTGTTACCTTTCCCGCCAAAGCAGTACTTATTCCTCTACTTGCAATTTCTTGCTTTCAAACTGCTGGGACAGATGTGAGCCCACTCATTTGGCAGCACTTGAGTCTCCAACTGCTGACCTGCCAACCTTCTGGTCATCAAGTTCAGTGTCTTAACCACTAAGCAACTGCAGTCCCTTGCTTTATCCCTAGGTGTCATTTTGTGAGACCATTAGCATGACTTGCCTCCATGAATGTGCAAAGAGAACAGACATAAGATTCAGCTGGATTTAACATGGACAAACAACTACACTTTAATAAGGCTGAAACCTGGCCTAAAAGATGTAACAGACACAGAAGTGCCTCTAAATATGTGCAGAACATTCCAAAATGCACCACATTGAAATGAGTAGCCCAGCGGTGTCCATTTCAGGATTGAATACTGCCTCACAAGATAGAATTTCTCTCTCCCCACAATACAATATAGTACTGAGTTTTTTAAAATTGCAATTAAAAAAAAAGCTTCCTGCACTGCTGGGGTCAGGCTGAGGGACCTTTTGAGAACTTTTCCAAGTACAGTATGTGATTGTAAAAAGCAGTGCTCTTCCATCACTGCCACCTTAAACCAATACCTCTGGCATTTGGGATGCTCTTCCTTACCTCCCATTCGCTCCACATTTTGTCCCACCCTTGCCCAGAAATGTTCCAAGCAATATTTCCACCTGAAGCAGAACAGCAAATCCATCCTGCCTTCCCAGTGTGGTGCAGGAAACCAAGCCAATTTCTTTGGTGGTCCCAGAAAAATCTTGTAAGCTCCTCTCCCCATCTTGGCAGCAAAAGCACAATAATGATGTATCTGACAATTTTTGAAGTGGTAGTTGTGTTAGCATGTGCAAGCATGTCAAGAGTAAACAAAGCAAAAGACAAAAAATGTGACACCTTAAAGCAGTGGTTCCCAACCTTTTCATGCTGTGGTCCAGATCATGCCCCCAGACAGCTGGGTCATGTGGTTCCTCCCACCATAAACACTGCTGTAAAAGACTGTTTATGACAGCCACGGGCACATTTACAGCAGTGTTTACAGAAGGAACAGGTACATTTACGCATGCACAAGCATGTTTTATGGCTATTATAAACACCTCTGCTTTTAGTCGCAGCGAGGGCAGCGGCAGGCCACATAAAATGGTGCCATGGGCCAGGTCTGGCCCACAGGCTGTAGGTTGGCCACCCCTGCCTTAAAGATTAACTCCTGTATCAAAATACAGTACAGGAAATAGTCTTTAAGGTGCCACAACATTTTTTAACTTGTTGAAATGTTGCCTTTTCACGACCCCCATAATCTGCTGCCTGAGGCACCTTCGCCTGCAGGAGGAGCAAAGTAGGAGCGGGAGGCTGCAAAGAGTGTGCGTGTGTGGCGCCCTAAATGACGAAAGAGGGGGAAGACGCCTCTTGGAGCCCCGCCTGGGCTGCACGATCCCGCCGGGGAGGCTCGGAGGCAGAGCGTAGCGGGAAACCTTGTGAGTTGGATCACTCCAAGCTGCAATTAGGGGGGGGGGGGCGGTGACGAGGAAAGGATTGGCCTTCCGCTCTCGTCTCTTTTCTCCTCTTTAAGATTTGAGGGAAGCGCCTTGTGAAGTGTAACTTAGTCTATCCCGGATGGGCAAGTGTGTTTACCGACAGGGAGCTTTAGTAACACAAGGGAGAAACGGGACCTCCCCTCTTTTCGGAAGTGGTACAGGCGACAGAACGCCTGCCCTTCATTCCGCCTAATGAATGGAAAAATGTACAGTATTTGTGCATTGAAGCCTAATTCCTGCTGGCTATGCTGAGTCACATTTCCCGCTAGTTCAGATTTTTATTATCCAGATAGGCAGCGGGGAATGGGTTTCATGAAATGGCACTTTTAAACTACAGTAATGGGTTGTTTTTTAACTGCATGAGCTTCCGCGAATTGCAAAAGCTCATATTGCCAAAAAATTACTCTCCAGGCAATATGACGTAAGAAACCTCGCCACTCCCTTTTCCTGTTACAATAAAACAATTTTTCTATGGTTTTGCTATTAGCTCTTACATGCTAATTAGAGGTACACAGAAAAAGCCTCTTCGAAGATTGTGGCATTTTTGAGCTACAATCCAGCTTACCCTGGGCAACAGTTACCTTCTGCCAGCTAATCTTTCTCACACTAGGTCGGGTGAAAGGAACTACAGAATGAATTCACGCACAAAAAGTGGCTTCATTCTGACAGTCTCATGTCTGGCTTATACACAGAAGAAGACGAATTGCTATTTAGCATTCTTTACCATACACAGTGTGCAACTGTCTGCCCAGCATTCAGAGGACAGATAAGACTCTTTTTGTTATAAGCATGGCAAAGGTTGACGCCAGATATTTCCATCTCACATTCATAGACACGGGTTTATCCTCTCGTTTAGGACAGTTATCCTTTCATGGTCTGCAAGATGGAAAGGAATCCAGCTGGTGGGTTTACAGTAACGCTTGTCCAGCTGTACCTTTTGAATTGCTGCCTGCCATTATGCTTTCAGAAACTGGAACCTTGCAGTGGTGGAATGGGATAGAAGCAATCCTGTGTACAGTAGATGGCATCCTTTTTCTAGGGAGAGGCAGAAAAATAAGTTTTGTCTGTGCCTTCAAGTCAATGTTGAGCTAGCTAATCTTTCTCAAACCAGGTCAAGCGAAAGGAGCTACAGAATAAATTCACCAATGATGGCTTCATTCTGGCAGTTTTATCATCTGATCTAGACACGGAAGAAGAAGTCATTTCTGGTTACCTTTTCCAAGTAAAGAATCCACAGAAGTAGTTTACTGTTCCCTTCTTCTGTGGACACTCTGGGACTGTGCAGATTACCATTTACCATACAGCCTGGCTCTTCTTATTACCTAAATTAATGTTCCATGGTTTACTCTGGTGGAAAAATGGAAACAGGATGCAGCTTATTGTACATAGCAAAAGCAATTTTATTTTGCTGCCAGAAAAACACAACAGGCAACTTTCTCAAAATGAGAAAGACATTTATTTACTGCTACACAAAGTATAAAGAAATTGGTAAAATATCCTGTTTGATTAGTTGACCTTGATCTATGTGACACATTATTAGTTCCCTATTACTGATTTTATTGGCCAAAGCATGCTTACCTGGATGTAGGCATGACTAGCAAGTATCCCTAGTCTCATCAGAAACTTAAGGGTTTACCAGGTACTGTACTTTTGTTATTCATGTAGTCTTATGTGTTGGCCATATCAGGGAACTCTAAAAGTTCATCTGAACTAGCATTTGAATACTCTAAAGTCAAGTTCAATTAAAGTTCAGTTTCTTGGCCATTACTGTTATTATTTTAGTCTTCATTCTCAGGAGACACATTGGAGAATCAAACTCCTAAACTTTGGGTCTGCAACCAGATTCCTAAGCCACCGACAACATACTTTTCCAGAGCTTGCCCCTTTTTTTGCATGCTATTCAGATACAGTAATGCAACATTTTCCTCCACAGATAAATTTAAGGAAGCAACAAAACCCTTACCAAAAAGAATTCTTCCTCAGCAAGCTCTTTTGTATCAGAATTTTTTTTTGGTTGAAAGGATTTTCGCGGAAGAAACTCCGCTCAGGGAACGCCCAGATGAGGCTCCTTTCATGTCCTCAAGAGCTGGGACAGAGAAGGGCGCTCAATCCGTCATGCTGTACCCGGGTCTTGAACTGCCAACTTGCCAATCTTCCAGCTAACAAGGTGAGCTTCTTAACCACAGAGCCACCACAGCCCTAACCCTAACGATAAGAAGCAGTGGGAAGCCTCAAAGGGGAGAGAAAATAAGGGAGAAAGAATGCTGGCAAATGCAGTCCCTTGTACTTTGTAGTGAAACAAGAAACTGCTGACTTAATAGTATGCAAACAATAGCAATTATTTACATTATATATTATTTACAATAGGGATTATTTACATTACATATATATATATAAATATGCCACATGAGAATCTGTACATGAATCAAGAAGCAACAGTTAGGACAGAATACGGATTGACAGCAACAGCATGTGGAGAGAGAATTACCAGAAGTGCAGGCAGGGTTCAGAAGAGGCAGGGGGACTAGAGACCACATTGCCAACATACGTTGGATCATGGAAAAGACAAAGGAATATCAGAAACAAGCCTACTTCTGTTTCATTGATTACACTAAGGCCTTTGACTGTGTGGACCTCAACAAAATGTGGCAAGTAATTCAAGAGATGGGAATACCAGAACACCTTATATGCCTCATGAGAAATCTGTACATGAATCAAGAAGCAACAGTTAGGACAGACTACAGAATGACGGAGTGATTTGGAATAGGAAAAGGAGTAAGACAAGGCTGCATTTTGTCACCCTGCTTATTCACCTTATACACAGAACACACAATGCAGGGATGGAGGAATCACAATTTGGGATCAAAATTGCTGGGAGAAACATCAACAATTTGAGATATGCAGATGATACCACCCTAATGGCAGAAAGTGAGGAGGACCTAAAGAAGCTCCTGGTTAGGTTGAAAGAAGAAAGTGCAAAAGCTGGCTTGAGACTCAATATAAAGAAAACAAAGATCATGGCAACCGGCCCTATCAGTCCCTGGAAAATAGATGGGGAAGAAGTAGAAGCAGTGACAGATTTTACTTTCTTAGAATCAAAGCTCACTGCAGATGGGGATTGTAGCCATGAAATAAAAAGGCGATTGATTCTTGGGAGGCAAGCGATGAGAAACCTGGGGAGCATAGTGAAAACTAGAGACATCAAATTGTAAACAAAAATTCGTATAGTCAAAGCAATGGTATTCCCTGTGGCAATGTATGGTTGTGAGAGCTGGACCATTAGGAAAGCTGAGCACAGAAAAATTGATGCCTTTGAGATGTGGTGTTGGAGAAGAGTTTTGAGAGTCCCCTTGGACAGCGAGGAGAACAAATAGGTAAATCTTAGAAGAAATCAACCCTGACTGCTCCTTAGAAGGTCAAATAATAAAGATGAAGCTAAAGTACTTTGGACATCAAATGAGAAGAGAAGATTCGCTTGAGAAAGCCTTGATGCTTGGAAAGGTCAAGGGCAAAAGAAGAAGGGGGCGGCCAAAATGAGATGGCTAGATGGTATTGTAGACACAATAGGCACAGAGCTGAGCGAGTTGAGGGGGATGGTGGAGGACAGAGGTGCCTGGCGGACAGTGGTCCATGGGGTCGCAGAGGGTTGGAATCGACTGTGCGACTGAACAACAACAACAAAATTTACAGGCTATTTTTCAGGACCCTGCTCTTTGCAAGAGAGCACATTAAATAGAAATAGCATGAGGAAATGTTTTGACACATCAAACTAGCATAAAAAGGAAGGGCTACAGTGGAATGATTCTTTTTGAAAATCTACAAGGATGTGAGAAAGAAGTACTGTGTACATTTTACTGAATTTAACACACGTTAATAAATAGGTGGCTAGTGGTTAAGATGCTGAGAATTGGAAGGTCAGCAATTCAAGACCTAAGCACTCCATGACAGAATGAGTTCCTGCTGTTTGTCCCAGCTCCTGCCAACTTAGCAGTTTGAAAACAAGAAATTCCAGTAGATAAATAGGTACTGCTTTGACGGGAAAGATAACGGTGTTCCGTGCATTATGGCATCTAGTCATGCCTGCCACATGACAATGGAAAGATCTGCAGATACAGACAGTGCTGGCTCTTTGGCTGTAAACAGAGATGAGTGCCCCACCCTAGAGCCAGACACAACTGGCTTTTGTACAAAAAAGACCTTGACCATTACCTAATAAATAGTCTGCAGTTTTGAGGGATTAAATGTACTTCATCTATATTTCTCTTATAAACACTGGCTACATTTGAAATTGAAGGATCCAAACTGGCATCCTCCTCCTTCCCACCCCCTCCACCCCACTCTGGACGGTGAGGATTTTCAGCTGGCGCCCTATGCCAGCTAGTCAGCATGAACTTAAAGCAAAATGAAATGGGAAGCCATTTTGCGGCTGCTGTTATTCAATAACTGTGAGTCAGAAGGCCTTGTCCTTCTGTGTGAAATCACCCAGAGGTTTCTTCCAGCATATACTTCAAAAGAAAAGAAAAACACAAGGAATATATAAAAGTCTGCTGTTCTTTCTACACAAGTTCCTCCCCCCAAATAACATCTCAGAGAAATTGTTCTCATGCCTTGCCCAATGTGAAACCTCACACAGCTGATTCAGCTGCCTTCCTCAGAGCAATTTTTTTTATCATGTCAGAAACCACACAAATGTGCTTTCTGGGTTGAAAAGATTTTTGCTGGAGGAACTCCACTCAGGGGACACCCGAATGAGGCTCATTTCATGTCCCCAAGATCTTTTTTCACCCAAGTGGTGTCTGTTTATCTACTGGCAATTTCTTGCTTTCGAACTGTTAGGTTGGCAGGAGCTGGAACAGAGACAGGTGTTCATTCCATCATGCAGTACTTGGGTTTTGAACTGCAGACCTGCTGACTTTCCAGCTAACAAGGTGGGCTTCTTAACCACTGAGCCACTGCAGTCCCCTCCTCAGAGCAATAGCAATAACAATTACTGTACATGTATAGACCACCCCATAGTGCTTAATGCATTCTCTAGCCAATTCACAAGGTCATTAGCATTTTGCCTCCAACCTGACTAGGTACTCATTTTACCAACCTCGGAAGGATGGTAAACTGAGTCAACCTTGACTCCCATCAGGATCGAACTGTCAATGTTTTGGCTGCAGTACAGCAGTTTTAACCACTGCACCACTAATGGCAGCTAATGCCCATTGACTGGTTGGGAGAGCAGGGAAGCCAAGGCAGCTAATGGGGCAAACGTGGGCCCTCTCTCCAGTGGTGGGCAGCAAAAATTTTTGCTACCACAATGTGGGCGGAGCCTATGTAATGGGCGATCTAGTCATACCTGCCTTATGGTCATGTATACATCTGCAAACACAGGCAGCACTGGCTCTTTGGCTGTAAATGGAGATGAGCCCTGTACCCTAGAGTCAGATATGACTGGCTTTTGAGCAAGGGAGACCTTGAACCACTTGCAGGGACAAAACCTGATGGGGGGCAGGGCAGGCATGTGGGCGTGGCCACCCAATTTCACTACCCCCCTGCCTGAAGACCACCCAATTTTGCTACCCCCCCCTCCCGGGGGAACAAACCTGTTACTACCCACCACTGCACACAAATGTTACTTCATGTTGCTGCTTTACCCTCTGTGTCTAGTTTCCAAGCTGGGCAGTAGACATATTTGCTCACATTCATTTTCTCTCTTTCTCTGCCTCCTACATCCAACATGCTGCCTGTTTAGTATTCTAGTGCAAACCCAGCATGTATTAACCAGAGAGACAGGAAAGACTAGCCTGACCTAATGGAAGTTGTTTTGCATTGTTTGCCTGTAATTACAGTTAAAAAGGTTCTTTCCTGCCTCAGAGATCACCTGAACTATTTGAATGTCTTAAGGCAGGGGCCCTCAACCTTTTAAAGCCAGGGGCCTGGTCATGCTCTCTCAGACTTTTGAGGGGCCGGATTTCCCTCCACCACCATCACCGCCAAAGGCAGCGGTGGCAACAACCCCGAGCCCACCACACACCTCCCCCTTTGCTCCCCTGCTTATTGGCCTGCAGGAGCTGCATTGGTGGGTGAAAGATACAAGGCTGTGGCCGCTGGAGACACACCCACAGCTGGCAGAAATGCTTTTGCTTCCACCACCACCTCTTCAATCCTTTTCTCCTCCACTTGACTTGGTGTGTCCCTAATGATGCTCCGTAGCAGGGCAGATGTTGTAAGGCTTACAACATCTGCCCTGTTACAGAGCGCCATTAGGTACAAGCGAAGCCAGGCAGAGGAGACAAGAACTGAGGTGGTGGTGGAAGCGGCAGCTGGAGAGAGGGCATGGGCTGGATGATTTGGTGCCACAGGTCAGATCCAGCTTGTGGGGCGTAGGTTGTCTTAAGGCCTTTGCTCTGCTCTGGCCTCAAATTTTCTTTTTAGTAAGAGGAAAGATGTTGAGCCCCTCCATCTTCCAGGCCACATGGCTGGAAGATTTTACTTCTTTCTAAAACTAACTTCATCAAGATTCCTGAGCATATTATCTTCTGACCTCATTTTGTGAGTAAATTATATTTTTTTCCCTCTTAAATTCTAGTCCAGGGATTCTCAATCTGCAGCCCATGGGCCAGATTTGGCCCATGGCACCATTTCATGTAGGCCACCACCACCACCAGAAGTGGCATGTGGTGGAGGAAAGGCAAAATGGCTGTCTGGCCCCCGAAGCTGTCTGAGGGAGCATGACCCGGCCCCCATCTTAAAAAGGCTGATAACTCCTGTTCTACTCCAAGTCTGTTTATTAGTTGGGCAAAAAAAAGGGGAGAATTGGGAGACTTGCATTCAAACATAAAATCATCTAAAACGTGCCCCGCTTTGCTGTGCTGCTGCTACAAATAACTTGTTAGGTTTTGATTAACCTTTTCCATCGCCAAAATGTCTTCTTTGTTGCTGGGTTGTTGTTGTTGTTTAATTGGGGGTGTTGTTATCATTTTTGTTATTGTTGATATTTATAATTTATTCAATTTGTTTAATTTTCATTGTAATTTTAAAAAATATGTTGTAAGCCGCCCAGAATGGGAAAATATCCCAGATGGGCGGGATATAAATAACTAAGTATTAACACTGCCCATCTGCTTTTGATAAAGAGACGAGCAGTGAGAGTTGCCTGGCAGCCTAAGGTGGAGCAATGACCTCCTCTGTCCAGCCAGTTCCTCCAAGATGTCCCTTCAGCCACACGGCCCAACAATGCTCTGAATCAGGGCATGGTTCTCCAGCAATCAAGTTAAGTCAGAGAGGAAGTTGAGAGGGGTGGTGACTCATACTTAGGAGGCCCTGGAGGGGAAAAAAGCCCCCTTTGTTTTCTGCTTTCCTCTCTCATGACAGGCCACATCTGTCACGTTTCCACCCATCAGGGCTGCTGTGAAACTGCCTGCTTGTTCCAGCTGGCATCCCAAGCATGGAACTGTAGCCACCCGTAAGCCCACCGCCATGGCCAAACAAACATGTCATCCATCCTCCCCAAGCTGAGCACAGCCCTGTTGGGTTAGATGCAGAGCACAGCACACAGCAAGGGTAGATGGTAACAACTGATCTCCACAGCTCCTGGGAAGCCAGGGAAGCATTGGACAAAAAACAGACTCAGGGGTTAACAGAGGAAGGGGAAACCAGGATTAAGAACAGCTGGAAAGGAAGTCTTTTTTTACATGGCTTATTGAGGACAGCCAAAAATGAGATGGCTAGATGGTATTGTAGACACAATGGGCAGAGAGCTGAGCAAGTTGAGGAGGATGGTGGAGGACAGAGGTGCCTTGCGGACAGTGGTCCATAGGGTTGCAGAGGATCGGAATCGACGGTGTGACTGAAGAACAAAAAATTGAGGACTGCAGTGGCTCAAGTGGCTAAGACGCTGACTGGAAGGCGGGAGGTCAGCAGTTCAATTCCTGAGTACTGCAGGACAGAATGAGCCCCTGTCTTTGTCCCAGCTCCTGCCTACCTAGCAGTTTGAAAGCAAGACTTTGCAAGTAGATAAATAGGGATGCCTTTGGCCTGGAAGGTAAACAGCGCTCCATGTGCTCCGGTGTCTAGTCATGCCTGCTACATGACCATGGAAACATCTGCAGAAGCAGATAGTTCTGGCTCTTCGGCTTTGCAAGAGATGAGCACTGAACCCTAGAGTCGGATATGACTGGCTTTCAAACAAGGGAAACCTTTACTATTGAGGACTGTCTAGAAACTCCCTCTCCTCCCTCAGCTATCCCTCTATGTGTGAAGACAGAAAAAGAGCACAGCCTTCTTTGAGGTGGACCCCATATTGCGGAAAGAGGAAGTAACGCAAATTTGAAACAAAACAACAACAAAAACAAAAAACATTGTGCCACTTTAAAGACTAACTCCTGTATTTAAATGTGAGCTTGTTGTCGTTATGTGGCAGCACTCAAATGAAGAATTTCCAAAATGTCCTGCACTTTGCAGTTCTGCTCAGCTGTTGTAAACACAAGCCTGTGGATTCCCTCAGAGAGTCAATTCATCTCATGTTTGGCCTGCCTCACTTCCTGCTGCGACCTACCTTTCACAACATTGTCTTTTTCAGAGTCCTGCGTTCTTGTAATATGCCCCAACTAGGTAACCAGGTATTGGGCCTCCATCACCACCACACACTTGAACTGACCAGTTCAAACGTGTGTGGAAACAAATGTCTTTTGGAGTCTGAGGCTTTTAAGATTGCAGAAAGTGAGCTGGAGGCATTTGAAGATGTTATCTGTATTTTGGATCCCTTCTGAAGGGACAGTACATTTGAATCCCAATTCATGTTTACCCTATAAAGGTAAAGGTCACCCTCGCTCAAAAGCCACTTGTATTCAACTCTAGGGTTCAGTGCTCATCTGTTTCATAGCCGAAGAGCCATCACTGTCTGCTTCTGCATAATTTCTGTGGTCATATGGCAGGCATGACACTGGAGTGCACAGAATGTTTACCTTCCCACCAAAGTGGTCCCTATTTATCTACTTGCAATTTTTTGCTTTGAAACTGCTAGGTTGGCAGTTTACCCTATGTGTCACTACTTATCTATATTTGTAAATAAAGACAGTTTGGCAAAACACCAGTAAGTCACCTTCTTCCAACCTAGGTATAAAGTGCTTCCAGCCCTATGACAGGCAGGAATCTTATCTAGAGATCACCTTACTATTGGCATTATGTTAAGGGGGCATTTCTCCTAGAACACCATGCTTAAGTGCTCATCAGCTTAGATCTTTAGCTGCTCAGATGTCTTAGCATGTTCATGTATGTTCTTTTTGCTCAGGAAAAACCAATCACATTCAGACAGATGAAATAGAAAAGCCACACTCAGGAAACTTTTAAGCAGAAAGTATGGTGTGCATTTAGGCAGGAGGCAAAATAAGTGGACTGAATTTCAGATAATTTATCAATAGCAATCACACTTCTATACTGCCCAGTAGCCCTTAGTGCACTCTGTGGGCAGTTCACTAGTTTATTAGCATTTCCCCCCCACCATGCAGGGAACTCAGTTTACCGACCTTGGAAGGATGGCTGAGTTAACCCAAAGATCTTGATAGCAGTTGAGGCGGATAATGCAGGTTGTCCTTGGTAAGACAAGGCATCATGACGAGGCCCTGGTACACAAAAAGCAGGACAAGAGCCAGGATAAACACAGTGCTATGAACTCACCACCCCTGGAGTTTCTTTTACTCTCTTTCACACATATACACAGGGGAGCCACAAGTAGTAATTTTAAGTTTTATTATATCCCAAAGATCTTGATAGCATTTGAGGAGGATAATGCAGGTCGTCCTTGGTAAGACAAGGCACCAGGACGAGGCCCTGGTACACAAAAAGCAGGACAAGAGCTGGGATGAGCACAGCTATATGAATTCACCACCACAAGACAGAAGTGTATACTCTAGACATCTAGGTCATGACTACCAGCAGACCAAATGTGCATCAATGAAGACGGGAGTAACAACCACTAGTTGCAGAGTGTGAGGAAATGGCTCAGTTTGGGAAGTACAGGCATAGCTCACAACAGCTTAAAGAATGATAAAATCATATCCAGATTGTGGTGAGCAAGTGCATTAAGACATTCCTTTCTAGCATACAATGGGTAAACAGAAAGAGCCTTCTAGAAGATTGTGGTATTTCTGAACCACAATCGGGTGTACCCTGGTAATGGCAAACTTGTGTTGCTGGCTAATCTTTCTCACATTAGGTCAGGCGAAAGGAACTGCAGAATGAACTCACCAAAAGGTGCCTCAATTTTGGCAGTTTCACATCTGGCTAGCTAGACACAGGAGCAGCAGCATGCAAGCATTTTCAGGTAAGGAGGGGCTCTAAGCACAATGGTTTGTCTGCTTGGAGAACCACTTCTTAGAGAACCAAATTCTTCATGCCCAAATCCATCTATACATGTAGCACAGAGCTCCCACATCAAACTGCAACTGAAAGATCCTATTTTGGAACACTCTCCCATGTGAAGGCTTCATGCTTGCATAAAATTAGCAGATCAAGTAGCATGTAACTCTCAATCTTTGCCTAGTCTGCTCTGATACAGGCCAGGAAGCTCAATGCTGTGTGAGCCTCTTGTGTATTCTTAGAAGTCTTGTGTAGACTTAGAAGTCTTGTGTAGACTTAGAAGTCTACAGACTTCCTTCTCCAGCTCGTTGATCTGTGGGAGTTGGTAGTCCTACAGGATTGTTTCAGAAGCTGAAACAGACAATAAGGCACATCCAGACTGTGGTTTTATGAGGAGGTAAATATGAATCCAACTGAAAGTTTCCTCTGCGAAGCATACCTAACAGAGCATCTATCTTCACAGTGGGTGTCCCACTTTCATGAATGTCTCTTTGGCAAAAGTCTACTTTGTGTTTAGTGCAGGATAGCTACTGTAAACATATGCTCCCTGCAACGGAATCAGTGTGAGACTGTGGACGGTCACTTCTTGACCATGATTGTGTGTATGTGCATGCATGTATATATGCATGAATTTCAAACAACAAAAGAGAAAGCAATTTTTGCCAGAAGGAGAACTGTAGTTGTATGAAACACTGAGTTACGAGAGAATGAAGAGACTGAGAGCGCAACATACATGAAAAGTGTTGCACATTTTGGCTATACGGCACTAGGAAGAGCTGCCTCCATGCCCATTCCTAGATTTTATAAGCATTGCCTGATGCTGAAAGAGTAAATCATATTTACAGATTGATATCAACAGCTTAGGGCAATCAATAAACAAAGTCTATACAAGCACAAACTCATTACCAGTCTTTATGGGAAAATGTCTTGCTGCTGTGAAAGAACAGGTCTAAGAGTACCTCTTCATCTTCAGCAGGCCCCAGAAACAAATGCAATCTTAGCTCCTCGAAGAAAGACCAATTTTAGGAGAAAGTGATAAAGCAAAGACCTGGGAACAGCAATGCAAAGCGATCACCAATCATTGTTGAGTCGCCAGGAATGAGGGCCACACAACCATGCTGTGAATTAGCAATATAAGACATCGACCTATTCTAAGGTTCACATTCGGCTGTCACTGGGACACAACAGCTGTAAGACAGGGTGATAGGCAGATCCCTCAGTAATGGTCGACATGCAACAGTTCAGGCCATTAAGGTCTGGGAAGGTTCTGGATGGGGAAAATCCCTATATATGGACACATATATGGACACATACAGACAAGGATCATGGGTGTTCATGCTTAGGAAGGATCTTCCCTCCCCACTCCAACACAGACACAAAAAAATAAAATAAAAAGTCTTCCTCTTTTAGTTCATCCGTCCAGGCTTCTTCTGGTTTATCTGCTGAAAAGATAAAAGCATAAAAACAAATCAAAGACCAGCCACATTCAACATAGTGAGATTGGGGACAAAGGAAGCCGGGGTGAGGGGAGTATATATAGCATCTAGAGCTTTACCTCCTCCTTGGATAATCAAGGTGCTGGATTTCCATAATCTAATACAGTTAACCATAGTCTAATACAGTGGTGGCGAACCTATGGCATGCATGCCAGAGGTGGCACTTGGAGACCTCTCTGCAGGCACCCATGCAGTCACCACAGCACAGAGTTTGCCCTGCTCCTCTGCCCAGCCCAATGGGAGCACTTCTTCCTTCCCCCAGCACAAAGTTCACCCCACCCCTCTACCCAACAGCCCAATGAGAGCACTTTCTCTCGCCCCCAG
Organism: Furcifer pardalis; assembly: GCA_030440675.1. Classification (NCBI taxonomy): domain Eukaryota; kingdom Metazoa; phylum Chordata; class Lepidosauria; order Squamata; family Chamaeleonidae; genus Furcifer; species Furcifer pardalis. The sequence goes on from CP126893.1 coordinate 157,662,882, forward strand.
CACACAGCTCACCCTGCCCCTCTGCCCAGCAGCCCAATGTGAGTGTTTCCTTCCTCTCCTGTTGCTGTGCTGGCATTTTGCAATAAATAAGTGGGTTTGGGGTTGCAGTTTGGGCACTCAGTCTCTAAAAGGTTTGTCATCACTGGTCTAATACCACTTAAGTTGTCAAAGTTCCCTCCTGTGGAATCTGGTTTAAAAAACAAAACATCAGAATCCACTGCTCCCATTACAATAGAGCAGGGTTTCTCAACCTTGGCCCCCCAAGTGTTCTTGGATTTCAGTTCCCAGAAGCCCAAGTCAGCACACCTGCTGATCGAGGCTTCTGGGAATTGAAGTCCAAGACATTCTGGGGCCCCAAGGTTGAGAAACTCTAACCTAGAGTATTGCCCTCAGTTAGAACAGAGGGTTTCAAGGTACCTTGCTGAACTACACATCCCAGGATAATGAAGGTTAAATCCAGGGCCTTTAAAAGGAGTGTTGTCAGACAGTTGTTAAGTACATAAGGTAAACTAGAGGTGCACAGAACCCAAAAACACAAATCTGCATACACCTAGTATAAATGCACCCTTTAAAAAAGTTCCTTTCTGGTTCATCTGGTTTTCTCTTGCTTTATTGCCTCACACTGGAAATACCCCCCCCCCCCCACACACACACACACACAGACACACTGGAAGGGGAGTTTGATAGAACTGGTAAAGGCAAAGGTCACCCTTGCTTGAAATCTAGTCGCATCTGACTCTAGGGTTCAGTGCTCATCTCCATTTACAACCAAAGAGTCAGTGTTGTCTGTATGTGCAGACATTTCCGTGGACATGTGGCAGGTATGACTAGACATCAGATTGCACAGAGCGCTGTTTACCTTTAACACCAAAGTGGTCCCTATTTATCTACTTGCAAATGTCTTGCTTTCGAACTGCTAGGTTGGCAGGAGCTGGGACAGAGACCAGAGCTCACCCCATCATGCAGCACTCGGGTCTCAAAGTACTGACCTGCCAACCTTCCGGTCATCAAGTTCAGCTTTTTAACCACATGAGCCACTGCAGTCCCGAAAGAGCTGATACACAAAGTACTATTTGGTTTCCACCAATGCCAGCTCTAGCAGCTTCGACAGGTCATACAACAGGGCAGACTTCAGACACCAAAATGACGTTGCCTGGACTTGATGAGTCATTATACTGGGTCTTTTTAGCAGCTCACTTCTACACACAGGGTTAGGTTCTTCAAAATGCCCTCTCATGAAAATGAACAGATGATGACTAGTTTGTTTTTACTCTCTCTCTCTCTCTCTCTCACTCCCCCTGAGTACAACAACTGTCTCTGGTACCTGAGATATGCTAACACCGGTGATTTTTTCCATAGTATCAGGCAGCTTCTTCATGATTTCTAAGACCTCCCCTGTTACTTTGGCAGCTCCTACATCGCCTGCCCCGCTTGACACCATTGTGATTTTATTCACTGATGTCAAAGGTTTGGTGATTTCATCAGCCATCTGCATGGGAAAAGAAAGAGGACTGGAGTCAAGAGTTGCAAAGGTTTGCATTTTATTGGACTTCAAATTCCAAAGTTCTGGGAGTTGTTGTCCCAACCAAAATTTGGAACACACTTATGCAGTGCTGCATGGGCACAGTCCCCCCAGCCAATTCATTTGGCCCGCACCACCCTCATCACTCCCAGAATCGGAAGTAAAACACACCCATGCATGTGCAGAACATTACTGTAAATGCACCCGTGGCTGTCGTAAATGCGTTTATGACAGCTGCGGGTGCATTTCTGCCAACGTTCTGTGCATGCACTGGAGTGTTTTACTTCTACTTCTGGAGCAAAGAACCACATGACCAGCCTGCTGAACCACGTGACTGGCCCACAGCCCAAAAGTTTGGGCACCCCTGGTTTAGAATGTCATCTCTGTCTATTTGGGATCAGGGCAAGAGGCTCACCTGTGGAAGTTTCTCCAAAAGCATGTCCACCATGGCTACCTCTTGGTACTGCTTGAAGGCCTCTGCTTTCTTGGCCATCTGTTCTGCATCAGCCCGGGCTTTGGCCTCAATAGCATAGGCCTCTGCCTCACCTTTTACCTAAAGGTAAAGGGGAGGGTGATAAAAGGATTTGGTCAAAGTACTTTGGCTCCCCCTTTGTCTTTCTTCCAGCAATCATATTTGTTAGTTATAATTATATTTCAGCATTTCCTCTAGGCGGATTCAAGGCAGTTTTCACCCCTTTCCTCCACCCCATTTTTACCTTTGCAGCCACCTTGCAAGGTAGGCCAGGCCAAGAAAGTGTGACTGACCCAAAAGTGACCCAATGAGTTTCATGGCTGAGTGAGAGCCAAAACATGATCCCTCCCATTTCCCAGTCAGGCAATCTACCCATTATACCACACAGCCTCTTGCATTCCTTTCAGAAGACAGCCACAAGGACTCACCCTGACTGCCTCTGCTTCTGCCTCGGCCTGCATGACGAGCTGTGTCCTGTTAAGGGCAAAATGGGGAAGAGAGGGGTCACTCCGGCACCCGGCTTCAAAAGGGCAAACTTGCCAGCTCTTTTATTAGTCACCCTGAGTTGTGCTGCGAGTGGGTGACATACAAGTGTAACATAAATAAAAATTAATTAATTAAAAAATTGGGCTATTAGGCAGAGGGATGGGGCGAACTCTGTGCTGTGGGAGGGAGGAAGCGCTCCCATTGGGCTGCTGGGCAGAGTGAACTCTGTGCTGGGACAACAGTGCAAGTGCCCACAGAAAAGGCTCTGAGTACCCCCTCTGGCATGCGTGCCAGAGGTTCGCCATCATTGTATACTGTATGTGTGTGTCTGCTGGTGGTTTACAGCTCAGGATAGAACACTGCCCTCATATAGAAAAAGAAAACCTGTTATTAGAACTATATCAACTTGTGACAGCCTTCATTTATTTGTCTCACCTTATCTGTTAGGGATAGGTGAAGCATATTCCAGAGAGTTTAAAAGGGAGTAGGAATGAGGTGGTACAAACAGAGGGAACTGAGAAATCAGAGAAAGAGAAGAAAAGAGCCCTCATGGTGCAGTAGTTAAACTGTTGTACTGCGAGCAAAACTCAGTCCATGATCTGAGTTTGATCCCAACAGGGAACTCAAGGTTGACTCAGCCTTCTATACTTCCAAGGTCAGTAAAATGAGTCCCCAGCATGGTTGGGGGCAAAATGCTAATTATCTTGTGAACTACCCAGAGAGTGCACTAAGCACTATGGGCAGTATAGGCAAGCCTAGAGCTCTGATGCCAGTTGATATTTTCTCAGGATGGGTCTATAGCAGTTGTTCCCAATGCGGGTGGGGCCCATGCCCCACAGGGGGACTTTAATTCCCAGAAGCCTAAGTCAGTACATTGGCTGATCAGTGCTTTGGAGAACTGACTAAGGATTCTGGGAATGGAAGTCCAAAAACCAAAGGCTGAGAAACACTGGTCTATAGTGAAGACACGGTGACAGAGGGTGAGCTTAATGGCAGGCAGCCTTCTCCTACCTAGTGCCCCCAGATGTGTTTGACTACAACTCCCATGGTTCACTGTTGGGCACTGTACCCAAACATATCTGGAAACCATTGGATTGAAGACAGCTGGTGTATGGCAAGTTTACGCATTCAAAAGAAGAGATTAAAATGTTCCTGGATTGTACCAAAAAAGAAAATTGAAATTCCTGAATGGAGAGTATCTTAATTATCTCTGTGATATACTACATTTCTACATGTAGAAATTTGTGTTGTGAGTAAAGGGGAAGAGAAATAATGAATGCATTCATATATAGAATGCCCTCCGTTCAGATCATATAAAGTACTACAGCGCCTAAATTTCTTATACACTTTATTACCTATTCTCACAACTTCAGGCAGACAAATAGAAGCCCCATTGATCTGTTGCTGAGTTGTATCATTTCACACTACAAATTAGCCTGTCTGAAAGCTCCTGTGCATAAAATGCATCTGACACAAACACAGGTAGGGCCACCATTTCTCTTAGCATGCTAGTGGTAAATACACTTATTTGCAGAGGAAATAGGATTAGGTAAAGGTCATCCTTGCTTGAAAGCCAGTTGTATCCAACTCAAGGATGTGGTGCTCATCTTTGTTTATAGCCAAAGAGCCAGCACTGTATGCATCTGTAGACATTTCTTGGACATGTGGCTGGCATAACTAGTGTATGGAACGCTGTGTTCGGAATGCTGTTTACCTTCCCACCGAAGTGGTACCTATTTATCTACTTGCAATGTCTTGCTTTTGAACTGCTAGGCTGACAGGAACTGGGACAAGAATGGGAGCTCACTCTGTTGTGCAGTACTCAGGTCTTGAACTGCTGAGCTGCCGAACTTCCAGTCATCAAGTTCAGCGTTTCAACCACTGAGCCACCGCAGTCCCTAATACAGTATAGGATTACTGTTTTGCAAAAACATTCAGCGATTGAGTCCCCTATTTTTTAGTCTAAACAGAGACACCCCTCTCTGGATTCTCTGCTCAAGGGGGATGTAAAACAAAACAAGTATAACTTTTTTTATAGCTTGAGATGGAAAGGCCACCTGGCCCGTACCTTTCGGCCTCAGCCAACTTCTCCAGCCGGAAGCGCTCCGCTTCAGCTGGCTTCTTGACCTTGGCCTCCAGTTCGCGCTCTTTCCGGATCATCTCCTGCTCCTGGATCTGGATCTGTTGAGTTCGTTCCACCACCACTACCTGCATCTTCTGCTCCTCAATCTTCTGCTTCGTCTTGGCTACCTTTGTGGGTACATACAGTCACCTTTAATAAGGAAGACTCTGGCAACAGGGTCTTCTACATGAAATCAAGGGAAGGAAGGAAGGGCCATCATCAGCCCTACCAGGACATCAGTTCCCCTAATCCTGGCCTCTCCCCAAAGACCATCCAGCAGCCACTCTGAGTCTTACCAGGCTGAGAAAAAGGCATTCACTTTTACCTGAATTTACATATTTTCCTTTCCCCTCCCCTCCCCTTTTTCTTTTCTGCTGTATGTTTTTATTATTCCAATCGTGGAAACAAGAATAGGGTGGTTCTGGATGGGGTGGTTTTGCCCTAAACAGACCCAGTGCGTAACCTGGGGTCCTCCTGGACTTACAACTACTGCTCAAAGAGCAGGTGGCAGTCGTGGCTAGGAGGGCCTTTGCACAACTTTGTGTCATTCGCCAGTTACACCCGCTCCTAGATCGGGACTCCTTGCTCATGATCACACACACTTTGGTCACCTCCAGACTTGATTATTGTGGCTGCTCGGGTAGTGATGGGATGCGGGCGTTACGTTCATGCCTCACCGCTGCTAGGAGAGCTGCACTGGCTCCCAGTTTGCCTCCAGGTGCAAATCAAGGTGCTGGTTATCACATTTAAAGCCCTACATGGTAGTGGACCAGGATACTTAAGAGACCATATCACCCCAAGAACATCTGCTCGCCCCACCAGAGCGGACTGGAGAGGCTCTTTGGTTGTACCATCAGCCAGAGAGGCGCACCTCTCTGGCACCAGAAGGAGGGCCTTCTCTTTGTCTGCCCGATCTCTACAGAACCTCCTACCAGTTGAGTTATGTAAGCAGACAGAGCTGCTATCCTCCCTGGGTCACTTCAGTGAGGAGGGCGATAAATAAGTTTGATTATATATAAATAAATAAAAATAATCTTTCCAGCTAGAGACCAAAATACAAGCACTAGGAATAAACCAGATCTTAAAATATAGGCAGGCTGGTGTAAATATACTTCCACACACCTTCTCACCCAGCTCATGCCTGATCCACTCTTATGATCCTCCATTACAAAGCATCTCACCTGTAGCTGATAGGCCAAGTCGGATTCTGCCTTCCTCGTGTTCACCTCAATGTCGTATGTAGCCTTTTTCAGCTCAAAGTCCCGCTGAGCTTTGGCCATTTCAATTTCATTCAAGTACTGAGCAGACAGCTTCTCCTGCTTGGCCTTTGCTTCCTGCAGGAGGAGAGGGGAGTCAAGGTAGTGTAAAGGTAAAGGGTCATCCTTGCTTGAAAGCCAGTTGTATCAGATGTTTCCATGGTTATGTGGCAGGTACGACTAGATGCCAGGGTGTACAGAATGCTGTTCCCTTTCCTGCCACAAAAGTGCCTATTTATCTGCTTGCAATTTCTTGCTTTTGAATTGCTAGGTTGGCAGGAGCTGGGACTCAGACGGGAGCTCACTCTGTCATGCAGCACTCGGGTCTCAAACTGCTGACCTTCTGGTCATCAAGTTCAGCATCTTAACCACTAAGCCACCACAGTCCCTCTATAAGAGCTCACCTTAATGCCTGCATCCCTCTTAGCTTCGGCTTCCCCGATCCTAGCATCTCTCTGAACTTGGGCAGTTCGGGCTTTCCCAAGGGAGTGTAAATAATCCTACAGTAGTCAAGAAAGGGAAGGCGTAGTCAGAAGATGTACAATCAGTGCTGAACGTAAAACAACAACAAGGTACAATGTGCATTAGCAAAACAGCAACAACAAAGGCCCAGTTTGTCTATGTTTTTTTTTTAAATCCATGATTCTGATCTGGCTCTTAGAAGACTGGACCTGTTCAGCTTCACTTTGGAGTGGAAGCTGGGCAGATTCTTCAGGCTCACCTGGCAGGAGCCAGAGATGGCAGCACTTCAAGATGGGGGTAGGAACTTGCATTTTACATTTCCCACAGTGCCTACAAATGCTAAACACAGCATCACACCCAAGGACTGTGGGAAATTTAAAATGGACATTTATACCCCAGTAGTGAGAACCTGTGGCAAGTACCAATTCTAGCAGGCCATGTTAGAGGATGAAAGCGTAGACCAGGGGTGCTCAAACTATGGCCCAGGGGCCGGATCTGGGCCCCAACACCAATTCATCCAGCCCACAAAGCCCTCATCACTTCTGGAAGCGGAAGTAAAACGCACCTGTATGGTGCATTTTACTTCTGCTTCTAGGAGTGACGAGGGCTTGGGGGGGGGGAGATGAATTGGTGTCGGGGGCCGGATCCAGCGCCTAGGCCATAGTGACTGGCTCCTGAACCATGTGACTGGCCCCATGGCCCAAAAAGTTTGGGCACTCCTGGCTTAAGACTCATAGTCCAGTGACAATCCTATCACTGAGCAAAGTCTAATTTGGATTAAACAGATTCCCACACACTCGTGTTATGTATGAGTTTGGGCTTGTGCCAAACCCATATGTGGCAAAAAGTGTTGCCCAATTTGCAGTAACTGCTAGACATAAGGAGAAAAGTATAAGGAGTCTATTCTTAAAATGAGCATTGAGATTCGGAATCACAAACAGTACGACTGGAAGCTGATAAAACTGAACACTCCTAACAGATCTATATCTATATTTTAATAATGCTAAATTGTTTTATATGTAAAGTTTTATCTCTTATGCATGCAATCTTAATATGCACTACTCTTACTATGTTAATTTTAATTGTTAGGTTCATGTGTGATTGGTTTACTTATACTTTGCCATGGTCAATGACTGAAACAAAAAGACTACTTTCCACATATGGCAGGGTCTGGGAAATATGTGTCGTCCTCAAAAAGTTGGACAGGAATTCCCATCCATGCTAATCAGCAGAATCTAAACAGGTTGAGGCATGATGGGAGTTGTAGTTCAACAAAACCTGGAGGGTTACAGACCCTCCATCCCCCTTATATGGAGTTCCTTCTTCTTTGTCTAGTGCCGTATCCAATTCCAAATATTGGCGATCATCAGGATGATCAGCCATGAAGATTGTCCTTAGAATATAATGCAGTGGCCTTCCATTTGCCTTCCGCATAATCAGGAGTTTTAAAAAAAATTAAAAATAATTTTGATCTCTTAATTAACAGTCTCATTAGCATCCTGAACAAAAGACAGGACAGGCTTCCTGCTTACTACATCATAACTCCAATAAAGAATTAGAGCAAGTGAATTCCATACTGAAATACCCAAAGATGCTTCTGTATCCTTTTTAAAAAGTGAACTCTTTACAAGGAAGGATTAGATCGTGTAAGGCAGCAGTCAGGAAACCTCCCCTGCAAGCTCCAAAGCAATCAGCAAGAGCTAACGAAGCTAAGCTTTAAGTCCACAGATTATGAATTTGTCTTCTTGATTAATCAGTGATGAGCCGAGCCTCCTGAATGATCCAATGGGCAAAGAGATGCCCAGAATGCTTGAATCTGATCTGAATCAGATGAAAAACACAACAGCAGCAGCATTGCAGTTGCAGTTCTTGTAGCTGTTGGCTGTTGGCACACAGTTTTATACAAAGGCAGGGAGAAGGAAAAGATTAAGACGGGGCCCGGGTCATGCTCTCTCAGTCAGCTTCGAGGGCCAGATGGCCATTTTGCCCTGCATGCTTGATGCGGGAAGCCATTTTGTCCCAACAGATTCAAATGGGTGGCCATTTTGTTTCTCGAATGCCCTTGGAGAGAGGGCCACATGAAATGGTGCCATGGGCCAGATGTGGCCCACAGGCCTTAGGTTGGGAACCCTTGGATTAAGATCTCTACCGAACTTCCACTTCAGTGACACTGATGTAATAGGGCAGGGCACCTTATTTTAATCCAGGCATTATAGGAGTTATCAAAGGAGCTGCATCTCCTCTCTAAAACAGACCCATTGCTTGGGAAAGCTTTCCTAAAGTTTGGAGCAAATTCACTCTCCCCATGATGTCAGAATCACTGGCCTTGACTGTCTCAGGCTTGATTAGCTAGGGGACTCTGTGGTTACATTCCAGGAAGGATGTTTTCCAAACGCTGTCTGGATGAACCAAACGTCTTGCTTGTGTTCAAGCAGCCTCCTATACCTGATCATCATGGATGTCTTTGAGGGTATAGCTGACCACACTGATTCCCATATTGACCAGATCTGAGGAGGCAACTTTGAAGACCTGTTCTGAGAATTTCTGCCGGTCCTTGTATATTTCCTGTGGAGCAAAAAGAGACAATAAAGGCAGGCAGGCAAAGGAAAATGTTGGAGATTTCCTAGACACCAGAACACAAACCAGCCATTAAAAGGCAACTGAAATTAGTTTTACCTTCTTCTGTCCCCTAGGACCCGTTTATTTAAAAACCATAGGGCCTACTGAAGTTTTAATAGGGAAGCTGTCCTTGGAAAATGTGTTCTCAACTCATGTCTGGGGTACACAGAAAGAGCCTCCCTGAAGAGTGGTATTTTTGAGCCACAATCGGGCATACCCTGGTAATGGCAACCTTGCTCACACTAAATTGGCAGTTTCACGTCTGGCTTAGACACAGAAGAATTACAAGGAGAGTTCCCAAGCCTTCTTAAAGGAACATGTTTCCTTGCTATTGTGCATGGTGAGAGTTGTTGTCCAAGACAATTAGCAGCAGCAGGCTGGGAATTGCTGTCTTTAAAGGAATAGGTCTTCTTTAATGGTAGCCACCCAGAGTGGGAAAATATCCCAGATGGGTGGGATATAAATAAATAAATAAATAAAATTTTTACTGCTGGAATGAGGATTTGTGAAGGTACAGTGGAATCTCAGTTAACAAACAGCCCGGTTAACATAAAAACTGCATAACAAAAGGAAATCCATAGAAAATAGTGGCTCGGCTTACAGATTTTTTCCGTAACGTATTAATTAGTTTTCAATGCATTCCTATGGAAAACCATTCAATGCATTCCTATGGGAAATTTGGTTAAAGTAATTTTTGCTGTAAGAAACGTCCTGGAGAATGCATTAATTATGTTAACCGAGTTTCCACTGTACATCACATCTTGTCCAGCATTAAATATACAGTACAGTTGTACCTCGCTTAAAGAACATAATGAGTTCCACAGGATTGCTCTTTAAGAGAGTTTGCTCTTTAAGCGAAACACCATTGTAAATGACCAATGGGGGGTGGGGGTGGGGGTGTTTGCGAACCCCAATTTATTTGTTAAGCAAGTTTTTGGTTGGTTTTATTTGTTAAGCTAAGCTAACATTCAGAGAAAATTCTGCTCATTAAGAGAGTTACTCTTTAAGCGAGGCGCTCTTTATGCGAGGTTTGACTATAGTTACATACTGAAGGAGTATCAGAGAGTAAATAAAACAAAACAACAATCAAAAAGACAAAATACATTGTGGCAACTTAAAGACTTAACTCCTGTATTTAAATGTGAGCTTTCATGGTTCAAGTCCATTTCATCAGACATAAAAGTGAGATCTCATGGCATCAATTTATACACATTAGGTTTTTGTTGTTGTTCAGTCGCAGTCGACTCTGACCCTTTGCGACCCTATGGACCATTGTCCGCCAGGCACTACTGTCCTCCACCATCCTCCTCAGCCTGCCCAGCTCTGTGCCCACTGCATCCACAATACAATCTAGCCATCTCATTTGTGGGGCCCCTTCTTTTGCCCTACACCTTTATTTATTTATTTATTTATTTGCATTTGTTACCCCGCCCCAATCGGGAGAACCCGACTCTGAGCGGCTTACAAAAAAAATAAAAGCATAAAACAATCTACATCAGTAAAAACATCAGAAGTTAAAAATCATCAGACGTTAAAAGCAATACACAATCCCCGGATCGGACCCAGAGGTGGCAATCCATTAAATAAGCCACTTGGTATGAGAACCCACGTTCCCGGGTCCCCAAACTTGCCCTGCCAGCCAGGTTTTTAAGCCCTTCCGGAAGGGCAGGAGCTCTGTCTGAAGGCGCAGTTCGGTGGGCAGGAGGTTCCAGAGGGTCGGGGCGGACACGGAGAAAGCTCTCCTCCTGGTGCAGGCGAGGTGCGCCTCTCTCGCCGAAGGAATAACAAGGGAGCCTCTCCGATCCGCCCTGGTGGGACGGACAGATGTTCTTGGGGTGACGCGGTCCTTTCCAAGCATCAAGGCCTTCTCGAGTGAATCTTCTCTTCTCATTTGATGTCCAAAGTACTTCATCTTCATCTTTACTATTTGACCTTATAAGGAGCAGTTAGGGTTGATTTCTTCTAAGACCGACCTATTTGTTCTCCTCACTGTCCAGGGGACTCTCAAAACTCTCCTCCAACACCACATCTCAAAGGCATCTATTCTTCTGCACTCAGCTTTCCTAATAGTCTAGTCTCACAACCATATCTGGCCACCAGGAATACCATTGCTTTGCCTATACGAATTTTTGTTTGCAATGTGATGTCTCTACTTTTCACTATGTTCCCCAGGTTTCTCAAGAATCTGTCGCCTTTTTATTTCATGGCTGCAATCACCATCTGCAGGGATCTTGGATCCTAGGAAAGTAAAATCTGTCACTGCTTCTACTTCTTCCCCATCTATTTTCCAGGGACTGAGAGGGCCTGTTGCCATTATCTTGGTTTTCTTTATATTGAGTCTCAAGCCAGCTTTTGCACTTTCTTCTTTCAACCTAATAATGAGCTTTTAAAAGTCCTCCTTACTTTCTTCCATTAGGGTGGTATCATCTGCATATCTCAAGTTGTTGATGTTTCTCCCAGCAGTTTTGATCCCAAATTGTGATTCCTCCATCCCTGCATTGCGGATTATGTGCTCTGTGTATAAATTGAATAAGCAGGGTGATAAAATGCAGCCTTACGTTACTTCTTTTTCTATTCCAAACCACTTCGTTATTCTGTCCTAACTGTTGCGTCTTGACTCTTGTACAGATTTCTCATGAGGCATATAATGTGTTCTGGTTTTCCCATCTCTTGAATTACTTGCCACATTTTGTTGTGGTCCACCATAGTCAAAGACCTTGGTGTAGTCAATGAAACAGAAGTAGACTTGTTTCTGATATTCCTTTGTTTTCTCCATGTTGGGAATGTGATCTCTAGTCCTTCTGCCTCTTCTGAATCCCACCTGCACTTCTGGTAATTCTCTCTCCATGTGCTGCTGCAGTCTATCCTGTATTATCTTGAGCATCGCCTTGCTAGCATGAGGGATGAGCGCAACTGTTCGATAATTCAAACATTCTTTGGCATTACCCTTTTTGGGGATTGGAACGTATACTGATATTTTCCAATCCTGTGGCCATTGTTGTGTTTTCCAAATCTGCTGGCATATAGAATGATTCCATCATCTTTTAGGGCTTTGAAAAATTCAACTGGAATACCATCATCTCCACTGGCTTTGTTGTTTGCAGTGCTTTTTAGGGCGTTTCTGACTTCACTCTCTAGGATGTCTGGCTCAAGTTCATTGTTCTGATCATTGTGATTATCAGGGGTGTTCAGGTCCTTTTTGTAGAGTTCCTCTGTATACTCTTTCCATCTTTCTTAATCTCTTCTGCCTCAGCTAACTCCTTGCCGTCTTTGTCCCTTATCATGATCATTTTTGCTTTAAATGTTCCCTTGATTTCCCCATTTTTTTGAAAAAATCTCTAGTCCTGCTTGTGTTGTTTCCCTCTATTTCTTTGCACTGTTAATTTAGGTATGTTTCCTTATCTCTCCTTGCTTTTCTTTGAAATTCTATATTCAATCGTATTCTTTCCTTTCTCCTTTGCCTTTTGCATTCCTTCTTTCCTCTGCTATTTTAAAAGCCTCATCAGACCAGCCACTTTGCTTTCTTATGCTTCTTTTCCTTGCTGCCTCTTGCATGATGTCCCGTATCTCTGTCCATAATTCTTCTGGCACTCTGTCTATCTGGTCCAAGCCATTAAATCTGTTCCACACCTCCACTGTGTATTCCTTAGGGATGTTGTCTAGGTCATATCTGTCTGGCCTAATTGTTTCCCCTATTTTCTTTAGTCTAAGCCTGAATTTTGCGATCAGTAGGTTGTGATCAGAGCCACAGTCTGCTCTAGGTGTCGTTTTTGCTGATTGTATGGAGGTTCTCCATCTTTGGCTGCAGAGTATGTAACCAATCTGGTTGCAATGTTGGCCATCTGGTGATGTCCATGTGTAAAGTCTCCTCTTATGTTGCTGGAAGAGAGTACAGTAAAACCTCATATAACACTAAAACCTGGTTCCACAAGTCTTGGTGTTATATGATTTTTAATGTTATCTGATGCATGTTAAAATCCTATGGGATCCATAGAGATACATTGTAACCACACAGGCTTTAGCGGTTATCTGAAGCATCCTATAGGATCTTAATGTTATCTGATGCAATTCTTCCCCCCAGATTCCTTAATGTTATGCGATTTTAGTGTTATTCGATACTAATGTTATATGAGGTATTACTGTATTTGCTATGACCAGTGCAGTCTCTTGGCAGAACTCTATTAGCCTTTGCCCTGCTTCATTCTGTGTTCCAGACCAAACTTGCCTGTTATTCCATTTACTTTTTGATTTCCTACTTTGGCATTCCAGTCTCCTTGGCCCGCCTAAAAGAAAAGCAACAGTGTAGCTTTTTACAAATGGCAATGATGGAAAGTCCCCGGTTGTTACTCTAACTTGCCATGAAACTTGGCCCTGTTGAGTTGCAAATGGTTGCAAAACAAACTTCTCTTGCAAGCTGATGCATCTTACCCAAAGGATGGATGCAAAAGAAACAATGTGGCATTACACATTTGCCAGTGAGTTAGTATCCACTGACAATCGTTCTGAGTGGCCCAGGCAAACCTGCAGCATAGAACAACCTGTTAGTTTTGGTGCATCAAATTTGATAATGTCCCAGAAAGCCATGACTAGTATTCAAATCCCTGAGATGGGTGTCTAGCATATGCATGTACTTAATCATGGCTGTCTCTTACTGGATGCTAGTCTTGTCATTTTTCTGTTCAAGAATGGCAACTTTCAAGCCTTGTGCAGAGAGTCCACATAGATTAAAGTGGTTTGAAACAGGTTTCTGTGTTCAATGACATTCACTTTTCTCCAGTAAGGTAAAGATTGCCCTTGCTCGAAAGCCAGTCATAGCCAACTCTAGGGTTCAGTGCTCATCTCTGTTTATAGCCAAAGAGCCAGTGCTGTCTGTGTCTGCAGACATTTCCATGTTCACGTGGCAGGCATGCCTCAACACCGGAGTGCACAGAATGCTATTTACCTTCCCGCCGAAGTGGTACCTATTTATGTACTTGCAATTTCTTGCTTTTGAAGTGCTAGGTTGGCAGGACCTGGGACAGAGATGGGAGCTCACTCTGTCATGCAGCACTCGGGTATCAAACTGCTGGTCTGCCAACCTTCTAGTCAGCGTCTTAACCACTTGAGCCACCGCAGTCTCTCCTTTCTCCAGTAGGGGGCAGCAAATTTACATCCATGCAAACATAGAGACACAGCCTTACCTCCACAGTCATATGAGCCATGATGGCTCTCTGATGTCCTTCCAGGGTTTCCAGGGCGATTTGAGCAATCTCTGACTCTGATTTGCCCAGGAACATTTGGCAAGCAGCTGCCAGCATCTCTTTATTCTGGCCCTGGATCTTTACCTGCGAGAGGGGGGAAGGAAGGAATGAGGAAAGCTGGGGAGAAAGAACAGCTGTCCCTGGTTTCCCGCCAATTTCCAGATCTCATTTTATTACTTCAGGCTGAAAAAGTTTCTCCCTTTTAAATAAAAACTAAACCCAAGGCAATCACTGCAGGATATATGGTTCCCATGTCAGGAGTCAAGTCACTTTCTTGGGGCACAGTTTTTAAAACTGCTGTGTACTGCAGCAAAAAAGATTGTGAGCTCGATCCTGACCAGGCCTCAATGTTGACTCAGTCTTCCATCCTTCTGATGTCAGTAAAATGAGGCCCCAGCATGTTGGGGACTGTTAGTAGCAGTGCCTGGGCGTGGCACATATTGCATCATGGATAAATGCTTGTGTATATCTTTAAGGGTATTCTAGAGAATGGCCAGCTGCTCAGGGTCAGCAGCTAATTGAAGAAGCCTCTTGTGCATAAAATGTAGCCCGCCCAATAGCCAAGTTGCCTCGCCTCGCCTTAATGGAGTTGTCACCTTGCTGGAAGTGCTCATCGTGAAGGTAACCTTATGGGCCAGTGACTTTGGAACTTTTGCCACTTCATGGTAGTGATCCTTGTGTCAGTGGATACAAGCAGCTTGGATTGCTGGTGTTTTTTTTGCCTTGGAGCTTGCTTCTACCAAGAACTTGCCTAACAGCTGTTCATATCAAGCTCTGCAAGCATCTGCAAGGAACCAACAAGGACTCTGTGACAAAGCTTACTGGGTAAGCAAAGAGAGTGAGAGCTGAAACTCTCTAAGGACTGTGAACTTCTTGTATATATGCCATTCCTGTATGCTGAAGCTAAGTTTGTTATTTTGTCATCAATGTAAATACTTTTCCTGCATCTCCCCTCGTGAGTAAAATTTCTGTTGCCTCACAAAAAACTGTTTGCCTGGATTTTCTGGGCTCCCAAGCCACAAATCAGCAACAATGCAGGCAAGGGTGTGGCAGGGGCAAATCCGCTCTGGAAATACTCTGTCAGGGGCAAAATGCTAATTAACTTGTGAACAGCTCAGAGAGTGCACTAGGCACTATGGGGTGGTTTATGTGTGATTACTATTGCTATTATGTTAGAATAAACAAAATTAAATGACAGTCAATGCCAGGCAGGTACCGTGCTGGAAACATGCAAGGTGGAAGGGTATACAATAGATGTGAGTGGAATTCAATCCATCAATGGAGCTGGACAAAAATCTGTGGTTGGTATGAAGGTACCAACTCATTCAGCTAGGCCTGTGCTCTGCATTCAACTGAGACTGAGCTGTATGGAAATCAATGGCTGGCTGTACATAGTCTCTCTCTCTCTCCCCCCCCCCCCCAACTTAGCAATAGCAACTACACTTATAATAGCCCTGGTGGAATAATGGTTAAATTGCTGTACTGCAGCCAAAATGTTGTGAGTTCAATCCTTACCAGGACTTCAAGGTTGACTCAGCTTTCCTTCAGAACTTGGTAAACTGAAGACCCAGCATGTTGGGAGGAAAATGCTAATGATCTTGTAAACCACACAGAGAGTGCACTAAGTGCTATGAGGTGGTATATAAGAGTAATTGTTACTGCTATTATGTACTACCCCATAGTGCTTAATGCACCCTCTGGGTGGTTCACAACGTAATTAGCAACTTTTTGAACTGCTAGGAAAAAGTTACCTGGGCAATGCCGGTGACCGAGATGGGGACTCCATGCCGGGTATAAACCTTCTCACTTTTTACATTCAGGGTCAGCGTGTTCAGTGAGATCCTGGAGAACAACAGGAGTAAGAAAGAGTTAATGAAGGAAAAACACATTCTGTTCTCAGTTTAATGCAGAACTTCTTAAGGAAAGAATATTTCTATTGTTTTAAGTCTAAATCTAATGCAGCATATATAACTGTTCCTTTATTGCCATGAAGTTTACTAGGGCCCAGGGGTGGGGAACCTGCAGCCTTGAGGGGAACCTGGTCTTCTGGGAATTGAAGTCCAAGAACACTTGGAGGACTAGCCCGTTTCCTCAAGGCCAGGGTTTCTCAACCTTGGGCCTCCAGGTGTACTTGGACTTCAATTCCCAGAAGCCCAGGCTCCCCTCAAGGCCGCAAGTTCCCCACCCCACCCTTGCTATCAGAAAAGAAGCACACAAGCAAGACCCACTCTGCCATCAGACACTGATCGAGCACTTGGCAGATCCAAAAGCAGAACAACTTTGTTTTTCTAGCTGCTGTTGGCCAGAAGCAATGGAGGATCAAAAGGACAGACCTTGAGTTTAAGCATCTGCTCCTCAAAGCAACTAGCTCAGTCTCCCAGTTCCAATCACCAACTAAAAACACCCAAGCCTGTGTAATTGCCAGAGCTTGAGAAAGTTGGGGGAGGGGGTGGTTTGCACAAGAGCGTGTATAACGCCCCATTCTGGTTGGAGGATTCTGGTGAAAGTTAATTTAAAATGGTAAAATTTTCAGGGATAGGAAACGGCATTTGACAATGCTTATCCACTGCTTCTCTCTTTAGCCTCACCTTTGCCTTTTTAGGTAAAAGTAAAGGTCACCCTTGCTAGAAAGCCAGTTGTATCCAACTCTAGGGTATGGTGCTCATCTCCATTTATAGCCGAAGAGTCAGTACTGTCTGCATCTGCAGATGTTTCTGTGGACATGTGGCAGGCATGACTAGACACCGGAGTGCATGGAACACTGTTTACCTATCCACCAAAGTGGTACCTATTTATCTACTTGCAATTTCTTGCTTTCAAACTGCTAGGTTGGCAGGAGCTGGGACAGAGACAGGAGCTCACTCCATCATGCAGCACTCGGGTCTCAGACTGCTGAACTGGCAACCTTCCCATCATCAAGTTCAGTGTCTTAACCTCTAGGGCACCCCAGTGCCTTTTTAACCCTGGTGTAATTTAAATTCGGAAGATAATTAGGGGCAGGCAATGTGTCTCTGTAAAGCAGGGGTATAACCACTCTGGCCTTCCAGATGTTGCTGTGTTGAAACGTCTATAAGCTAAGCCAAGGTCCAGCTACACCATGAATCTTCCCTCATTTTGGCACTGTTTGATCCAGAGGAATTGACAGCAAAATTGCAACAAATTAAATGCAGTTTTTTACATGGGTAACATGTAGGAAATGTTTTCTTGTTGGAAGGCTGCATTAATTTAGCTGTAATCAAATATAAGGCCGCAATGAAGAAACATCCATTAGATATACTTTTAAAATGTATATTACTTTGTAAAAAAAATCTAACAACTATGTACTTAATAATTTCAGGACAATAAAATAAAAATTGTTACGTAATTTGAATATTAGTACAATAAAATAAAAATCATTTTCTAAGCTTTTGTTCATTCCACATTCAACAGAACTATTTAAAAATACCACACACACATTTCTGAGAATTGACTGCAGAACATCACTTTTCCTTAATTTTATTGAAAAAACCAACAGTGAAGACAATATTTGAATTTCTGAGAAACTTTACTGGGTTGTTTGTCCATTTGTTGTGGGGCAGGAAGTAAAGCCGATTTCATGGTTGAGCCAGAAGAAGGACTCTCTACGTGTGTGTATATTCACAAACAAAGACAGTGTGGAAAAGCAGAGGAAAGAAAAGCAAGATTCGGGGCAGGAGGAAGGGACCATTTTCTTTAAAACACCAAGGGCTTGATTCCCTCAGTATAATCTCTCAGGGGGCATATTCCAACGGTAGTAAGATTAACAACCAATAGTAGGCAGTGACAGGAGAGCAAGACATAGGTGGAACAAACTCTTTTCATTACCACCCTCTTATCTTTCGCTCACACTCTTAACAATCTCATGCTACAAATCTGATCTAAAGGCTTGCAGAGGGCTCCTGAAACCAGGCCAAAAGGCATAAGGAAATAATTCAATTTCCACAGCGCAACCTCCTCTGGATTGAAGGTGAAACTGGGAAAGTGAAGCCCACACCCTCTATGCCAGGGATTCCTAACCTGAGGCCCATGGGCCGGATATGGCCCATGGCACCATTTTATGTGGCCCTCCACCACACCAGGAAGTGCCATGTGGTGGAGGAAGGGCAAAATGGCCATCTGGCCCCCAGCCTATAAAAGGTTGAGAACTCCTGCTCTATGCACAGTATGTAGAAATGTTGTGAGCGACTGTCTCAATGAGAAAAACAGGCAGTGTTACTGAATGATCAGCAAATTCTAAACTAAGCGTACTGTATCTCAATGACATCATCTGTTTCTGTGTCAACCACTCAATTATTTAAGGTTTTCTTGGACCTCTTTTTGTTCTGTAATACCCTGGTGGCACAATGGTTAAACTGCTGTACTGCAACCAAAAGGTTGTGAGTTCGATCCTGACCAGGACCTCAAGGTTGACTCAGCATTCCATCGAGGTTGGTAAAATGAGTACCCAGCATGTTGGGGGCAAAATGGTCATTATTCTGTGAACCGGCCAGAGAGTGCACTCAGCACAATGGGGTGGTATATACATGTGATTACTTTGCTTTCAAAAGCAAGCAATTGTAAGTTGATAAATAAGTACCGCTTCGGTGGGAAGGAAACAGCGTTCCTTGTGCCTACTCCTACCTGCCATGTGACTACAGAAACACTACAGACACAGATAGCACTGGGACTTTGGTTGTAAATGGAGATGAGCACTGCACCCTAGAGTTGGATACGACTAGCTTTCGAGCAAGGGCAGCCTAGTGGCTCTTTTACTTCCACATCATGCATCCTAGTACAGTAAAACCTCGCATAAAGAGTGCCTCACTTAGAAACCAACTCACTTAAAGAGCAGAATTATCTCTGGTCGCATCGCTTAACAACTAAAACCAACCAAAAACTCACTTAACAACTAAATCGGGGTTCGCAATCCCCTCCGCCAGAAGTCACAATTGGTCACTTACAATGGTGTTCCACTTAAAGAGCAAACTCGCTTAAAGAGCAATCCCATGGAACACATTATGCTCTTTAAGCGAGTTCCCATTTGTATGTGGAAGTGTGTGTTTTATTTTTGTTCCTTGTACCTTATTTTTCAGTCCTATTATTTCTCCTTTCCCAATACATTCTTCTTCTTTTTTAAAGGCAGTTTTTGCTACTGGTTTCATTGGTCGTTCTGTGGTGCTAGATTCAGAACTATACTCTCAGGGTCAGTCAGTGGGAAGAGAGAGCACGTGTTGCTCAGTTCAGCAACCATAACAAAGTGCAAGTGTCCATAACACCTTGCTTGAGGAAGCTTTCTCTTTTGGGAACATGTTCTAGCCAGGAAACAGAATGCAGGAGGTATGTAGAGCTAGTCCTGTTGCCTCGGTTTGCTGGCAGCCCCAGGAAGTTCCTGGAAGGCAGGAGCAGCACAACTGGGAGGCATGGGCTAGAGTAGACCTTCCTCAATTATTCCTGGTTCCATCTTGTGATGGTTTTCTATGACACTAACATTCTTTTCCTGGATAAGTTACCACCAGAATAAAACTGCCTGCCCCACATCCCTCCACCCAGAACCTTTTTACTGGTGGTACAGTAGTTAAACTTCTGTCATGCAACCAAAGGGTTGTGAGTTCGATCTGACCAGGGCTCAAGGTTGATGCAACCTTCCATCCTTCCAAGATCGGTAAAATGAATACCCAGCATCTTTGGGGCAAAATGCTAATTAACTTGTGAATCACCTAGAGTACACTAAGCACTATGGGGTGGTATATAAGTGTGATTGCTTTGCTTTTAATATTACATTTAAACTTTGCAGAAATGATTAAGAGATCTAAGCTCTGAAAACAGAAAAGGAGTTGGATGTTGGAGCAGTGTTTTCCAGAAACTGGCAGTGCAGTAACAGCAAACACAAAACAGATTTGTTGTCTATCCACCAAACTCTTTTGTTATCACATCTCTTGGAACATGAGTTTACAGGCAAACATTATTTCATCTCTCAATAGCTACACAGTGCTTACAAAACATCATGGCCAGATTCCTATTGACTAACACAATCATGGAAGGGCAATCATGGAAGGTTCTGCCACCCTCTGGCAGGTTCTCCTTTACATGACTGGTCTTACACGAGTTGCAAAACTGGGTTGTATAGACAGTCACCCAACTGGCTGAAGGACAACATGCCAGAGGGAAAGACTGCCAAATCATTCCTCTTGTGCATATGTTTTAAAGTAACAAGATGTTGGCCTAAGCATTCTATGCACACGCAATAAAAACAAGTACAGTAATACCTCAGATAACATTAGTATCGAATAACACTAAAATCGCATAACATTAAGGAATCTGGGGGAAGAATTGCATCAGATAACATTAAGATCCTATGGGATGCTTCAGATAACAACCGCTAAAGCCTGTGTGGTTACAATGTATCTCTATGGATCCCATAGGATTTTAACATGCATCAGATAACACTAAAAATCATATAACACCAAGACTTGTGGAACCAGGTTTTAGTGTTATATGAGGTTTTACTTGTATTAATGTTGTTATTATCATTATTATGAAATATGAGGGGGAGGAAAAGAAGAATTGTGGTATAGTAAATTGATTGAATTAGGACAGTGATGGCAAACCCTTTAGAGACCGAATGCCCAAACTCAACAGGCTGCTGCCCGCACTGGAGAGGGATAGGGTGAACTCTGTGCTGTGGGAAAGAAGGAAGCACTCCCATTGGGCAGCTGGGCAAAGGGACAGGGGACACTTTGTGCTGGGGTGAGGGGGCGCACCCACAGAGAGGGCTCTGACTGCCCCCTATGGCACGCATGCCATAGGTTCGCCACTACTGAATTAGGAGACCTGGGTTCAAATTCCCACTTGGCCAGGGCAACTACCTGGAGATGGCAATGATAAACAACTCCTTAAACACCTCTTGTAGTTCAGAAACCCTATCAAGGTTGCCATACATCAGAAGCAATTTATAAGCACATCAGGCTCCACAGGAGTAATAAGCAATGCTGATGTGGTACTTATTGCTGGCTGCTTTACGATCAACTTATAAAACAAGTTGGGCTTTAGCTCAGGGTCTTCAATTTTGCCATCTGTCATTTTACTTGTTTGAAATTGACGCAACCAAATAATAGTTACCATTTAAACATCTATATTACGGAGGTGGGGTTGGGGAGGTGTAGCCTTCTAGTCATTGTTGGTTAAGGAACCCCACCCTCCTGAGGCAGCATTGCTAGTGGTGAGAGATCATGAGAATTGCAGTTACGAGAAAAGAAGTGTTACATTGAGTCAAAAGTAAGGCTTATCTAGTCCAATGTTCTGTTTTATACTTTATTATTATTATTAAATTAGACTTATATGCCGCTCTACTCGCCTCGCTGAGGCGACTCAGAGTGGCTCACATAACATAAGCAACATATACTGTATCACAATCTCAAATATAAATAAAGCATAATATAAAAATATAACAACAGATGCAGCACAGATAATGCAATCAATAAATTTTATATAAAAAGAATAAAACAATATAATAAAATACAGTGTAAAAAATACAGTATAGTCAAGAGAAACAGCAGTCTTCGGCCAGCCGGCCAGTTTACACAGTTGCCCCTCATTTTTCCTGTCCGACAGGCAGGAAGAGTTCTGTGATGTTCCTGGGGTGGTTGTGGAGGCAGCAACAGCAGCAACAGAAAGGTCTTTTATGGCTGGGCTAGCCAGTTCACACAGCTGCCCCTCATTCTCCCTGTCCGATAGGCAGGAAGAGTTCTGTGATGTTCCTGGGGTGGTTGTGGAGGCAGTGGTGGTCAACCAGATGTCTATATGGTGGTCAACCAGACGCCTAGAGTAAACCAAGACTCAGGACTTGACTACCATCCTTTCTTTCTTGTGCTTCCCAGCAACTGATTTACAGTAAGGGTGGGAACCTCATTGTGCTTCACTTTTAGTAAGCAAATGAGCGGGGTGTGTGTGTGTCTCACCATACAACCTCTCTGCTGGAAATTTTCTAAAATAATACTTTCTTCAGGAAGCTACTGACATTTTGCTTATTTCTGGCAACTAAGAACTGGATTCCTTCCCTTCTAGAGCAAGATGGAGGCAAAACGTGCTTCTGTGTCATGGTTTTGGCAACCTTATGAACAACAGGCAGTGTGTCAGACTGTAAATGTGGTGTCTCACATCCTTTCCCTCCAAGACCAAAGCACACAAGTACAGAAAACACAACGACTGTCTGATGATTAAGGGTACTGTATATGCAAGCCCATCTGAAGGGTCTGAAAAATCAAAGCATCATGGTGACAGCAACTGTATTTTTGACTAATTCTGTCTAGCCAATATCTGCGTAAATCTGGTGACTCTCACTTTTAAAAAGCCACTCACACAAGGCAGACTTTGAAGGACTGATTGCTAAAAGGAGCCAAACATCCTTTCTGATGCTTATGTTTTTACATACAAGGCAGCATGTGCAACTTTCTGTAATTTCCACAAATCGCAATTGTCTGTACAACTGTTTGCAGAAAAAAATTAGTATTCAAAGTCATTGAAAATATGTCTCTTCTGACAGGACTAGAAGAAAATTCTTGCAATTTCTTCCCAGTCATGAGAAACAAGTATTTTCATCTTTAAGAATTTCAGTCCCTAAGCACTGCAGGGGGAATCTGGCAATACTGTACATGGATTTATTGTGCAGAAAACACTACACAACAACAACAACAAAATTCCCCTGCTACTGAGTTGAAAATATGTTCCTTATAGTAATTCATATGTGCTGAATCCAGAACTGTAGTCGGATTTGCTCTGGCACATCAGGAAAAAAAGTTATGTATGGGTAAAGGTTATCAAGGAAAATGCTTTCAACTATGTTGAAAAGCGATTGTGAGAAATTTTTGGGAAATTAATGTGCATACTTTGGGATGAAAACACTAGATATTATAATTAAGAAGTAAATTATAAATGTTTATTTACCTCTGAAACGAGTCAGTGACCCTTAGTTACACTAAGATTGACAATGGCTTGGTTTAAAAGTGTGTAGAGCTTCTTGCTTTCTGCCTGTGAACATCTTCTGTTGCTCTCTGCAAAAACCAACAGAAATCCCCCATCATGTTCGGATTGAAGCGGCCTTGATATCTTGCTTCCATGGTGGACATCTCCTGGTGGAATCTTTCACCGTGCTCGTCACTCACGGCTCCCATATTTGATGGAAAGAAGGTGAGATGCGAATGCAAGAAATGCATCTTTAGTGACATTCGGCAACCGAGGTGCTGGAAGGCTGTTAGCAATTTGTCCATAATTTCTGCATAGTTGTCTGCTCTGTGGTTCCCAAGAAAGTTGTGCACGGCAAGCACAAATGTGTCCCAAGCTTTTAGGTACTGAAAACCATAATTTGTTTTATCCATCGCTGCAACAAACTGTTTCATAAGACCCAGTTTGAAATGGAGTGGAGGTAGATAAATCTTATTACGATCCACAAGAAGTACATGTTGAACGTTGTGCTGTCCGACTACAGGTAAATTTCTGGGTGGCCAATTTTTCACTATGTAGTGATTCTTGTCATCACAAGTAAGTTCCACTCCTTCCGTCTGGAACCCAACAGTTCAGACTTTTCTTTTGACAGGGACAAATCGCAAACCAGGTAATCCAATTCAGCTTGGCTGACCAAATGTGGCTTTTTAATGTCACTGTCGGGATCATTTGTGTATTCCATAGCTCCAGCGTCACTGTCATTACCTTCAGTATCACTTTCTTCGTTGTTCATTGCATCAGATGAAGGAGGAATTGGTACTGGGTTAGTCTGCTCTAAAGCCACAGGCTTTAGAGCAGACTAACAATCCGGATACACAATTTTTGACTTGTTGTTCTTGCTGTACCTGAGTATAATGGTCAAGCAGAAATAGCAATCCGAATGGTGATCTTTCTGCTCCCGCCAAATCATGGGAACAGCAAAAGGCATTTGATTTCACTTACTGTTTAACCACTGGGTTAGACCGGAGTAACAGATGGTGAAACAGAGATGAGAAGCCCAGGATTTTATTTGATCTCCAATTTCACATCCGAAGTAATGTTTGTAGGCTATACGTAGCTTTCTGGACATGTTCTTGTGTTGGTCAGACATCGTATACTTGCCACAAATGTAGCATAAGCGGTCTGGACAATTCACACAGCTGCGCCTATTCATCTTTCGTTTACTGAATCACCATGTACCGAATTACCGAATCGTCTTATATGAAATCACTTAAATGCATGTTACTGCGACTGCTGATTAATAAAACAGAACCACACTAGCACAAACTCAGACTGATGGACGAACACACACACACACTCATACAATCATACATCAAACACGGCTCGTTGATGCAGCTACATATTAACTCATGTACAGGCTTTTAATGTCACATTACTTTCAGCTATAACTTTAAATTCAGACGTCCTACAACATTTCTGATTACATCACGTTATTTTCACCCAGTAGCAAATTTTTTGTTGCGTAGTGAAATTAGTGCCAGGTGGGAACAAAGCCAAGAAAGTTGTCTCAGTTTTATATTCCAGCTGGAAAATCTCACAGGAATGAAGTCAAAGTCTTCCACTCTATGAGAAGACAAAATGTGATGGAAACAAGGCCTCTAGAGGTACTTGTCATATCTATAAAATATGGTGGGCCACGGTCGCTTAGTGATTAAGACTCAAGCTTGACAACCAGAAGGATGACAGATCAGCAGTTCAAGACCTGAGTGCTGTGCGACAGGGTGAGCTCCCATCTCTGTCCCAGCTCCTGCCAACCTAGCAATTTGAAAGCAAGAAACTGCAAGTCGATAAATAGGTACCACTTCGGTTGGAAAGGTAACAGCATTCCGTGCACTTCAGTGACTAGTCATGCCTGCCACATGACTGGGGAAACATCTGCAGATGCAGACAGCACTGGCTAATTGGCTGTAAACAGAGATGAGCACCTTCTCCTGGAGTCAGGCATGGCTGGTTTTCTAGTGAGGGAGACCTTGAACTTTACTATAAAATACTGTATGGCACTCTGAGAAAGAGCTCAGCCATGACTATTCGTCCTCCACCTCTCCAATGGAATCAATGGTCTTAGGGACAGCAATTGTATTACAACTGAAATTAAGTTAGGGTGTCTGTACTTAAAAAACTTTCAGCTGCCTTGCTGAGATCCCTCTCTGCCTCCCAATGGCACACTCACAGAAAGGCTCACCTCTGGATTTGTTGAATACATGGCATCACAAATACCCGTCCTCCAGCTACCATGACTGGGGGGCTGCGGCAGAAACCTGGAAGGAAAAGAAAGGATTCACCAAACAGGTTGAGATCTTTGAAGTAAACAAATCCTTCACAAAAGGACTTGACTACAAGAGCCTCCCAAACTTATTGGTGGGAACAAATGGAGGACAAATAGGCTTTTGGAGAGAGTATGACTAGAAGTGTCACACTGTGCCAAAGAGATGGTGTGGCCTTTTGCAAAGTTGGTGACCCCTTAGTGCAAGCTGATGGGATGACCATCCCTGGAATAAGCCTTCTTTTACAACTGTGGTTAAAAGGCAAAGGAGGAGATGGTAGCTTCTTTGACAGGGGAAGCAGGCTCATAATAGGACCCTGGTTCCCAGCACTTGGTGCTCCAGATGTCCTGGACTTCAACTCCCCAGATGTTCTTGGCCAAAGGTCAAGGGATTCTGGGAGTCAACGTCCAAAATATCTGGAGGGCCAATGGTTGAATGCACTTCACCAGGGAATAGTACAACTGGGCTCCATCTTCAAGGAACACCTTTTCTGGTTTGAGATTATATTGTTTACAAAACAGGAAGCCCTCTTCCTTTAATCCTTCTGGTACAATGTATTATCATGTTTAATACTCCACCTTCAAGTTTGTCCACCTCTAGGGCATCTAATCAGAAGTACCAAAAATAAATAAAGATATGTTTTGATGGCAATCCTAGGGACAAAGAACCCCAGTATGCACAGGGTTTCCCAGAGCCTCTCTTTTCAAGGATGCAGATAAACATCAACATCCCTGAGAGGAGAGATGCAACCTCTAAAACAGAGGTTCCCAACCTAAGGCCCATGGGCCAGATCTGGCCCATGGCACCATTTTCTAAAATGCCCTTCAAGGGCATTTTAGAAACTGTTGGGACAAAATGGCCACCCCATCATGCAGGCTGGGCAAAATGGCCATCCAGCCTTCAAAGCTGATTGAGAGAGCGTGACTTGGCCCCTGGCTTGAGAGAGAGTGACTTGGCCCCTGGCTTGAAAATGTTGGAAACCCCTGCTCTAAAATCTCCACTGCAAAGCTGTGAAATGGGTTACTGTTGGTGCTTCTCTCATTCCATAATGAAATGTTTGCTTACAGATCCCATTTGTGAATAGTGATTTATTAATGAAGAGGAAGAATGCACACATTTAGTATTTACCTGAGACAACCATGGCCTCATTAGGGCCACACGTAAAGAACATCTTGATGGCTGAGGATCTGAAAATGAACAGAAAAAGATGGATTATTCTGATTCTCTTCCTGGACGCAGTTAATGATGCATACTGCATCAATGTGGTTTCTCTACTCAGGTTGAGCCCACCAAAAAATGAAGGAAAATCTGACAAGCTCCCTACAGATTTCAATGGACTACAAGTCCCATCCGCTCACAATAGCCAGCTGGTGCAGAGAGCACTTCTCCTCCTCCCCCTCCTCTTCTGCTTCTTCTTCTGTGTCTAGGTCAGATGTGAAACTGCCAAAATGAAGCCACCTTTTGGTGAGTTCATTCTGCAGTTCCTTTCGCTTGACCTAGTGTGAGAAAGATTAACCGGCAGTACAAGGTTGCCCTTACCAGGGTGTGCCTGATTGTGGTTTTAAAATACCACAAAGCTTTGAGGAGGCTGTGTACCCCGCAGAAAGCACTAGGCTAGATGGACAGATGGCCTGTCTTACTTTAAGGCAGTGGTGGCAAACCTATGGTAAATGTGCCAGAGGGGGCACTCAGAGCCCTCTCTGTCGGCACACGTGCCATCACCTCAGCACAGAGTTCAACCCACTCCTCTACCCAGCAGCCAATGTGAGCACTTCCCCCTCCCCCCCAGCACAGAGCTCACTCTGCCCCTCTGCAGCATGGACGGCAGCCTGTTGAGTTTGGGCACTCAGTCTCTAAAAGGTTCGCCATCGCTGCTAAAAGGCAACCTGCTTTGCTGGATTAAACCCCTTAGCCCAGATATTTGTACACTGTGCTTTGTTTTAAAGGCTCCTTAAGTAACGGAAAATATATCCAGGCCGCTAAATTGCAATGGACAAAATGCTTCCATGAAGGAGTTTGGTTTGTTGCCAAATGCAGCCACTGAGGAAGTGTTTTGTTTATTCTAAAAAGGACACTTTTCTCATTGCATGGGGGAAATGATCAAACTAGCAGGCTTGTGACAGACCACCCACCCAAGAAGATGTTCCAGTAAACACTGGCATTTCCTGAGGTTTTTCTGTGGATAGCAAGTAAATAAATAAATTTCATGTCAGAAATTACTCTGGGTTGAAAGGATTTTTGCTGGAGAAACTCCACTCAGGGGAGCCCAAATGAGGCTCCTTTCATGACCCCACAATCCATGTACAGCACTCAGGTATCGAAAGCCGACCTTCCAGTCTCCAAGCTCAGCGGCTTAACCACTAAGCTACTGCAGTGCTGCTGACATCAAGTAGCAATAGCAATTACACTTATATATCACCCCACAGTGCTTAACGCATGCTCTGGGCAGTTCCCAAGTTAATTGGCATTTTGCTCCCAACATGTTTGGTACTCATTTTACCTACCTTGGGAGGATGTAAGGCTTAGTCAACCTGGAGTACTATCAGGCTCAAACTCACAACTTTGTGGCTGCAGTACAACGGTTTAACCACTGTGCCACCAGGGCTCCTTTAACCACTTTTACACAAAACAATGTGTAAAAAAAATATCTGATTGCAGATGGTTTGAAGAACCACTAGCTTATTCCTTTGTCTCTGCTAAGAGCAACCAGGTGCCTCTCAGAATAAACAATTCTACCTCTTCCTCCCCACCCAAACAGAAATAAGATGCTTTTCAAATCTGGGAATAAATTGCTGTTACTTTATAATGCCAAATGTCTGGAATGGATTTTGAATGAAAAGGACAAATGCTGGTACTGAGGTACTTAGGAGACCCTCACACAGATTTTAGAAAGCGCTGCAAAATGCCACAAGATATTTATGCAAAACTCTGGTGCACGTTTGAGTATAAATGACAATTTTAAAAAATGTGCTTAGCGGGCCTTCAATATCAGATGTGCCAGCGATACCGTGCCAGGGCAGGCAGCAATACAAGGCTTGGTTAGGCTGCAGATCAATTACAAAACTGACATACGTTTTGACAACTGGAAACCCTGTTTTAAGGTGTCAGTTATACGAAGGGGTGGGGGGAGGTTAGCTAAATCATTGCAAAGGTGTGACAATGGTTTTGAAACAATGTCAGATTTCAGGGCCCGTTTTTAGCTACCCTGAACATGTCCAACCCCACAGGGCTGTTGTGCGAATAAAATGGAGACAGGGAAAGTCACAACTGTCCCTTGGAACTCCTTGGAGGAAAGGCATGGAAGGTTAAAAAAAACCCACAAAACCCTAATGTAACCATGTAACAAAGAAATAAACAAACAAACCCCCAATTAAAGTACAGTACTGTACTTAGACCCTGACGCAAATGCTTCTCATCTTAGACAAGCTTTTAGGCGGATAAATGGAGCTGGCCCTGGCTGGGTGCAGAAATCACTCCCGAGGCAATATTTATGTGCCCAATTTGTTTCTAGCCGAAGGCGTGTCCCTGTTTCTCCGAAAACCTGCAATTATCATGCCTGGCTAAGCGCTGGAGCGGATTTAGGGACACCACATTTCACTACGAGTCAAATTCACACGCTTTTCTGAAGCGGGTGCGCCCTGAGGACTAGCGCCTTAACAGATGGCAAGCCCATTCGGAGGAGAATTTTAAAAAGCAAAACCCGCAGGCGCAAGGACGTCACTTTTATACATACTGTACTGTACAGTATTTCCAAAAGGTGTCAGATGGTACTTTAAATAATATTCTTTTATCTACATTCGCACCCACCCTACATGGTGGGCACTGTGCAGCCTCCCTCGCCCCCATTATTATTATTAATAATAAT
Organism: Furcifer pardalis; assembly: GCA_030440675.1. Classification (NCBI taxonomy): domain Eukaryota; kingdom Metazoa; phylum Chordata; class Lepidosauria; order Squamata; family Chamaeleonidae; genus Furcifer; species Furcifer pardalis. Next base: position 157,692,187 of record CP126893.1, read on the forward strand.
AATATTTAATAATAATAATAATAATATTTGTTTATACCACTCACCCCCACCACGGCTAAGCGAAGCAGCTGGATTTCCCTCCCCAACCGAGTCCGCTTGTTTCTTCCGGCTTTCGAAAGGCACACCCTTCCTGGCTCGGTCACCACCGCTTTCCCATCAGCCCTCATCGGGTTGCTTTCCTTTCCCGCTTCTGCCATTGTACTAAATGGGAAGTGGCTCGCGTGATCTTCTGCCATCTGCTGGCTGTTTGGGCCCGAATGCATCCGTTTCGGACGTGACCCAAAAGCAAAGGGTTTCCTTCCATTGGAACAGAGGGAGGGAGGGCTCAGCTGTGCCTTTTCTTGTGTGTGTGTGAAGACGGGGAGTCAGCGCACAGGAGCAACATTGATGTGTGGCTTCAGCCCTCTGAACTGATATACGTCTCCAATGGTGGGCTTAAAAAATTACTACCACACTGTGGGCATGGTATCAGTGGGCAGCAACAGGATCGCACACACACACAGGAGGAGGGGCTAGCAAAATTGGGTGGCCTCTGGCCAAGGGGGTGGCGAAACTGGGTGGCCTTTGGGCAGGGGGAGTAGCGAAATTGGGTGGCCACAGCCACCTCCCTGCCCTTTGTCCCCGCAAGTGGTTCAAGGTCTCCATTGCTCAAAAGCCAGTCATATCTGACTCTAGGCTGCAGTGCTCATCTCTGTTTCCAGCCAAAGAGCCAGTGCTGCCTGTGTTTGCAGATGTATACATGGCCATATGGCAGGCATGACTAGATCGCCCATGGCATATGCTCCACCCACAGTGTGGTAGTGAAATTTTTTGCTGCCCACCACTGCATGGTATGGTGGACATGACCAGGGGGAAAGCCCTGCGTTGCAGCCAAATTAGGACTACTTTATTTCAAAACTTGGATGGGTGGGGCCAGCCAGAATATCTGCTATCGGTTCTGGTGAACCGATCCTGCTGATGCCCACCATTGCAATGTCTCAAGTCCGCTGGCTCGGATCCAGGCAGATCTTTATGGCTAAGACAAACATCCTTGTGTCTATGCAAGAGCAAAATCAAATTAAAAGATGGAGGAAGGAGCTCACTAGGCAAGGAACATCATTAAGGGAGGATATAACCCAGGAACTCAACCTCCCCTACATCTCTTGAATAGACTGAGGGTTGGAGTTCCTAAATGTGGGTGGGAGGTAATTTTTTCAATGTTTTTAGGACTTTTAAGAGTCTCTATAGTTTTAAATGTTGGAGATTTTTATGTACGCCACTCAGAGTCGCATGTCGATTGGGGTGGCTATACAAACGTAATAAATGATGATGATGATGATGATGATGTATCAATGAGGTCTTAAGTTTGGCCACTGACAAAGCCAAGAAAGTGGCTTCATTTTGCCAGTCCAGGGTTTGGTCAGGACACAGAAGCAGCAGCAGCAGCAGCAGCAGCAGCAGCAGCTGCCGCCCTTTCAAAGAGAAATAGGCTTTGGGGCAGAAAAGAGGACAGAACTAGTTTCCCTCTAACCTAGCTGGAGATATTGGGGGACCATATGGCTCCTCTTTTCACCTCTAGATAACAAAATTAGGCTGAGAAAAGTCAACAAAGCAGAGCAGGTAAAGGGGAGATTAGTAAACCCAAGGAAATCTACAGTTTCTCAGGCAAAGACATGTAAAGACAGGCTTCAAGCCACTAGGATATTTTTGTTGTTCAGTCGCACAGTCGATTCCGACCCTTTGCGACCCCATGGACCACCGCCCGCCAGGTACTCCTGTCCTCCACCATCCTCCTCAACTTGCTCAGCTCCGTGCCCATTGTGTCCACAATACCATCTAGCCATCTCATTCTAGGGTGCCCCCTTTCTCTTTTGCCCTCGACCTTTCCAAACATCAAGGCTTTCTCAAGTGAATCCTCTCTTCTCATTTGATGTCCAAAGTACCTTAGCTTCATCTTCACCATTTGCCCTTCCAAGGAGCAGTCAGGGTTGATTTCTTCTAAGATTGACCAATTTGTTCTCCTTGCTGTCCAGGGGACTCTCAAAACTCTCCTCCAGCACCACATCTCAAAGGCATCTATTCTTCTGCGTTCAGCTTTCCTAGTGGTCCAGCTCTCACAACCATACATTGCCACAGGGAATACCATTGCTTTGACTATACGAATTTTTGTTTGCAATATGATGTCTCTGCTTTTCACTATGCTCCCCAGGTTTCTCATTGCTTGCCTCCCAAGATTCAGTTGCCTTTTTATTTCATGGTTGCACTCACCATCTGCAGTGATCTTTGATCCCAAGAAAGTAAAGTCTGTCACTCCTTTACTTCTTCCCCATCTATTCTCCAGGGACTGATAGGACCTGTTGCCATGATCTTTGTTTTCTTTATATTGAGTCTCAAGCCAACTTTTTCACTTTCTTCTTTCAACCTAATCAGGAGCTTCTTTAGGTCCTCCTCACTTTCTGCCATTAGGTGGTATCATCTGCATATCTCAAATTATTGATGTTTCTCCCAGCAATTTTAATCCCAAATTGTGTTTCCTCCATTCCTGCATTGCACATTATGTGCTCTGTGTATAAATTGAATAAGCAGGGTGACAAAATGCAGCCTTGTCTTACTCCTTTTCCTATTCCAAATCACTCCGTCATTCCGTATTCTGTCCTAACTGTTGCTTCTTGATTCATGTACAGATTTCTCATGAGGCATATAAGGTGTTCTGGTATTCCCATCTCTTGAATTACTTGCCACATTTTGTTGTGGTCCACACAGTCAAAGGCCTTAGTGTAATCAATGAAACAGAAGTAGGCTTGTTTCTGATATTCCTTTGTCTTTTCCATGATCCAACGTATGTTGGCAATGTGGTCTCTAGTCCCCCTGCCTCTTCTGAACCCTGCCTGCTCTTCTGGTAATTCTCTCTCCACATGCTGTTGCAGTCTATCCTGTATTATCTTGAGCATCACCTTGCTAGCGTGTGGGATGAGCGCAATTGTTCGATAATTTGAACATTCTTTGGCATTACCCTTTTTTGGGATTGGAACGTATACTGATCTTTTCCAATCATGGGGCCATTGTTGTGTTTTCCAAATCTGCTGGCATATAGAATGTAATAATTTGATTCAATCATCTTTTAGGGCTTTGAAAGCTTCAACTTGGATACCATCATCTCCACTGGCTTTGTTGTTTGCTGTGCTTTTTAGGGCCTTTCTGACTTCACTCTCTAGGATTTCTGGCTCAAGTTCAATTTCCTCATCATTGCAATTATCGGGGTGTTGAGGATATAGAAGATTAAAACCCTAAATGTTGGCTCAGAAAGCAACCATTAATGTTCCTTCAGTATAGGAGAAATATGACGTTGAAGGGGTGTGTCAGATAGCAACAAAGCTATTAGATGACACTTTGGTATATCCTTACACTATAGCTTCCCATAAAGTGTATTACAGTAGTATAGACATCCTGTAAAGTCTGGCCTGGTTATCCTGCTATGATAATAGAGCAGATCGTATTGCCAGAAACTCAATGCCAAGTGTCAGGCGGCAGTTAACTAAACTTGGGTGGCATAGACCTCAGGGAAGGGTCATTGTCCCCCAATGGATTAAATTCCACTTGAATCCATCTTGATGGAAGGCAGCTGCTTCACCAATACTGGCCTGGGGCTGAGGAAGACTTTTGTGTGCCAAAACGGCTCAGGCCCAGAAAGTAACTCACATAACTGGATCAGTGGTGCAAGTGTCACACTGATGTGGAAGGCAAATGGAAGGCCATTCCATCATATTCCTAGGACAATCTTCATGGCCAATCGCTATGATGATAGCCAATTTTCATCAAGAGCACTTGATGAAGAAGAAGATGATGATGACATTCTGTAGGGTGAAGGCATTCAAGAAAAAGTTGGACAACCATCTGTCATATTTGCTTTAATTTGGGGATTGGACTCAATGGTTCTGGCTTTGGCACTTCTAGCAGCCCCCACCAGCGTTATTTGGTGCTCTTGTAATATTTCTTTGATGTTATCTCTCCACCTTCCTTTCGGTCTCCTTTGGTGGAAAGAGGTGGTGAAATGGTCCTCCCATTTCCCTTTCCAAGAATAAGGCCAAAAGGCCATTTGTGGGCACAAAGTAAATGGGGAAATGAGGCATTCTGGATGTCTCCAGATTTCATTTTTCATTAGCTCCAACCAGGATAGGTAATAGCTGGGGATGATGGGGGCTGTAGGCTGACAAACTCAGGCTCCTCATCCAACATTGTTGTACCCCACCAAAGAGTTCACACATTTTGTACATCAAGGTTTGCACCTCTAGAAAGTTAGGGTGTAGGAGAGGAAATTTGTGTCCTCATGGCTTATCATCATCATATATATAAATGTCTCAGGCACAGACTGTAAACATGTTTGTCTCTGCCTTTGTACAATGCTTGCTGGTTCAGGAACCTTGACAAGGCAGAATCTGATCCACTTCAGAATTGGTTGTACTTCATGTGACTGTCTCAGTGGCTTCTAAGTGGAAAGGGGATAGAGGATAAGGTTTTCATGCTCATATTTATGTCTACAGTACCTCTTTGGCTCACTTAATTCAGTACTGTACTGTATTCTGTTTTCCACTGCAATAAATCAGTTGTCCACGAGAGGCTCTTAAGCATGATAGTACCCAACAAAGTATTGGGAGGCATGTAGCTTCAGTCAGAGCAGTGGTTCCCAATGTGGGCCCACACCCCACAGGGGGGACTTAAATTCTCACAAGCCTAAGTCACTACATTGGTTGATCAGTGCTTTGGGAAATTGACTTAGGCTTCTGGGAATTGAAGCCCCAAAAACAGAGGTTGGAAAACACTGAGCTAGAAAAAGATGTTATCATCCTGATTAGTAGCTATTACTAGCGTAATATATTTTATATAAAGTGCTAAATATGTTATTGATAAAATGTGTGAAGGGCTGGCATTGACAGTTGTAGTATAGATGGTCACATACTCTAGTTGACCAATTGTATTCATTTTAGCTTTGTAGAAACACAAGGCATGACTGCTTCTTACTTATTGTTCCTTGAGCCAGCTGGCATCTCCTGCTGCAGTTTGTGAAACCTGTCAGAATTGGGTAAAGGTAAAGGTCACCCTTGCTCAAAAGCCAGTTGTATACGACTCTAGGGTTCAGTACTCATTTCTGTTTATAGCCAAAGAGCCAACACTGTCTGTGTCTGCAGATGTTTCCGTGGACATGTGACAGGCATGCTGAAACACCAGAGTGCACGGAATGCTGTTTACCTTCTCACTGAAGTGGTCCCTATTTATCTACTTGCAATTTCTTGCTTTCCAACTGCTAGGTTGGCAGGAGCTGGAACAGAGATGGGAGCTCATTCTGTCATGCAGTACTTGGGTATACTGTTAACCAAATCAGATTTGGAGAAGAAACAGATCACATTGAATCTCGGTCTTTGCTTCCTCACCAAAATAAAAACACCTGCTTTGCATACTTTCTTTTCAAGTATCCACCTGTGGCAGCCCAACACATTGGGAAGGCATCAAGGAAAGGTGAGGGCAGAACGAAGGTGCTTTCCATTTATAACTCAAGTACAAAGTATGAACTTGAGAAATATGTGCTGTAATGCACCTTCTGCGGTTAAAGTTGGGTGCGACTTCCTGCTGTTTGTACACAGGAAGGCAGCCCAGTCTTTCCATGGGGGAACACTTTGCTCGGACATGTCTGGAAAGTGTGCGCTGCCTCAAGCATGCTGAAGAAAAGCAAAGGTTGGGTGTTGTTTGTCCTGGATCAGGCACTGGTTGGGAATTGTACCCACTATGATGAATGTGAAAAAGTCACATTTTGGACTACAGCTCCAAGAATCCACAGCCAGTATTTATAAGTCGAAAATACAATACAATACAATACAATACAATTTAGCTGGGAAATGTGGGAGCTGTAGTCCTGAAGGTAACTTTTATAAACTTTGCTACTCTACTATCTTGGAAAATGGATATAAATGAAGCACTCAAACACATGGGGGAAAAGTTCTAATAAGTCACAAATTTCTGCACAGTTATAAGGCGCAGCCCTACCATTGGGTAGTTGAGGTGTATTTATCAGGGAGCTAATTTGAACAGTAAGGTAAAGGTCACCCTTGTTCGAAAGCCAGTTTGTATCTGACTCTAGGGTTCAGTGTTCATCTTTGTTTATAGCCAAAGAGCCAGCACTGTCTGCATTTGCAGACATTTCTGTGGACATGTGGCAGGCATGCCTCAACACTGGAATACACAGAACACTGTTTACCTTCCCACTGAAGTGGTACCTATTTATCTACAATACTGTACAGTACAGTACTTGCAATTTCTTGCTTTTGAACTGCTAAGTTGGCAGGAACTGGGTCAGACAGGAGCTCACTCCTTCATCCAGTAGTCAGGAATAGAACTCCAACCTTCAAGTTGTCAAGTTCAGCATCTTAACCACTTGAGCCACCCCAGTCACAAAATTTGGACAGTAGAGAGTCTTAAAAGGGCAGTCAGTTATCATTTGTTTATTTGTTTACTTCCTTATTACTGTATTTCACCATGGTACAAAGGGGAGAAGTAATTATGGCCTTTTCTGCCTTGGATACCAAAACCCTTAGCCCAGTGATGGGCAGCCAAAATTTTTACTACCACAATGTGAGCTGAGCCAAGTGTGGTGGCGCAGTGCAGCATGGCAGCCCAGGGCAGCCTGGTGGTGCGGCCCGACAGTGCGGCGCAGTGCAGCAGTGCGGTGCGGTGCGGCATGGCAGCACGGCACAGCAGCTGGGCGTGACCCAGCGGCATAGCGGCATGGCATGAGGGCCTCAGCTGCTGCCGCTGCATCTCCAAAGAGGCCGTTGAGGGCCTCAACAGCCACCCAACAGTGCAGCCCAAAATGGCTGCTTGGTCAGTGCACATGCATTTTAAGATGTCAATTGACGCATGCACGCATGCGTCAATTGGTATCTTAACATGCATGCGCACTGACCAAGCAGCCATTTTGGGCTTCATTGTTGGGGGTCGGAAAGGCGGGCGAATCGGCTGCCTCAAAAAAAAAGTAACAACCCCGGGTGGGCTCCCGGGAAAGTTACTATCCCCCTGGGAGACCACCCGAAATTGTTACTACAGGTTCTGCCGAGCCAGTGCAAAGCGGCCCATGCCCACCACTGCCTTAGCCACCTTTGGGTACTGCACCTTGATTTTGCAGATGGGAGAGTGTCATTTGCTGTTCTGCCCCAGGCAGCAAAATGTCTCCTACAGATCCTGGTTATAATATGGAAGTTTAATGATACCCTTCATTAGCTATTTTTAAAAAAACAACTAAAATGCTCTTCTTTAAGGAGACATTTCAGGGCATTTTCCCCTTATCAATATTAGCCAGTTAGGTTCCGTCATGATGACATCAGACACCAATTATTTTATTTTATTTCAGTTTAGTTTGTGAGGTATTTGTTGATGGTAGGTTTTATTTTTTTTGTGGATATTTCTGTTATTGGTTTCTCTGCTTGTTCACTGCCCAGAGTGGGTTAACACCCAGATGGGCGGCAGAGAAATCTAATAATTAATAAATAAAGGTATCCCTTGCTCGCAAGCCAGTCATGTCTGATTCTAGGAGACAATGCTCATCTCAATTTTTCAGCCAAAGAGCCAGCACTGTCTGTGTCAGTGTCTGCAGAGATTACTGTGGTCATGTGGAAGGCATGGCATAGAATGCTGTTACCTTTCCGGCTGAAGTGGTACCTATTTATCTACTTGCAATTTCTTGGTTTCGAACCGCTAGATTGGCAGGAGCTGGGACAGATGACAGGAGCTCACTCCATCACGCAGCACTTACAGTAGGTCTTGAACTGTCGACTTCCAGTCATCAAGCTCAGTGTCTTAACCACTAAACTACCACAACTCCAGTTATAATATGAAAGAGTAGTGGAACACACCTATCATTGCCTGGTCTGGGAATGTCTAGATTTTCTCAAGCCTTTTTAAAAATCTGCCTCAGAATAGAAGTGAGAGCTGCCTATTGAAACCGGTAAGCACTGGTTTTCAATAGAGCTAGGACATGGGCTCCAGTATGTTCCCATTCTTCTATTCTCAGCAAAAGGGATTTTTTTTTTTGGGGGGGGGGGGAGTTCCTTCACTTCATATCTCAGTACATCTTTTATGAGGTTGTTTTTCTTCTTTAAAAACAGTTCACCTTTTTAACATTCCCCTGCCAGAGTAAATTGAAATCCCAATACAGTAAAACCTCATATAACACTAAAACCTGGTTCCACAAGTCTTGGTGTTATATGATTTTTAGTGTTATCTGATGCATGTTAAAATCCTATGGGATCCATAGAGATACATTGTAACCACACAGGCTTTAGCGGTTGTTATCTGAAGCATCCCATAGGATCTTAATGTTATCTGATGCAATTCTTCCCCCCAGATTCCTTAATGTTATGCGATTTTAGTGTTACTCGATACTAATGTTATATGAGGTATTACTGTACTTTTATCCCCACAGTTGGTAGCACAAGTGCCTATTTAACAGTCAGTGAGCCTGTTTGTACATTTAGTTTTAGGACATTTGTATATTTAGTTTTCTTACCTGAGGAAGACTAGCCAATGGTTCTTCTCCTACCTTTCCTCTCCAAACCCAACTGCATATACCAGTGATGGTGAACCTTGGCACTCCAGGTGTTCTTGGATTTCAATTCCCAAAAGCCCAAGTCTCTGTGTATTCACAGTAAACCCCTTTGCTTAACTCTAAGGCCAACCAGGGATACAGCCCCACACACTTTGGTAATTGAGGCAAAAATGGCTTCCCTCTCCCAACTCCACCTATGAAAAATGAAAGTACTACAGTATTTTGTTTTTCCTGAAGAAGTTGAAGGTTTCAACCCTAAGTAGAATGCAGTTTTTAAAAATCATAATTTTATGGCATAATGAATACATTAACAATGATGTTGGTGATATGAAGCGGATGCAAAATGGTGACTAGCTTATTCTTTCCTGCTCACTTTTATTCCCCCCCCCCTTCTTCAGCCTTTATATGGTCATCTTCCTCTGAGCACATCCCGTCCTGTGGGCTCAAGACAAGAGGCGGATGTGGTTGCCTTTAACTTTCTTTTCATGGCAGCTGCTTCCCTCTCCTTTTTGGCTGGCTGTTTAGTAGTTCAATTGGTTTTCTACATCCAGGAAGTTAGCAGGTTGAGAAACAGCAAGTCTCTTCCTTCCTGCTTGATGGGGGGCGGGGGGGGGGGAAGCTCCCACTGTGGCTAATCTTTTGCTGTCATCATGTGACTGCTTTCTAAGTGTGACCCATTTCCTCACTCATCTTTTAAAGTTATGCCCTTCCCTTCCATCAGACTCTAATCTGTCATACTTGGGACATTCCCAGGCTGCTGTTTGTAATTGGGATAGGCCAATGGCAACCAGCAGCCACACATTTTATCTTGCCTTGTAATGTTTCAGCCAAGGTAATTTTCCATCTACACCTTCACTGTCAAAGTCCAAAATTGTTTTTGAAAGCTGTGAGAAGCCCAGAGGGAGGCATTTATGGTCTTCATGCTAGTGGATTTCTTTTTTGTTCCCTGGCCTATATTCTGCATGTCTTCAAAGCATGGGATTTTTCCAAGAGCCACATCTACCAAGATCCAAGGATGGAGATGAGGAGAGAATCACTGACTGACTGACTGACTGATTGATTGATTGATTGATTGATTGAAGCCTGGAAAATTTCCATAAGGTTGCTCCCCTCTCTTATGATGATAGTGGTAAAATCTTTCACACAGAGATATCCTCAGGCTTTACACAATGGAAACGGGAATGAGTGACTTTTGTGAACTCCAGTATTACTTAGCTCTTCTGCTTCATTTGAGTTCATCCTTGTTTAGCTTTAGGTAAAGGTCACACTTACTCAAAAGCAAGTCATATCTGACTCTAGGGTTCAGTGCTCATCTCTGTTTATAGCCAAAGAGCCAGCGCTGTCTGCATTTTTGCAGACATTTCCATGGACATGTGGCAGGCATGATTAAACACCAGAATGCATGGAACGCTGTTTACCTTTCCACCAAAATGGTACCTATTTATATACTGTACAGTACTTGCAATTTCTTGATTTCTAACTGCTAGATTTATTTATTTATTTAAATTTGTTTCTTGCCCTCCTCCCCGAAGGGACCCAGGGCGATTCACAACACATCAGCATATTGACAAAAAATTTAAACCAGTTCAAAAATTAAAAGTTTTAAAAGAAGCTTAAAAACTTAACATTAAAAACTAGGCATTGTAGCTAGGAGGCACTGCGGGTTGGCAGGAGCTGAGACAGAGACGGGAGCTCACTCAACCATGCAGCACTTGGGTCTCAAACTGCTGGCCTGCTGGCCTTCCAGTCATCAATTTCAGCATCTTAACCACTAAGCCAAACTGCTATTCCTCCATTATTTTTGAAAGGAAATGAAAATAATAGAAATGCTTCTGGCAGTTCTCCAAACTCAGGAATTATCTGATAAATACCATTGCAGTAAACTTGGCTCTCCTCTGGGACAATACAGGAAATGAAAGAAAGCTACCTTGCAAGACAACTATTTTGCTCTTCTTCCTGTCACTGTTTCTTTCTGATTATAGGGGGGGGGGGGAGCTTTACATCATCTAGATCAGGAGTTATCAACCTTTTCAAGCCAAGGACCAGGTCACGCTCCCTCAGACAGCTTTGGGGCCGGATGGCCATTTTGCCCTGCCTGCCACACATGGCACTTCCTGGTGTGGCGGAGGCAGTGGGGGCCGACATGAAATGGTGTCATGGGCCACATCTGGCCCCTGGACAGTAGGTTGAGAACCCCTGATCTAGATAGTAGGGGGGAAATGAACATATTTTTGTATAATAAATACTGTATCTGGAGCAACCTAATGTTATATATCCCACAGAACTTAAAAACATGACTTTTTGTTTGGTACAAGCTATCTTGAGAATCTTTAGAATTTTCATCCAAAAATCTGATTTTCCAAATTCTGATCTCTGCTTGGCTGATTGTTACCCCTGCTGGCCTCACTTAGCAGGTCATTGGGCAAGGTAACCAGGGTTGACTCCATAACATGGTGCATGCCATATCCACTGTTCTCAGTGTCCACAGGCACTGAAACAGTATATAGTGAATTGCCACAATAAAGTTGAATCCCCTTCAAAAAGGAACTGCTTTGTATAAACTGCCCAGAGTGGTGGTTGTTAACTAGAAGGGTGGCACATACATACAGTACATACAGCACGTAAGAGACCGCCTCACCCCAAGAACATCTGTCCGTCACACCAGAGCAGACCGGAGAGGCTCCCTAGTTGTTCCATCCACCAGAGAGGCGCATCTCTCTGGCACTAGAAGGAGAGCCTTCTCTGTGCCCTATGGAACCTCCTGCCAACTGAGCTACGTCTCCAGATGGAGTTGCTGTCCTTTAGGGAGATCTTAAAAACATGGCTGGTGGGGCAGGTGTGGGGTCTTGACGGTACAATGACCCCAGCTCACTGGTTAGTTTGAGCTCTATCTTTCCCTTACTCTTTTAGTCTTTTTATCTTTCTATTTTAAAGAGTTAGCTTTTAATTTTTAATTGATTATTGTCTATTTAAAAAAAATTAATTTTAATTTTTTTATAACTATAAATTCGAAGTTTTGGGTCATGGCTTTGGTTTTTATGATGTTGTAAACCACCCTGGGTTGCCCCAGCGAGGAGGGCGGTATATAAAGTCGAATAAATAAATAAATAAATAAATACATACATACATACATACATACTGTACATACATACTGTACATACTGTACATACATATATACATACATACAGCACTTACTTACTTACTTACTTACTTACTTACTTACTTACTTACTTACTTACTTACTTACTTACTTACTTACTTACTTACTTACTTGGTGGCTTGAGAAGAGATAATAACCTGGCATTTGAGGGTCTAGGGAGGTAAATGGCATTTTCAGGAACATGGAGTTCTTCCGTGGTTGGGATGAGGCATAATAATAATAACAACAATAACAATTTAATCAAATCTTTGTTGGGGAGAGGCTTTATCTATATGCCTACAAGGACACTGGATGCAGCTTCCACTAGCACTTTTGTCAGGGTTACTTAGCACACGGAAAGAGATGGCAAGGTGGTAAAGGTAAAGTTGCCCTTGTTCAAAAACCAGTTGTATTCGGCTCTACGGTTCAGTGCTCATCTCCATTTATTTTATTTATTTATTCATATTTCTATACCGCCCTCCTCGCCAGGGCAACCCAGGACAGTTTACAAATCACCAAAAAGCAAACATAATACAACCCAAACCCATTATCTAAGAATTTGAAAGTCCCAATAACAAAAATTTAATTTTTTTCTTCAAAATTTTAAAATTTTTAAAATTAGCCGATTCCAATGATGGGCAGGAACAGGTTCGCACCAGTTCACCAGAACTGGTAGTAAGTTTTCCTGGTGTCCCAGAGAACCGGTAGTGCCTTTTGGGGGGAACCACCTTGGGGCTTACCTTTTCACCAGTTTCCCCACTGTGTATGCATGCCAAGTGTTTGGTGTGCATGCGTACTTACAGCACTTGGCGCACATGCGCGGCCTCCTTGCTGTCCTCCCAAGCAGGGAGGAGGAAGAGATGCTGCTAGCCTGAAGCTCCCTATAGCCTGCTCCCCAGGGTAAGTACTCACCTTTGGGTGTGGGGTGAGGGGGTGTATTTTATTGTGTATTTAATGTGTATTTATTTTTAATGTGTATTTTTATGTGTTTTATGTGTATTTAATTTGTATTTTATGTGTTTTTATGTCTATCTAATGTGTATTTATTTTAATGTGTATTTTATGTGTTTTATGTGTATTTTATGTCTATTTAATTTGTAATTTTATGTGTACTTATTTGTATGGGGTTTTTTTACATTAGGTCCGCCCATGACATCATGATGTTGGCTCCGCCCGCAGTGTTGGCTCCGCCCACAGTGTTGGCTCCGCCCGCAGTGTTAGCTCCGCCCACAGTGTGGCAGTAAAAATTTTTGCTGCCCACCACTGTCCGATTCCTATCATAATTAAAAAATTAAAACTAAATGCCAGAGATAAAAGATTAAAAGACCAGGGGAGAGAGGGAGCTCAAACTAACCAGCAAGCTGGGGTCATGGTACCACCAAGACCCCATACCTGCCCCGTCAGCCATGTTTTTAAGTTCTTCCTAAAAGACAGCAAGTTCATCTGTAGACATAGCTCTGTGGGCAGGAGGTTCCATAGGGCCAGAGTGGACACAGAGAAGGTCCTCCTTCTAGTGCCAGAGAGATGCATCTCTCTGGCCGATGGAACAACTAGAGAGCCTCTCCAGTCCACTCTGGTGGGACGGTCAGATGTTCTTGGGGTGAGGCAGTCTCTTAAGTATCCTGGCCCACTACCATATAGGGCTTTAAAGGTAATAACCAGCACCTTGAATTGCACCTGGAGGCAAACCAGCAGCCAGTGCAATTCCCAAAGCAGTGGCGAGGCGTGTGCATACCGCCCACACCCCATCACCACTCGGGCAGCTGCATTCTGGACCAGTTGAAGCCTCCAAATGGTCATCAAGGGCAGCCTCATGTAGAGCACATTACAATAATCAAGTCTGGAGGTGACCAGAGCAAGTGTGATCATGAGCAAGGAGTCCCGATCTAGGAGCACGCGTAACTGGCGAATAACACGAAGTTGTGCAAAAGCCCTTCTGGCCACTACTGCCACCTGCTCTTTGAGCAGTAGTCATGAGTCCAGGAGGACCCCCCGGTTATGCACTGGGTCTGTTTAGGGCAAAACCACCCCGTCCAGAACCAAAGATAGTAGCTCCCGAAATAGCACAGGACCCCTGACCCACAGCCACTCAGTCTTGCCAGGATTCAGCTGAAGCCTGTTGTCCACCATCGAGACCCTGACAGCCTCTAGGCACCTGGAAAGGACTTCCACTGCATCACTTGGATCACCACAGGCCAAGATATATAACTGGGTATCATCAGCATATTGATGATACCTCATCCCATGGGAACGAATGATCTCACCCAGTGGTTTCATGTAGATATTAAATAGGAGAGGCGAGAGTACCGAGCCCTGAGGCACCCCATACTGAAGGGGCCTTGAGCTGTACATCTTGTCCTCCAACCACACTGACTGGGTCTGGCCCTCAGAAATGAGGAAAACCAGGACCACACAGTGCCCTGGATCCCCAGTCCTCGGAGCCTTTCCAGAAGGATACCATGATCGACAGTATCGAAAGCCACTGAGAGGTCAAGAAGAGCCAGGACAGACGAATGACCTCCATCCGGCTCTTGCCAGAGATCATCCACCAGTGCGACTAATGCAGTTTCTGTACCTGAATCCTGACTGAAAAGGGTCCACATAATCCACTTCATCCAAGACTCCCTGTAGCTGTCGTGCCACTGCCTTCTCCATAACCTTGCCCAAAAAGGGCAAGTTGGACACCAGCCGATAGTTTGCAAGCACAGTGGGGTCGAGTGATGTGTTTTTCAGGAGGGGGTGCACCAAAGCATGTTTTAAGGTAGCAATTTATAATTGCTTCGACCCAGCCGCCTGTCACTACCTTCGATGTTTTGACTACCCAGGTGGGACATGGGTCCAGGGCACAAGCAGTAGCGCGAACAGATCCAAGGAGGATGTCCACTTCATCAGGGACAACTGGATCAAAGTGATCCCAGATAACATGGCTAGACTGCAATCCAGACAACCCCAGCTCTACATTCTCCACGCCAGGATTAAACTTTGACTCCATCTTCATCAATCCTGGCCTTGTGTGCCAAAAAGGCTCAAGACCAGAAAGTGTCTCAGGACTGGATCAGTGGTATGGGTGTCATGCTACAATGGGGGAGGCAAATGGAAGGCACAGGGGTGATATCTAATTTTTGTAAAATCAGATCACTCTGCCACAGCTCCAACAAAAAAATTAAATCCGGGGTGTGGCCACTGCTCCTGGTAGGACCCTGAATTACCTGAGTCAGGCCCACGGTTGCCATGGAAGCCATGAACTCCCGAGCCACCTCTGAGCCGATCCCCATTGACGGCAAGTTGAAGTCCCCCAGGACCATCAGCCTGGGGGTCTCCAACGCCAACATGGAGACCGCCTCGAGGAGCTCAGGCAGGGAATCTGCTACTCTGCAGGGAGGCAGGTACATGAGCAAGACTCCCAACTGACCCTTAGGGCCCATACGCAAGAACAAGGCCTCGCAACCCAGAATTTGTGGTGCCGTGGCCCTGGCGACTCCCAGTGACTCCCTAGCTATCACGGTGACTCCACCGCCCCTTCCCCTGGACAGCTGGTCACCCTGATGATAGCCAATATTCAGAATCGGATGCAGCACTTGAAGAAGAAAAAGAAGAACTTATTAATTTCTGAAGATGCGGTGGACAGGACCATAGCCAGGATTCTAGCCTCTGTGTGTGTGTGTGTGTGTGTGTGTGTGTGTGTGTGTGTGTGTGTGTGTGTGTGTGTGTGTGTGTGTGTGTGTGTGTGTGTGTGTGTGTGTGTGTGTGGGATTCTAGCCTCTGTGTGTGTGTGTGTGTGTGTGTGTGTGTGTGTGTGTGTGTGTGTGTGTGTGTGTGTGTGTGTGTGTGTGTGTGTGTGTGTGTGTGTGTGTGTGTTAGGAGGGGCAACAATGTGTCACATACATGCATCCCAGGGTGGGGAAGGGGGCTGTTAGTTTGGGTGTGTGTGATTCCCACCCTCAGCCACCTCCTGACTACAGCCCTGGAGGTGAATAGAGTTATACCTTCTTCTTCAGTCATATCCAAATCCGACTATAGGCAATCATCATGGCAATCATACATGAAGACTGTCCTGAGAATATAATGCAGTGGCCTCCCATGTGCCTTCCACATCATAGCATGACAGCACCTTCTAGAAACTCTAAAATGAATATTTCGAAATGCTAGCCATGTTAGTCTGTGTTTAAAGCATATCAGACAGTAAAGAAAAGACAACAAATGTGGCACCTTAAAGGGTTAGTTTTTAAGGTGCCACAATGGTTTTTGTTTTTTTGTTTTGTTTTGTTTATTCTCTGATATGTTCTAAAATGAAAGGCCTCCTGCTGATAAGTATAAACCCCCTCCTTCCAAGTTTTATGGTTGAGAATTTGTTTAAATGCAGTCTCTTGTGACTGAATGTAACCTAATTAGTGCTGCAATAGGGGCTCCAGTGGCTCAGCGGTTAAGAAGCTCACCTTGTTAACTGGAAGGCCAGCAAGTGGGCAGTTTAAAACCTGGGTACTGCATGAAGGTTTGAGCAACTGTCTCTGTTGCAGCTCCTACCAACCTAGCAGTTTGAAAGCAAAAAACTGCAAGAAGATAAACAGGGGTCACTTCAGTGGGAAAAGATCTTGGGGACATGAAAGGAGCCTCATTCGGGCATCCCCTAAGCAGAGTTTCTCTAGCAAAATCCTTCCAACCCAGAATAATTTCTGACACAAAATTATTATTAGTGCTGCAATAGCATTCTAAATGGATTTATTCTCAGGTCCAAACTTGGGGAAATGAAGTTATTCACCACATCTTTATAGTCCCTTATGCTTTTCCTTTTCTATATAAGAAAGCACAACCAAAATGAAAGATAAAATATCGTGTGGCCCTTTAAAAGTTAACAGTTTATTTCAGTGTGAGCTTCCTCCGATTACAATCCACTTCCTCTGACAAATTCCTCAGTGTAACACAGTTATTGCTGAGAGAAAGATGCACCATCATGCAGGAAAAAGAATCTTAAAGAAAAACAACAACAAGGAATTTGGAAATCTTCTGTTCAAGGAGAGGAAAGGCTCTTTGTGTCACCAAAGATCAAGCAGTATAAACATTAAGAAAGCTGTCCTTTGTTTTGTGTCAAGATGCAGTTGGAACAAGATGCTGTTAATTACTGTGGATTTGAAATAAATAGAAGGAAGCAATTTCCCTCCTCCTCCTCCTCCTCCTCCGCATAGCTTATTTACTAGTGGTATTTCTTACAACACTATGTGTATCCAAGAGATGCACTCTCTGACCCTTACATATTACTATTTCTACCATTAAGCAGAGTTAAGCAACTGCTTCAGTGTCATAAAAGGTCAGCACTTATACTAATACTCTTTGGGGATATACAGTATACTGAAGTATTGTCTTGGGTATAACAACAACAACAACAACAACAACAACAACAACAACAACAACAACAACAACAATAATAATAATAATAATAATAATAATAATAATAATAATAATAATAATAATAATAATAATAATAATAATAATAATAATAATAATAATATACTTTCATGTCTCCAAGAGCTGGGACAGAGACGGGCGCTCAATCCATCATGCAGTACCCGAGTCTCAAACTGCCGGCATGCCAGCCTTCCAGCTAACAAGGCGAGCTTCTTAACTAGTGAGCCACTACAGAAGAACTGTTGGGAAAATAGCCACCTTGTATGCACTAACACAGAGTATGCTTCCTGTTACCCTAAATCTGAAATTACCTTTTTAATTATTTTTTATACTTTTATTTTCAATACAAATCCTTCTCTCGTTATTTAAATCTGCTCTCCACACAGAGCCGGATTTTTCTATAGGCTAACTAGGCTTCAGCCTAGGGCCTCAAGATCAAGAGGGCCCTATATATTGATATACAGTCATACCTCGCATAAAGAGTGCATCGCTTAAAGAATAACTTGCTTAAAGAGCAGAATTTTCTCTGAATGTCCGCTTTGCTTAACAAATAAAAACAACCAAAACTCACTTAACAAATAAACCAGGGTTCAGAATCCTCACCCCCCAAATTGGTCACTTACAATGGTGTTTCGCTTAAAGAGCAAACTCGCTTAAAGAGCAATCGTGTGGAACGCCTTATGCTCTTTTTTTTAATTTAATTTTTATTAGGCATATATAAAAAAGGAAAACAATACAAATACTAACATACATAAAATCGCATGAATCATATAATAGAATTTCGAAAGTAACAATACAACATAGCAAAAAAGGAGAGAAAAAACCATTACACATACAACAGTATAAAGAAACTATTTTCTTTCTCCTTTTCCAGTACATAATCTCTTCTACACTGTTACGTTTTACATCTTTATTATCACCCTAGTGCTATTTACATTGTCCAGGAAGTTATGCGTCTCATGTATTCCAAAAATCGTTCTGCTCTTGTACAGGGAATATCCCTTTCTTCTTAACCCATGTATAATCTACGAATGGTTTCCAGATACGCCTTATGCTCTTTAAGTGAGGTACCACTGTATATCACAGTAATGATGTATTTTATTATCTCTCATGTAATTTACAAACTTAAAAATGGGAGGTGAAAGGGCCACATAAGTGGAATAGCCTAGGCCAGGGCCTCTTTTCATGTAAATCCGACCCTGCCTCCACTTCAAGGTCAGACTTCTGTACACACCAAACACTACACTGACACACACTCATTCACAACACTTTGCAGGTAAATAACTGCAAATATCTATTTTAAATAATTTTTCAAAAGATCGCAATTGAGCTCTGAAACTCCCATTCATTTGCTATAATGATTCTCTATGAGAGTAGACTGCTACAGTACCCTCAATTTTATGAATGGGAGTCCAAATATGGTGCTTCAAAAGACATCAAAGATTGGATTCTTGTTACAATGTATCCAGTTGAATGATTTGATCAGGATCAAAGGAATAGATGTTTTTCAATGATTCCTTGCTAGCACTGCAAACGAAAAATATTAGAAAAAATTCAGAGCGAAGGGGGAAGATAGTGGAGGGACCCAGGCATGGAAGGTTAACATGTTATATGCTGTAATAAAGTTTAAAATAATTGTTAAAAATCATGTATTCACTCCTGAAGTTTGGCTGGCCAAAGACTGGGGATGGAACAGATCAGGAAAGGTCTCCTCAAGAGTAAGGCAGTAAAAGTTCATTTACTCTCAATTGGCTTCAACTTTTAAAGTGCGAGCTTTTTGAAAACGAGTTTCTCCTTGTTTCTTCTCCTGTCTAAAAAGTCAAGTGTGGCTGCAGAGGCAAAGCAAAATTAGGCTTTAAAATTACTTTAAAGTATTTGCGGTTTGAGTTAAAATGCAGTTTTCCCGTCTTTTGAGCCATGCTTGGCCACAGGCATGCAGAACTTAACCCTTTGATACCTGATTTATCCTCAATTAGTGGTTGCAATTAAATGTTCCATAAATCACTAAAAATATTGTAAAATGACTCTAACATGTTCTATTTTGTATTTCCAAAGCAGGAAACTTCTAAAACATTTTTCTTTAAACTTGAGCCTGCCAGTAGAATTACTTTCTAATTTCAAAACACATCTCTGCTGCTAACAGGTCTTCCTGTGTCAGAGAACGGGGGTTAGTGATTTTTAGGTAACATTCCTGTGGTTGATATTTGTGGCAAAACCTCTCCCCACTATTTGTTATGCTTCCATTGTTTGTTGACAGTTTTTTCTTCTTCCCTTGGCCATGTTCCAGTCTGAAAGCATAGTCTCTCCATGTGTTGGAGACTCCAATTTTCCCTATTTTTCTTCTGACTGTAGCTAGAGATGGCAGCTGTAAGACTTTCTAGATAAGCAATATACACTAGTGGTACTATGTCCACTATGCTAGGTAGATGTATTGCTGTTATACTATATCATTTATTATTTAACCCCACACACTCCAAAAGGAAATAACTATAGTCTACAGAATGACAGCTGTGAGAAAGGTGAGGGGAAGAAGTCAGGAAGAGAAGTATCCTTAATTTGAAAGGGAGACAAACTGGGACAATCCAAACTGGACTCCACTCACAGGAGGAAAAATATAAATCAGTGGGAACAAGAGGATTGTGCAAGAGATAAAATGGATTGCACTAAGCATATTTTAAGTGCAAACCATTCTACTCCAAATTCACCCATTCTGGCCAGACCCTGAATTACCTTCTCTCAACCTCAATGACTTATTATTTTATTATTTATTACATTTTACATTTGCTACCCCGCCCCAATCGGGTAAACCCAACTCTGAGCGGCTTACATCAAGGTTAAAACATAGAACAATCTACATCAATGCTATTTAAAATTAAAACTTAATATTAACTCTTAAAAATCATATAAAAGTTAAAACAGTGTACAAGCTGCACAAAGAATTATATAAAAATTCACCCAAAAGGGTGGCAGTCCATTAAATGAGCCACCTAGCATGAGAGCCCACATTCCTGGGTCCCCATACTTGTCCTGCCAGCCAGGTTTTTAAACCCTTCTGGAAGGGCAGGAGCTCTGTCTGAAGGCGTAGCTCTTTGGACAGGGAAATTCTTGTGAAGGCAAAAATGAGGGTTAAAATTGTGCACCATTTCACTGGAGAGAGGGTGAAATATAAAAGGAAGAAAAGGGACCCCCACAGACTCAAGTTAAAAAAAATTCAACATGCCACTTAAGTTTGAATGCTTTAGTAGATTTGATGGCACAGGAGGTATAATTTTCACTACATTTGTGAAAATAGCGTGAAATTATGTCCATGGGAAGGTATGTTTCCTTGAGATAATTTCATTTATTAAATCCAATGGTGTGAGTAAAAACATAAGCATAACATGGTGTCACAAGCTTTGACAGGAGAATTGCCTCTAATCATCACCACAGCGTCATCCAGGGTTATTTTATCAGATCTTGAAAACAAGGGAGATGGTAAAGTGTTGTATTTACATCAGAGTTTAAGAAGGGAAGTAATATTATTTATCTGATGGTTCAAGAAGGAGTGAAAGGTAATTTTGAGAAAAAGATAATGAAAGAGGTTCTGTCCAGATTAGAGCTAGACTCTGGGAAATTGTTTGCTTGCTTGCTTGTAATTGACATTGTTATCCCACCCAACTTAGTGCAAGCACTACTCTGGGTACTTGACCACATATAAACATTAAATACAAACCACAAATAAAATGTCATGATCAAAATACCCCAAGAACCAGCTGGTGGCAAACAATAACAAACCCAAATAAACAGATGATAATAATGTTATTCAAATAATGTTGTAAGCTGCCCAGAGTGGTGCAGGCCACCCAAGGCCAGCCACAGATCTACCAAGCATATCTTTGAAATCCGAACAAACATTGGTAGGACTTCACTACAGACAACTAATTTGGCAAGAAATTCTCATCGAGTTTGGCCCATGAGTTCACTGGAAACTTCATGGCAAACTAGAACTAAACAATGAGAATTTGATCAGACAGTGGCTCCTTTTTACCCCCATCACATCCAAAAGAAATGGATTTCTTCTCTTCTCCCTGCATTGCTTCTCCTTAGGTTTTCAAAGATGAATACTCATTCTCCAAGGGCAAGGTAGAGGGCTAGGGAGGAAGAGAATGCTTTGTAAACCTCTTTTCTCCCTCATTCTTCCTTCCTTCTTCTCTCTCTCTCTCTCTTTCCTGCAGTTTAATGTTAGCTTTCGTGGATCAAATCCACTTGGTCAGACATAAGAACGAGACTTCCTGGAGTGAAGTGGATAAGTCTGAGTTTTTGCAATGTATTATTTCTTTTTCCCCTGTGTATTGCTTTGAAATGTGTATTGCTCCTGAAATGTTTTTATTGTGTTAATGTGATACTTTGTAACTGTACTTTGTAATATTCTTTCTCTTTGTTAGCCGCCCAAAGTCGCATTGCGAGTGGGGCAGCATATAAATTGTAGTAGTAGTAGTAGTAGTAGTAGTAGTAGTAGTAGTAGTAGTAACAACAACAGCAACAACAACAACAACAACAACAATCAACTATAACTATAACTATAACTATAACTATAACTATAACTATAACTATAACTATAACTATAACTATAACTATAACTATAACTATAAATAATTATAATTTGCATGGGCCTTGAACCACCAACCTTCAAACATCGCCAAGATCAGCATCTTAGCCTCTAAGCCACCGCAGCCCTCTCTACTGAATACTAATCAACCATTGTGTACCTCTGTACCCAATGTAGTTTAACATCATAATTATAATTCTCATCGAGTTTGGCCCATGCACTGTGTGATGGAGTCTGTCCCAGCTCCTGCCAACCTAAGCAGTATTCAATAGTTAATATTTAAGATCCCACAATGCTGTATTACTTTTTTTGGTCTTGTTTTATTTATTATCTGATATAATTGAACAGACTAACCAGGCTACCACTTTAAAAGATTGAATTATATTGTTGCTATGTTTACCCACCAGACTGTTGAAAGAGTTTTCCTGGGCTAAATGTTTCCCCATCTTATTGATGTTTTAAATCAGTTCTAAAAATGCCCCTTTCCTTTAGCTGCCCATTCCGTAGTTTAACCAGAAAAGGCAATGCCCACAGAATTGATGAAAAAGAGGTGACTATTCCTATTTAGTCTTTCCTTTCAGATACTGGTGGCATACTTTTTATAAGGCTGGCTTTTCATAGGATTGACCACCATGGGGCATTTCCTCTCCCCAGTTGATATATTTTTGTTTTTCATTCCCTATGACATATTGAATAAAGCTGACATTTTGTTCCCTGGGGTGAGCCAGTGCTGTCTGCATCTGCAGATGTTTCCATGGTCATGTGGCAGGCATGACTTGACACTGGAGTACACAGAACACTGTTACCTTTCTCACCAAAGTGGTCCCTATTTATCTAATGGCGATTTCTTGCTTTTGAACTTCTAGGTTGGTGTCATAAGTATGGGTCACAAGTTATTCAACATGGAGTCTCTTTGGTTTTTAAATTGCCTTAGAATGTAGCTTTGCTTCTTTGCAAACACCTCATATTTTCTCTGCTCACTTATCAAGCAGATATGCTTAAAAGAAGCTTCTCCAAGCTTCAGGCCTACATGTTTTGTCTTTGCCTCCAGGTCTGGAATGTAAACACCCAGAGCCTGAGAACACCATACATTTGTTATGGGAACCAGTGGTTGCTTACACCAACCCTGGGCTCTAACTGGTTGTATGCTAATTAGGAGGGCCAAGCTCATGTTCCTTCAGTTAGGCACATGGGTTTGGGAGTTCGTTCGAGTTTGGGGTTTCTGAGACCAACACCTCAGAAGGGAGGCGGGGCTTTACCATTGAGCTCTTACTCTAACCCTGTCTTAGTCATGATTACCTAGGTTAGTCAGATTTTTCCTTTTGTTTCTGGGGGAAAGGCCTGAGTGTGAATTTCCCTGACTGCTATTTTTGATTAGTGTTTTTGTATGCTGAACTTCTGTATCCTGAACCAACGAGAGAACTGTTATTTCTTCAATATGCTTTGAAAACAATAAAACATATTTAATTCATCAAAAAGTCTGTTCATTTGGGAGAGGCGGTAAATCAAGAGTGAAGTCATAAGCCATATGCTACCACATTTAATACAATACTCTCCATAAATCTTGCTGGGTGCTGTTAAATACAGATAAGCCCCAGGTTGCTGCAGCTTCAGCTGGATGGCAGTAGGCCTCCTGGACCCAGGAGTCTTGGGGAAGTTCCATAGAGCAGGCTGGCAAAGGTTGCTCGGAAGGAACAGGTCAAAGCCTAACTGTCATTGTTGGCAAGAGATGTGACAGGCAATGGGAGCTCATTTCATCGTTCAGCACTCAGGTCTTGAACTGATGACCTGCCAACCTTCTGGTTGTCAAGCTCAGCACCTTAATCACTAAGACACTGCAGCTCTTAATCTACCTATAGAAATTATAACTATTGGTTGAAGGTTTTATCCAGGGCTTCTCTCCCTCATGTTTGGGAGAGAGAAGTTCCAACTGCTTTTCTTGAATTCAATAAATGTTGCTGAAAGAATCCTGCTGGCCTGATTACTTCATTGAGATCTAGGTATTCAGGTACAGTAGTTGCAACACCTCCCAAAAAGACAGGGAGGAGAAATGGAGGTTTGTTTACACCAGTTGAAGAAGAGGAAAAACTGTGGCCAGATGTTTTGCTGATTGGGAAGCCTTCAACCCCTACTCGCTTATAGACAACCCTCCAATCTCAAACAACTATTGACACATAACAGACTACACAGAAGTGGAGCAGATATGGGAACTAGACCCTGCTGCAAATCCAGATGTCAACTATGCCCCCACATTCACTCTGGAAACATCATTCCTGGACCCAACGGCACCACACACAACATTAAAGGCAGTTTTACTTGTGCTTCTGCCAATGTGATTTATGCCATCTCTTGCCAAAAATGTCCATCTGTGCTTTATATAGGACAAACAGGACAATCTTTATGCAAAAGAATTAATGGACACAAATCTGACATCTGGATTGGCAACACAGAGAAACCTGTCTGAAACCACTTCAATCTAACTGGACACTCTATCCAAGACCTGAAAGTTACAATTCTGGAACAGAGAAATTACAAAATTAGGATTGAAAGGGAGACAGCAGAAGTCAAATACAGTACATCCATCTGTTAGACACCCATCACAGGGGACTAAATATTAGCGGAGGGTTTCTGGGATATTATCAAATTTGATACACAGATTGCTATATGATTTTATATATTATATTACAACTTTCCTGCCAATTCTCTTTAGCAAAACAGAAAGTAACCAGGTACAGTGTTTTTGTTTGTTTTCTGACATGCAGGTCAAAAGTTGATCAGAAACCAGAATAGGCTTTCTCAGCAACCTTGAGACTGAAAGGGAGTCATTTAGAGCTAATCTGAATAATCGATTGTTGCTAATGGCTGTGTGAAACTGTATTGTTGTGCTTGCTTGTCTGTCATCTTGCTTGACCACACCCATCTCCCTTTGACCCCCTGAATTTGGTGTATAAAAACTATGCCTGTAAGTTTCACTCTTTGTCCGAAGAAGTGGACTTGATCCACAAAAGCTAACGATAAAAATAAAGCAATTAGTCTTTAAAGTGCTACAGTGTTTTTTATTTTATTTTTATTTTGTATTTGTTTATTTTGTTTTGTTTTCTGATATGCCTGAACCACAGACTAACACGGCTACTATTCCAAAAAATTCAAGGCTGAACTGTCTCTGAAGGCAAATAATGACATTGTGGTTGTCCTAGTTTGAGCACCTCATGAGAAGGGAATGCTGAGAAACGTTGAAGGCAACAGGAACTGAAAATGGGGAAAGATTTTGGTCCCGAAGACATTGTGAGTGTTTATAGATTGGGCCCAAAGAAAAATAGAATGGGTTCAAGAAATGTACTGCTAAAATTTGCAGATCTGAGTGTAAAATTGAGATTGATGTCCCATATTAAAAATGCAGGCTCTAATGCTCTTAAAATGGAAGGAGTGGATATCGAAATCTACAATGACATAGCAATCGAAGAACGTAGTTGGAGAGCTCAAATTAAGCCTGTCACAAAAAAATTAAGAGATATAGGAATTTTATATAATTGGAAATTTGCAAAGCAACTGAGGTTCGAGCATTTGGGTAGAACCTTTCTTACTAAGGAAGATTCATATGTGTTGGATATATTGACACATATATCCTTGTTTTTGGTGGGAGTCAACGGAGCAAAAAACAAAACAAAAAACAAGCCACAACTGAAGAAGCTCAAGATGTGTTTGTAATGTAATATTTGGAAATATTGCAGCTAAAGTATTATTTGAAGAAAGATCAGGTTCAGTTTCCACATGACTCATCTCCCCCCTTCTCTTATAAGTAGAGGTGCTTTTTTTTTAAAAAAAAGGAAGGGGGTTATTATTTTTTGTATGTATGTATGTGGGTTAGGGTAGGGGTAGTGGGCAGCACGTCCTTTGAAGTCTGCCAGTTACTCTTTAAGAATTTAAATAATGATAAATTATGAAACATACTGGTATTAAGATTTTGACATGGAATGTGAAAGGTACAAGTTGTCCTACCAAGCGCAAATGGTTGGAAATAGCCCTAAGAAAGGATAGACCAGATACTAATTTTTTTTACAGGAAACTCACCAAAAAGCGGCAGATAAAAATAATTTATATTTGGTTTTGACCCAGTATTATGAAAAGGCTTTTGGTTCCTCCAAGGCAAGAGGGGTAGCAACTCTGATATTGAAAAGACTAGGATTTACGAAAACAAAAACTATAGAGGACTCGGAAGGCAGATATTTGATTATAGTTGGAAAAATAGAAGAAGAAGATATGTTGCTGGTAAATATCTATGCACCAAATGAGAATCAGGATCAATTCCTAAATAAAATGAATCAAGTTTTGATGAAGGAAAATAATGACAGAATGATTGTTGCGGGAGATTTCAATTTAACGCAATCAAATAGTGATTGTACAAATGTAACTAATTATAGGAAAGGATCAAAAGCCAAATTGTTGCATGATTGGATGAAAAAGTTTGGATTAAAAGATTCTTGGCAGGAATTGAAAGGGGAGGAACGTATATATACATATTATTCCCAGGTTTACAACTCGTATTGATTATGTTTTTGTAGCAAAAAATTTATTGAAGCACTGGATGTTTTGGAGATCTCTTATTCATAAGGTTGCCATAAATCAGAGATGACATGACAGCACATAGGAACAACAACACACATACAGTACTTGTGTGTTAACATACCTACTTAACCACTAGCTCCTTAGAACAACCTTCTCTGGCCTTGTGCCTTTTTATCAGCTTTTGCCAGCATAACCAATGTGAAAGATGATAAAGTTACAGTCCAGAATGTCTGGAGGGATCAAGCTGTGTTGGCTGCCTTAAAAGGAAGAACATCATTAAAATAAAAGTAAAGAAGTCGTTGTTTATGCACACTGGCTCTCTACCAGCCTTCTCAGAGCACTTGGATGATCATGGGTTGAAAGTAGCTCAAGGGTAATTGTGATGGTTCTCTGCTCCAAACACAGAGCATTCCATCTAAAGGTAATGGTCTATTAAATATCTATTAACAGAAGAGTGTTCACATAAGAATGGGTGGGGAGTCTCCAATTAAAAAAACACCCAAAACACACGCAAATTGCACACCATAGTTGACTGTCATTAACTGTCCATTAACTCATTAACATGTCCAGTTGTAATAGCAATGGGTAGATTCTCTGGAAGATAAGGTAGCAATTTTAACCTGACTGTATGTATGGTATGCGTTTTAATTGGTTTTAGTTGTAAAGCCACCCTGAGTCTTCGGAGGAGGGCGGGTTCAGTGGTGGGATGTCAAAATTTTTACTACCCCACCATGACATCATCACAGTGTGGGTGGAGCTAACATCATGGGCGGAGCCAATGTCATAACATCATGATGTTGTGGGCGGGGCCAAAGAAAACAAATTTTAAAATAATAAAAAATAAAATAAAAATAAGCACACACACACACACCTCAACCCACCGACCCACCCACCCACAAACCTGTAAATAAATTAAATAAATAAATTAAAATACATTAAAATACACCCACCCACCCACAACACAAATCAATCAGAGCTTTTAAACCAGAGCTTAAAGCTTATTCTGGCTAATCTTTCTCACACTAGGTCAGATGGAAGGAATTACAGAATGAACTCACCACAAGATGGCTTCATTTTGGCACTTTTCAACTTTTCAATAGTTAAAGACGTTAGGTACTAAGTCTTTGCCTAACCAGTTTTCTAGGATATCTAGGGGAGCAGGCTATAGGGAGCTTCAGGTTAGCGGCTTCTCTTCCTCCTCCCTGCTTGGGAGGACAGCAAGGAGGCCGTACATACACCCCAAGCACTATAGGCGTGCATGCACATCAAGTGCTTGGTGCACATGTGCAGTGGAGGAACCAGTGAAAAGGTAAGCCCCGAAGGTAGTTCCCCCCAAAAGCTGCAACCGGTTCTCCAGGACACTGGGAAAAGTTACTACCGGTTCTGGAGAACTGGTGAGAATCTGTTGCATCCCATCACTGGGCGGGTTACAAATGAAATAAATAAATAAATAACTGTCTCAGGTGTTAGAAACACTGTTCTATCTTAGAATGAACAAACAACTTCCCAAGTCTCATCCCTCTACTTTTGTATCTACCAAGCACACAATTACGTCATCCAAGGTCAAAGCAGTAGCAATCTTCTTTGGCTTTGTGTGATCTTGAAATGTGCAGCTTAACTTAAATACACTAATACCCCGGATAACGTTATGACATGGTTCCACAAGTCATGACGTTATCCGGTTTTTAGCGTTGTCTGGGGTATACATTGAACAATGCTAAAAAAAACCTGAGAAGAGGCGCTCGCACACACGTGAAAAGGCGCGCCAGCGGGAGCCTCTTCTACCAAACGGGTATAGCAACAGGGATCGCACGTCAAGGCAAGGGATCAAAGCGGGGGGGGTGCCACCCCCCTTTGATCCCTTACCTTAACGTGCGATCCCCATTTCGTGCACCTGGGCAAGGGTTGGCTTTTCTGAATTCCCCCCTCCCCTGGGGGAGGGGGAAATTCGGAAAAGCTGACCCTTGTTTAGGCGAGCGAAACATGGATGGCACGTCAAGGCAATGGATCAAAGCGGGGGGAGCCACCCCCCGCTTTGATCCATTGCCTTGATGTGCGATCCTCGTTGCTATAGCGAGTCCAGGAAAGTGGCCAAGAGCGGCAATTTCAGCCTAGCCGCCACTTTCCTGGGCTCGCTATAACAACGAGGATCACACGTCAAGGCAAGGGATCAAAGCGGGGGGTGCTACCCCACACTTTGATCCCTTACCTTAACGTGCGATCCCTATTTCGCGCACCTGGGCAAGGGTTGGCTTTTCCCCCGTATCCTGCCCTAACCCCCACTGACGCGCGCCGCGCGCCCGATGTTTCAAAAGGATAAGGATCCTTACCCTTTCGGAACATCGGGCGGCGTGCAGGGGTGCGCGCGTCGGTGGGGGTTAGGGCAGGATATGGAGGTCTCCCCCGTATCCTGCCCTAACCCCCACTGACGCACGCCGTGTGCCCGATGTTTCGAAAGGGTACGGATCCCCGTACCCTTTCCAAACATTGTGGGGCCGGGTGCTGGGGTTTTTTGGATTGGGTAGATGTCAGTGATGGGATGACAAAAATTCTACTACCACGCCATGACGTCACGGACGTCATGGGCGTGGCCAATGGCATGACGTCATGACGTCACGGCCGACGTCATGACGTCATGACGTTGTGGGCGGGGCCAAAATAAAAATAAATAAAAAATAAAAATAAACATACACACACACCCCTCCCTCTCAGCCCACCCACCCAGACACAAATAAATAAATAAAATAAAAACAACCACTCACCCAAAACACAAATAAATTACCCACCCACCCCAAATAAAAACCCCTCGCTTACCTTTCTTGGGACCCGGCACCCCGATTGCTGTCCACAGCCGCCGCCGCCGCCGCCGCAGCTGCCTGCACCCCTGTGGCGTCCTCCTTGGGCCGGTACCTTTTTAGCCCGGCTCCGGCCATGGCGAGGGGCGACGGGCAGCCGCGGCTGCCGCGCCTCCCTGGGCCGTCCCCATGCTGCACCGCCGCCGCCTACAGCTTCCTCCTCCGCAGCGCGCGGCAGCCGAGCTCAAAAGGGACCGACCCAAGAAGGAGTCCACAGGGATTCAGGCAGCGGCAGCTCCGGCGGCGGCGGGCGGCGGCTGTGGATGCCGGGTGCAGGCACCCGGCCCACAGGCGCCCGGCGGAGGCGGCGGCAGCGGTGTACCCCGCCGGGCGTCCCCAGGGCATGGGGCTTGTCAGCAGCAGACGGCCGAGGCAGCCCTCAACGTGCCGCGGGGAGGCGCCCCCCTCAGAGGGCTGCTGCCGCCGCCGCTGCCCTGAAAGTTCTAAATGTTTTGAAAATGGAGCGAAAATGGCTCTAATTGACTGCGCATGCGCAGAAACTCAATCTGACGCATGTGCAATGCGTCAGATTGAGTTTCTGCGCATGCGCAGTCAATTAGAGCCATTTTCGCTCCGATTTTAATTTTTTTTTTTCTTTCGGTCACGCGTCCGGAACCGGACGCCCCAAAAGTGGACTTCCCCTCACGGAGAACCCTCCGGGATTGGTCTTACCGGTTCCAGAGATCCGTCTGGAACCGGTGACATCCCATCACTGGTAGATGTTCTACCCAATCCAACTCCCCCCCATGCACACGCTTGTACCGATAACGCTAAAAATTGCGTTTTTCGATACAAGATTTTTCCGAAAATCTTGTAACGTTATGCGGTTTTAGTGCTATACAGTACAATCGTTATCTGGGGTATTACTGTACATAAATCAACCATAGCTCTCCTCTCTGCACATACTTTGGGCAGAACGTATATTGTTTGCCCCTTTGGTGACATGCTCTTGTGGCTGAACACATGGGTTTATCTTGAGTGTTGTTCAGATGCCAAGAATGTGAGTCTATGTTTAAACCCCTTTCTTGTCAAGCTTTTAGTCACCTTCTTATCAGTTCAAACAACAACTCTGAAAATTAACAAATGGAATCTAACTCCATCATTTATTTGGAGCTATTACTAACACCACCTGTAGAAACAAGTTTTTATATATATTTTTCTAACTGCTTCCATCCAGCATTTTGCTATTCATAAGATTACTTCATGGATAATCTATGCAACAAATATAGTTCCATAGAGTAGAACAAATGTGATTTTCTTTCTATACATCTCTTAACTACCAAGCACATCTGCGCTGGGCTGGCGGCTTTAAGAAGGGCTGTTGTCGCTGCCCCTCAGAACTCTGCGCAGCTCTCGCCCGGCCTCGACCGGGGAGAGCGAGGACACCTGCGCTGGGCTGGCGGCTTTAAGAAGGGCCGTTGCCCCTGCCCCTCGGGACTCTGCGCAGCTCTCACCTGGTCTTGACCGGGGAGAGCGAGGACACCTGCACTGGGCTGGCGGCTTTAAGAAGGGCCGTTGCTGCTGCCCTTCGGGACTCTGCGCAGCTCTCACCCGGCTTTAGACCTTAGACCTCTTGCTCCTCTTGTTGTTGGCCGGCGGGCTGAGAGAAGCCAGAATACCTGGACTTTGCCCCGCCGCCACCCAGAGACCACCTGGGGATAAGGGGTAGGATATCGCCGCAGCCGCACCAGGACTGAATTGCGGTTGTGGTAGAGAGGATGTATATTAACATTGGGGACGGTATTTCGTATTGTTAAATCGATTATTGTATAATATTATTATTATTATTATTTGTATTGGGTATGGATGGTATTGTGAGTATATTGTTTATTGTCCATTTGGTACTGAGTATTGATTATGGATTGTATCCTGATTATATTGTGGTTATATTTATTTTGTTTTGTTTCACTGTATTTTATATTGTATCATTATTGAACTGTTATATTGTATTTAATTGTATGTCGCGAGCCGCCCTGAGTTGGTTTTCACCAAGTAGGGCATCATCATCATCATCATCATCATCATCATCATCATCATCATCATCATCATCATCATCATCATCATCATCATCATCATAAAGTGGAAGTCCTTTCCAGGTGCCTGGAGGCTGTCAAGGTCTGGATGGGGGACAACGGGCTTCAGCTGAACCCTAACAAGACTGAGTGGCTGTGGGTAGGGTGTCCTGTGTTATCTCGGGAACTACCATCTTTGGTTCTGGATGGGGCAGCTTTGCCCCAAACAGACCTGGTACGTAATCTGGGGGTCCTCCTGGACTCGCGACTACTGCTCAAAGAGCAGGTGGCAGTTGTGGCCAGGAGGGCCTTTGCACAACTTCGTGTGATTTGCAAGTTATGGCCGTTCCTAGACCGGGACTCCTTGCTCATGGTCACACATGCCGTAGTCACCTCCAGACTTGATGATTGTAATGCGCTCTACATGGGGCTGCCCTTGGTGACCATTTGGAGGCTACAGCTGGTCCAGAATGCGGCTGCACGAGTGGCGTTATGCCTGTGCCTCACCGCTGCTGAGGAAGCTGCATTGGCTTCTAGTTTGCCTCCGGATGCAATTCAAGGTGCTGGTTTTTACCTTTAAAGCCCTACATGGTAGTGGACCAGGATACTTAAGAGACCGCATCGTCCCAAGGACATCTGTCCGTCCCACCAGAGCGGACCAGAGAGGCCTTCTGGTTGTGCCATTGGCCAGAGAGGCGCACCTCTCTGGCACTAGAAGGAGGGCCTTCTCTGTGTCCGCTCCTCCCCTATAGAACCTCCTCCCAATAGAACTACTCCTGCAAACGGAGCTGCTGTTCTTCAGGAAAGGATTGAAAACCTGGCTGGCAGGTCAGGTCTGGGGAATGGATGGATCAATTTCCCCAGCTGGCTGGCTGGTTTGACACCCAGTGCCTCCTAGCTATAATGCCTAGTTTTTAATGTTAAGTTTTAAAGCTTCTTTTAAAACTTTTAATTTTTGAACTGGTTTTAAATTGTTGTCAATATGCTGTTGTGTTGGGAATCGCCCTGGGTCCCTTCGGGGAGGAGGGCGACAAACAAATTTAAATAAAAAATAAAATAAATAATCTTAAAATAAATTAACCCCGACTACTCTTTGGAAGGTCATATATTGAAGAGGAAGTTAAAATACTTTGGACATTAAATGAGAAGAGAGGATTCACTTGAGAACGCCTTGATGCTGGGAAAGGCTGAGGGCAAAAGAAGAAGGGGGCGGCAGAGAATGAGATGGCTAGATGGTATTGTAGATGCAATGGGCACAAAGCAGGGTGGGCTAAGGAAGATGGTGGAAGACAGAGGTGCCTGGTGGGCAATGGTCAGTGGTCCATGGGGTCACAAATGGTCAGACTCAGGTGTGCAACTCAACAACAAACCCATCTATACCTTAGTTTTTTAGTCATCCTTGTATTTTTTTTTAACCTCAACTATACCATTTCTTTTATTTCCATTTGCTCCAACCATCCTTTTTCTAAACTTAAGCATTTCATCTGCTAAATCTTTAAATGCTTCTCTGAATAAAAAAAATAGTTGAAACTGTTTTCATAGAAATTTAGAGTAGGTGCGAGTTTAGCTGTCTGGATGGACACAGTGCTCCGACACATGTTCAGGCTGAAGCATCCCCAGTGGCCTCCATTAATTTATGTAACTCCAGCAGTGTATTTTTGCCACACTACTAATCTGGATTCACACGCTCAAAATCAGAAATGTCTTATTTTATATCTTTTTTTTTTTTGCATTCCTTCCCACCTCTGAAACCACACACACACACACACAAAGACTTCTTAACCAGACAAAGAATCCATTACAACATTTATTCATTTGTTCACAGAACATACAGACTCCAGACAATTTAGCTGGAATAGAGTGGATACACAAAGTGTAATTCACATAAGACATTTACTGCTATTTCAGGAATGCTGGTCTGGATGTAGTCATTGCTTTTGAGAGAGTGCCATGCTTACACAGTAAGCAAAACACTATTATCAAGGGACAATACTGGCCAATACCCAGAGCAGAAAAGAATAACCATGAAACAGATGTATTTCTGAAGAATAATGCAATTTGACAAAATAACTTTGTTCCTCCTGTGCCTAAAAGCAAAAAATGCTGAGTTGTTTCTTGTCTGTTGAGTTCAGAAATGCCACACATAAATTAATTCTGTCAGAACTATATTGATTACCTGTCACAAAAATAATTTTCCAAGTCAAACCTATAAGTGTCATTGAGTCTAGCCTCCAAAATTCCAATTCAATTGTGATAACCTTCATTACAACAAAGATAAGCCTTCCAGTACAGTACAGATTATAAATCTAGGAATCATCAGATTTACTGCATTAATTTCATTTCTAATAAATAGTAATAATATAACTGAAGTTACACAATTCCACTTCTAATTCTGTCCTGTCAGTGAAGAACACAGTGTTTTAAAAAATCAGTCTAACACATAAGACATTTCCCTTGCAAACCCTCAAGTTCACATTTTTTAAATAAGTCAGTTTAAAGTACATATTATCATCATTAATATTATTATATAAATAAATAAATATTAAATTATTTCATATCCCCACTTTTATGCTTGCCAGTTGTCTGATCTGGTATAGAAAAGAAGAAGGAAGTGTCACCTCCCAGCTTTACAGTGTAGTGTCAGAACAATTCAAGTACTGTTTGACGTCAGTCACTAGTGCTGATTAAGAGCAAACTTGCTCCAGAGTGCCAGAAGAAGCTGGCCAGCTTCCCGGTTCCATTAAGTCATTCACCATTTGTGTACTGCCTGGGAGAAAGTCACTTTCTTCTCCAGTCAGAGTCCTTCTGAATGGTAACAGTGATCCCTGAAGGTGTTTTCATTCTCTATAGCTCTTTCCCCTTCAAAATGCAGCTGGGCTCTGCTCCAAAAATTGAGTGATGTCAACGGTAGACTCAGACATCTCCTCCTCAGCCCAGTACCAGATGGTAGCATTGACCACTTCCATGATGTCCATAGAAGGTGCTGTAGAAAGTGGATCTTCCTGGAGGAGGGGTTCTCCACGGGATTCCTTCATCTCCATGGAGCAACTGGAGATATTTTCCTCCATAGTCAGAGAAGGCACCATGATGGGGACCTCCTCTTCAGCACTGTAGATTTGGAAGACAACAATAGCAAGGAGGATAAAGAGAAGGCGCTTGGCGTAGCTGGGCTCTTCTGTAGGATAGTAGCGCTTTGCCTGTGAAGCGAACGAAAGGAAACAATTATAGGCACAACAAAGACAGAGGATCTCTCCATATTTTTTGGTCCAGTATTTTCATCTGCAGTTAAGAGCTTGGAAAAAATAATTATAGGAGCTTAATTACCCAGAATCCTTCACAATGCATAGCTGGGATTCTTTGGTTAAGGAAGTAAAATTTCCAAACTCTGTCCTGAAATTCTTCTCAGCTAATAAAGCCAGTCCCAGAGCAATATCCCCTCATCCCATCCCCCAGAATATTGTGATCTTTCCAATTTACATTTCTTCTACCTACACGTTTTTCCTAATGTCTCTGTGCGTTTTCCTCTATATAGGAATTATACCTATCTAAAAACTCACTACTCTTCCTTGCTTCAGCTCTGTTCTAAATTAAAATTCCTTTGCTCAGATCAGTTATTCAAGGAAGAGACCAAATATGGCTGACTGTACGAAACTGGTTTGGGGGTTACACCTGAGAAAATCTTTATTACTCAGTGCAAAGGAAAGCTTTTTAGTGCATATGTTGAAGGCTATACTAGAGTGCCTTTGCTATTGGTGCAAAAGGAAATAATCTAGTACATAAGTCACTGCTCCCACTAATCTCTTCAGGCCTGTAAAGCAAAGGATTTTACAGCATGACCAATCTAATATTTAGATAGTAACTGTGAACAATTTCTGAACCCACAGCTGACTCTTTTGATGGTGGTGGTGATGAGGATCAGTAGGGAAATAAGTGGCACTTGATTTTTTTTTTTTGCAGGGGGGGGGAGAGAAGCACCCCATCTTTCTGATACCTGCATGCCAGAAAATCAAGTGCTTGCCTCACTTGGTAGGTGCAATGATGGGGAAAGCTTCATATGTTGGATTTTATTAAACCACACCATTATCCAAGGCATAAGGCCATCAATGGAAAGGAAGAGGTGGAGAACCAAAATTGGTCAACGGCAGATGGGAAAAGAGTTCGACTATTGAGCTATTCTCATTCACCTTTACAGAAGACTGAGAGAGTATCTGTGAATACAGATCTTAGCCCTCAAATTCTTACCCCCACTAGTGGGGGGACTTTAGGTCTTCCAAGTTTTTTTAAAAAAATGACAAATCCTGTAATAATTTACTATTAGTCATTACTGGACAGCCTAGTCTTCTTGGGCAGTTACCCTGTCTAAATTTGTAATATTATTTTCTGTAAACCTTAAACTGAGTGGGGTTTAATTCTGTGTAAGAAAGGATTCTGTTTTCCAGGATACTACCTGCCTCCCCTCTAGAGAATCACAGCTCCCTCCAAATGCACCCAGCCAGGAGTCCTGGTCTAAGTGAGAGTGCATTAGCCCAGGGAAACCATCCCTGGCTTCGGAGGCGTACTAACTTACCACTGGGGGATAGAGCACCCTTCGGGATCGCTTCTTGAGCCTGTGTGTCTTTGAGACTCTCCTGGGAGTTGGGCTCGTCTCGACCTCCGGGAGAGGATCGAAGGTGAAATACTGAGGCCCCGTGGGCTCGGCCCGGGAAGGGGATGATGTGGCCATCTTCAGCGCGGTCAGTCGGGGCTCACAAGCGTAGCACATCGCAGGGGGCGTGCCGTAAGTCAAGGTGTTCATTCGAACACTGCAAGCAAGCAGCAAAAACTCGTAGCAAGTAACGAGCTCGCCTCCGGGCCCGCGGCTTTTATGGGATTCTAGAACGCGCCCCCCCCCCCAACCCTCCGCTGGGAGCGGGATGGGCTAAGGCGCTGAAGGTGATTGGCTGGGGAAGGACAGCTCACGCTGGAAAATCCCGTCTTGGCAAGCTCGGAGGAGGAGCTGGTCACGCACAGCCCGCGGGCGAGGGGAGGGAGGGCAAGAAAGGGAAGGAAGGGTTGAGATTGTGCAATTAGCCTAATGAGAGGGGGGGAGGGGACAGGGGAGGCCTCCTTCGGAGAGCATAACGAAAGCACGCTTTTCCGCACTTAATAGTTCACTGTGTATACATCCTGGTTTATAAATTCTACACCGTCGCACCGCCCCGGGGGAAGGGAGCGGAGTTCGCCGGGAGAAAGTCAGCATTTCTGCTAGTCGTGGAGAGTGAGGAAATAAAGGTCGCTTCATCAAAAGCGGCCAGGCTCGAGCCCACAGTGAATCATAAGAGCGGAGGCTTAGTGGTTAGGATGCTGAACTTGACGACCGGAAGGTCGGCAGGTCAGCAGTTGG
Organism: Furcifer pardalis; assembly: GCA_030440675.1. NCBI lineage: Eukaryota > Metazoa > Chordata > Lepidosauria > Squamata > Chamaeleonidae > Furcifer > Furcifer pardalis. The sequence goes on from CP126893.1 coordinate 157,728,705, forward strand.
AGACCCGAGTGCTGCAGGACGGAGTGAGCGCCCGTTGTCTGTCCTACTCCTAGGTCCTGCCAGTTAGAAAGCAAGAAATTGCAAGTAGGTGGGAAAGGTCACCGTGATCCTTGTGCTCTCGCATGCAGTCATGCCTGCCACGTAACCACAGAAACGTTTGCAGAAGGAGATTAACAGAAATGACCTAGAGTTCCAACCAGAGGCGTAGCTACCGCCGTATCTGCCGTATCAATTATACGGGGGCCCGGGACACGGGGGCCCCCAACGTGCATAAGCAAAACAAATATTTACCCTTCCTAAGGGCCCCCAAACAAATTTTTATACGGGGCCCCGCCAAGGCACGCTACTCTTCTGGTTCCAACTCACCTAGAGTTCCGACTCATGATTGGCCTTTGAACAAAGGATACCTTTACCTAATAACCAGGATTCTAGATGTGGGTGGGCGAATATTTTTTTCCAAGATGGACAACCTCACATTACTGTCTAACAATAGGACCAGGACCAGTTTTAAAAGAGCCACCAATGTCCTTGTTTCTGTTTTCAGTTTCTGCTTCAGTCGAGGTTGACATAATTTGGTCCTCTGTTAGCAAAATTAAAACGGGGAAAACAAACAAATAAACCCAGCACATTAAAGACTAGCAGCTTTGTTTCAGTCTGAGCTTGGGTGCATCAAAATCCAGTCAGTGCATTTTGATCCACAAAACTACTCAAGTTGAAATAAATCTAATAGTCTTTAAATATTTGTTCTTTTGTTTTTCTCTTTATATTTTATTTCTCTCCTTAACTTTTTCAACATGGTGAAATCAACTAGATTCCTTTGGGAATCCTAGGACAGTGAGCACTAAACTTGTGAGCTGCAGTTATCCTTGGACCACAGATCCCAGAAGCTCTAGGCAAGTTCAGGTTTTCATGGGGAGTTATATAGTCCACAAACACCTGGAACTTTACTTTAGGAAAACGTTGCTCTATAAATATACAGTACAGCAGTGGTGGGCAGCAACAGGTACACACACACACCCAGGAGGGGGTAGCAAAATTGGGTGGCCTCTGGGCAGGGAATGGCGAAATTGGGTGGCCACGCCCACCTCCCTGCCCTGCCCCATCAGGTTTTGTCCCTGCAAGTGGTTCAAGGTCTCCTTTGCTCAAAAGCCAGTCATATCCAACTCTAGGGTGCAGTGCTCATCTCCATTTACAGCCAAAGAGCCAGTGCTGCCTCTTTGCAGATGTATACATGACCATATGGCAGGCATTACTAGATAGCCGATGGTGTAGGCTCCGCCATGATGTAGGCTCCGCCCACGGTGTGGTAGTGAACATTTTTGCTGCCCACCACTGCAGTACAGTCTTTTGGAGGGTGGGACTACTTTACCCTTCAGTTCTCCTCAGTAACATTTGCTTCTTAAAGTGGTAGCAGTGTTAGTCTGTGCAAGCATTTCACAGAGTAAATAAAAGAACAAAGACAAAAAAGTTGTAGCACCTTAAAAATTAACTCTTGTATTTAAATGTGAGTCTGACAAAGTGCACTTGATCCACAAAAGCTCATATTTAAATAAAGGAGTTAGTCTTTAAGGTGCCACAACTTTTTGTTGTTTTGTTTACTCTCTGATATATTTGCTTCTTTTGCTTTCAAAAAATATTTGCTTCTTTTGTTTGTCATAATTTCACCATGGCATTTGTGACCCATTGTAATAAACTTGATAGTCTTTAAAGTACCCAATACCTCTTAGGTCAGTGGTGGTAAACCTATGGCACATGTGCCAGAGGTGGCACTTGGAGCCTTCTCTGTGGGCACCCACACAGTCACCTCAGCACAGAGTTCACCCTGCCCCTCCGCCCAGCAGCCCAATGGAAGTACAGTGGTACCTCATACAACGATTTTAATCAATTCCACAGAGCTTGTTGTTGTACAAAACAATTGCTATACGATGCATGCATCATATAGCAATTTCCCCCATGGGATGTATCATACAACAATTTTTTTTTTGCTAAGTGGTTTTTTCCCATTGAAAAATTATTGTATTATTTTTTTCCATAGGGAAAATTGTTATGTAGGATGCCATCCACCCCCCCCCCCAACCTAATTGTTATATGATTTCGTTGCAATACAGGTCAATTGTTGTATGCGGTTCCACTGAATTTCCTTCCTCTCCTGTTGGTGTGTTGGTACTTTGCGGTAAATAAAGTTGGTTTTTTTAAAATTTATAAAGCTAGGAAAAAGAAAAAAGTTATATGATCCTTGAATGCAGTCTAAAGACAAAAGTGGACAATACCTTTGCTTGACTACTTTTGTTTACAAACTTAAATTGACTCCTCTAGGTTGGGCACCACAGGACTATGGGACGGGGGGGGGGGGCATGAAAGTTGCAAAAGTCATGGCCAGATTTGCTGGCCAGGTTACTTGGTTAAACGTTTCAAAACAAAGGCTGCAGACTCAAGCCAGAGGTATAATTTCTGATTCCACCTTAATTTCTGATTCTACCTCCGATGACTTTGATTTGAATCTTTCTCCCGGTATTGGTATATAAAGAATTTGACATGCTAATAGAAGACAAGACCCTTAAGCACACAGCCTACAAAGTTGCAAAACTGAAGGAATGGGGAATGGAGAGATGGTGGAGAAGAAAAGCCATTAAGAGCAAATACAGGGTCTTAATGATGTTCCTCAGCTCAATGGAATGAACGGATTCTGGAAATTTCCCCTCTGGAAAAGTCCGATGTTGCTGGCTTCTGGGGAGGGTTGGGGATGTCCTACTTTCCATTTTCTCCTTCTTCTGGCTGGAGTGGCTCATGGATTTATGTGCTCCTTCCCAGTCCCTCTTTACTTCTTGGTTCAATATGTTGTCCTATCTCCATAAGCAAATCCTGTTATATATAATCTTTCCCAGACTTTGGAAGCAATGAGTTTCAAGTAATCTGAGTCACTCAAAAATAGATAGTCTGTATAATTAGAGGCATAAAAAGGTATAAAAAGAATACAAAGCAATTGCATTTCAAAAGCAATGTGATGAGTAGGAACGAATTCCTTTATTGCTGTAACAACATATTCTTGTCCCTATTAAATCCTGAGTCTCCCCAAACACTGAAAATAAGGGAAAAAAACAATAAATAACAGAACAAGTTAATTTTTCAATATTGTTAGAGTAAAGTCAATGAGACACCGTACATCCAAAACATTGTAAAGAAGAACAAATTACTTTTTTAAAAAACTTCTTAAGCTCTAGTTCTTTCCTGTTATTTCTTCCTAGAGTTAATGTTTTTCTTTACATATAATTAGATCCATGAGTTTTTGTCAGGAAAGACAGAGACCCAATCACACCAGAAAGGGATGCTTTTCAGAAGGCTATATTCCTTGCAGCAGCCCTTTTGACTTTTGAGGCATTGCTCCATCCTGGCCTGCAAAAGTAGTACCCCTACTGGTGGATCAAAATGTTACAATTAAAGCATGGATTGGGGACAGACTAGAACCCATTTCCCTGTACATAGCCATGGGGAGGGGAGGGAAGACATCTGGAACAGACCTAGATTGTGGTATTTGTACCCGTTCTCCCAGAAAGTTAGATCTGGCCAATCTATTTTGATTGGGCAAAAAATCGTCATCATCAGCTGCTACTCATATCCAAGTACTGTACAGTAAACATTTTTCCTGGAAATCATTTTCACAGGAAAAATGCCACAGGCATGAATTTGTTTAAGATGGATCCCAACTTGTCACGAAGTGACCCACACACTGTGATCACAGAGTCATCTCCTGCAGCACACATGAAATGAGATATGCAGGATTTAACACTGGGACTGCAATGGACTGCTGCAGCCTTAGAGGATACAGTATTATCAAGGTGTGCCTTCACAGCCAGTCCATCTGGTATGGCCTCTTCTACCTCCATGACTGTTGGGAATCAGAATAGTGAAGTGGTTCCTCCTCCACTTATTTTGCCATTGGGCCCAATATGATGCTTTCCAGAGGCATTTCCTCCACTGATGGAGGCCATCATTTGCCCGTAGCTGTTGGCCCCTTTAGGGATGCAGGTTATTTACTGCCAACCAACACTTGGCGTTGAGTCGTTGACTGTACGCTGGCAGAAAATACTCCTATTATTTATATCCAAAGGCCTGAACATCACAAAAACATGCAAGTTCCATCATAATAATAGGAATCTCCAACCAATAAAAATAAACAAATAAACCTCTAATAAAATTTCACAATTGAGTTTATGGGGCAAGACCATATAGTTCTACAGAAGTAACCTCCATCAAACCCTGTGGAGTTTATGAGTAACTGCTGTGCTTCTGAGTTGTATACCACATTTGCAAATCATGTCTAGGTAGTTAAAACACAGTGTTAATCTTTTAATAAGAAATGTAAAGAACCTTGTTAAGAAGCACTGTTATTTAAACAGACAGGGTAAAGTGGGAAGCCACTCAAAGAAAAGTGAAGAAGATCCGGCCTCTTCTTCTTCTCTTCCAGCTGCCATATCTATTTCAGATATTGGCTATCATCATTGCAATAGTCTTCCTGTTCTTAACTCTTTGGAACAGTTCTTCCAAGGACATGCTACACCAGTCTCTCAGGTTCTTCAGCCATGAAGTCCGTCTATGTCCAGGGCTTCTCTTCCCAGGGATCTTTCCTTGCAGAGCAAGTTGGAGGACCAAATAATAATAATAATAAGAAACTTCTTTTTTTAAAAAAAGGTAATAATTGAAAGTACAGTATTTTAAAATAAGCATTCCTTAGATTAGAAGACTCTTGTTGCTAATGTTCACTTCAAACAGAAAAGATGGTAGCACTAAATTTCACCTTCAAAATGAAGAGATACAAGGAGTGTAATGCTGTTAGTTCTCCTTGATCCTCTCAGTAGCCTTCAAAACTTTCAACCACAGTATCTTTTAGGACAAGCTGGTGGGGTTGGGAATTGGGGGCTCAGCTCTGCCTTGAATCTACTTCTTCCTTGGGGACAGTGTCCATGGTGCTGCCTGTAGAGCAGGGGTTCCCAACCTAAGACCTGTGGGCCAGATCTGACCTGCAGTGCCATTTCATGTGCCCCCCCACTTCTCCAAGGGAATTCAAGAAACAAAATGGCCATCCCATTGAAGCTGTTGGGACAAAATGGCTGTCCCCATTGTGCAGGCAGGGCAAAGTGGCCATCTGGCCCCCCAAACTGACTGAGAGAGTGTTGCCTGGCCCATGGCTTGAAAAGGTTGGAAACACCTGCTGTAGAGGTTTTGTCAATTCCTTGCATACAACAGTATGAAGTTCCGTGAAGGTTGGAAACCCCCCCCCCATTGCTTTGTAACAGGGTTTTCCAACCCTGTGGTTCCCAAGGGAAGGGGACCGGTCAACACATGCATGGCTGCCAGGGTTAAGTGCCCTGCCACCTTTGTGACCTTGGGCAAGCTGCACAGTCCCAACTCGCCACCAGAAAGAGAGACCTGTAAACAACCCTGGAGTCTTTATACCTAAGAAACTTGAAAACAATTTGTTGGCACACAACTCATAGTATTATTATGATACACATGACATGACACATTAATAAGCATACAGCAAGGAAATGGAGACACAACAGGATGGACAAAGAAATGGAAGCAGAAATATGTACCTGTATTGAATTGTATTTATTAGAGCCCAGTTATCTCTAAGATAGTAGGAAAACTAGGGGCTTTCAGGAGCAAATGGGGTTTGAAGATTTGCTTGAAACATATAGGAAAGAACTGGAAGCTAAATGGAACCCTAAGTAAGGATTTTAGGTGCGGAAATCCCTCACACACCCACTGCAACATGAGATGTTATGTCAGGATATTTTCCCCAAGCCATCATATTGAGATCTTCCAGATGTTTCCAGAGATCAGCTAGTACATTGTTCACCACTGTCCATTCTAACTAGGTCTGAGGAGAACTGTAAATAATTTTTATAAAAATAACATTGGAGGGCCACTGCTGGCTACCCTGGTTTTCCATTTTGGACACATGGAGATGGCACATGATAAAGCTAGCCATGCGTAGATATTGCAACTCTTATTGCATAGAAAGCGATTTGTCCATGACACATTTACTCCAACTGAATGGAATAAACAAGCCAACTACAGGGGCATAAACATACTGATCCACCATAAACATCCTGCTCAATTGATTGACACACCCACACTCTCAACACACTTTCAGGTCACAGTGACATCTCACAGACCCACAAACAGATCTTGAAAGGTTAACTCTTGCACGTGGGAAGAGAAATTTAAAGGACAAGAGGGAAGCGACAAGAACAGGAGAAAAAAAAGGGCATTACAATACTAATATTAGGAATAACCGAAAAACAGAGTTAAAACACTACAGCTTCCATAATCCACAGGTTAATCTAGCCAGGAGATTCTGGGAGTTGTAGTCCAAAAGGTATTTGTTTTCAAGGTTAAAATTTTAAAAAGCTCAAACGGATTAAACTCTAAGTAGGGGAGCAGGGGTGTGTGTGTGTGTGTGTATGTGTGTGTTTGTATTTGTATTTAAACATTTCCCTTCAGCCTCCTTTCCTCCAATGGTCTCCCCTCCATTGAGATCCAAGATACATTTAAAAAGGAAAAGCATGTGTTTGTAGGATAAAAAAAGAAAAGAAGAGTGATCTGGATTAAGCACCCCTTTCTCCTACCACTCCATCATTCCAAATTTTCTAACTAGGCAGTGTTGCCCATCACTTCTCAATGATGTTAGGCCAGGACTGAGACTCACCAAAGCGTCCCCCATCAAAGTGTCCTTCTCTTCACTTTCCTTTAATTCAGGAGTTTGTGAGACACATTTGGGTGTGCAATGACATTCACATTTCAGGCGTAAGAGATTGGTGTGGTGATCTTTTTTTAACCCTGCAATTGTTTCTTGGTAATGAATAACCACCAGAACAATGATGTAAGGTTAGCACAAATAAAAATGTACACAGCATGGAAACCATGAGCCTCACAATGGGTGGGTGGGTTGCACATCCCATGTAGATTGTGTGCATGTATTTTTATACCATTGTGGATAGCCAGGTACTGTCTTGCTTAATATGCACAACAATTATAGCCAAAGCAGCTTTACACTGGGCCAAGGGATTTTTTAATGGTACAGAACTGCTGAATGGTTTCAAGAGGATCTTATCTCCTCATGAAACTCCCTTCCAAGGGAGGCTAAACCAGCCTTCTTTCTATTGTCTTTTCCCCCCAGCAATTCTGTGGCATCTAAAGTACTGTACTGTATATACTTTTAAGAGACATGTTGTGATACTTTAAAAATATTTAATGGGTTTGCATTGAATAGTTTTAACTTTAATGATCAGAATCCTATTGGTGTTTGCATAACTTGCTCCAGGTAATAATGACTAATGAGCTGGAGGGGTATGTCTCAGCTGTACCACAACACTTCATCAATTACCCACAGTTAGCTAGTTAAACGAATCTTACATAAGCATGAATTAGTTCCTGGGTGGATGTATTCTAACTCCAGCTAGGTTGCAATCAGATGGCAATTTATCTCACATTTTGAACTGCTTTTGACACTGTCAGGATTGGTCCATTTCCCCACAACTACAAGGCATACAAGGAACTGTCAACCAAGGATCACCCCATTTGGGTTAAATTTCTGGCTTGTGTGATTGCCAGTATCAAACCAAAAGTGAAAATGGCATGTGTTTCATACATGGCAAGCCAATTCAGTGGAAATGCCACTTCCCTCACAAATTAATTTTAAAACACAGCACTATATTCAGCTTTACTTACTTCCCCACAAATGGATTGACAGGAAATGACTATGAGGTGGCTGTTTTTAAATGTATTTTTCCTCAGAATCCAGTCCTATGGCACTTGATTGGCAAGCCAGCTTCAGTTCACTCTGTGTTTCATGTCACATATGTGGCAAGCCAATTCATTGGAAATGACACTCCCCTCCAAAATTAATTTTAAAATATTCAGCTTTAATTACTTCCCCACAGAGAGAGAGACAGAAAAGGACTGTGAGGTGGATACTCCCCCCTCATCCCATCTCTTGGATTCCAGTCGTAGGGCACTTGAGAGGCAAGCCAGTTTTAAGTTGCCTATGCCACTTTATAATAAATTAATAAAAAATTCCCTGCTCTCCCCTGGAGGGAGAGATACAATAAGATGTGAAGCAATGGAGGTAGAGGGTCGTGGTGGAATAGGCTATATAGAGTCCCTTTGAGATGTGATTTGGATTCTTGTTCCAAAACCAGTGGTGGGCAGCAACAGGTTCACACACACACCCTGGGAGGGGGGGAAAGCAAAATTAGCTTCTGGCGATGGCGAAATTGGGTGGCCTTCGGGCAGGTAGGGTAGTGAAATTGGGTGTCCACACCCATCTCCCTGTCCTGCCCCATCAGGTTTTGTCCCTGCGAGTGGTTCAAGGTCTCACTTGCTCAAAAGCCAGTCATATCTGACTCTAGGGTGCAGTGCTCATCTCTATTTATAGCCAAAGAGCCAGTGCTGCCTGTGTTTGCAGATGTATACATGGCCACATGGCAGGCATGACTAAATCGCCTATGATGTAGGCTCCACCCAAAATGTAGGCTCCGCCCATAATGTAGGCTCCATCTATGATGTAGGGTCCACCCATGTTGTAGTAGCAAAAAAATTTTGCTGCCCAGTACTGTCCAAAACCCCCAAGGTCTATTTCTCTCTCTCTTTACATAGCAGACTATTTCTCCCAGAGATTAGAAATTTTATGTTTTTGGACCTTGCCCTCAAACAGCCACAGACCAAAACCTTAGGGGTTAAATAGAAAACATATGAAGACTTGGCATATTAGCAGTTTAAAGGATTGTGTTTTTCCTCTTTGTAAATCACTCAGAGATTTTTTGCCGCTTAGGCAGCCTATAAAAATCTTAACTAAATTTATAAATAGAGAAGCATCTTGGCAGATTGTGTTCACCAATGCCATTTTCTCTTTGAATACTCCTCACATCTGGATCTAATTCTTGGCTGTACAGGGAGGAAAATAGGGATCAGGGGCTCTAATTTCCAGCCATTTACTTTTATTATTTCAATGGAAGAATGGAAAGGAAGTTTCCCTATTAACAATATTGGAGGCAGATTTTTCCTATATCAGAATCCACTTTAACAACACATAATTAATTAGAGAAATGTTGGCAAGAACTGAGGGAGAAAGGACAATATCTGGACTTCCCCCCTGCGTTTTAAAACAAAAAAAAGTGCTTTAAAATAGCTTTGCAATCATAACATGCCTCATCATGAAGAAACAAGGTGGGAAAAAATAGTTCATCTCTAGGCATCAGATTTCTAGAATTTTAACAGTAACTAGGACTGTAAAATCAGTAAGTTATTTGCTGTTCTTTTACCTTTGAAGTACCTTTGCTCAACTGTGCAGATGAAACAACAATAACCATACAAGGATCAAGTTTGGATGAGATAGCTGGGAAACTTACTGGGGAACTATAAGAATTAGGAGAGTATTATACTATCAACCATTTGAAGCCTAACCCAAGCAAGACTCAAGTGTGCACTCTCCAATTTCAAAATTGAGAGGCAGAGGTTGAGCTGGATGTTACATGGCAAAAGAATCTATTGTTCAGCACCAAAATACCATTGTGTGACAGGACACACTCTTTTAAGCTGCACTGCCTGAATACCAAAGCTAAAGGAAAACAAGGAACAATATTATCAGGAAACTCAACCAATCTCAACCATCCACATTACCTATATCAGCATTGGCCCTGAGAGTCTCTGCAGCAGGGTATGCTATGCCAATATGGAGCACATCCACACACATGAAACAACTTGGCAATGCTGTTAATGTATTGTGGCAGGTTGCCTCAAACCTACACCAATTGAGAAAATATGGTATCACTCCACCTAAGATAACAGAGAAGTAGCAGCTGACGCTAAGAGAACTAAACAAGAGAATGACCTTCAACATCCTCTGCATGGATATGAGTCTCAAGTCCACCAACTCAGATCCAGTAAGAGCTTTATGGCAAGAACAAACATTCTTGATGGTACACAAGAGCAAAACCAAATTAGAAGGTGGAGGAAGGAGCTTACTGGGCAAGGAATAACATTAAAGGAGGATATAGCTGAGGAACTCAGCCTCCTCTAAATCACTTGGAGGACCCTGAACAGGCTGAGAGTCAGAGTCCCTAAATGTAAGACCAACACACTCAAGTGAAGATTAATGGCAGACAACAGCTGTATGAATGTGGAGAGAAACAGAATCCAGATGATATACATGTCTGCCAATTATCACCAGAAACATGTACCAATGAAGGTTTGATTTAGGCCAACAACAAAGTCAAGAAAGTACCTTCATTTTGGGCAGTCCAAGGTTTGATCTGGACAGGATAGAATACAAGCTTTGAAGTTTTCTGAGATGTCATTAATGAGCAATCAATGCAGAAAGTCAGTTGTTTACACAGGATGAGAAAATATTCTGAACCAGTGGTAGGCTGGAGGTTGGTTTGAGCAGAGGTGGCTATACACCAAATTATGTGGTGAGATGGCTTCCACCTTGAGTCACAAACCAGATTCCAGCAAGAACCTGTAACATTAATAGAACATCAGGGAACAGTATAACGAGGAAAATAAATCAGATTCTCACCATACATAGGTGAAATATTGAGATAATGAATTGGGAGGTCAAAGCCTTTGTTGGTCACTTTGTGGGGCAAAGGGTCCCATTTATTTATTTATTTATTTATTAAACTTATACTGTATCCCGACCTTTTAGGAAAAACTATCCCACTCAGTGTGGCTTACAGCATATAAATAAAATACAAACAGACACAAATATTAAAATGTTCATATAAAACCCCTCAAAATCCAAACACCCTAACAAGGAAGCCTACGTTGGAAGCAGTGGGGCAGAATAAAATGCCTAACAATCGGCCAATGGTAAAATATTGCCAAAGGCTTCTTTAAAAAGGGAAGTTTTCAATTGCTTTTTAAAAGCATGGAAAGATGATACCAGGCACAGCTCCACTGGGAGGGAATCCCACAGCATTAGTGCTGTCACCAAGAAGTCCCTCTTCATAGTTATGGCCTTTCTTCCCATGGTAGAATTTATTCCTTGTAGTGAAGACATTCAGACCAGATAATTGAGAGAGTAGGATTACCTATCTGTGGAGCCATAAGGAGGAAATTCAATATCCTATTGTGCTTTCCAATAGAAGCCAACCTATTTAGCCTTGGGCAAGCTGCACAATCTTAGAGTGCCTCAGAAGAAGGGTTTGGGAAACTGCTTCAGAGGACTTCATACCTAGGAAATCTTTTAAAAGAGTTGCTTATAACTTGGAATGAAGTTGATAGCACATTGTTATTATTGGTGAGCAACTGCAATTAGTGCAGTTAGTGCAATTAGTCAGTTGGTAAGATCTAAAATAGACTATTGTAACACTTTCTTTGTAGGGCTGCCCTTGAAATCAGTACAGATATTTTTTCACCAGGTTCAAAATGCAGCTACTAGGCTGATTACATGTACCAGAAGACATGGACACATATCCCCTATCTTGGCACACCCTGATGAAGGTTCAAAAAGGAGCACTTGGGAGAAGGGGGGCACTCTAGGGTCTGCAATATATGGACACCTGGAGGCAGGAGGGACATCTCAGATCTCTGAGTGGGCTAAATGACCTGTCTGGAATTTTCTTAGTTAAATGATGGGTCTTCTTTACACAAGGAAGAGACAAACAGTTGAAAGGGGAAAAGGTAAGTACTATACTGTACTCTATCAAGGATTTTCTATATTTTGACTGGAATTCTCTGAGGCTATTTCTAATTTAAAACAAAATGATCAAGCTGTTTGGAGGAACCATGTCAGTAATTTCCACAGGCAATGGAACTGAAACAGAAGCAGCAGCAGTAAAGGTGGCAACTTATGTTATAATGGCATCATCAGCCATCAGTCTTAAAGGGAAATAAAATTGTTTTTGCTATGTGCTTCTGTCAAGTTGTCTCAAATCATGTGGGAGATAAAGAGGGGGTGGAGACAGGACAGAGAAGGGGGAAGGAAGGGGGAAATTAGAAGGAGGAAGAGTGGTGATATCATATGTGGTGTGGAAATTCAAATCAGAAGAATCCAGCTTATATTCATTAAAAAGATATGGAAGCTTAGAGTGAGTGGTTCTGGATCTATGTAGAAAAGGGAAGACTTTTCCAACGCATCTCAGTCTTAGTTGCACACATCATGTGGCTGTTGTTTCTCTTATGTGCTGTCAAGTTACCCTCTGTTTATGGCAACCTTATGTATGAGAGATCTCCTGTCCTCAACAGCCTTGCTCAGATCTTGTAAACTCAAGCCTGTGTCTTCCTTTAAGGAGAAATCTATCTTGTAGCTAATATTCCTCTCTTCTTTTTCTGCTGCCTTCAGTTTTTCACAGCATTATTGTCTTTTTCAGAGTACAGTAGCTTGCTTTCTATGTGTGTGGATGAACCCTTCAATAGCTAGATGCATTATATCTCAGTTTCCCATACTGGCTGGTAGTTTCTGGGAGTGTTGTAGCTCTTTCCAGAACTGGTCAAGTGTCTGAAACACTAAGAGCTGGTAATATTGCACTGTGAATGCATAATGTGGTATTTTGGGTTTGTAGCTCTCTCACTAAAATGATAAGACATGATATTGTTTCAATGATATTGAAACAATGTGGTGGTGGTGGTAACTCATATCCAAGTATAGTGGTACCTCATACAATGATTTTAGTCTGTTCAATGGGGCTCATTGTTGTACGAAACAATATGCATCGTATAGCAATTTCCCCTATGGGATGCATCGTACCACGAATTTTTTCACTAAATGGTTTTTCCCATTGAAAAATTGTTGTATGATATTTTCCATAGGGAAAATTGTTATGCGGGACACCATCCCCCCCCCCAAAAAAAAAAACACAACCCCTAATTGTTATATGATTTCATTGCTATATGGGGTGACTGTTGTATGAGGTTCCACTGTACTGCATATGTTTTTCTTGGATTTCAGGAAAAATGCCACTGGCATGAATTTGTTTAAGGTGGATCCCACCTTGCTGTGAAGTGACTCACACACTATGATCTCAGAGCCATCGCCTGCAGCACATATGAAATGAGACACAGTATGCAGAATTTAACACAGGGACTGTAATGAACTGCGGCAACCTTGAAGATATTAACAAGGTGTGCGTTCACAGCCAGTCCATCTGGCATGGCCACTTCCGCCTCCATGTCCATTGGGAATCAGAATAGTGAAGTGGTTCCTCCTCTGCTCATTTTGCTGTTGGGCACAATATGATGGTTTCTAGTGTCATTTCCTCCACTGAGGGTACTATCACCCCTCCTAAAGGAACTTATCCACCAATAGTCGTTGGCCCCTTTAGGGAGTCAGATTAGCTAACTACTGCCTGACACTTGGCGTTGAGTTGCTGGCTGTACAGTCTACTCAATTACCGTAGTGGGATGTCCAGCCAGACAAACCCAGTGGAAGCTAATTGCATCCTTAAATGAGCAAAAGGCACCCAAGGAGCTAATGAATTTAACTCAGCCCCCAGAGACTGTGGGAAAAGAGACTCTGGAAGCAGCTAATGAATCTTTAATAAAAGTTGTGGGCAAGCAAAGTGGTCCTCAGCCCATGAAGTTTGTCTTGGGAGACCTTGGTTCTGCCAGCCCCCTGGGGCTTGGCTGGTGGAGTGAACTGTTAGTGAGTTAGTTTCATTTATAGGCTGTCTTTTTCCCCATGACAGGACTCAGTGTGTTGCATTTGACTTAACCCTCTCCCTTGCGGCCACCAAGTTATTATTTTGGATTTTGCTTCCTTTGATGGACATTAGGGTTCTAGTAAAACAATAAAATGGTTCTGATGAGCCTGAAGTTTTCCCATGTCTCCTGCACAGTATACAGTATTCATGTTTTCTTTTTTAATTACCAGTTGAGAAACTACACACAGCCATGGTTTTGATTAGTGCCAAAAAGAAAACACAATGAAAATTTATTTTTTTACTCTCCTAACCGATCTAGTCCTACAACAATTGGCTGGGTGGTGTTGGTGGATTTTGTTTTCTCTGCTCCTCTACACAAGTGTTTCTTGTATGGAGAAATGGCTCATCACCGTAAGGTCAAAAATTGTGTGCCACCTTGCTGATAGATATAGATAACATGAACATAGAGAAGAGTAAAAAGAGTTATTATCTATAATATTGTCAATTGGTACAGTGCATTGCAAGAAATTGGAAAATTATGTGTTATTAAAAATAGAAGATTGGTATAAAGAAATGTGGGAAATTGCTTTGAACAATGTTAACATGGGAGTTGAACACAAAAAAGGGTATAATTAATGAAAATAAATCTTGGAGTATATGGCAACCATCTGTGGAATATACGTTGACTAAAGGTAAAGGTGGCAAGCCAGTACCGGATAAACAGAGTATATACCGGGCAATGTATATACCACTGGTGCTTATGTATATGCATATTTTTTATTTTGTTTAGTTTTTCTCTCTTTTTTGTTGGTTATGTAATACTGTAATAGAGAAATAACAAGTTTGTTTTATATTAAAAACAATAGATACAAAGAGAGCTTTTTAATTTATTGAAAAGTTTTTATGTAGTAATGAAACTATGTTTTTTGTATTGAATTGTTATGTATGTATTTTGTTCGTATTTAGTTCCTCCCCCATCCTAAAGCAACCAAAAAACCAGTGCTCCTGAATTACCTGGCAAAGCTCACCCCTAAGCAGCATTACTAATCAGTTGGCAGCAAAGATGTGCACATTTTGGTGTTGTTTCCATGGATACAGTTTGATACAAAGCCCCACCTGGCTATTGTCAGAGCGTGGGCATCCCCCCCACCCATTAGGCAGGGCAAGGTGGCATTCCTACTGCTGTAATTGAAATCAAAAGGTAGCAAACTGGTTAATCATTTGCTCTTAACATTTTTGTCATTATGAGTAAAGGGTAATTAAACCCATCTTAGAAGCATTTTTAAACTGCTTTTAAACATCTTTTTTAAAAAAACAACCCAATAAATATCTGGATAGCCACATCTATACATATAACTCTTTTTTAAAAATCAAAAGTTTAACATAGTTTATCCATTTGTATCACTTTTCATTTTAAAAAAATATTTTAAAAAAACATTAAAATAGAATAATAAATCCAATAACTAAAAATAACACATGAACAAAATGGTAATGTGTGCCTTGTGCAATTTGGGAGGTAACAACTAAGATCCTGCAGTAAGTCACAGCTAGAATAAGTCCACTGAATCAGCAAGTTGTGATTTATTATAATACTAGATTTCAGTCAGAGAAAGAATGATTAATAAATGGGGGTAACTGAAAAGAAATCCATTTCAGAGCCTAATTAATTTACATATAGGTTGGAGATTGAAAATAGTGGGTAAATTGGGCAAGGTAATCTAGGAATTCAGGAGGGAGTACAGATTTATGAAAAGATTATATGGAATGGCTTAGACAACAATGTATTCAGTTTGCCTGGTGTGGAATGGACATTTCATTATTTGTTTCAAAATGTTGTTACATACATGCAGATCAGCATGTGCAAATCTAAGACAAATGTGTGCCTTAGATCTTCTTTTTAATAATAAGCAGTGCCCCAGGGTTCCACTTTGAGTGAGGAAGTCAGCATCTAAAGGAAGTGACAGATGGGTATTTGTCTCATTGTTTGTGCTGATTCCTCACTGTTCTTTACTGATATCCATTCTGTCAACTGTACAGTGTAAGCATTAATCTCAAGCAGATCTCATCTTTTGACATAAGCATGTTATATTTTTGTTTGGGCAGTGCAGAATTTCTGCTGTTGCTATCTGGTCTTTGGCTTGCACGGTCACCCATATTGGTCCTTTGGGACCATCTTTGGGCAGGTTCAGATGACATCATTAATGGCATCAGTGGTGGGCATCAGCAGGTTCACCCTAGTTTGCCAGAACCGGTAGCAGAAATTCTGGCTGCCCCCACCCATCCAAGTGTAGAAATAAAGTACTGTAGTCCTAATTAGGGTGCAACGCAGGGCTTTCCCCCTGGCCACGCCCACCATACCATGCCCACAGAGTAGGTAGTAATTTTTTTTGGAGCTCACCACTGAATGGCATGTAGAGTGAAATGTGATGTCATGTGACTCCTACTTCCACCCACCCCTCACTCTAGTAATGACAACTGCAACACAATTTGTAAATTGCGAATAATAATAATAATAATAATAATAATAATAATAATAATAATAATAATAATAATAATAATAATAATAATAATAATAATAATAATAATAATAATAATAATAATTTCGTGTCAGAAATTATTTTGGGTTGAAAGGATTTTTGTGGAAGAAACTCTGCTCAGGGAATGTTCAAATGAGGCTCCTCTCATGTTCCCAAGAGTTTGGACAGAGATGGGTGCTCAATCCGTCATGCAGTACCCAGGTCTCAAACTGTCGACTTGCCAGCTTTCCAGCTAAAAAGGAGAGCTTCTTAACCACTGAGCAATTGCAGCCCCATTTATTTCCCCTTTATTTATTTATTTTCCCCTTAGCTTACTAGCAGAACTATAGCACTAAACTGATACAGCTTTGATATAAGTTTACAATTATTGTTCATTCAGCACTCTGATCCCCTAAAAATTAAGGGAAAGGGATTTCAATGCTAAAAAAAGACTATATTTGTGTATGTGTTTTTAATGTACTGTATGTGCATACATAACAATGTATTCATTATGAAACACTGATATACTGGTTCCTTGCCACGATGGCTCATAGTGGGTGTGTATGGAAATTGCTGTTAGGGGTTGGTGAAAGGTGGGGGAAAGAGGGTGGTAATAATGGCAGGGAAAGGTAAGATGAGCAGTGGGTCTGTGTGACATATAGACACTTGAAATGCACCAGGTTGCCATAATTAGATGTCTCTGTGCAAATTACAACAGCAGTTGTAGTTTTTCTGTGTGGTCATGCCTTAAGAAGCTTAGGTTTTTATGAGGGGAAAAAGCTGTTTGGTCCTCACACAAAATCCCAAATTTAGGTAGGGACCTTTAGTGGACCGCTGAAACATCAAAAACAGACGAGTTCTTTAAAAATCTTTGGCTATGTGTGGGATTAAGTAATGACAAGCAAAGAAAGTTCTGTGGTCTATAATTCATGCAGAGAAAGAGAACCATGCCAGACCAGCATCAGAAAAATGCAGAGGCCTTTTACGTGCAGAGAGACATGAGTCCACCATCTGGCTGGCTGCCTCCTTAAAGTGCAACTTCTGTGTTGGCATCAGTAAACCGGAAATGGGAAGCTTCAGATGTAGATTTCAAGATATTTTTAGCTTTAGGCAAATGGAAATGTTTCATAGTTAGGCAGCAGCAGCTTGGGTATTTCCCTTTCACTGTTTCTTACTTTCCTTGGTGGAGGACCATCAAGCTTTACTTTTAAGTAAAGCTCTTTATGAAGAGGGAGTATAGGCTGTCTGGGTAGCAGAATGAGTTGGGTGCCTGGCTGTGGGAATCTGAGGTAGGGAATTTGATCTGTGTTTTCTCCCAGTAAGATGGTGACATCTACATATCTTAAATTATGGATGGTCCTTCCACCAATTTTAAAACCACTCTCACACCTTTTGGTATCGTATGCTCCACATACAGACTGAACACATAAGGGGATAAAATGTCAAATGCATCCCTGCCTGACTTCTTTGCCTATAGAAAACCAGTCTGTCTCATCAGAGTCTATATCCTAACAGTGGTTGTTCTGCCCATGGTAGATTACCATATACTGTATGTCAGAATAATCAACTGCTAGGGCACCCCTGTTTCTTTCAGAACCACCCATAGTTTCTCATGATCTACACTATCAAACTGTATGCTATAATCTGTAGGGTGCTCTTCTTCAAAAATCCTTTGGTATGTTCTAGTATCTATTGAATGTTTACAACGTGGTCTCTAGTGCTTCCTCTTTTTGAAGCCCAGCTTAAATATTAAGCATTTCTCACCGCATATAAGGTAAAGCCTTTGTTGCAGTGCCTTTAGCATCACCTTACTTGCATGGGTATTTAGGGCAATTGTCTTCTTACTTCTTAGGTCTCTTACTTCTTAGGTGTCTCTTATTATTCAACCATACGAATTATTTTTAACAACACTGAAGAGAATATGACAGGTTTACTATTTATTTAGACAATTAAGTAAACAAATGTTTAAGATGCACCTACAGGCAGTTTGATTCCATAAGAATCTGCCTGCTAGTCTTGAGCTTCCTATTGAGAAACAATCAGTGGCCCTGGCTAGGAATTGCAGTCTAAACTACTGTACTAACATATTTTCAAGCTCTGGCTGATCTGGACTTATGGTAGGCTGCCTATTAGTAGTTCTTAGAGGGAATTCTTCTAAACAGCAGGATCATCAGCAGAAAAAAGAATTTCCCACTCCCTTTTATGTCAAAGCAGATATACAAATTACTGACTGGCTGTCCATTTACAGCCTACCTGGAAGATGCCAGAATGTGTACCTGGGAAAACTCACATCCCCTCCCTAACAGTAAAGTAAGATCCCTGTCCTCATGATTCATAATAAAAGTCTGATTTAAAAAGGAACACAGGAAAATGCTATATACCTAGCTCAGTATGCTGTAAATCTGTTTTCTCCAGCATGGTGACCCTTCCCCACACACCTTCAACTCTAATCCCCATCATCCCCAAGAAGCATAGTCATCAATAGAAGGAGGAGATTTGGAGAATTATGATTCAAGACATCTGGAAGTCATCAGTTTCAGAAGCTCCTAAGTTGTTGTGTTGGGCTTTGTTTCTTAATGGTGGGTTGGGAAAACAGTAGGCTGGATCTGAGGTCATACCCCATTCCACAAAAAGAGGAAACCAAGTAGTGTACTGTAGAGTATCTGCGGATTGGTCCTCTCCGGGTAGCCTTCTTTTGAAAATGTAAGTTTCTTTTTTTTTGATCAGCAAAAAGAGCAACACAAAGACCTAGACCAGGAGTTCTCAACGATTGTAAGCCGGGGGCCAGGTCACACTGCTTCAGACAGCTTCGGGGACCGAATGGCCATTTTGCCCTTCCTCCACTACATGGCACTTTCTGGTGTGGTGGAGGTAGTGGTGGGCCACATGAAATGATGTCACAGGTCACATCTGGCCCATGGACGACAGGATGAGGATCTCTGACCTAGAATGAACCCTCCATCAGGGGACTGAAGTTACAATTTGGTTTTCTTTTGTTGGACGGCGGGAAAGGCTGATCTATAACAGAGCTTGCAAGAGTTATTTTGATTGAATATCCCAGACAACTGGCACCCCAAGCCAGCAAGGAGTGGGATGGGGTCTGGGAGTTTTGTCCAGAAAAAGTCATTTTTTCCAGCTTCTGATTGGGAGTGACTGAACTGAGAGAGCCTGTGGTCTTATTCATGCTTACTCCCCTCTTCTTTCATTAGACCTCTACGCTCCTGCACCTTCCGTCGTCTGTTCTTCAGAGGTGGACCCTTGGCTTTCAGGAAGCCCCGTCATTACAAACCCTTGTGTGTTTGTTTTGAGCAGTCATCAGTGAATGCCGGGAATCCTGACCTGGAATGTAAATGAGGCTCTTCCACACAATTACTACCCACACGTCCATTGCAGAGATGTAATCGCCTCAGAGTCATCAGGAGGGGCCTCGGAGAAATCTAAACTGGAAATGCATGACACGAGATTTGGGAGGGGGGGGGGGACCCTGACTGCCTCTGGTCTCCTCTGGAGACCTTCTAGGAATGCAGCCCTTGACTTTGACAGTCACTTAGCAATATTAGGGACTGCAATGGCTCAAGAGGTTAAGATGCTAAGTGGGAGGCGAAAGGTCAGCAGTTCAAAATCCAAGTGTACTGCATGACAAAAAGAACTCCCATCTCTGTCACAGCCCCTGCCAACCAAGCAGTTAGAAAGCAAGAAATTGCAAGTAGATAAACAGGTACCACTTCGGTGGGAAGGTAAATAGTGGTCCATGCACTCCAGTGTCTAGGCATGCCTGCCACATGTCCACAGAAACATCTGCAAATGCAGACAGCTCTGGCTCTTCAGCTATAAACAGAGATGAGCACTGAACCCTAGAGTCAGATACGGCTGGCTTTCGAGCAAGGGTGACATTTACCTTTACCTAGCATTAGCAATTACACTTATATCCTGCTCCATAGTGCTCTCTCTGGGCAGTTCACAGGGCAATTAGCATTCCACCACCTTCCAACTGTGGTTCAAGTGGCTAAGATGCTGACTGAAAGGCAGGAGGTCAGCAGTTCGATTCCTGAGTACTGAAGGACGGAATGAGCTCCCGTCTTTCTTCCAGCTCCTGCCAACCTAGTGCAGGGGCACCCAAACTTTTCGGGTCGCAGGCCGGTCACATGGTTCAGGGAGCCAGTCACTATGGCCCAGATCCAGCCCCCTCCTAGAAGCGGAAGTAAAACATGCCCATACAGGCACAGTTTATTTCCACTTCCAGAGCGACAAGAGCTTCATGGGCCGGATGAATTGGCATTGGGGGCCAGATTGGACCCCCGGGCCATAGTATGGGCATCCCTGACTTAGCAGTTCGAAAGCAAGAAATTGCAAGTCGATATACAGGGACCACCTTGATGGGAAGGTAAACAGTGTTCCGTGCACCCCGGTGTCTAGTCATGCCTGCCACATGACCACGGACACGTCTGCAGAAGCAGACAGCGCTGGCTCTTTGGCTTTGAAACAGAGATGAGCACTGAACCCTAGAGTTGGATAAGACTGGCTTTTGAGCAAAGGGAAGCCTTTATCTTTACCCTTCAACATGCTAGGCACTCATTTTACCAACCTTGGAAGGCTGAGTCAACCTTTCCCCCCAGTGTCAGGATCGAACTCCCAAACTTTTGGCTGCAGTACAGCAGCTTAACCCTTGCACCACCAGGGCTTCGTCCAGGGTTGCCCTGCACGCGACCACAGGAAAGGCAAAGCAGGCCCTCGGCTTTTGCTCCGCGGGGTTGCGACCGGTGAGTCACAGCACGGAATCCCAGGGAGGCCGACCAGCCGCCGCCGCTGCCTCACCCCCTCCTCCCCCCCAGCCGGCTTTTCCCGCTTCTCGCGCCTCTTGCGTCAACCCTCTCTGAGTCACTCGCTGACAATAGGCCGGACCCCAAGGAGAAAGGGGTGGGGGGGAGAGAAGAAGAAGAAGAAGTTGTTGTTGTCCTGGGTTGAAAAGAATTTTGCTGGAGAAACTCCGCTCAAGGGGATGCCCGAATGAGGTTCCTTTCATGTCCTCAAGTGCAGCCCTCGGGGATTGAAACCGGCGTCTTCTTAACCAGTAACCCTACGGAAAAAAGAAAGGGCTTAGCCATTATTTATGTATTCATTCATTTATTACATTTATATCCCGTCCATCTGGGATATTCTCCCACTCTGGGTAGCGTACAACAGATTAACCCCCCCCCCCCAACACAGAATTAAATAACCAAGCCGGACCTAATAAAATATGTACAAAAAGGTAAATTGACAATATCTTGGAAACTCAAGAGCACTTGGATGTAGAATGAGCATCAAGATTCACTTTTTACATAGTCACTTGGCCAACTTTCCAGAGAACTTGGGTGATGTGAACGAAGAGCACGGTGAACGTTTTCATCAAGACATTAAAGTAATGGAAGAACGTTACGAAGGCCGATGGAACACCAACATGATGGCAGATTACTGTTGGTCCTTGATGAGAGACATTACACACATTGAACGTCGCAGAGCATCCAAGAAAAGGTCGTTCATGTAAGGTCAATATTGTCAATTTATCTTTTTGTACAGATATTCATATCTTAACGTTTCAATTCTTACATGTTAATATGCTTTCACTCTCAACTTTGTGCTTCATTTCATAATTATATATGTTTGTTCAATAAAGTATTGCATATTGGATGTCATTTTATTAGGTCTGTATGTCTATTTAGCTCAACAAATATGATGATAAATTTGCTGTTCGTAGGTGTATTGCAATATCTGAGATCTCAAAAACCTGATGTGCTAGGGAAAAAATGGATGCCAGATTTGGAATCAGCACCTCAAAATTACCTTAGAATCGTTCATGCCAGAAAAATTGTGTTGACCAGTCACTAATTTTATCACTATAATTCTATAACTGACTCGCACCAATATGTAGTCAGGAATGACAATTGGGTTGGCCAATAGCATAAAATGTGATGTGATAGAGCAAATCTGAGATCATATTTGTAATCAGCAGCCTGAAATTAGTATAAAACAACTGCAAAAGCTCATGCCAGGAAAAAAAATTTTTTTTGGTATAACATTATAATCAGTTCCCACTATTACTTCTTTTATCCTCTAAGTGTTTTTTATCTTTCTTGTATAAAGAGACCTGCCTTTTCTCCTTTTACTGCTAAGAAATGTTAAGGGTAGGAGCCTCATCTCTTTGCAAACTAGGAATTGTCTCCTTTTGGAACTCTCTAGTCAACCACAGCCATCAATGCACAGCAATTAGTCAGGGAGGTACCGTAATTTAGAGTTTCTGCCTTTGCCCTATAGGCAGATGAGCCCAGGTAGAAAGAGAGGAAATAGAAAAAACTGAGGGAAGAGAAATGGTCAGCGGTCTTAGTCCCTACCTTTAAACAGTTTCTCCTCCCAGTACTAGTCATTTGAATCTCTTCCTCATCTATTAGCTTTTCATTTCTCATTCATATGCCTTTAACCAGTAGAACTGAAAAGGGTTGGTTTTCCTTTTTTTAAAAAAACATAGCCTTGATATTTTGAAGTTCTACAGTAGCATCATAACATCACTCTCTGCCCCACTTCTTCTTTTTAATTGACAGACAAAAAGCACTGAATTGATATAACAACTTATGCAGAGATTCTCAATCTGTGGGCCATGGGCCGGATGTGGCCTGTGGCATCATTTTATGTAGCCCCCACTGCCTCCACCACACCAGGAAGTGCCATGTGGTGAAGGAAGGGCAAAATGGCCGTCCCCCCCCTCCAAGCTGTCTGAGGAAGCGTGACCCCCAGCTTTAAAAGGTTGAGAACTCCTGAATTTGTGGAACTGCAGCCTTATTTCAGATAAAGCTAAAGTAGAAAAGCATAATATAGTACAGTAATTGGTGCAGTATGCCAATATAGTGGGACCTTTCCCCTTATGCTTCTCCAGTATAACATAACATCCAGTAAACAATGAAGTTTCACAAGTCATTATATGAATTTAATGCTATCTCACTTGCAATTTTAAAAAATAAGATATCCTTTCATCAACATCACTCCAGGATATATCTAGTACTGTGGTACATCGTTTAAAGAGCATAATGTGTTCCACAGGATTGCTCTTTAAGTGAGTTTGCTCTTTAAGCGAAACTCCATTTTAAGTGACCAATTGTGACTTCTGGTGGGGGGATTGCGATCCCCAATTTAGTTGTTAAGCGAGTTTTTGGTTGGTTTTAGTTGTTAAGCGAAGAAACCATTCAGAGACAATTCTGCTCTTTAAGCGAGTTACTCTCTAAGTGAGGCACTCTTTATGCAAGGTTTAACTGTACTGTATTGTCCTTTTGGACTGATATAGGCAATCACACATCAGAATGAAATGAAAGCAATGTGAGTGGAATCGCAAAAAAAATAATTATCTCTAGCCATGCCAACTGAACAAGCAGCAATGAATGCTCATGAAAAAAAAATCCTATCTTACTTTCAGTTAGATTGTGGAATTTTTGATCCACAATTGGGTGTACCCTGGTAATGACAACCTTGTGTTGCCAACTTGCCAGCTAATCTTTGTCAAACTAGGTCAGGTCGAAAGAACTGCAGAATGAATTCACCAAAAGGTGCCTTCAATTTGGCAGTTTCATGTCTGACCTAGAATATGGAAGAAGCAGAAGGTGTAGATTGTATAGCCAACATAAGATACATTAAATGGGATTGTGTCAAGCCTAGTGTAAACTGCAGGGTAATTGCAAATTTTGGCAAATAAAAATATTTATGTATAGGGTGTGAAAAGTTTCACTTCTGTGGTCACTCTACCTACAATGCCTCAGTTTGAGAAAGGACTCCTAAGAGATGGAATCTGTGAGTTAAGAAGTGAGAGAGGTCTTGGCTTTAGTCTAGTCTGTTTCTCCCTGGTCTTTTTTTGCTGGCTCTTGTTTCAAAGATGGGCCCTTGGATTAACAAACCGGGAGCAAGCCACAATCGCAATCACAAGCCAACACCACAACAAATTATTACAGTACTTAAACTAGTTGGCATTTCTAAACCAACAGCAAAACATGTGGTGGTTTCTGGATAATGAAGAAACAGTGACTTGTTAGCAGCTGCAGCTGCATTTGTACATCATAACAGAAAGATTTCACAACCTACCATAAGAAGTCATATTTCAACAAACTGTCATAGCTTGCTATGATATGCCATGCAGTGAGTGTATTAAACAAATGAGAGGTCAGGATGGTGCAAATTTACTGTTATACTTTTTTTTTTGTTTACTTATTCTAGTGGCTCAAGTGGCTAAGATGCTGACTGGGAGGTGGAAGGTCAGCAGTTCAATTCCTGAAGACTGCAGGATGGAATTAGCTCCTGTCTTTGTCCCAGCTCCTGCCAACCTAGCAGTTCGAAAGCAAGAAATTGCAAGTACAGTCAAACCTCGCATAAAGAGCGCCTCGCTTAAAGAGTAACTCGGTTAAAGAGCAGAATTTTCTCTGAAAAGTCACTTCGCTTAACAAATAAAACCAACCAAAAACTCGCTTAACTGCCTGGAGGACAGTGATCCATAAAGTCGCAAAGGGTTGGAATTGACTGTGCGACTGAACAAAAAACAAACAAACCTTGAGCTCTCTTAATATGTCCTTATTCAACTTGGGGGACACTGTTTTCCGTGCCAGATACAACACAAAAAGCTGCAGCTTATATGAGCTTGTATTGCTATGTGAACAGGAGGACAGAAAACGATTATTTTATTGTTTGGTTGACGGGTGAAAACCAGCTCTCCCTGTGGGGTGGCCAAGAAATACACTCGTCTCAGTCACTTCCAAGAATTCACGCTTCAGCAAGGTTGGCGTAAATCACAGACCATTGCCAGCAAAAGAAAAGGCCCTTGGCATGTTTATCAAATATAGCACCTCAGCAGCTCTTATTTCTTTCTCCCTAAAGTCAATACATTCTTAGGCATCTGTTTCTCGGAATCCCAGACCTGGAAGGAAAAGAATTCAGATTCATGAGCTGCAATTAAGGGGTCCAGACGTAAAAGGAAGATGAAGTCTCCTGTAATAGAAACTTCCTGTTAGTTACATATAAACTTTATAAACTCTTCTCACGATCTGAACTTGATCCCAATGGCCTCAGGGTTAATACAGCCTTCCATTCTTCTGAATTCGGTAAAATGAGTACCCACCATGTTGGAGGCAAAATGCTAAATTACCTTGTGAACTGCCTAGAGATTGCACTCAGCACTATGGAGCAATAAGTCTATCCTTGCTCAAAAGCCAGTCATGTATGACTCTAAGCATCTAGGGGGACAGTGCTCATCTCTGTTTACAGCCAAAGAGCCAGTGCTGTCTTTGTCTGCAGATATTTCCATGGTCATGTGGCATGAGTAAACACCAGAGCACATGGAATACAGTTACCTTTCCTGCCGAAGCTGTGTCTATTTATCTACTTGCAATTTCTTGATTTTGAACTGCTGGGTTGGCAGGAGCTGGAACAGATGATGGGAGCTCACTCTGTTGTTCTGCACTCGAGTCTTGAACTGCAGACCTGCCAACCTTCCAGTCGTTAAGTTCAGCATCTTAACCACTAAACCACCACAGTATATGGGGCACTATATCAGTGTAATTGCTATCATTATGCCATTCTGATCACAATTCAGTAAAGTAAGCCAGACATTATTGCAAATGGTTTACCTCAAATCCTGGTGTATTTGCCATCAGGATTTGAATGAAATAACTCCATGCCCTTACCCTCCCAGGCCATAGTCTTTGACACACTTGCTACGGAAGGCTCATGGAACCTCCAGCCTTGAGGTTAAATCTGCCTTTCCTGGCATCCAGGTCTGGGAACCCAAAAGTCACATTCTCTATATCACCAGCTTTTTAATGTTGTGCCTAGTTTCATGCAGGTTTTATTCCCCTTCCTAAAGGTTGAAATGCCTCAAGCTCAAATCGCTGGTATTCCTGATCTCACACTTTGGCCTTGCCAATAGATTGTATATCTTCAGAACTGTTCTGAACTTTTGGTTTCAGTTCAAACCTAAAAAAGGTTCAGCAGCACCTTCAATAGCTTTGGGAAACATCGCCCTGAACTTTAAAGGAGCAAATTCACCATCCTACTGACAGTAGAGGTGGCAACATCCAGTGATTGGAAGAAGTCCCATTTACTTTTGCTATGAAAGTGACAGAAGTGTGATTGAGCCTAGGTTTTCAGGATGAAAATTCCTGGATTTTCTGACTGCAGGACACAGTGATGTCCTCAGCTTTCCTTTCCTTTGGAAACCTAGCCAAATTATTTTCCTCCTCCTCCTCCTCCTCCTCCTGTTACCAGGATATGCCCAACTGTGATTCAAAAATACAGTACAACAATCTTTGAAGATGCAGGAGGAAGCCAATACAGTACCTTTATTGGATCGCTGAAAAGTAAAGCGTTGCAAGCTTTCAAGATCCAAAATCTCTTCTTCAGGCATGGCATGATGTCGTCTTGCCAGATACAAATCTTAGAAATGCATGTAGAACAACAGTAATAGCTTTTTGGTGCATCCCTCCATCTCCCACAGGAAAGCAGGCATTTGTTCCTCCCACATACCCCTCAATGAAACATCAGCTTTCCTTTGTGGTCAGATGCAGGGAACACAAAACTCCATGTTCCTCCATTGGGGAGCAATGGTCTTAATTTGGTTTACACCAGGGATTCTCAATCTATGGCCCATGGGCTTGATCCAGCCCACAGCACCAAATCATTTGGGTTGTGCCCTCTCTCCAGCCGCCGTTTCTTCCGTTGCTGCCAAAAGCAGCCATGGGCATATTCCCAGTCGCTGCAGGCTTTTTCCCAGCAGCCACATACATATTTCCAGCAGCTAGAGCCTTGTACACATTTCCAACAGATGCAATTGCATTCCCATGCAGCTCCTTCCAGCTGGTAAGCAGGGGAGCTGTATGGAGGGGAGTGGGGGTGGCACTTTTTGGGGGGGTGTGGTGGCTTGAAGTGGTCACTGCCTCCACCTTTGGCAGCAGTGGAACAACGCCCAGTCCAACCTCTCAGCTGTCTGAGGGAACATGAACCGGCCTCTGGCTTAAAAAGGTTGAGAAACCCTGGTTTACACACTAGGCATGCCAATTGCAGTCAAGTCAATGATTTAATGCTAAATTGTAGTAATGCTTCAGCACTTTTCTTTCATTTTCACTAAAAGTCATTTCAAATGAATTCTTTCTGCCAGTAAGATGGTGTTATCCACATATCCTAAATTATGATGTTTTTTCTGCCAATCTGCACTCCACTTTCATGTGAACCTAGTCTGGCTTTCTGTATGATATGAACTGCACACAAATCGAACAGATAAGGGGATGGAATGCACCCTTATCTGACACCTTTGCCTAAACTACTGCCAACTAGTCAATGTCTGTTTTGCAGCTTTTTTCAAATTTGATTAGATTAGTTTTCTTTCCCATTTGTTTCCATCTGAGAGAAGGGTTGTGATTATATTATGTTCTTTTTATATGTTGTTTTAATTTTGTAAACCACCCGAGTGGGAAACTACCCAGATGGACAGTATAAAATGCATTGAAGGAATGGATGAATGAAACCATTCTGTTTCTCCATATTATATCCTAACAGTACATTATTCTCCTCGATTCAAGTTACATATCGGGACAATCAAGTGCTGAGGCACACACAGTTATTTCAGAACAACTCATAATTTTTCATGTCCCACATTGTCAAAGATTTTGCTGTAGCCTATAAAGCACAGGCTGATCTTCTGAAATTCTTTTGTGTGCTTCAGTAGACAGTGGATGTATGCAATATGATCTTTAGTGACTCTTCCTTTTTGGAATCCAGCTTGAACACTAGGCATTTCTTGCTCCATATAAGGTAAAACTCTTTATTTTAACAACTTTATCATCACCTTGCTTACATGGGAAATTTAAAAAATGGTTCTATAGTTACCGTTCTCCTTGACATCTTTTTTTCTTGCAGATTTGATTGTATATTAAACATTGCCAGTCTCTGGATCATTATTTTGTTTTCTATATTTATTAGTACTGTATATGTTTGTTAGGATTTTGATTAATTCAGTCTATGTGGCTTAAAATAATTATATTGGTATTCCATTAACCACTGGTGATTTATTTCTTCCGAGTTGTTTCATAGCAGCTTTCAATTCACTTTCTAGAATTGCAGGTTCTTCATTATAGGAGTTCTCTTCAAAGGAGTCGGTTATCCTTTTATCTCTTCAGTATTGTTCTTAAGTATACTGTTTCCAGCTTCTTTTTATTTTCTCCTTGACAGATTGTGGGTTTCTCTTAGTAATTTAGCATTCCTAATCTAGGGTGAAGTCCCCTGGGGAAGAGTGATGGTCCCCAAGTGTATTAAATCCCACTTGAATCCATCTTGATGGAGGGAAGCAACTTCATCAATACTGGCCTGGGGTTGATGAAGATTTTGTGTGCCAAAAGGACTCTGGACCAGAAAGTGACCTGCAGAGCTGGATCAGTGGTATGGATGCCCTCCCGTGATGTGTAAGGCAGACGAAAGGCCACTGAATTATATTCTCAGGACAGTCTTCATGGCTCATCACCATGAGGATCGCCAATATTCAGAGTTGGATACAGCAGATCAAGAATAATAATATAGGCTTAAATTTACCTTTGACTATTTCTATATGATAGTCACTGAAAACTGCATTCAAGGTTCTGATCCTATTTCTGTCACTTTTTCCTTTTGCCTCTCATCTGCACTATAGAATTTTAAGTTTTCCCCCTTCTTTCATCTACAGGATGGCCCATAAGTCTCTACCCAGACTGGTAGGAAGGAGGAAGCACCCCTACTGGGCTGGGTAGGGACTTATGGGCCACTCTGGTTTCTCTCTCTTTTTTTAACTACAGGAATTGTCTTCTTGCACTTGTTCCAGATAATATCTCTGTTTTCAACCCACATTTCTTCTGATTCATGATCCATTGAGTTTAATAATGCAAATCTGTCTCTTATGTGGGCTACTCTTTAGTAGTACTGTACTCGTATTCAATTATATTATCAGCTATCTTGCATCCCAGTCTTGAGAGAAAGACAGTATACAAACTATCAAGCTAAGAGCGTGGCCATATAGAAGTTTGTAAAGAGTTAGCATGGAGTTCTCTATACCACACCCTGGCACTTAAATAGTAATCATTCACTCAACGTTGTTTACTTATCCCAGGAATCTGCATTTCAAGTCTTCACATGTCACACAAGCCCTCTTCCTCCACAATGCCATTATCACCACCATTGGCAGCACTCAAATTCCTCCCACGCTTTTCTTTACGCTTAGATAATGAAATGACGATGACTCGAGAAGACATGGTAAACTCTTGAATTAGTACTTCACCAGTTTTGGGCTGTAGTGGTTCTAAGTTCAGCCCAGAAGTGCAAACTAGGAGAAAAGTTATATTCAAAAATACAATTTACAGGTTGCATTGCAGTTGTAGTCCTTACCAGTGTGAGCAGGAGGTAGGCAAAAGGAGTAGGGTACGCCCCATAATAATGCCTCACTCTACAAATCTCAGTGATATCATCTGGATATGCCCAATCTAGGAGATCATACAAGCCAAAAGCAAGATGAAATAATGTAACTAGAAATGCTACCAAACAAATACAAACACAAAAGCCCTGATGGGTTAACAAAAATTGCATATAAAGTACTGTACTTGAATATTGAAGGGAATGGTAAGTACAACACAAAGAGCAGAATGAATAGTCTAGTCTCATCCTAACTTTGAGGAGATATTTGGACACAAATCCTGTAAAGTCCCATGTTTCTTTGGCTCCTAGTGACAGAAGGACAAGGTAACATCTTGAAGAACCATCTCCGCTTCTGCGTCTGCTTTTCTGAGCCACTATTCTGCATCTTCATCTGATTGGTAGGTCTAAAAGTTCTAATGAAAAACAAAGTTAATCCTGCTCACCTCTGAAACAAATTATGGTTTATTTTGGCTGGAGAGCAAGCATTATGTCTACATGCTCCTTGCTCAGTTCTTTCTTGTACTTTAATGCATCATTTGTGGTGTGTTTTCAATCACTGTTTCCTGCTATGTCTGAATTTGGAAATGATCATTTCACCATTGACTAACTAGAACATGAATGAAACTCTGGTTTGATATCCTGAACTGAAACCAGAGATTAAACCAATTCTTGGTTTCAGAAGTCAAGGAAAACTGTAGTTTCCCTATACACAGTAGTTTTCCATTGCAGTCTTGAAGAAGAGTTGGTGACACATACTGTCCAACCATGCTTTCTTGGGCCAGGACTCAAGAGAGAATTGGACAGCTGTGTCTCATATCTGCTTTGATTCAGATTCCTGCATTGAGCAGGGGGTTGGACACAATGTTGTTCCTGTCAGCTCTCAGTAGTATACCTAACCAAGAAGACTGGTGGAAGTTATTGTCATTATTGTCATTGTCATTTGATTCATAGCCTCCCTTTGCTCATAAGGGCTCAAAATGGCTGGCAATTCCCATGAAACCACACAAATAAAAATCACAAAACACAAGTCTCTATAATCCCAAATTACTGATATTTCAAAGCAATTCAAAGAGGCTGCTGTAAAATACAAGTCAAACACTTAGCTCTAAAATCCTGTACAAATGTATATGCCATAAACCTGAAGGACAGGTGTATAGTCGTGGCAGTACCTGAAAGAAACTAGTGGATTAAAGGTGATCTGATTAAAGGTGAGCCTAAAACCACTATGTAACATTTAACATCTGGAGGTCCACAGGAATGGAATTATTTGATATCTCAGTGAAGGTAAGGCTAGAACAAATCGTGCCAAGCAAAATTATTTCCCTCCTTGACTGGATTTTGACTCTGGTTTCTAAGCAGCTGCTTTTGAAATGCAAAGGAACAAAACAGTGCCTGGGAATATGTGCAGGGTAATGTTGTCAGAAAGGAAGAGATGGCTGTCTCAGAGGAGAGTGTTGACATGTTATCCACAAAGAAAATAGTAGGCAGCCATGTCCTTCCTCTTCCTGCCTTTCCACAGTGACCATCGTCAGAGGCCGAGCAGTGGGGTTCTGTTTCTAGCCCAAGTCTAGGAAGGAAGGAGGAGCTGTGATCAGACAATGGGATCGTCTACTCCTCAGAAAGTAATCCCTGCTGATGTCAGCTCCTGCTGGTGTCTGGGCTATGATTTTAGCATCTCTGACCCTCCATTAACTCGCAGGGAAAGAGTGTTACACAACTCTAGAATTATACAGAGGCTGGTCAGAACCAGTCGCCACTAGCTGAGCAATTAATCCAGCCCTGTGGTTTCTCCTCTTTCAGGCTGCTGCACACATACAGGCATCCCTTGGACCAAAACAGAAATTGCACTGTGGGAAATAACCATTGCTGGAGTCTTGAAATAAGTCATTTCGCAAGATTCCTGGAGTTATTGCTGAGCAATTAAGGAGCTTTTTTGTGGGGCAGATATTAGCTACTGAAGATTCTCTTAAGCAACATAAGCAGTGGTGACAATAATGTAGGAGCATGTGACTGGAGGGCGGGAGGTCAGCAGTTCGATTCCTGAGTACTGCAGTATGGAATGAGATCCTGTCTGTGTCGCAGATCCTGCCATCCTAGCAGTTCGAAAGCAAGAAATTGCAAGTAGATAAAGAGGGACCACTTTGGTGGGAAGGTAAACAATGTTCAGTGCACTCCGGTATCTAGTCATGCCTGCCACATGACCATGGAAACGTCTGCAGAACTGGACATTGCTGGCTCTTCAGCTTTGAAACAGATGAACACTGAGCCCTAGAGTCAGATACAACTGGCTTTCGAGCAAGGGAGACCTTTACCTTTATGTGACAACTGATGTTATAGTTGTCTGGTTGCATTTTAGTGGGTAACTTGAATGAAAGAAGAACAATAGGAAGATATTCCAGGAGCTAGAGAGGGGAAGTGGAACAAGTTACTGTATGAGTAATATGATGGCCAGATCTGTGCTAGATATAAGTGCTATGGTGTAAATAACAGCAACAAATTTCTGCTAATTAACAAGCCTCTGTTGTATTTCTCATTGTATGCCAAGTATTACAACTGGCCAACAAAATGGAGTAACAACTCATTAACAAGTGGCCATTTTCTGCTGTAGTTTAGAGCACTCCACTTACACTAATATAAGTAACCAGTAGGATTCTCTGGCTAGTAGCCAAGAATGAGTTACGTTTTTCACTAACAAGGTTGGATTGGTGTCATCTTTCAAAGAATAATATAATTAATAAGGTAAAGTTGCTTCACTAGTGTAGTGACTAATATATTATTTGTAATGTTACTTTTAAAATCTATTTCTGGTGTTTTGAGAGGTATTCTTCAAATGTTATGATACTGTCTTCAAATTAAAGAATATGATACAGTGAATAGGGATTCCAAGAATCTGTGAGTTCAAGCTTTTGCTGAAGCCTGAATTCTTGTCAGTCCTCTATTTTAAACAACCTGGAGGGGTGGGAAAGTTAATAATGTGAAAATAAAAAATTATACAAAAGTATTTGTTTTTAAAAAGACAAGAAGCAATAGTTACTTTTTAAACAGCACATGACTTTTGAAAGGTATTTTTCCGATTCTTAGCAGAAGTAAATTTCCATCTCTGTTATGCATGTGCTCATCTAATATGTATGAACAAGTCACTGCTCTGACTCGGCCTCAGTCATTCGTCTGTAAAATGGGAAAATCACTGAGCAATGTTACAATAAGTATTGCCACACTTCTCTCCCCTGCCGTCTTTGATACTTCTGTGCCTGCAGCATCAGCAACAACCTGACCTACAGAAAAGTGGGCACATCAAACTTTTACTGGCA
Organism: Furcifer pardalis; assembly: GCA_030440675.1. Taxonomy (NCBI): domain Eukaryota; kingdom Metazoa; phylum Chordata; class Lepidosauria; order Squamata; family Chamaeleonidae; genus Furcifer; species Furcifer pardalis. Next base: position 157,761,621 of record CP126893.1, read on the forward strand.
TGGGAGGCAACCTGTTAGGTAATAAAACTCCTGTTCCTCATCTAGGCATCAGAAATGAATAATGTTAAAATACTCTGGAGCAAAAATATGGCAAATCTGTTTCTCCCCGCCCCAATGCAAATTCACAGGCAGCAAAAGTGATAAAATGACTTTGCATACTTCCAGGTATACTGCCTTGAGCTCTTTAGGCAAACTTTGTATAGGTAACGGTAAAGGTCCCCCTTGTTAGAAAGCCAGTCATATCGGACAATAGGGTTTGGTGTTCATCTCCATTTATAGCCAAAGAGCCAGCGCTGTCTGTGTCTGTAGATGTTTTCATGGACATGTGGCAGGCATGACTAGATAGAAAATGCTGTTTACCTTCCCACTAAAGTGGTACCTATCTATCTACTTGCAATTTCTTGCTTTTGAACTGCTAGGTTGGCAGAAACTGGGAGCTCACTCTGTCGTGTAGTACTTGGGGCTCGAATTGCTGACCTGTTGACCTTCCAGTTGTCAAGTTCAGCCTCTTAACCACCAAGCCACCACAGTTATATGTAATAGTGAAAATAAGTTTCCTAAAAAATATACTGGCTGAAATCTTGTTTTATAGCTTAATGGGGTTTAAGGCTTATGATATCAGCAGCCAACATGATTTTTGGGCAGCAAAACATGTCCGAGTCCCACCTGAAGTTCTCAAGGCACCTGTGGTAATTGATACCGCATAGCCATCAGATGAATAGCTGTTTAGTCTAATGGAGCAAAAAACACCACCACCACCACCCAAGCGTTATGGTGCTTAAATAAACAAACCAGGCACTGTGGCATGAATTTTTGTGAACTAAAGCACACTTCTTTCAATGACTTTTGAGTCGCTCCTCAAGAAGATCTAGAGCTTGGATTAATTACTTTTTTGTACTCTAGCTTGCAAGGCTGATTTGTGGGAAAGTAGGAGGGAAGTCAGATACGAATGGCTTTCGAGCAATGGTGACCTTTACCTACCTTTACTGGGGTTGCAGGGAGATATTCTTGGAACTGGAGTGGAAAGAGAAATGTTGCAATGCTGTGAAATCCTTTCCCTTGAGCAAAGCCTTTCCATAGCTCAGTCTCCTTATTTGTACTATTTGCTAAGATAGCTTTATCTGAAATGTAACTTGTTATGGTTACAGACTCAATTATATAGGTTGGAACTGTGTGGTCCAAAGCATGGCTGGAATCTGTGGGGTAACAGCAGGAGAGACCAGAAACCAAGAAGATACCTGCTAGATCAGGGATGGGCAAAACTCAGCCTTCTCAAAATTGTTGGAATGCAACTCTAAGTCTCCCTCCCCACTAACTATGGTAACTGGGGGTATCCAGGGTAGTCAAATGGATAGAGTGATACACTCATGAGAATTGGGCTTGAACCCTTAGTTACTCATAGAAAATCACTGGATGTGGAACTGGTAAAACCAGTCCTTAAATATCATACTCATGTCTGGCCAGGTTATTCTGCTATGGTAATTGAGTAGACCAGCAATGGCTAACCTTGGCACTCCACTTTCTTGTAATTGAAACCCAAGAACACCTGGAGTGCCAAGGTTAGCCATCACAGGAGTAGACCATACTGCCAGTGACTCAAAGCTGAGTGTCAGGCAGCAGGTTAACTAACCTGACCACCCTGAGGACTAATAGCCTAGGTGCCGAAATTCACAGGGAAGGGTGATGGTCCCCAAGTAGATTAAATCTGACTTGAATCCATCTTGATGGAGGGCAGCAGCTTCATCAATCATGGCCTGGGGCCAATGAGGACTTTGCGTGCCAAAAGGGCTCAGGATCAGAAAGTGACTTCATGGCTGATCACCATGAGAATAGCTAATATTCGGATTTGGATGAAGAAGAAGAAGGCCACCACTTTAACTCTAGTCCAATATTCTTCACTCCCTGGCCAGTTTATTTGTCTTTGTGGATCTTTATAGCAGCAGAGAGGCACCCTCTGCATCTCCTTCTCTAACGAGATACATGGAGGATTACTGCCTGAGATAAATAGAAGTGAAATATAGCTATCCTGGTTGTTAGTTCTTGATGGCTTTAATCTCTGTGGATTTATTTAATCCCCTTTTAAAGTCATGCACACTGGCAGCAAATAGCTATGTCTTATGATAATGAATTCCTCTGTGAAGTTTAACCATGCAGCAGCCTTTAGACTGAAACATGGCCTTTGATCTCACTGCACTGCTTGGTGGATGATCCCTGGATTCTGGTATTCGAAGAGGGAGAAAAGCTTCTCCCTATCTGCTTTCTCCACACAGTACATAATTTAACACAGTTCTGTTACTGTCTCCCCTTATTCACTTCTTCTCTAAAAAGAACACCAACCCAACTTTGTTTTGGTCACTTTCTCTAATAGAGTTCTTACAGATTCAAAATAGAAGGGCAGATTGCAGCATTTCCCTTATTTTCTTTTCCTTTTAGAAGGGAAAGGTATTTACTGTGAAATCTTACTGTCACAATTCAGATATAAGCTTCATTAAGCTCAAGATGATTTATTTATCACATCTATGAAGAAAGGTAAAGCAAATGCTTGCATCCTGGGAATCCAATTTTTTAAAAAGTATATGCAGACATTTACACTGCATTGTAGTGGTGATATGCTAACATATGTTTACAGTTTCCTTCCCTCAATCACTGTACTTTCTTTTCTACCACAAATACTTTTGCTATAATCCCTACACTGACACTGATTTCAATATACAGTGGAACCTTCGTTAACAAATGGTTCAGTTAACGTAAAAATTGCATAACAAAAGGAAATCCACAGAAAATAGTGGCTTGGTTTATGGATTTTTTTTCAGAACAGATTAATTGGTTTTCAGTGCATTCCTATGGGAAACCGTGTTTCAGTTAAAGTATTTTGGTTTTCAATGCATTCCTATGGTAAATTCAGTTAAAGTAATTTTTGCTGTAACAAATGTCCCGGAGAACGCATTATTTACGTTAACTGAGGTTCCACTGTAGAAACTCTGCAAGAGATGTCAATGTGCCATACAATTTGAGCTAGACAGAGAGTGATGACATTCCTCAGCCTCAAAAACAATGCCAGGATTGTTGTCAAAAAGGCAGACAAAGAGGGTGCCATTGTTATCATAACCAGAGTGGACTTCATACAGGAAGTTGATTGACAATTATGTAGTACTGTACCATGCTTCATAATACCCTATCCACAGGCACAGCTGCTGAACAGCAGCTGGAACAACTTATTGAATGACCCTGGGAAATGAAGTCATCCAGGCAGTTCAATATGACTCCAAAAGCAATTCTTGGAGGCCTGGCATCAAAAATTGACAAGATGCCATATAATCCAGCCTTTATCATAGCAATGGTATTAAAGTGAACTTCTCATGGAAACAGTGAGTGTTGCTGCAATCTTTTGTTCTCCAAACCTGGGGGGAGGGGGGTGTTATTTCATCATTTATTTATTACATTTGTCCCCTTTTTTTGCTTCAAAGAGTGGGCACAGAAAATCCTGGGAGTTAAAACACATCATCCTTTGTCAAAAAAGTAGAAAAACAGGAGAGGTGACAGAACTGCTGTAGCAGGTACAGTAAACAACTCTATTCTCTAGGTCAGAAGCTCTCAACCTTTTTAAGCCACGGTCCGGATCACACTCCCTCAGACAGCTTTGGTGGCTGGACAGCTATTTTGCCCTTTGTCTACCACATAGCACTTCCTGGTGTGACAGAGGCGGTGGGGCCCCCACATGAAATGGTGCTGCAGGCCACATCTGGCCCACAGGCTGCAGGTTGAGAATCCTTGTTCTTGGTGGACACGCAGTTTTGTATGGTATGAGAGGGCCACAAGTTATCAGATTCTGGTACAGATAGAAAAAAAGAACCTATGATCTGAGTAAGTATTGTTCAAATGGAGGGCTAACACACATAATAAATGAGAGAGGAAACAAAACAACAAAAAATGTTGTGGCACATTAAAGACTAACTGCTGTATTTTAATGTTAGCTTTCATGGATCAAACTCAAATTCTGCACCAGTGGTTGTGGTGAAGAATTAAAAATAAATAGATATCCAAGGAATATTTCCCCCTCAAGCTGATTTCTAGATCCTCATATAGATTGGTACTCTTAGGCTGCCTTCCACCATACATCTTTAAGGTCATTTCCTCTTATGCTTCCATTTTTAGCTTAAGAGGCAGAACAGTGTGCATAGATGCCAGCCTCAAGGGCTTCTTAACAAAACTTGAGTCATTATTTTCTTACACTCTCCACATATGGCTTTTCTAAATGGTTGACAGTTGGGCCAGCATCCTTTTCAGTGTCCTTTATGTGCCAATGCAGACACAGAAGCAGTTCCAGCAGTGTAGAGAGGGCCTGGCCATGGAGCTGCTCAGGTGATTAATCTTGCAAGGAGCCAGGTAATCCTGCTGGTGACTAGACCTTCCTTTGTCATTGGATCCACTCCCACATTGGCAGTTGTGTATGTAGTTGTGAACCAGATGATGTCCTGAGTTGCTTTCTTGTTTTTGCATTCCCATCAACAACTTCATTAATCATAATGTCTGCATTAGTCTTCTTCTTCCTCCTCCTCCTCATCATCAAGTGTCGAGGGAGATGCAAGGTTCTTGTTCTGCACTTCTAGCAGCCTCCACCACTGTTATTTGGTATTCTTGTAATATTTCTTTGATGTTATCGCTCCACCTTCCTCTGGGTCTGCCTCCTGGTCTTTCTTCTCCTTTTTCTACATATGCCTTGTAAGGTAAGCAATTCCAAGACATTATCTCCAAATAGGCAAGCCACTTTATTTGTTATCTCTGGATCTAGTGCAGGATTGCTTCTGTTCCAATTCTTTCCCTTATAACCTCATTCCTGATTTCATCCCTTCTAGTCACTCCAGAAGCCTTCCTCAGACATCTCATTTCCGTGGTGAACAACTTTTGTTTATGTTTTGTTGTAAATGTCGATGTCTGGCACTGGTAACATTAAGGTGGGACTGAAAATGCTTTGTATGAGGTATTTTTGTGTTGATTAATATTACCTTTTGTTATAAGAATGTAGCTAACTGTCCCAATATTAGCTTTGCATTACTGCACCGTATGTTAATCATCCATTTTGCCATTTTCAGTAAATGTTGTTCCTAGGTATTTGAACTCTGCCACTTGTTTTATACTTGTTCCCTCTATCTCGATATCTAGAGTATGTTGTTCCCTTCCAATTGCCTTTACCTCAGTCTTCTCTTTCTTGGTTCTCATATTATTTATCTTACATTATTGGGTCAGGCTGCTACACTCTCTCAATAAACACAGGTATCTGACATCTTGTTACAACTTCTGATTGTATTCAGGACATTCTCCTACTGTGGTTTCCCTTTGTGACATGAGTGGAATCCTCTTTTGTCTGCAGTCCTGGCCAAATATAGACCTTCTCTTTTATTCTCAGTCCTTTATTACAAGAGAAGGTCGCCCTTGCATGCTGGGGTGGTTAATCATTTATGTTATAGGACCAAAGAGTCACCTTGTAGGGAGAAAATTACAGGAGAGAAAAAGTCCAGGGTGTCTGGACAGAGTCATCCACCTTCTGACCAGAGCAATGCCGGTCTTCCTCCATCCAATTTCACGAGACAAAGGTGACTCATGGGGGAGAGGTTTCCCTCTGCCTGATCAGGGGAATGGAAATAGTGTGGTCACCCAAGAAGTCCCAGTGAAATAAGAGCTCAGTTATTCATAGAATTCGTAACATTTTGCTCTGTCAGAATCCTGGTGAATAAACTTTGTGCCAGAAATTACTCTGGGTTGAAAGGATTTTTGCTGGAGAAACTCCATTCTGGGGATGCATGAATGAGGCTCCTTTCATGTACCCAAGATCCACCGTGCAGCACTCTGGTATCAAACCCTGACCTCCAGTCTCCAAGCTCAGTGTCTTAACCACTAAGCCATCTGGTAAAAACATAGCTATTTGTACAATCTTTGGGAAAGTAATCACATGCTCCATCTGCCTTTAATGTCTCCCTTTCTTACACTGAAAATTTTAGCAATGATGTAATTCTGCAATGTTAAAAATATTTGTTCTTTTAAATGTGTGTGATTTGTGATTTTACGGTTCAGATTTTACATATTACTAACTTAGGATTTTAGATGTTTATTAGCAGGTGATATAAGGGACTGTGGGGGCTTAGTGGTTAAGCAGTTTGAAGCCTGAGTGCTGCATGATGAAGTGAGCTCCCATCTCTGTCCCAGCTCCTGCCAACCTAGTAGTTCAAAAGCAAGAAATTGCAAGTAGATAAATAGGGTCCACTTTGGTGGGAAGGTAAACAGTGTTCCATACACTGCGGTGCCTAGTCATGCCTGCCACATGTCCACGGAAACATCTCCAGACAAAGACAGTGCTGGCTCTTTGGATATAAACAGAGATGAACCCTGAACCCTAGAGTTGGATATGACTGGCTTTCGAGCAAGGGCAACCTAGCATGTGATATATGCTTTTATGTGGGTTGTTAGCTAGTGTGCATTTCCTATGAGGAAGAGCAGGATGTAATTTGAGTAATAACAAAAAAAAATTAAATATTATTTAAAAATAAAGATTGTTATTGTGCTTATGAACAGGATTTCCCCTTTTAACGTAATGGATTGATTTCCCCCAACAACCCAATGAAGCTGCCACATGACCCATCAACTGATGACAGGGCTCTAAAATCAATGAGCTTTCCTTCCCAGTCAGGGATGACCAGAAAAACACATCACAGACAATATGAAATTCTCAAGTCCAGTCGTGGAGACCAGGCGTCCTGACATCCTTTGAATGTCTATGAATCATTCGTGCAAAGAATGTATATGTTGCTTAAGAGCAGTTATTTTAAGCCCAGGAGTTTTCATCAGCTTATCATGAATAACTGTCTTTCTAGCATCCTGCTGTGCTCACAGCTGCAATAACAAAATGGTGGTTGATAAGGACGATAATGGTGAATTTTGTTTGGGAAACTAACAAAGCAATTGGGGGGGGGACCCAAAACAACACTACTGGGAGAGTTTTGTGGAGTTCTACAGCTTTTGAGGGAGAGTCATCACCTACCATTTATTCTTTTACCCAGAAATTCTCCTATTCTGAAAACTTGAATATAGAATCGAAGGTGGAGGGTCAAGTCTTGCTAGTTAACAACTTTAGCCACGTTTGGGGATCCTGGCCCCCTCTCTTGAGACCTGCCATTGGGCAGCATTCATGCCCTGGTGTGGGGAAACTCCAAATTGAATCCAAAACTCACTAGAAGCAGCTTCCTCTTTACCCAGCCCCAAGTATCTGGGTCTTTTTTTATAAATAATAGAAAAATACAAACAAGACATATATCCAGTGGTGGGTTGTCAAAATTTTTACTACCCCCACCATGACATCATCACAGTGTGGGCGGAGCTAATGTCATGATGTGGGTGGGGCCAAAGAAAATAAAATTTAAAAAATAAAAATAAGCACACACACACCCTCAACCGACCCACCCACAACACAAACCTGTAAATAAATAAATAAATAAGTATTACATTAAAATACACCCACCTACCCACCCCAAACACCAGTCAACCCACCCACCCACCCCAGACACAAACCCATCACTTACCTGTTAGTATAAGTGCCTGGGCAACACCATGTTGCAAGATGGATATGGTCATCGTACTGGTTCTCTAGGATAATATGCCTTAATGTAAATGTAAAATAGCTGTACCTCCTTAAGGGTTCTCCAACTGGAACAGCAATTGGAACAGCACAGGTGCAGCTTATTGATGAGGTAACTCCAAGACTTTGCTTAAAAACTCCAAGCCAGGCCGCCAGGCCTTTTTAGGAACTGTGGTAGTACATCAATCTAGGTAAAGGTATTAAATACACATTAAAATACACACAGACAGAGCACATCCAAAGGTGATTCACTTACCCTGGGGAGCAGGCTATAGGGAGTTTCAGGCTAGCAGCTTCTCTTCCTCCTCCCCGCTTGGGAGGACAGCAAGGAGGTCGTGCATACGCACCAAGAACTGTAGGCGTGCATGTACACCAAGTGCTTGGTGCGCATGCGCAGTGGGGGAACCAGTGAAAATGTAAGCCCCGAAGGTGGTTCCCCCCCAAAGCTGCTACTGGTTCTCCAGGACACTGGGAAAAGTTACTGCTTGTTCTGGTGGACTGGTGCAAACCTGTTGCATCCCATCACTGCATACATCTTGTTTTATTTCAGGAAACTGTACCATTTAGAGCAGTGGTTTCCAACCTTTTCAAGCCGGAGTCCGGTTCATGTGCTCTCAGTCAGCTTCGAGGGCCAGACAGCCATTTTGCCCTGACTGCACTATGGGGGCAGCCATTTTGTCCCAGCAGCTTAAAGGGGGTGGTTATTTTGTTTCTAAAATGCCCTTGGAGGGGTGGGGGCACATGAAATGGCACCATGGGCCAGATCTGGCCCATGGGCCATTGGTTGGGAACCCTTGATTTAGAAGATTTTCCTCCTTGTTTTCATTTTTATGTTAATGGCTCTGTCCCAGCTCCTGCCAACCTAGCAGTTTGAAAGCAAGAAATTGCAAGTAGATAAATAGAGACCACTTTGGTGGGAAAAATTCTTGGGGGCATGAAAGGAGCCTTATTTGGGTGTCCCCTGAATGGAGTTTCTCCTGCAAAAATCCTTTCAACCCAGAATAAATTCTGACATTAAATTATTATTAATGGAGATTGAGAGGGCAACAAACATGGTTTGGAGGAACACAAGAGCCCCATGAGCCAAAGGCTTCACACTGTTGTCTAGTCCAACCATTCTGTGGTGAAAGAAAGCCAGCATCACAAAGTTCTCCCAACTAGAGACTATTTGGCTTTTGTCTGAAAACTGACATGAGAAAATGAGTCTATGAGACTACTGGTTTGGGTTGGTTCTGTTCTCAAATTGCATTACCTGTACTAGCAAGACATTTTCCTTAATGTTCAACCAAAAGCTATTGTCCAGTAGCTTAAGCTCATTCTATCTAGTCTTTCACTTCAGGAGAAACTGAAAACAAATAAATCTTTGTCTTACTCTGCATGAGGGCCAAATATTTCAAGAATGTCCTTGTGTCTTCTTCCTCATTTTTTCTTCTTCAGGCTAAACATACAGTACTCGGTTTCTTCAGGTGGAGATTGTGAAACAGTGGTGGGATGTCAAAAATTTTACTACCCCACCGTGATGACATCACAGTGTGGTTGGAGCTAACATCATGATGTCATGGGTGGGGCCAAAGAAAATAATAAAAATAATAAAAAATAAAATAAAAATAAGCACTCACACCCCTCAACCCACCCACCCACCCACAACACAAACCCATCAATCAATCAATCAATCAATCAATCAATCAATCAATCAATCAATCAATCAATCAATCAATCAATTAAAAATTACATTAAAATAAACCCACCCAAAAACAAACCCGTCACTTACCTGTTAGTATAAGTGCCTGGCAGCACCATGTTGCAAGATGGATATGGTCATCGTACCGGTTCTCTAGGATAATATGCCTTAATGTAAATGTAAAACAGCTGTACCTCCTTAAGGGCTCTCCAATTGGAACAGCAATTGGAACAGCACAGGTGCAGCTTATTTTTGAGGTAACTCCAAGACTTTGCTTAAAAACCCCAAGCTAGGCCGCCAGGCCTTTTTAGGAACTGTGGTAGTACGTCAATATAGGTAAAGGTATTAAATACACATTAAAATACACACAGACACACCACATCCAAAGGTGATTCACTTACCCTGGGGAGCAGGCTATAGGAAGCTTGAGCCTAGCAGCTTTTCTTCCTCCTCCCCGCTTGGGAGGACAGCAAGGAGGCCGTGCATGCATACCAAGCACTGTAGCCCCAAAGTTGCTACCGGTTCTCCGGGACATTGGGAAAAGTTGCTACCGGTTCTGGCGAACCTGTGTGAACCTGTTGCATCCCATCACTGTTGTGAAACCAACATTTTGAAAGACTGCTTTGTTTATTTTTATGATTTTTTTAAAGAGAGAAAACTACTTCTCTGATGGTGTGGTGAGGTGAGGCAGAAAAATCCACTGGCTCTAAACCTGGCTTTATACAAAGCATGGATATGAGTGGTATCCTGTTTATATAATAATTGAATGCCATCAAGTCAATTCTGACTTATGGTGGCCCTCACCAGGATTTCCTAGGTAGAGAATACACAGAAGTGGTTTAACATTCCCTTCTTCTAGGGGTTACTTCTAAGATTGCGAAGCTTCTCCTTGACTGAAAAGTGTGGCTCTTCTCCCTGAACACATAGTAGATACCTATGCCACTGAGCTATCCAGCCAATTGTAATGGGCAATTTTATACCCAATTTTTATACCCAAGTATTTTCTACTGAGTCAGTCCATGTTTTCATATACTGTATTACTGTCCCATTCCTGCCACTTGTGTGACACAGTAGAAAAACTGGGAAGCAGATATAGAGTTGACTAGTTTTCAACCAATGCCATAGCTGGGCCATTGATCACATGCCAATATCCAGATATCAGAAGTTATCATGTGTGAAGTGAAGTACTTAATCTGCAAATTGCTTACAATTAGCTGCCATTAGAGAAGAACTCCCTACCCCTATCCCAGGTAAACTGGCAGCATTGCTTAGACTGGGGGTTCCCATTCCCAACCTAAGGAGCGCAGGTTGGATCCGGCCCATGGCACCATTTCCTTCCAAGGACATTTGAGAAATAAAATGGGCACCCCTTTGAAGCTGTTGGGACAAAATGGCCACCCCATCATGCAGGCAGGGCAAAATGGCCATCTGGCTCTTGAAGCTGACTGAGAGAGCATGACCGAGCCCCCAGCTTGAAAAGGTTGGGAACCCCTTGCTTAGACCTGTTACTTCAGGTGCTGCATCCATTCTGGATATTGGCTATCTTCATGTTCTTAACTCCTTGGAACAGTTCTTTTGAGGAATGCCACACCAGTCTCTTAGGTTCTTCAGCCATGAAGTCCATCTACGTCCAGGGCCATTCTTCCCAGGGATCTTTCCTTGCAGAGCGAGTTGGAGGATTCTATACTTTATGTTGTTCCTCATGAGCTTAGACCTTGGAGAACATCATTAAAATTCTGACCTGTATATGGATTTGACAAAGTGACTTTGAGCCTTTGAACACCACATACAAGCAAAACATTTAAACTCGATAAGTACTGGTTTTATTCTCCTCTCGAAGGAAGGGGTTTATTTATTTATTTAGATTTATATCACTTAAGGCCCATGGGCTGCATCCGGCACATGGCACCATTTCATGTGCACCCTACACATCCAAGGACATTTGAGAAACAAAATGGCCACCCCTTTGAAGCTGTTGGGACAAAATGGCCACCCCATTTTGCAGGCAGGGCAAAATAGCCACCTGGCCCTCAAAGCTGACTGAGAGAGAATGATCCAGCCCCCGGCTTGAAAAGGTTGGAAACCCCTGCCCTAGAGGAATTCCCAGGCTTGAGTTTACAATAACTGAGCCTGGCTCTTGAGGACAGGACATTCTGGAGATAATTCATGCATAGTTCTGCCATAAACTGGAAACAATGTGATAGCACATAACAACATATAAAGGTGGCTATTGATACGTCAAATGTACAAAACAATGGGAACAACAATATGCATGGCCCAACTACATATATTTTCCCTTGTCTTTGGGTTTTTCCTCTCCATGTTTTTCTGAGTTTTATATTTTTTTTGAGATATGTTTATTTGTGAACAATTGCTGCTGGTGTGTAGTAGAGAGATGTTATTTGTTACTTATTTGTCATTTGCTTTTGTTGTTTGTTATTTTTATATGTTATTTTCATTGTTGCTTTTTATATTGATGCTCATTGCTTTTTATTATTATGTTGGAAACCATCTTGAGTAGTTTTATATCAATCTTATAAATAATGTCCATTGTTGTTCAGTTGCACAGTTGAGTTCACTTCTTCATGACCCTATGGACCACATCACGACAGGTCAGGCTGCTCTGTCAAATAAATAAATAAATAAATAAATACCCTCCATATATGAATCAGTCATACCCCATTAATCTGCAAAGAAAATGTCAATCAAGTTACTTATTATTAGCACCTAGGGGCTCTAATTTCTATTTCCACTTGAAAGGGGTTTAAATAGCTTCCAGGTCTTTTATTTACTGCTAATTGTAAGGTCTCCTGAACTTTGAGGGAGGTGGACTGGAAACTTTGAACAATAAGATTAAACCCTTTGTAATGATGGAGTGCTTTTATTGACTTGAGACCCTCAAGTATAAAAGCCCTCACCTGAGTGTATTTAATGAGTCTATTCTTATACTAAAACAACAACTCAAGAGGAAAGTGCCGGATGCAAAACATGCTTCTCAGAGTCCAGTTTTCCTCTTAACGCAAATGCCTTTATGCCTTGAAGGGACTGGCCAACTAACTCATGTCCATGAATTAACACTTTCCTCATTCATCCATATGAAATCTTTGCTGCTATTAGCAACTATACTATATAGAGCTGGAGCAAGAATCCTGGATAGTTCTAGCTCCCAAGCACTGTCTAGAAAACAAGTATTGACTGAAAAATAAAGGCATATGAGTTGGAAACATTTGGATGACTTCCTTCTTCAATATTATGGTCACATTTCTTTTTAATAATCCCCAATAAGCTAGTTTAAGTTGTACTTTTTGCCCTATTCAGACATTATAGCCTGAGGATGGTGTGGTGGGCTGAAGCTGTGGGGGTTGATAAGGTTGCATAGTCAGGCTGGAATCCTGTTGTTTCATGGGCTTCAGTGGCTCAGTGGTTAGGAACCTCACCTTGTTAGCTGGAAGGCTGGCAAGTCAGCAGTTTGAGACCCAGGTACTGCATGATGGATTGAGTGCCTATCTCTGTCCTAGCACTTGGGGACATGAAAGAAGCCTCATTTGGGTGCCCCCTGAGCAGAGTTTCTCTTGAAAAAATATTTTCAACTCGGAATAATTTCTGACATGAAATTATTATTATAGAGGCTGTGGTGGATCAGTTGTTAAGAAGCTTGCCTTGTTAACTAGAAGGCTGGCAAGTTGGCAGTTCGAGACCCAGGTATTGTATGACGGATTGAGCACCCATCTCTGTTCCAGCTCTTGGGGACATGAAAGGAGCCACATTTGGGTGTTTCCTGAGTGGAGTTTCTTCCACAAAAATCCTTTCAACCCAGAATAATTTCTGACATGAAATTATTATTATGGAATAAATCACAACAAGAATAGGCTCCTCAGATCAATGGAACTTATGGAGGGGTTGACTCACCAAATCCCCACTGATTTTACAAGTCTAGTCTAGTTTCAGCTTATTATGCTAAACAACACTATCTCCACTACTAAATCCTGAAGTCTTTCTTCAAGATGTCAGCAATTCATTCACAAACTGAGCAAGATAATCTGAAGCTTTTATTAATTCTGAAAGGTAGTGATGGGAGCTTCCTCTTCTTCCATGTTGTCTAAACCAGATGTGAAAACTGCCAAAATGAAGCCACCTTTTGGTGAGTTCATTCGGCAGTTCCTTTCACCTGACCTAGTGTGAGAAAGAATAGCTAGCAACGCAAGGTTGTTATTACCAGGGTATGCCGATTGTGCTTCAAAAATACCACAATTTTCAAGGAGGCTCTTTCTGTATTCCTTGAAAAGCATCAACTGTAGCCCTCACTCCTGGCCACAGGAGAGCCATAAACCCATTTAGTTAACTGCACATATACAAGCTGCTGTTGAGAATTTAATGCTGAACAGATGAAGGCCTAATTGGGAGGGGAAGGGAGAGGAAGGGAGGCTATACAGGGGCAGGATTTACATCCATACCTCCATTCCCTTCCTCTTTCATCTTTTCTAATTTCCAGATTATAATTCTTGAATGAGTCTCTTTTGGTTCAGGGACAACCTACATTCCTTGCCATTATCCAAGGAAGAAAGGCACTGACACCCTGCCACTGTTCCCCAGAGAATCGGAAGTATCTTTTGGAAAGGAATTTGGTCCTGTTATTCATTACAATGCTCAAAGAGTAACTCACAGTGTTACTGCTTGTATTTTTGCTACTTTTGTATTACTTTTCAGTACTTAGAAAAATAACTTTTAGGACTGAAATACAGCTTGTAAAATTCCAACCAAAATGTCTCAAAAATATTGTAAAATGACCTTTAAAAGTAGCTTTTGGGTGTAAACTAGAAAATGGTACCCCTAGCATCAATAATATAGATGTTGCTAATTTTTATTATTATTACTTTCTGAATGGATCTTCAACCCACCTTTGTTATCCACAGTAGGCGTAGCTAGCTGGAGGCAACTTTTCTAGTTGTAGTTCTGCAACTCCCAAGCCGCCATCACCATTACCTCTGCATTGTAAGGTTACCATGGATAATGGTCGAAGCAGCATGTTCTTGAGATGGCTCTGCAGACAAAGTTCTTAGCTGTGATGACCTTTCCAGCAGTGAAAGAGCGTTTCATAAATTACCACCAGAATCTTATCCTGAACTTATCTTACAGAAAGCCAGGCCTGGATCAGACCATCTGACCATCTCTGATCCAGAGCAAAGAATTTTGCACATATGCTTTAACTCAAGCATATCAGAAAACAAAACCACACCCTCCCCCCTTTTGACCCCCTGAATTTGGTGTATAAAAACCATGCCTGTAAGTTTCACTCTTTGTCTGAAGAAGTGGACTTGATCCATGAAAGCTAACAATAAAATAAAGCAGTTAGTCTTTAAAGTGCTACAGTGTTTTTATTTTATTTTGTTTATTTTATTTTGTTTTCTGATATGCCAGAACCACAGACTAACATGGCTACTATTCCAACAAATTCAGTGCTTTAACTCAGGGATTCTCCACAGGCCATATGCGGTTCGCAGTGCCATTTCATGTGGGGGGCACACTGCCTCCACCACACCAGGAAGTGCCATGTGGTGGAAGAAGGGGGAAATAGCCAACCAGCCCCCAAAGCTGTCTGAGGGAGCGTGATCGGCCTCTGGCTTTCAAAGGTTTAGAACTCCTGCTTTAAGTTTTTCTTTTCACATTTCCAATAAGCTGTTTTTGTGGATTTTGGCAAAGTAAGTTAACTTTGTGCTTGTCAGACATTGCCACCTAGTGGAAGTTATCTGCATGGGATAACTATTTTCACTGCAACTCAGATCCGAGAATGCATTCCCCCCCCCTCCCCAAGGAGGAAAAATGTCATTTGCATGAATTTGTTTAAGGTGGTTCCCAGCTGGCCATGAAGTGCGTGAAGTGACCCACACACTATGATCATGAAGCCATCTCCCGCGGCACGTATGAAATGAGACATGAGGATATTATCAAGGTGCACCTTCACAGCCAGTCCATCTGGCATGGCCTCTTCCACCTCCATGATGGTTGGGAATCAGAAAGTGTTTCCTCCTCTGCTCATTTTGCTGTTGGGCCCAATATGATGGTTTCCAATGACATTTCCTCCACTGAGGGACCATCACCCCACCTAAAGGGAATCATCTGCCCATAGCCATTGGCCCCTTTAGGGAGTCAGGTTAGTTAACCGCCGCCTGACACCCATTTTTGAGTGGCTGGCTGTATGGTCTACTCCAGTGGTGGTGAACCTATAGCATGGGTGCCAGAAGTGGCACTTGGAGCCCTCTCTGTGGGCACCCATGTGGTTGCAACAGCACAGAGTTTGCCCTGCCCCTCTGCCCAGCAGCCCAATGGGAGTGTTTCCTCCCTCCCCTGTTGCCATTTTGGCACTTTGCAATAAATAAGTGGGTTTTGGGGTTGCAGTTTGGGCACTCGGTCTCTAAAAGGTTCACCATCACTGGTCTACTCCATTACCGTAGCAGGAGGTCCAGCCAAACATACTATAACTATCTAATGAACTTTAATTATTACTCAAGTTTAATTATTTTTAAATTGTACAAACAAACAAACATCAGGATGATCAGATTTCCATCCCTGCTGATTTATCAGGGCAGTTTCTAAGAGATAGATTTAGATTTCAAGTGTAGTATTTCTGGCTCTTCCAATGTTGGTTGCACAGGGAGACTTTCCCTTAGAAATATAGGGTGACTCACAAAGAATAATTGGCAAAGGCTGCTTTCCATTTAATATCAGCAAATTAACACATAGGACCATCCAATCAAATACTGTATGTGATGTAAAGATCAAGTTTGCATCACCCTGAACTATCATATACAGCCTTCACCCATCATTGGGTTTTGTAGGTATCAACCACTCAGAAATTATTTACCAGTCTGTCCAATTGGAGGAGTTCTCTGGCTATGCAACTTGCCCAAAGCCACACAGGCTGGCTTATCTTATGGAAGGCACAAGGGAGATAGAAACACCCTTAGCACTCTTGAACCATCTTGCCAGGACGTATACAGGGAATCTCCAAACAAAACTTAGTTTACACTTGACTTCTAATTCACTATTCTCCCCCCCCCCCATGTTAAACCTGCCAACTATTCTGCAGCCAAGCTCCTCAATATCCTTGTCCAGATTCATGTGTATGGACTAGTCACAGTGTTTCCCAAACTATGTTCCATGGAACACTAGTGGACTTCAATTCCCAGAAGCTTAAGTCATTACATTGGCTGTTCAGTGCTTTGGAAAATTGACATAGGTTTCTGGGAATTGAAGTCCAAAATCCAAAGACTGGGAAACACTGGGTAAGGGGCTAGAGTCCCTGTGATGGTGAACCTTGGCGCTCCAAGTGTTCTTGGACTTCAATTACCAGAAGCCCAATCCAGCACTCCTGCTGATCTGGGCTTCTGGGAATTGGAGTTCAAGAACAGCTGGAGTGCCAAGGTTCACCATCACTGGTAGACTATGGATCCATGCATGACATTGGAAAGGGAATAGAATGAAACATCCAAACTCCATCCATAAAATCCATACACAGTAAAACATCATTACAGCATAGCAATCGTTGCATGAATCCTACACTTCCCCAATCAGGTTGGGCTTCTCTTGTTGAGAAATCTGTATGTGGGTCCTTAAGGAGCTTTTCACAGAACAGACTACTCACGTTGCTTCTTGGCTAGAGCTTGGAAAATGTACTTTTCTTGGACTACAACTCCCAGAAGCCCCAGGGGTTCACTGGCTGATAGATATAGGGAGCTTTTCTAAGCGCTGCTCTTGGTTGGTGGAGTAGAAAACATCCAGCTACCTCTTAGAAGCCTCTCCTTGTATAACATGTCAGCACCCTCCCCCTTTCTTCTGACCCTTTTAATCATTTGTTTTCAGCAACCTTGGGGACACTTTCAATTTTATTGTTGTTGTTCAGTCGCACAGTTGAGTCCGACCCTTCATGGCCCCATGGATCACAGCATGCCAGGCTCTTCTGTCTGTTGTCTGCCCAGATTTATACCCACTGCCTCAACAATGCTGTCTAACCTTCTCATCCTCTGTCACCCCTTTCTCCACTTGCCTCCAATGTTTCCTAACATCAGGGCCTTCTCCATTGAGTCCTCTCTTCTCATTTGGTGGCCAAAGTACTTGAACTTCAGCATCTGTCAATTTCTTTCAGTTTTAGCCCTGGGATAAAGGTTTTCCAGCTATAAGCAGAAACTGATCCTCACTTTGAATGGGGGAACAGAAGGCCCAGCACAGGGGTTCGCAATCTAAGGCCCATGGGCCAAATCCAGCCTGTTGCACCATTTCATTTGTCCCCCACCACTCCAAGGGCATTTGAGAACCAAAATGGCCATCCCTTTGAAGCTGTTGGGACAAAATGGCTACTCCCATCATGCAGTTAGGGCAAAAGACACCGCATCACCCAAAGGACATCTGTCCATCCCACCAGAGCGGACCAGAGAGGCTCTCTTGTGGTACCATCAGCCAGAGAGGCACACCTCTCTGGCACTAGGAGGGCCTTCTGTGTGTCTGCTCCAGCCCTTTGGAACCTCCTTCCAATGGAGTTGCGTATACAGACAGAGTTGCTGGCCTTTAGGACGGGAGTGAAAATGTGGCTGGTGGGATAGGTTTGGGGGGGTCGGGTGGCATAATGCCCCTCCAGCCCGGTGGCTTATTTGAGCCTCCCTTATCCTTAGTTGTCCTTAGATGTAATATAATATAAATTTTTAATCGTTACATTTTTAACAGGTTTTAGCTAGTTTTTTAAAAAAAAATTAAATGGTTTTTGGATTTTATAACTGTGTTGTTGTTTTTTATTGTGAATCACCCTGGGTCACTTTGTGAGAAGGGTGATGAATAAATCTGACTAATAAATAAATAAATAAATAAATAAATAAATAAAATGGCTGTCTGGTCCTTGAAGCTGACTGAGAGAGTGTGACCTGGCCCTCGGCTTGAAAAGGTTGGGAACCCCTAGCCAAGCAGATAATTACAGAAGGACTTGTTTGGTTCTTCTTCCTTCTTCCCCATCCGCAATGCTCCTGCAGCTTTGACAGTGGGAAGTGAGGGAGAGGAAGGCAGGATCTTGGCCCTCTGCTTCAGATAAGTAGAGAGATAGAAGACTGGCTGTACCCTGGCACGAGACAGTTGTCATGATTCTTGATGCCGGAAGGCAGGATCTTGGCCCTCTGCTTCAGATAAGTAGAGAGATAGAAGACTGGCTGTACCCTGGCACGAGACAGTTGTCATGATTCTTGATGCCGGAAGGTAGGATCTTGGCCCTCTGCTTCAGATAAGTAGAGAGATAGAAGACTGGCTGTACCCTGGCACGAGACAGTTGTCATGATTCTTGATGCCTGGGTGCTAATAATAATATGTATCCACATGTATTCATATATGCTGTGCTTTCTGAATTGCATTGTAGGCATAGGAAAGGCCTGGCTTTCCTATGAGAGGGAACAATATCTCTCTGCGTGAATATTTTCAGAACACACTTGCAAAAGTTAGCAAGTTGCCATGAGGACTAGATAAGCAGACACCTGTGAAGATAAGCATGGACTGGGGATGCCTAGCCTGATCTTTATTTATTTATTTATTGCTCACATTTGGTATCCCTCCCCAATCGGGTAGACCCGACTCTGGGCGGCTTATAGTGTAATTTACCATCATGGATAATCTATAATCATATCAATATCTAAAACCTTAAAAGTTCATTAAAAAAATTAAAACATTAAAACAGCAAGCAGATAAAAACAGATACAGATACAAGGGGGTTAGTGGCTGCCCTTAAATCAGCCATCCTACGTGGGAACCTGCGTTCCTGGGTCCCCACACTTGCCCCGCCAGCCAGGTATTTAAGCCCTTCCGAAAGGGCAGGAGCTCCATCTGCAGGCGCAGTTCTGTCGGGAGGAGGCTCCAGAGGGCCGGGGCGAACACAGAGAAGGCCCTCTTCCTCGTACTAGTGAGGTGAGCCTCCCTAGCCGATGGGGTAACAAGAGAACCACTCTGATCCGCCCTGGTGGGACGGGCAGACGTTCTTAGGGTGACGCGATCTCTTAGGTATCCTGGCCCACTACCATATAGAGCTTTAAAGGTAATGACCAGCACCTTGAATTGCACCCGGAGACATACTGGCAACCAGAGCAGCTCCCGGAGCAGTGGTGAGGCCCGAGCATAATGCCCACACCCCATCACTACCCGAGCTGCCGCATTCTGGACCAGCTGCAGTCTCCGAATGGTCACCAAGGGCAGCCCCATGTAGAGCGCATTACAGTAATCAAGTCTGGAGGTGACCAAAGCATGTGTGACCATGAGCAAGGCGTCCCGCTCTAGGAGGGGGCGTAACTGGCGTATTACATGAAGTTGTGCAAAAGCCCTCCTGGCCACGGCTGCCACCTGCTCTTCGAACAGTAGTCGTGAGTCCAGGAGGACCCCCAGATTACGCACCGGGTCCGTTTGGGGCAGAACTGCCCCATCCAGAACCAAAGCTGGCAGCTCCCGCAGTAACACAGGGCCCCTTACCCATAGCCACTCAGTCTTGCCGGGATTCAGCTGTAGCCCATTTTCCCCCATCCAGACCTTGACAGCCTCCAGGCACCTGGAAAGGACTTCCACTGCACTGCTTGGGTCCCCACAGGCCGAGATGTACAACTGAGTATCATCTGCATATTGATGATACCTCACCCCGTGGGAACGGATGATCTCACCCAGTGGCTTCATGTAGATGTTAAATAGGAGAGGAGAGAGTACTGAGCCCTGAGGCACCCCATATTGAAGGGGCCTAGGGCTGGACTTCTCATTCTCCAGCCACACCGACTGGGTCCTGCCCCTCAGAAATGAGGAAAACCAGGCCAACACAGTGCCCTGGATCCCCAATCCTTGGAGCATACCCAGGAGGATACCATGATCGACGGTATCAAAGGCTGCTGAGAGATCGAGAAGAGCAAGGACAGAGGGGTTACCTCCATCCCGCTCTCTCCAGAGATCATCCACCAATGCGATTAGTGCAGTTTCTGTACCATATCCGGGCCTGAATCCTGACTGAAAAGGATCTAGATAATCCGCTTCATCCAGGACATCCTGTAGCTGTTGCACCACTGCCTTTTCCAGAACCTTACCCAAGAAGGGTAGGTTGGACACTGGATGGTAGTTAGTAGGTGCCGTAGGGTCGAGGGATGGCTTTTTTAGGAGGAGGTGCACTAAGGCATGTTTAAAAGGCACTGGAAAAGACCCCTCCTTTAGAGATGAATTAATAATCGCCTCGACCCAACCACCTGCCACAGCCTTAGAAGCTTTGACCAACCAGGCAGGGCATGGGTCCAGCACACAGATCCAAGAAGCCTGTCCACTTCCTCAGGGCCAACTGGATCGAACCGATCCCAGATAACATGCCCAGACTGTGCTTCGGTCATCCCCAGTTCCGTACATTCCACGCCGAGGTTAAACTTTGAGCGGATCTGAGTGACTTTCCCCGCCAGATAATCAGCAAAAGCCTCAGCCGATCCCTGCCAACCAGGGCCCGACCCCCCTCTACCGAGGAGGGACTTGGTCACCCGGAACAAGGTCGCTGGGCGATTATCAGCGGAGGCAATGAGGGCGGTGAAATATTGTCGCCACCAGGTAGTCTTTAATAGTTGCTCTAACCAGTGCTCAATCAGATTCGCTCCGAGTCTTCACCCAGCGGTGCTCTCGGCATCTCTTTGCCTGTTTAAGCTCCCTTAGTTCTTCTGTGAACCAGGGGGCAGATTGATACCCACAAGCACGGAGAGGCCGTAGTGGAGCGATCGCGTCCAAAGTTACCATCGCTCTCTCGTTCCACGAGTTGACAATAGCTTCAGACGAACCGCATTGCAAGTCAAGAGGACAGCACCCCAGTTCCCTCTGGAATCCTTCTGGATCCATTAGTCGCCGGGGTCGGGCCCATTTAATTGGCCCTGCCTCCCTACGGTAAAGTCTCGCTCCCAGGAAGTCTAAAGTCACCAGATAGTGATCTGACCATGGCACAGGGGTGATGTCTAGTTTCTGTACTTTCAGATCACTCTGCCACAGCTCCGATAAAAAGATTAAGTCTGGGGTGTAGCCACTGCTCCTGGTAGGACCCTGAATTACCTGAGTCAGGCCCATGGCTGCCATGGAAGCCATGAACTCCCGAGCCACCTCCGAGCCGCTCCCCAATGATGGCAAATTGAAGTCCCCCAAGACCATCAGCCCGGGGGTCTCCAACGCCAACATGGAGACTGCCTCAAGAACCTCAGGCAGGGAATCTGCTACCTTGCAGGGAGGCAGGTACATGAGCAAGATTCCCAACTGACCCTTAGGACCCACACGCAAGAACAGGGCCTCACAACCCGGAATTTGTGGAGCTGTGGCCCTGGTGACTCCCAGTGACTCCCTGGCTACTACGGCGATTCCACCGCCCATTCCCCTCTCCCTAGGCTGGTGCCAAATACCGAACCTGGCCGGCATAGTTCTGATAGATGAGGGAGAGGAAAGTTTGGCAGAACTCCCAGCCACCAATTAAAAACAGAGTTGAATAGTCTGAGAACATCCTGAGCGGAAAAAAAAATATTGTTTTGATAAACAATGCCAATTAACAGGGGTTTAACTTGGAAGAAGAAACTGAGTGGAGTCAGCGTGTAGTGCTGGAGTAATGAACAGCAGGGAGAAGTGCTGTCTGTGAACATGCTAAACAAATCCTACAGCATGTAATTCTGAGAAACAGAAAAGGCTATTTTGATTTCTAACAGCCAGGAGGGAGAAATCTTAGAGATAGTCAGAAATAGGTTTTCTTATTTTTTTAAGGAAAAAGTGGAACTAACCTGCAATCTACTGCTATGCTATGCAATGCTTCTTTATTCTGTAACTACCTTTAGCAATAATTTTTGAACTAACATTTAATCTAAATAAATAAGCCTGAATCTAAAGAGTCAAGAAGGACTTTGGGTGAAGTCTTTTTAATTAAGGGTTAAGAGTCTTTACCACTCTGATTAAGGCATGAATAATAACACTACCAGGATTACAGCAATACCAGACTCTTTACCATTTTAAAGAAAGGACTTTGGCCCTTTAAGGAAGGAAGGAATTGGGGAGTTGTAACTCAAAGGTGTTTCCCCAGACAAGATCAATTAGGGTGACAACAGTTACCCTAGTGAGCTTGCCATTATTGGAAACTACTTGGCAAATCTTCCTCCAAATGGCAAGGCCCCTGAATTCTTCTTCAACATCACTCCTTTTATCAGGTGCAAGTAAGAGAGGTCTGGATGAATTAACACCCACCCCTCATAGATTAAAGAGATGTTTCCCCTTCCCAGTTTTCCCCTGAAGGCATCCTGGAAAGACAGCTGTGGAGCAGTAACTAAACTAATTACCTCTTGAGAGCTTGTGACTACCCACACAGCCACAACATTAATCTCTGCTACAGCAGAAAGATAAAACACTACCCTGAGAACCAAAGGACAGGCTGAAACAAGAATGCAGGGAGGAGAAGTTGAAACTGGAGGAGAGACCTGTGAACCTCCCCATTCCACACGCCAGTTTTCAACAGAAGAATGTTTTGCTACATCGTTTCCAAAGATATACATTTCCACGGTTGTGACAGTTGGGACCCTGGACTGCTGGAATTGATAAGAACTGACCAACTGAACAATATAACAGTTAGTCTTCAAAGTGCTACAGCATTTTTGTTTTGTTTATTCTGTGATATCTTTTCTCAAAGTGTCAGAATCTGAGAATGGGTAAGGAGAAGTACAGAGGGGAAACTGATGCAAGCATTGGGGCATGTGCCTTTTACTGGCTCTCAGCTTACTGGTTGAAACCTCTCCACAGGGTGGTGTTTTTAATGTTAGTCTGGGTAACTGATACTGTACCTATGCCCAGTATGGCAACTATGTCTATGCTCATAAATATGATATCTGGAAACACTGGCCCCAGCCTGGGCCAAGAAGACAGGTAGTCTTCTTTCTCTGCAGGGTTCCATTAAGGTAAAGGTCGCACAGCAATAAAGCAGTCAGAGAAATATGCAACCAGTTAAAGCCCAACTACGGGTGGCTTCTATTTTTCACATTCTTATTTTAGACCACACACAAATTTCCTTTCCAAAGGGGTTTTCCCATGTCCAAGTAACAAAGGCTGAATATTTTCCAAATCATAAAAATCAAACAAATCTTAATGGGATTAGAAAGACATGCTCCCCCACTCTCCATGGAAAACCTTGACTAGACAGCAATTCTGTGTCATTGCAGAATCCTAATTTAAACATTCGGTTCTAACTAAAGCATCCAGGAGTTGAGTGCCACGCTTCACATATGACTTACAATCAATCATAACATTTTAGAACTGATGGTGCTTTATCCTTGTTTCTGCTTGACTTGCGTTTCTGAGCTTTGCAGGCTTTCTGTTGGGTTCTGAGGACTAGGAACTTGCAGGGTTGCCATCTCTGTGGAAAACTTCAAGGACCAATTTTTATCATTCTCAGTCCAGTTAAAGAGATGCACAGTCCAGCTAAAGATGCACAGAAATACACACAATCTACATAATCTCATGATTAATTAATCAGAAGTAAATCCCAGTGGATTCAATAACAAGACTACAAAAATTGCATGAAGACATTTTGCTAGATTGCATTATACCTGCTGCTTAGTCTACCTTGGCTCTTATGAGCACACCATGAGAAGAATCTTTAAATCTTGCTTAGATGTTACAATACTCAAACTTCCAACCATGGGTAAGAAGGTGCTACTATGAAGGACGTAAGACTGGTCACTGAGGATGTCAAATTATTGGTGTTTATCACTCTACACATATGTAACAAGTGGCAGCTAGGAACAGAGAAAAGCAATCAAGACTCCTTCAGTGAACATCCAGCTCCCAAGACTTTACATCCCTTGGCAGTGACCATGGCTTCCATCTCCTATCTTCACTTTCTGGCTGCAGAGCCATTTCTTCTCAACTGAACAATCAGCACTGCTTACAGCCCCCTGGGTTAGGTAGGCACAGTATCCGTCTCCTTTAACTTCAAACCTGAAATGATGAATAAGCAGAAAGGTGGTTGTATGGGAGACCGTGAAATTGATTATAAAACTAAGTTATATGTCCAGTAAGGTAAAGGTAAAGGTTTCCCTTGCTCAAAAGCCAGTCGTATCCAACTTTAGGGTTCAGTGCTCATCTCCATTTATAGCCAAAGAGCCAGCACTGTCTGCACCTGCAGAAGTTTCTGTGGACATGTCCCTGGCATGTCTAAACACCAGAGTGCACAGACACACTGTTTACCTTCCCACTGAAGTGGTCCCTATTCATCTACTTGCAATTTCTTGCTTTTAAACTGCTAGGTTGGCAGGAGCTGGGACAGAGATGGGAGCTAACTCCGTTGTGCAGCACTTGGGTCTTGAACTGCCAACATGGCAACTTTCCAGTTTTCAAGTTCAGCGTCTTAACCACTAAGCCACCACAGTCCTGTATAGGTGCGGTGGCCAGAATCAAATACAGAGACCCTTAAGACAGTGTTCTCTGGGAGAAAGCTCTTCCAGGGGCAGCAGCCACAATGGAATAGAATCTGTTGTGTGATCCCTGCAACATCAAGCTGGGCAAAGGTAGGATGTAGAACAGCGACTCATATGATGACCTTCAATAGGGCTGGAGAATACATGATCCTTTTAACTGGACCCTGAACCTGGGACTGTCTATATATCATGGAGTAGAAACAAGAGTCCCTTCAGATGTTGTGGGATAGTGCCCATTGTTAGTATAGCCAGAAGTGAAGGATGATGGTAGATGCAATCCAGCAACATCTGGAGTGGCACATGGTCCCAGTCCTGCCTTTATCACTGAGCTGCAAATTGTCCTTTAGCTGTGAAGTTGGTTCTTTCCCCTGAAAACAGAGGAGAGTCAAATCTAAGTAAAGGATTTTTTTTTTAAAAAAAAATACTTACAGGTTATTAAACACAGCTCCATCTGTCCATGTCCACCTGTCTTCTGATTGTCTGAGGAGGCCAACCCAATGGTTGAAGGCTCCTTTGTCTTTCAGTGCAATGTTCTCATTTTAAAAAGAGAGTGAGAAAGAGCAGGTATTTATTCATTGATTCATTTACCGATCATTTGGTAAAAATACACTACAAACAGTAAGAAACTCAAACAATCATTAAAAAAATATAAAATATCATATACAATAGATCAATAAAACATGCCTCACAGTGCATCAGCATTAAAGCAGCTAAACAGATATCCACTCAATCTCCTCATCTTATAGCATGTGGCAATCTATCAAACAATCAGTGGTCAGTCCATCATTAATCTCAATAATTGGCAAATGAAGAGGGGAAGGCTTTGTGAAACAAAAATATTTTCAAGGATTTCTGGAATGCTGCCAGATTTGGAACAGATCTAATTTCTGCTGGCAATTCGTTCTACAACCTGCCCTAGATCTGGTTATCATCTTTCTTACATCTTTAGGGATGACCACCCAAAGTTTAAACATTTGGGTGGAACAAGTATAATTCCTAAAGAAGATGCAGTTCCTCAGATAGCATGATCCCAAACTGTTACAGACTTTATTGGTGATAATCAACACCATGAACCTGGCACAGGACACAGCAGGTAGCCAATGCAAGCTGGCAAGAGCCAGAGTGATATGGTCAAACCGACCAATACCAACATGTTGTACATACCTGAAGTTTCCATACCAGCTGTAATGATTCTGGCATCCTTAATGCATATAACTGTTTAATATGTGTTCTTAATACTTAATACTTAATCAGAAAGTTCTGGAGATAAGAGTCATGTGGTAGGCATGACTAGACGGGAGCGCATGGAATGTTGTTTACCTTCCCACTGAAGTGGCCCCTATTTATCTACAGTACTTGCAAATTCTTGCTTTTGAACTGCTAGGTTGGCAGGAGCAGGGACAGAGACAGGTGCTCATTCCGTACTCAGGAATCAAACTGCTGGCCTCCCGCCTTCCAGTCAGCATCTTAGCCACTGAAACCACTGCAGTCTCTATAAGAATGAATGAGAAACCTCAATAAAATGGACCTGTCCCCAATCCACAGTTTCCTCTCCTGTGTTTTATGGCCTAGCTGGAGTATTTCCTGTCACTCTTCCAACTGCCTTTTCATGTGATGCTTGGGATGATAGAAGGCAGCTACTTTTATGGAGCCATTTTGAGGAACACTACTTACGTATTTGTAAATTAAAAGGTTAGAGATGATTCTCTTTTGTTCTCTTTTCAAAGGAAGTCATCGTTTCTCAGAAGAAACCATGTGAGAAAACAGAATAATATTTTACAAAGTACTGTACTGTACTGGTTTTTTCAGGATAAACCCTCTGGAAATGGAGTGCTAGGCAAAAGGAGGGTTGTACATCTCTTTTCTGCAGCACACTTGCAAGCAATAGCAACAGCAGTTACACTTCTGTCCCACCCCATAGCGCTTAGTGCACTCTCTGGGTGATTCTCAAGGTAATTAGCATTTTACCCCCAACCTACTGGGTACTCATTTTTCCAACCACAGAAGGATGGAAGGCTGAATCAACTGTGAGCCCCGTCAAGCTTGAACTTACAATGTCAGAAGTTTAACCACTGCCCCACCAGGGCAAGCAAATGACATACTGAAAGACAACTAACAAAATTGGGAAAACTTACTCTTTAAGTCTACTACCCCCAGAATGGCCGCATACTTTCCAAGGGGACTTGGGAGTTGTAGCCCAACATTGGCACTGTAGCAGTTCAAGAGGCAAGAAAAGGCTCATCTGAAATTACCTGAATCTGTGACCATGCCAGTTGGGATACAGCAATATGTGATGCTTTTTTGTGCGTCTTTCTCTTACCAGTTTCTCTGTGTTTTTAATCACAGCCAAGGAGGCTCCAAGGGAGGAACAGTAGCGCTGGCCAGCATCCCAGGGTCCTTCTGTTTCCAGAGCATGATAGCAGTTCCCTTGGTTCATGATCCAGCCAGGTGGACAGCAAGCAACAGTGGTGACCGCAGCTACAGCTGGCAGATTAGGTTTAGCATCTGAGAAAGGAGAGTTGGTATTACTTTATCATGTTCACAACCCCAGGGTCAGGATCAAGAGTAGTGTACAGTATTTACCAGATGGTTGGTGAACGAATGAACAAATGAATGGATCAATGAACAAACACACAAACAAACGAATGAATGAATGGATGGATGAATATCTACTCTTTCTCACTCTCTTTTTAACATTGGAACACTGCACTGAAAGACAAAGGAGCCTTCAACCATTGGGTTGGCCTCCTCAGAGAATCAGAAGACAGGTGGATATGGACAGACGGAGTCTGTCTAACAACCTGTAAGGATTTTTAAAATCCTTAGATTTGACTCTCTTCTATATTCTGGGGAAAGAATCATCTTGACAGATCATCCGAAGGAACAGTTTGCAGCAAAATGATAAGGGCAGGGCTGGGAACTGAGCTGCTTTCCCACTGGCAAGTCCTCTCTTGACACTCTCCTCCATTTAGAGTACTGCCTCTTTTCCCACTCTCAGTCTACTCACAGACAGCAAAGAGGGAGAAGGAGGAAGAGCCACCGGTGCTTCTTGCTTCTTGCTCTTTAGTGATCTGGCTGCCAAGCAAGCAGATGGTAGCAATGAATGATGACTAAAGCGGAGACTAAAATCCCAGTGTTCCTGAAAGTCTGGATTCTTGTTCCACATGTTATAGTTTCCCTACATGGTGTGCCCAAAAACACACATTAGCACTAGCGATTACACTTAATATGCTACCTCATAGTGGCTAGTACACTCTTGGGGCAGTTCACAAGGTAATAAACATTTCACACCCTGCATTCTGGGTTCTCATTTTAACCAACCTCTGAAGGATGGAAGGGCTGAGTCAACCTTGATTCCCCTCAGGATCAAACTTTCAATTTCCACACTTTTGGCTGCAATACTGCAGTTTAACCACTGTGCCACCAGAACTCTTCAAGGTTTCTGCGAGCATAGCCCTGTACCAGTGCTAGGGTTTGCATACTTAGAATTAGCACATGGGTGGTACCCAAAACAGATTCCCCCCCAAAAAAAACAAAAAAAACAAAACAAAACAAAACAGGGCAGTCCATCACAACTGTACCTGTGGAAATGTTCACTTTATTTATGTTGTCTTGCTTTTAACTTAGACCCATCTGGCATGAGAATATAGAAACAGAGCAATTATCAATGAAGTGGATGTGTTGATAGATATAATTGTTGGTAATGGACACTGAACGCTTTAGGGCAAGTCCCTCAAGAAAGCTTACATTTTATAATTGATTAATTTATATTATTTACATTCTGCTCCTCTCCTCAAAAGGGACTCAAAGCAGCTCACAGTAACCAAAAACCACACAATAATCACAAGTTAGAACACTACACAAAAGTATATACAAAATATCATGCAAAATTATAGAGTCCTGATGGTGCAGTGGTTAAACTGCTGTACTGCAACCAGAACATTGTGAATTTAATCCTGAAGTGAATCAAGGTTGATTCAGGTTTCCAGCTTTCGGGGGAGGGGGGTTTCAGTAAAATGAGTACCCAGTATGTTGGAGGCAAAATGCTAATTAACTTGTGAACTGCCCAGAGAGTGCACTAGGTGTTATGGGGCGGTATATAAGTGTCATGGCAATACCTGTATAAAAAAAATTAAATGATTGAGATTAAAAACAATTTAATAAACATCTTTTTTTTAAAAAATGGCTAAATTTCAAAACATAATTATTACCTAACTGCTTAAAGCCTGTCTGAAGGTCTTTGCCTGAGGGACAGAAGGACAAGAGGGAGGGGAACTATTTGGCTTCTCTGGGCAATGCATTCCAGAGCCTGGGAGTAGCCACTGAAAAGGCCCTGTCTTGATGTGTTTCCCAAACGAGTTTGGGAAGGTGGCAGAACTTGTCCATAGATTTGTTGATTCCACACAGTCCTTTCCCACTTACTTGTAAAAACAAAGATGGTTGTGACCAAGCCCACAATCTGGATGATAAATAGTACCAAAACAATCCATGTAATTGAGTTTTGGAGCCTGG
Source organism: Furcifer pardalis (assembly GCA_030440675.1). Lineage (NCBI taxonomy): Eukaryota > Metazoa > Chordata > Lepidosauria > Squamata > Chamaeleonidae > Furcifer > Furcifer pardalis. Next base: position 157,790,911 of record CP126893.1, read on the forward strand.
AATTTGTTGAAGTACCTGCAGGATGTAATATAGCAGAGAATTAAAATATAGTTATTCAAATTCTTCAGGGGACTGTTTTAAGGACCAGCACCACCACTTTCAAAATCTCTAGAGGGCCCAAAATAATTCTTCTTCTTCTTCTTCAGGCATTTTCTGGTGAGTTCATTCTGCTGTTCCTTTCACCTGACCTAGTGTGAGAAAGATTAGCTGGCAACACAAAGCTGCCGCTACCAGAGTATGCCCAATTGTGGTTCAAACAGACCATAGTCTTTGAGGAGGCTCTTTCTGTGTACCCTGCCCAGAAGAATAAGGAGTACCCTGTTGACAGATCAGCTCCAGTCAATACAGTGATGTGGCAAACTTGGCACACATGTTTGCCACATCACTGAACTGACTGGAGCTGACCTGGACCAGGGATATCAGGTGCTGGATTAGTGCTGAAAGCTGCAATTCAGAATCAAACAAGTGCACGGGAAGTACACACTGACAAAAAGAGAGTCCTGAAGGAGCACAGCCTTCTTCCACTTTGGCCAGCGAACATAAAGCTATCTAAAGGATGGCCTTTGCCTTAGCCTTACAAGACAAGACAAGACACCCGACTGACACCTTATCAATTAGCTGCAACCAGCTCTGCAATTTGTCTTGCAAATGCATATATATATATATACAGTAATACCTCATATAACATTAGTATCGAATAACACTAAAATCGCATAACATTAAGGAATCTGGGGGGAAGAATTGCATCAGATAACATTAAGATCCTATGGGATGCTTCAGATAACAACCGCTAAAGCCTGTGTGGTTACAATGTATCTCTATGGATCCCATAGGATTTTAACATGCATCAGATAACACTAAAAATCATATAACACCAAGACTTGTGGAACCAGGTTTTAGTGTTATATGAGGTTTTACTGTATATGTATTATATATATCCAATAGAATATCTGTGACAATCTCAGAATGAGATGAATAATTATAGGACCACTATATTTTAGGCCAAACCCATTGCTGCTACTGAGTTTCTCATGTTTATAGCCAAAAAGCCAGCACATCTGCAGATGTTTCTGTGGTTATGTGGTAGTCATGCCTAGACACTGGAGTGCACAGAACACTGTTACCTTCCCACCAAAGTGGTACCTATTTATATATATGGGCCAGGATACTTAAGAGACCGCGTCACCCCAAGAACATCTGTCCGTCCCACCAGGACGTTTCGAAGAGGCTCTCTTATCATTCCATCAACTAGAGAGGTGCATCTCTCTAGCACTAGAAGGAAAGCCTTCTCCGTATCCGCCCCAGCCCTTTGGAACCTCCTGCCAACTGAGTTATGCCTACAGATAAAGCTATTGCCCTTTTGGAAGGGCCTAAAAACCTGGCTGGCAGGGCAGGTATGGGGCTCCAGTAATACATGGTCCCATGTTGGGTGGTTGATTTGATTAGACAGCCACCTCTTTCTCTCTTTTAAACCTGCAATGCCAAATAATCTGGCCTCCCCCCCTCACTCCACCACTGCCACTGCCACCACCAGTGGCAGCGAAATCAGCTGCAGACTCATTTATGGCCATTGTAAACACATTTACAACTGCTGTAAACAACAGGGGGATAACCAGCCCCGCCCCCTCAACTGTTTGAGAAGGCATGACCCATGCCCTGACTTGAAAAGGTTGAGAACCTCTGCTTTAGGCCAGTGATGGCTAACCTTGGTGCTCCAGGTGTTCTTGAACTTCAATTCCCAGAAGCCCTGATCAACTGGTGTGCTGACTTGGGCTTCTGGGAATTGAAGTTCAAGAACACCTAGAGCGCCAAGGTCGGCCACCCATGCTTTAGGCAACTAAAGAGTTCCTATCTCTATTCTGTGACTTATCCTACTCTCAGGTAATTAGTACTATTGTGCCTGAGCCATAGGTCTCCTCGGTTGAAACCAGGAACTCTTTAATTACCAAAATTGAAATAATTCTATTTTAATGATTGCTATTTTACTGAATGTTTAATCTACTGTTGTTTTAAATCAGCAGTTCTCAACCTTTTTAAGCTGGGGGCCGGGTCACGCTCCCTCAGACAGCTTTGGAGGCCAGATGGCCATTTTGCCCTTTCTCCACCACATGGTAGTTTCTGGTGTGGTGGAGGCAGTGGGGGAGCACATGAAATGGGTGCTGTGGGCTGCATCCAGGCCATGGGCCGCAGGTTGAGAATCCCTGTTTTAAATGAACCTGCAATCCACCTTGGATCCCAAGGCTGAGAGAAAAGCAGCATATAAATTAAATATGCAAGTAAATAAATAAATTTGATGTCTCGAACCATAAAAGACTGCCTGAATCATCTCTTTCCCACACTAAGCTGCTTTTGGTTCAAGTAAACAGCTATTTATACCTTCTGTTTGCATCTTCAGATGATGTAACAGATGCTTGAGAGTTACAGGACCTTAGGCAGCCCAACTGTAACCAACCAAACTGTGCAAAAAGATGAAAAGTCCAGTTTCTCCTCTAATATCTCATTTGAATCAGACTACCAATTCCCAGACCACATCTACTTCCTAAAGAGTGGACAGTCTTAAAGTGGCAGACCTCTGACCTGGAATTCAGCACTTCTAGAGTATCTCAATGGGCTCCCAACTTTATTAGTCTGTTCTAATAAGTAGCCATAAAGTGGTTCAGCTCCATAGAAAAATGTTCACCCAGAAAATCTATAGTATATTCATGCTACCTTTGCTTTTTTCCAAGTTAGAGGCAACCAACTGCTCGATAAACTGGAGTTTTTCTGCATTGTCCTTCTTGTTCCAGTCAAGTGTTTCTGCTTCATGGAATAAAGAGAAATTGATGATGAACTCTCTCTTTATCTGTGCTAAGCTTCTCAAATCACCTACTCTTCATGGGTCTTCTAGTTTATTCTATGAGAACTCAGATGCAGTCTGATTAAATATGGGCAAAGCTTAAAGAGTTCAGTTAGTGTCAAACCTTGGAGTAAGTCCAACTGAACTCAACCAGACGTCTCAGTACACATGCATAGGATTGCAAGGTGAGAATGCTTTGAAACGTCACTTTAGAAGTAGTGTGGCTTAGCTGAACTTGCATGCTTCTCACCTGTTCGTTCTGAACCCTTGGGAATGAACAGAAAATTACAAAGGAAGCTGGTACCAATCCAGATATGTGACTATAATATGCTAGAGAGAAGCTCCCTTTGCATGCTTCCTTAGCTACCAGTTGTTGTGTGAAAATTTCCCAAACTGATGTGACAATAAGAGAGACACTTGTGTGATCCATTTTCAAATGATAAAATCATATTGCTCATATTGGTGTATTTAGGCCCTTTAGCTCCATTTCCTTCCCTAGAAAATTAATTGGTGCCAGCCCCTCTTCATTTAAATAACCCTGGGTTAACACTACACAAAATGAGGCTGTGTTTTTGGCGCCATGAAAAAGCTGCCGATGGTTCATTTATCATGCTCGTATTTCTTTCCAAGGAAGGCAGCAGGGGTTCTTCTTGGATTTGTTCTTTCAGGTGTCAGATCACTTGGTTAGCTCTGAGTACGATGAGATTTATCCTGGGAAAGAAAGTAGCACCATTCCCTGCTCTGTCTCAAGCAGTGAAATGTCTTTAGCCAGCCATGCTGGCCCTCCCAGGCTGGTGTAAAGTGCTTTTTAAAAGCCACTTGAGGTGAGGGGAAAGGGCAAAATGCTGTTTGATGTGATTCCTGCATTTTGCTCCTCAAAATGAGCAAGCTTCTCAGAAGATTGGGGGACCCTTTATGGTGCTGAAAAGACAGCAGCACCTCGCAAAGGATAGCAATAGCAGCGGCACATTATAAACCACGCTGTAGCACTTATAGCACTTGCTAGGAGGATCACAGGTAATTCAGAATTATCTGAGAAGTGGGTCCTTTATCTGAGAAGTGGGTCCTTTATGTTGATTGGACTTATCTGCAGGCCCAAGGGTGAAGGCTGCTTTCGAGCTGAATCCTGGCAGCTGGAAATAACCTCCACTCTATTTTACCCCATCCCCAGGGCTTACAAAATTATAGCAGGACAAATTAGTTGACCCTCTCTCCCTCCTGCAGTCTCAAAATGGGGCAGGTTGGAGTTGATTGGCCCAAATGACATGTGTACATGGAACTGGACCAACCCACTCTAATCTGCCCCCCCACCTGCCCCATGTAGGCAGCATTTCTAAAGTTTTCTGTCTCACCAAGGGAATAAGTAAGGGGGTTCCTTGCTGGAAAGCCAGTTGTGTCTGACTCTTGGTGTTGTGTGTGCTCATCTCTGTTTACAGCCAAAGAGCCAGCACTGTCTGCATCTGCAGATATTTGCATAGTCATGTAGCTAGCATGACTAGACATCAAAGTACATGGAACACTGTTACCTCTCCCACCAAAATGGTACCTATTTATCTACTTGCAATTTCTTGCTTTCAAACTGCTAGGTTGGCAGGAGCTAGGACAAACAATGGGTGCTCACTCTGTTGCATAGAGCTCAGGTCTTGAACTGCTGGCCTGCTGATCTTCTGGTTTTCAAGCTCGGCATCTTAGCCATTAAGCCACTGTGGCCCTCACCAAGGGGATATTCCCCTGTAAATGATAAACTCCCTTGTTATCATTTCCAAACTCATATAAAAAGTCTTATAACTTTGTTTAAAAATATCAAATGTTCCATTTCAAGCTCAATGCTTAATTTTTTTTACCTGTCCCTTTCAAGGCAGTGGCGTTGTTTGTATATCCTATAATGAGAGGACTCATTGGCTCTGATTTTGGAGAGCTATTGTCCTGCCTGAGGAGAAAAAAACCAAACAAACAAACTTTCCAGGATTTGTTCCATGAAATCAATGCTGGTGTTTTGAACAACATCTCAGTGAAAAATATTAAAAGAATTTCATTTTTAAATGGCCTAAAATAACTTTCCCTCACTTATGCTTGGTTAAATCATACTCCCAGGATTCCTTAATAGTATAAATTATTTTAAAATATGATTTCAGTTTTTAAAAAATCAATGAATATTGATATTAATATGCCAGTATCAAAATGTATTATCTGTACTCAGTTAAATAAAAGAAATTAAGAGTTTGAATTTAAACGGCCACAAAATAACATTTCTTCTTTCCCCCTAATCGCCATCCTGGGGGTGACTAGCTGTAATAGCATTAAGAAGTTAAACCACTTCCCAGCGAGGAAAAAATGTTGTGGCAAAGCAAAGACCAGCAGAGGGTCAACTGCTGCTCAAAGAAGAAAGAGCTACAAGAGTGGTCTTCTTAGTGATTTCTGCACAAGAAAATACAGTACAGTACTTGGTGTTTCAACTAACTTCATCAATTGTTGTGCGCTGCTCTAAATCTCCAAAAGGCAAATGCCACATTGGGTCCTCATGGAGAGAAAGATGGGGGTACAAATAATACAAATAAAAAATTAATAAATAAACCTTCCCCAGCATGATGGTGCCATGGAAGGGACCTCTTACCTATTCAGTGGGCTTCCAATTCCCTAGGTGAGAAAGAATATATAGAGAGAAATAGAACTTTAATTCATTTATTGAATTTTCTTTTAAAATACCTAGTAACAAAAACCTGTTTTTAGTACTCAAATACTGCATGATAGGTGACATGAAAGGAGCCTCATTCGGGCATCCCCTGTAAAAATCTTTTAAACCCAAAGTAATCTCTGACACGAAAACACACACAGTACTAAAGTGATGCTACCAAATCAAAGCAGCAAGGAGTCTTGTGGTAATAAACAGTTTTGTTTGACTTTTTTTGTGGGGGCAAAATAGTGATGTCTTCAGATTCATCTGAATTCATCTGCAGCCCTAGACATTTGTATCAAATAAAGCAGTGTCACAAGACTCCTCATTGGTATTGTTGTGGAAGATTTATATAGCTATTGTCTACCCTCAAGGTGTATCAAATGAAAATATGCTTACAATAGTTGATTAATGGTGAGTTTCAATTGATTTAACTGAAGCAATTAACTATTATATAATAGAAAAATGGGAAGAAAGTTGGAAATGGAATGACAATAACGAGGTTAGCTATAGCACAGTGTGGGACACTATGAAAGCAGTTTTTAGAGGTGAATCTATAAAAATTACATACTATACTTTCCTGAGCACAGCATAACCTTCTTCCTTAAGTTGGCTCAGTCTCAGATACCCTCTAAATGTGAAGACTTTTCTTCTGCAAAACTCGTTTGAAATGGCACTCCCTTTGCTTTGTGAGGAAAGGGCAATTTCTTCATCTTTCTTCTTAATTGCTGGTCCCAGCTTATTATTATTTTGTTTCTCAAATGCCCTTGGAGGGTTGGGGAGCCACATGAAATGGTGCCAAGGGCCCGATCCAGCACACGGGCCTTAGGTTGGGAACACCTGTTCAATATTACAAGTTACCTCAGGCTGTTTTGGAAAGGTCAAGTACTGTACACTGTAAACCCCACAAAGTAAACAGCCCAGTGAGGATTTGAACCAGGATTGCCCAAACCCAGTGATGGGATGTAACAGGTTAGTGCCAGTTCACCAGAACTGGTAGTAACTTTTCCCAGTGTCCCGGAGAACCGGTAGCAGCTTTAGGGGGGGGGGGACCACCTTCAGGGCTTACCTTTTCACTGGTTCCCCCACTGTGCATGTGCGCCAAGCACTTGGTGTGCATGCACGCCTACAGTGCTTGGCGCATATGCACAGCCTCCTTGCTGTCTTCCGAAGGGGGGAGGAGAAAGAGAAGCTGCTAGCCTGAAGGTCCCTATAGCCTGCTCCCCAGGGTAAGTGACTCACCTTTGGATGTGGTCTGTCTGTGTGTATTTTAATGTGTATTTAATACCTTTACCTATATTAACATACTACCACAGTTCCTAAAAAGGCCTGGTGGCCTGGCTTGGGGTTTTTAAGCAAAGTCTTGGAGTTACCTCATCAATAAGCTACACCTGTGCTGTTCCAATTGCTGTTCCAACTGGAGAAGCCTTAAGGAGGTACAGCTGTTTTACATTTACATTAAGGCATATTATCCTAGAGAACTGGTTAGGCAAATACTTAGTACCTAACTTCTTTAACTGTTGAAAAGATGAAAAGTGCCAAAATGAAGCCATCTTGTGGTGAGTTCATTCTGTAGTTCCTTCCATCTAACCTAGTGTGAGAAAGATTAGCCAGAATAAGCTTTAAGCTCTGGTTTAAAAGCTCTGGTTGATTTGTATTCGGGGAGGGTGGGTGGGTGCATTTCAATGTATTTTTATTTATTTATTTATTTACAGGTTTGTGTTGTGGGTGGGTGGGTGGGTTGGTTGGTTGAGGGGTGTGTGTATGCTTATTTTTATTTTATTTTATTATTATTATAATATATTTTTCTTTGGCCCCGCCCACAACATCATGATATCATGACATTAGCTCCGCCCACAACATCATGATGTTAGCTCCGCCCACACTTTGATGACATCACGGTGGAGTAACACAAATTTTGACATCCCACCACTGGCCAAACCCAGTTTCAATGTGGTAACCAGAGAGTTTCATTTTCGTTTGATTTACATAAAACAAACACCTTTTTTAAACCAAGTGAGCCTGACCAGGAAGCAGGGACAATGATAACCCACTCTCGACATTTGCCTTTGCAGTCCTTCCCACTGACTGTTCCTTGCAAGTGTTGTCTCCAGCCTTTCATTTGTGTTATCACAGGACATACACGTTTGGCAATACTGTATGCAAGAACCAGGGTAACAAGCAGCCTAAACAGCCCAATGAGATATTTTCTGCTGCAACCAGAGGGGAGTGTTTTTCATTCGAGCATTGCAAACATGGAAAAGAAAAAGCTGAAGGGCTAATAGGGTTCTGAGGTTATAATAGAAACGTACTCTTGAAGGCTGATCAAAAGTTTCCTCTGGCATAAACAGTGGAAGCCCACCATCTGGCAGACTGGCTAAATGGCAGAACTCTGTGTCTTTAATTAAATATTATGAATTTTACTTTTGAAGTTTTAAGTACAGTATTAACAATTCAATTTCTGCTTATGATTAATGGTTTCTGGATGCAATTCATGGAAATGAATTTTTACTCACCTGGTCTTCTGCCTCTCCTGCCTGGTTTCTGGGTATCACAGTGTGGGAAGCATGATCCCAGGACTTTCTGCAGACTGAACAAAGAGGCACTTGTTCCTCCAGACAGAAGAGACTCAGTTCTTCTCTGTGTATCTCACAGAGATCCTGAGGTGGCTCCTTTGTTTCATCCACCGTTGTCAGTCTTGTTGTCTCTTCCATTTGCCCCAGTGGTTCTCTTCTAGGCAGGTCTATTTTCAAGAAAATAAAGAAAATCTCTGCACCCAGCTAGGCTATTTTCTCCTTCAGCTCTTCTCAAATGGACGGGCTGCAACACGACTGACAAAAACCGTGCCCACAATGTTGAGTGGCTGCCTCTTGACCGGGGTCCAAACAGACTGAACAAAGAGCAGGGCTGGTTGGAGAGCGGGTGTCCTCCGTGGCTGCTGCCAAAAAAAGAAGAGAAACTCTTTCTAGATGTGAAACTCATACAGAAAGGATTCATAATGGGGCTCATCAGGCATTAGGACATCACAAACGTACAGAGAAGTGCGGGATGCCCTCTCCAGATGTGGTGTTGCCCACTTTCACCCTGATTTCCACAAAGAACCTCTGAAGTCTAACTACCTTCACCTGGACATTGCTAGTCTTGGGGAAACAGGATCCTATAGATTTTCTTGCCTAACAGCACTCATCCAAAGACAACTAGAACAAGAAACCATGCAGGGGTTATCATGACAATATAGAGCTGAAACATATAACTAGAAGTTTCACCCTCCTAATAACATGCACTTTATCTTGACATTAAAATATCTTGTGGTGAGGTCAAAGCAAAACAGGCAGGGTGAGATGTCATATTTTGTTAGCACTTTGGATATTGCCAGGTTTTTTTTTAAGTAAAACATATTTCTGAAGACAAATTATTAAAAGAAGATTGCCAGAGTAAACCACCAAATCAAATGATAGGTCACCACAACAGAAAAGCAAACACAAATTACGTAAAATTTGATTGACATTCCCATCCTCTATGATCAGCTCCTGCTATATGTGATATAGAATGTGATGCTGTCTCTTTGTCATCACCTATAAACAAAAACTCTGGAAGTGCTAATTGTGGAGCTCCCAGTCCCAAGTGACCTGGCCTCGAAAGCATCGAAAGAGATCTTCATTCTTAGCACCCTCTCATTCTTGAAAAGGGAAATGTTGTTTTCTTCTTCTCTGCTTCTTAATAGCTTCACTACTCAAGCCATTCAAGAAAGTTTCAGCTGTTTTCTGTCCATTCGTGGCCCCTAGACACTGGCAGCCATTTAGCCAGCTACTTCCACAATAAATAAATTAAAAAATCCTAACTTGGTAAGAGGTTTTGAGCCTCCTGAGCAGTTTCAAGAAGGCTAACAACTCATCTCGGAGAAACACCTGGTTAACACATGTGCTAAGTTAGCCCTACCATTAGGCATGCAGAGCCACGGCCTCAAACAGCAGAACATTTTGGATGTCATGGAAGATCAGCCATTTATGACTCGCTTCTTTTGTTTTCATGGCCTCCCAGGAGATACTTTTGTGGGATTTTCTTTGTATGGCCCACCAAAATAATTTGACTTGATTTGGGTGCTGGGCACATTGAGTTGATACACAGGAGAGGTGCCATTTGCTGCTCCTTCTCAAGCAACAAAGTGGGTGGGTGGGTGTCATCCTTGTGTGCAGGATTAGCTACACACCACAGAGTAATTTCTGCCCCACTAGTACATGCTTGAATCAAAGTTAAAACTTCTCCACAATACTTTTCATTATGGTTTCCATCTAAACCAGTGGTTCCCAACAAGGGGTACACAGCCCACAGGGGGACTTCAATTCCCAGAAGCCTAAGTCAGTACATTGGCTGATCAGTGCTTTGGGGAAATGACTTAGGCTTCTGGGAATTGAACTCCAAACACCAGCATTTGGGAAACACTGATCTAAACCATAGGTCCTCTAACTTGGCCCTCTAGATGTTCTTGGACTTCAATTCCCAGAAGCCCTGATCACCAGGTGTACAGACTTGGGCTTCTGGGAATTGAAGTCCAAGAACATCTGGAGGGCCATGTTTGAGGACCTTTGGTCTAGACCAGTGATGGCGAACCTTGGCACTCCAGCTGTTCTTGAACTTCAATTACCAGAAGCCTAAGTCAGCACATCTGCTAATTAGAGTTTCTGGGAATTGAAATCCCAGAACAGCAGGAGTGCCAAGGTTTGCTGTCACTGGTCTAGACTGTCCTTTAGCAAAATAAAACAAAAACAGTACAAGCATCACTATTCTCCCAGCAGTTTCTGTCTACTTTGTAACTCACAGTGCAAAATCTGACTTCCATCAAGCCAAGCTTCCCTTTTGGTTCTTTGCACATGCCAAGCCTCTCACAAGTTTCCCCTAATATGGCAGGTGATGTATATGAAAATTCTGCTTTGTGACATCAGGGCTGCATTTGTTGTTCAGTCGCACAGTCGATTCCGATCCTTCATGACCCCATGGACCACCGCCTCCAGGCACCTCTGTCCTCCACTATCGTCCTCAACCCGCCCAGCTTTGTGGCTACTGCATCTACAATACCATCTAGCTGCAATACTATCTAGGGATGCATTATAGATGGACAAATGCCAAATCCCCACAGACATCTCCCAGAGCTGCCATTATGCCTGCACCTACTGAGGAATCATTCAGCCTTACTTGTGCACATGACCCCAATACTACATCCTGGTGTCAGTAAAAGACACAAGACTGAAATTATTTAGACTAGTAGCCTGCTTATTCAACTTATACACAGAGTACATAATGTGAAATGCAGGGATGGAAGAATCACAATTTGGGATCAAAATTGCTGGGAGAAACATCAACAATTTGAGATATGCAGATGATACCACCCTAATGGCAGAAAGTGAGGAGGACCTAAAGAAGTTCCTGATCAAGTTGAAAGAAGAGAGTGAAAAAGCTGGCTTGAGACTCAATATAAAGAAAACCAAAATCATGGCAACAAGCCCTATCAGTCCCTGGAAAATAGATGGGGAAGTAGAAGCAGTGACAGATTTTACTTTCTTGGGATCAACACTCACTGCAGATGGTGACTGCAGCCATGAAATAAAAAGGCGACTGATTCTTGGGAGGCAAGCGATGAGAAACCTGGGGAGCATAATGAAAAGTAGAGACATCACATTGCAAACAAAAATTCGTATTGTCAAAGCAATGGTATTCCCTGTGGCAATGTATGGGTGTGAGAGCTGGACCATTAGGAAAGCTGAGTGTAGAAGAATAGATGCCTTTGAGATGTGATGTTGGAGGAGAGTTTTGAGAGTCCCCTGGACAGCGAAGAGAACAAATAGGTCAATCTTAGAAGAAATCAACCCTGACTGCTCCTTAGAAGGTCAAATTGTAAATATGAAGCTAAAGTACTTTGGACATCAAATGAGAAGAGAGGATTCGCTTGAGAAAGCCTTGATGCTGGGAAAGGTGGAGGGCAAAAGAAGAAGGGGCGGCCAAAAATGAGATGGTTAGATGGTATTGTGAGACAATGGGCACAGAACTGAGCGAGTTAAGGAGGATGGTGGAGGACAGAAGTGCCAAGCGGGCAGTGGTCCATGGGGTCGCAAAGGGTCGGAGTTGACTGTGCAACTGAACAACAAAAAGCCGCGTTAGCCTGTGTTTCAAGCATATCAGAGAATAAACAAAACAAAAAATGTTGTAGCACCTTGAGGACTAACTGTTAAATTTTAATGTGAACTTTTGTGGATCAAGTCCATTTAGTCAAGACTGAAATTAAAGTCAAGAAAGTCAAATTTAGACAAAAAAATTGATTCCTGGGTTTGTTTACACCATCATCGGGCAGTACTGTATATTTTTATTGTAGCTTGCTCTGATCTGCTCCATTCCTTCATCTGTTCATGTAGACTCCAGTACCATGTTGATTGTGCACTGACACATGCACTATCCTCATGGATGTGGTTCTTGTTGTTCAACTTCCACCATTCACCACCTTCTGCTGAGCTTTCCTAGGGTGCTCTTGTGCTCTGCTTTTCATTTTTAAAAAAGTTAGAACTTTTTAACATAGGACAAATGTGAAAGCTAACTTTTTTAAAAAAATACAGCCTGCCACATGACTATGGAAATGTCTGCAGACACAGCCAGTGCTTGCTCTTTGGCTGAAAACAGAGATGAGCACTGAACCCTACAGTCTGACACAGTGGTGGGATGTCAAAATTTTTACTACCCCACCGTGATGTCATCACCAGTGATGGGATGTAACAGGTTCTCACCAGTTCTCCAGAACCGGTAGTAACTTTTCCCAGTGTCCCGGAGAACCGGTTGCAGCTTTTGGGGGGGAACCACCTTCGGGCCTTACCTTTTCACTGGTTCCCTCACTGCGCATGCGCGGCAAGCACTTGGTGTGCAAGCACGCCTAGTGTTTGGCGCGTATGCACGGCCTCCTTGCTGTCCTCCCAAGCGGGGTGGAGGAATAGAAGATGCTAGCCTGAAGCTCCCTATAGCCTGCTCCCCTAGATATCCTAGAGAACTGGTTAGGCAAAGACTTAGTACCTAACTTCTTTAACTGTTGAAAAGTTGAAAAGTGCCAAAATGAAGCCATCTTGTGGTGAGTTCATTCTGTAGTTCCTTCCATCTGACCTAGTGTGAGAAAGACTAGCCAGAATAAGCTTTAAGCTCTAGTTTAAAAGCTCTGGTTGATTTGTATTGTGGGTGGGTGGATGGGTGTGTGTGTGTATTTTAATGTATTATGTATTTATTTAATTTATTTATTTACGGGTTTGTGTTGTGGGTGGGTGGGTTGAGGTGTGTGTGTGTATTTATTTTTATTTTACTTTATTTTTTATTATTTTTTAAATTTATTTTCTCCGCCCATGATGTCATGATGTTAGCTCCGCCCACACTGTGATGATGTCATGGTGGGGTAGTAAAATTTTTGACATCCCACCACTGGTCATCACAGTGCGGGCAGAGCAACATCATGACATCATGACATCGTGGGCGGAGCCAATGTCATGACATTGTGGGTGGGGCCAAATAAATAAATAAATAAATAAATAAATAAATAAATAAATAAATAAATAATAATAATAATAATAATAATAATAATAATAATAATAATAATAATAATAATAATAATAATAATAATAATAATAATAATAATAATAATAGAAATAAGCACAAACACACAGACACACCACATCCAAAGGTGAGTCACTTACCCTGGGGAGCAGGCTATAGGGAGCGTCAGGCTAGCAACTTCTCTTCCTCCTCCATGTTTGGGAGGACAGCAAGGAGGCTGTGCAGGGCCGGATTTACATGAAAAGATGCCCTAGGCTATTCCACTTATGTGGCCCTTTGTGATATATATCAATATGTTAAAGTCGAATGGATCCATGTCAATGAATGTCAATGGATCACAATTTGAATATAGGCCCCTCTTGATCTTGAGGCCCTAGGCTGAAGCCTAGTTAGCCTATAGGAAAATCCGGCCCTGAGGCCGTGCATATGCACCAAGCACTGTAGGCATGCATACACACCAAACCAGTGAAAAGGGAAGCCCCGAAGGTGATTCCCCCCAAAAGCTGCTACTGGTTCTCCGGGACACTGAGGAACGTTACTACCGGTTCTGGCGAACTGGTGCAAACCTGCTACATCCCATCAATGGTCTGACACAACTGGTTTTTGAGCAAGGGCAATCTTTGCCTAACTTTAAAAAAAAACAATTAAGAATAGAAAGCATTGCAGAAAACAAATGCGCGTTTGAGAGAGAAGGGTGGGCAAACAAAATAAAGATGGAAGGAAAGGAAAAATGAAGCAAGCAAGGAGATGGCAAAGAAAATATCAGCTATTTCTGCTTACTGCATTAAGAATTATTGTCATGTTTGCATCACAGCATTAAAGTGAAAGATAAAAATTAAGACTATTAGAAAGTATTGCTGATAAATGTGAAGGCCTCAGAGTGGTAGGTGGGTAAAACAAGGAGGGGAAGGAAGAGAGAATGATGTAGGTAAGGTAAAGGTAAAGATCTCTCTTGCTCAAAAACCAATTGTATCTGACACTAGGGTTCAGTGCTCATCTCCGTTTATAGCTGAAGAGCCAGCATTGTCTGCGTCTGCAGTCATTTCCGTGGACATGTGGCAGACATGACTAAACACCACAGTGCACAGAACACTGTTTACCTTCCCACTGAGGTGGTACCTATTTATCTACTTGCTATTTATTTCTTGCTTTTTAACTGCTAGGTTGGCAGGAGCTGAGACAGAGTTGGGAGCTCACTCTGTCGTGCAACACTCGGGTCTCAAACTGCTGATCTTCCAACCTTCCAGTCATCAAGTGCAGTGTCTTAACGCCTTGAGCCACCACAGTTCCTGAAGTAGGTAAGGAGAGGGCAAAAAATAATAATCAGACAGCCTGTGCTTGAGACCCCAGGGAGCAATTCTAGATATCTACAGGGTGGTCTGCAAGTCCCTACTCTGCCCGTAGAGAGTAGGGCTCTGCTGGGGGAGGGAGGAAGTGCTCCCATTGGACTGCTGGGCAGAAGGGCGGGGGGAATCCTGAGGAGTCAGCACACATGACCACAGAGAGGACAGTTAGCGATTTACAGGCTACCCCATATTTATTTATTTATTTAGTTGTATTTCTAGGCCACCTTTTTGCTGATGGGGGACTCAAGGAGGATCACAATATTAAAGAGCCCAAACTAGAGAGGAGCAGACAGGATGTATCAGGACAACCCAGTGCATACCAGCAACAAATACCCATCACATTTGGGGTGATCTATTATAAGCTACAAAAAAATTAAGTTCCAGGTTGTTGTTTTTTTAAACCAGAATGATTCAGAACAACTCCAAAGTGACAGGAGTCAACGCAATAGTATGAAGGAAGCTAGAGGTGAAAGGCAAGATGGCAGTTTGCCCCATGCTATGTACAAAGGCTGGCTGGACTGACCCCTGAATCTTATTCAAGCACCGGGAAAGGCAACTGTCTCTCTACTGGCCCTGAAGGCAGGAAGGTAGTTTAGGGGGTGCAGGATGGTGGGTGGCATTCACAAGGCTCTGCCCTCTAACAGAACAGAAGAGCTGCCTCCTGGCATCTGCTGCCTGAATTAATTGTTTCATTCCCTAATTACAGGAGCAGGCCTCCTCCAACCTCATTTACAAAAAAAGAAATCCTGGCCCCATTCAGCACAGCTGTCCATCAACAATTTGTACCTGGCTAGTTACCCAGAACTTCCTATTAGCCTCTTCTCCTTAGCTGGTAAAAGGGAGTGAACATTGCTTCCAAATTGTGCTGCAGTGCTCAAGCGTGTCTCCTGCTGTTTTTTAATTGTTAGTTCTCATTAAATAAAATAACTGATCATTCATCCTGGGCTGCTAACCCCACAACTGTAATAATAATTTTGTGTCAGAAATTATTCTGGGTTTAAAGGATTTTTGTGGGAGCAACTCCACTCAGGGAGCACCGAAATGAGGCTCCTTTCATGTCCCCAAAAGCTGGGAGGGAGACAGGAGCTCAATCCGTCATGCAGTACCTGGGTCTTGAACCACCGAGTTGCCAGCCTTCCAGCTAACAAGGCGAGCTTCTTAATCACTGAGCCACCGCAAACCCACAAACAAAATAAAGATGGAAGGGAAAGAAAAATGAGGCTTTCCCACTACTATGCTTAAGTGTTATAATAATGATGAAACAATGTAGCAAAATGCCACTTATCAAACATTAATTGGTTCCAAGGAATATGCGTCAAGCAATTTATCTATCAAGTCCAATGTTTCTGTCCTGATTGGTAGCTGGTTTTGTGGATCCCAATCAGTGATGGAATGTCCCCGGTTCCATCCGGTTCCCTGGAACCAGTAGGAACAATCCTGGAGGGTTCTCCAGGAGGGTAGTCAACTTTTGAGGCGTCCGGTTCTGGACACCTCACCGAAAGAATTTTTTTTAAAAAAAATCGGAGCCAAAATGGCTCCAATTGACTGCGCATGCGCAGAAACTCAATCTGACGCATTGCGCATGCGTCAGATTGAGTTTCTGCGCATGCGCAGTCAATTGGAGCCATTTTGGCTCCAATTTTATTTATTTATTATTTTGGAGCTGGAACCGCACCTTTCAGGGTGGCGGCGGCGGCGGCGGCAGCGGCGGCGGCACCAGCCCTCAGAGGAGGGCACCTCCCCCGGGGCACGTTGAGGCCTGCCTGGGCCATCGGCTGCCACCAAGCCTCCCTTGGCCGTCCACTGTCGACAAGCCCCCATGCCCTGGGGACGCCCGGCGGGGTGCACCGCCACCGCCTGCAGCCTCCTCCTCTGCCGGGCGCCTGTGGCCTCCTCCTCCTCCGTGGGCCGGTGCCTTTTTGGCCCGGCTCCGGCTGCAGCCACGGGCGGCCAGGGGCTGCGGGCAGCAGTGGCTCTGGCAGTGGCTCCGGCCACGGCCGCGTGGCCGGAGCAGCCGCCCGAGCCACTGCTGCCCGCAGCCCCTGCCCGCCCCTGGCTGTGGCCGCAGCCGGACCAAAAAGGCACCGGCCCAAGGAGGAGGAGGAGGCCACAGGGCTGCAGGCAGCGGCAGCTCTGGCGGCGGCTGTAGACGGCGGCTGCAGGCGGTGGCTCCTGTGGCCGCGGCCTTCGGAGGAGGAAGAGGCCGCAGTCGGGGGCGGCGCACCTTGCTGGGTGGCCCTTGGCCATGGGGGTTCATCGTCCCAAAGAAGGTAAGTAAGTGAGGGTTTTTTATTTGGGGTGTGTGGGTAATTTATTTGTATTTTGGGTAGGTGGTTGTATTTTTATTTAATTTTTATTTTATTTATTTCTTTATTTTATTTATTTAAGTTATTTACGGGTTTGTGTGTGTAGCTGTCTGGCTGGGTGGGTGGGCTGAGGGGTGTGTGTGTGTTTACTTTTATTTTATTTATTTTTATTTTTGACCCCGCCCACAACGTCATGATGTCATGACATTGGCCACACCCATGACATCCGTGACATCATGGCGTGGTAGTAGAAATTTTGTCATCCCATCACTGATCCCAATCCTTTTAACTGGCAATTAAAATCTGGACTTTGGCTTCATCAACAATCAAACTGTAGACTGTAACCATGAACCAGAAGAAGAATGAGACTTGGAAGCAGTGATGAGATGTAACAGGTTCGCACCAGTCCGCCAGAACCGGTAGTAACTTTTCTCAGTGTCCCGGAAAACCGGTAGCAGCTTTTGGGGGGAACCACCTTCGGGGCTTACCTTTTCACTGGTTCCCCCACTGCGCATACAGTGTATTTAATACCTTTACCTATATTGACATACTAACACAGTTCCTAAAAAGGCCTGGTGGCCGGCAGGCCTGGCTTGGGGTTTTTAAGCAAAGTCTTGGAGTTACCTCATCAATAAGCTACACCTGTGCTATTCCAATTGCTGTTCCAATTGGAGAACCCTTAAGTAAGTACAGCTGTTTTACATTTACATTAAGGCATAGTATCCTAGAGAACCAGAACGATGACCATATCCATCTTGCAACATGGTGTTGCCCAGGCACTTATACTAACAGGTGACAGGTTTGTGTTTGGGGTGGGGGGTTGATTTATGTTTGGGGTGGGCGGGTGTATTTTAATGCAATTTTATTTATTTATTTATTTATTTATTTATGGGTTTGTGTTGTGGGTGGGTGTGTCTGTGTGTGTGCTTATTTTTATTTTATTTTTATTCTTTGGCCCCGCCCAAGTCATGATGTCATTTTAGCTCCGCCCACACTGTGATGACATCACGGTGGGGTAGTAAATATTTTGACATCCCACCACTGCTTGGAAGGGCAACTATGAGGAACTAAAAAGGTTCCTTGAGTGTAAGGATGTATTGTTAGAGACAAAAACCAGGACCTTCCATGTTATGGTGTTCTGATTACCAAGCTGAAAAGGGGACATATGCTTACTCAAAATATAATGTTTGAGAGAGCTTTATGGATACCAGATTGCCAAAAGTAAATGAAGATGAGCACCACACCCTAGAGTTGGATATGACTGGTTTTCGAACAAGGGTGACCTTTACCTACATACTGTTTAAAATTTAATTCTTAATTCAGTGTTTTCCAACCTTTGGTTTTTGTACTTCAATTTCCAGAAGCCTAAATCAATCCCCCAAAGCACTGATCAGCCAATGTACTGATTTAGGCTTCTGGAAATTGAAGTCCACCGGTGGGACGTGGGCCCCATGTGATGAACTACTGCCCTAGAAACAAAGATGGATACATTCTGGCTGTGACCATGGATGGCACACTGCAGCCTATTTTGAAGTGAAAAAAGGCATTTTTGATTTTTAAAAATGAAAACATACTTTTGCACTATTGTGCTGCATCGCTTAAGTGCTGTAAAAGCAGGGTCCAGTAATGAAACAATGCATTGCTCTGCCACTTATCACAAGTGATGTTTTTAATGGTGAAAGGGAGAAATGCAGAGCTAAAATATTCCATACCCCCCCCCCCTTCATCCAACATTAATACCCACCACAAGCAAATGGAAGCTGGCTGTTGCAAAATGGCTGACATTATACTGCAAAAGAGAAGGCAGATGGGAAGCAAGAAGGGGAGGGGCCAAACAGCCTAAAACAGAGCAGTTTCCACGTGATCTAATCATGCCTCATTGTTCCAAGTCATTCCAAAACAACCCAAATGAGATTGACTCTTGTTGCTAATCCTAATGTAGCTGCACCATGAGTCTACTGTACTTTAAGAATAGAAGAAGGCAGGACTTACTTGGAAAAAACAATAGTACAGTACTAGGAAATGGGAATAGCAATAACAATAGCAATAAAAATTACAATTACTGTATTTGATGATGAATAAGACCCTTCCTCCCCTTAAAATACACTGGAAAAATAGTGTGTCTTGTACTATATATAGTGGCCTAAAGTCGGCTATTTTGATAATAACTGGGTATGTCTTATACTCCGGTGCATCTTATACGTTGGCAAATACAGTATATACTGCCCCATAGTGCACAGTGCACTCTCTTGGCAGTTCACAATCAGGATTTTGCACCCAACATGCTGGGTACTCATTTTACAACTATGGAAGGCTGAGTCAACCTGGAACCCCCTTACAATGTCTTGGCTGCGTACAGCAGTTTAACCACTGTGCCACCAAGGAAAGTAGTAGGAACAGAGGAAAACTTCACATAGCATGGATTGCCTCAATTAAAGAAGACCTGGCTTTTGATTTACAAGACCTGATCATGCTGTTAATCTTTTCACGTTATTAATTCATAGGTTTCCCATAATTTGAAAGTGATTTGACAGCTCATAACAGATGGGCACGGTAGCTAGGTGGGTAGCATGCAGATGTGGGTGTCCAGAGATCTATAAAACTAAAACAAAAGCAATTGACAGGCTTTATTTGGTTTAATTATGAGGTTACAGTCTATCATGCCATGCCTTGTATTATTTGGGTAACAGGAAATACTTGGACATATCAGAAAACAAAATAAATAAAATAAAAAACACAGTAGTGCTTTAAAGACTAACTGCTATATTTTTATTGTTAGCTTTCGTGGATCAAGTCCACTTCTTCAGACAAGGAGTGAAACTTACAGGCATGGTTTTTTATACACCTCATTTAGGGACCAAAGGGAGAAGGGTGTATTCCAGCAAAATGACAGACAAGCAATCACAACAATACAGCTTCCCACAGCCATCAATAACAACAGATTATTCAGATTAGCTCTAAGTGACTCCTTTTCAATCTCAAAGGTGCTGAGAAAGTCCATTCTGGTCTCTGATCAACCTTTGACCTACCGGTACATGTCAGAAAACAAACAAAAATGCTGTACCTGATTACTTCCTGTTTTGCTAAAGAGAATTGGCAGGAAGGTTGTAATATAATATATAAAATATCTAGCAGCATATAGCAATCTGTGTATCAAATTTGATAATGTCCCAGAAACCCTTTGCTAATATTTAATCCTCTGCAATGGGTGTCTAACAGATGGATGTACAATACAGTATTTGATTTCTGTTGTCTCCCTTTCAATCCTAGTTTTGTAATTTCTCTGTTCTAGAATTGTAACTTTCAGGTCTTGGATAGAGTGTCCAGTTAGATTGAAGTAGTTTGAGACAGGTTTCTCTGTGTTGCTGTTTGTGACAGGTTTCTTTGTGAGAAGCTGTACTGTGCTTGCTTGTGTCATTTTGCTTGAGCACACCCTTCTCCCTTTGACCCCTGAATTTGGTGTATAAAAACCATGCCTGTAAGTTTCACTCCTTGTCTGAAGAAGTAGACTTGATCCACGAATGCTAACACTAAAAATATAGCAGTTAGTCTTTAAAGTGCTAGTGTTTTTTATTTTGTTTTATTTTATTTTGTTTTCTGATATGCCTGAAATACAGACTAACACAGCTACTATTCCAAAAAATTCAGGAGATATTTGATAAACTTTAGATCAGAAAAATAAAGAACTGAAACCTTAACAAAACCTTGGCAACATACCTGTAATTTCAGTTTACAGCATCTTCTCCTGTTGCCATCAACACAGTTTACACGGAATGTGAATTCTTCCTGGTTGATCCTAGTTTATCTGATCCCAGATCTTGTCTTAGCTGTTTAGCCCAAAAAGATCTAGACCCTTATGACACTTCCCAAGAAAAACAGTAGCAGACTGAAACAGGAGCTTGCTAAACTAAAACTGGGAGGGAACTTGGAGGTAATAGAGTTTGCTACAGAAAGTCCAGCCTGGTTTTGCCAAGACCAGCAGACACTAAATAACAGAGAGATTTCAACACCAAGGGAACTAAGGGGCAGTTTAGAGCGACGGGCACAACTGTGTCCCAAAGTAACCTAAGGATGTGGTAGAAGGGAATATTTTCAAGGAACAACTTCCAGCTCCTGGCCGCAAAAAGGCTGGTTATCTAACTTCAAAAGGTTCTGAAATTACAAACCTGTGTACTTGGGTCCATGAGATTGAGTTTCTCAAAATAATATGAAAATAGCAATATATCACAGGTGTTTATTAATCAGTCATCGGTTTCCTGATCGCCTGGTGTAAACTGAAGTTGTCATCTTTTTACAGGTATGTACCTCAGGACTGCGATGGCTTAGTGGTTAAGATACTGAACTTGGAGACTGGAAGGTCTGTGTCCAAGGCCCAAGTACTGCACAACAGAGTGAGCTTCCGTCTCTGTCCCAGCTCCTGCCAACCTAGCTGTTCAAAAGCAAGAAACTGCAAGTAGATAGATATTACTTGGGTGGGAAGGTAAACAGCATTCCTTGCACGCCGGTGTCTAGTCATGCCTGCCACATGCCCACAGAAACATCTGCAGATGCAGACGGCGCTGGCTCTTTGGCTATAAACAGAGATAAGCACAGAACCCAAGTTGGCTATAACTGGCTTTTGAGCAAGGGTGACCTTTACCTTCACCATAGTTGACTTGTAGGTGCCTCTAAATCTGTTGGCAAAAACAAAAACCTATCCCAAATGTATGCAGCTCCATTTTGTCTTGCAGCGGTGCCAAAGTCATGGGGTTATCGAGTTTCATTCTCTAAACAGAATTAATCCTTTGTTGTTCATGGGAATTTCCTACATACTCTTGATTCCTGGGATTCTCATAACCCATTTTTACAACTTGTATTTACAGTACTTCATTGGTCCAATAATTATGGACAAACTGTGCTATCTTATGATGCACACGAAGAAACATTTGCAATTGTTTATGTATCAGCTCTGATGAGGAGACTTTCAACTGGAATTAAATGCTAGTCACAGATACAAATCTATGGAAAGGTTTTGGTAGCCTGGGTTGGTATTTTGGAAGCTCCCCTAAACTGGGTATTTTAACTTGGATGTTATGGTCTGAATGGACAGAACTGTGTAATTTGCTGTTATGTACTGCCATACCAGGACTGTGCTGGTTTAGTGGTTAAGACACTGAACTTGACCACTGGAAGGTCAGCAGGTCAGCAGTTCTTGAAGTACTGCTTGATGGAGTGAGCTCCTGTCTCTGTCCCTGCTCCTGCTAACCTAGCGGTTTGAAAGCAAGAAATGGCAAGTAAATAAATAGGTACCACTTCGGTGGGAAGGTAAACAGTGTTCTGTGCACTCAAGCATCTAGTTGTGCCTGCCACATGACATTGGAAATGTCTGCAGACACATTGTGACAAATCTCTGCTGGCTCTTTGACTGTAAACAGAGATGAGCACTGAACCCTAGTGGGATACAACTGGCTTTCGAGGAAGGACAACCTTTACCTTTACTGCCAAGTACATAATGCTGTGAAAGAAGGCATCAGGAAAAGTCAGAAACAATGTGACAGCACATAACAACTGCCAAATACTTCTGATTTATGGCAACCCTAACATCAATTTTAAAATATGAGAGAAGTTCAGAGTGGTTTGCTGTTGCTGAAGTATCATTTGAATACAGTTCTCCCGAGTCCTGGCCTCACACTCCACCCATTATACAGTACCTCAAAAGCTCTCCATTGGATAAGCACTCCTTAAAAACAAGCAAGCCGGTCTGGCCAGGTTATCGTGCTATAGAAAAGGAGTAGACCACACTGCCATGATTCAACATCAATCGCCAGGTGGTGGTTAATTAACCTGACAACTCCAAGGACTCACGACCTTGGGTGGCGAAGTCCACAGGGTAGGGTGATGGTCCCCAAGTGGGTTAAATCCCACTTGACTCCATCTTGATGGGAGGGCAGCAGCTTAATCAAAACTGGTCTGGAGCCAATGAGGGCATTGTGTGCCAAAAGGGCTTGGTACCAGAAAGTGACTCATGGAACTGGATCAGTGGTATGGATGTCACACTGATGCGGAAGGGAAATGGAAGGCCACTGCATTATATTGTTCACAGGACAATCTTCATGGCTGATTGCAATGTGGATTGACAATATTCGGGATAAGGTAAGGCACCAGGAGAAGAAGAAAAATAAGGAAACACAAATTGATAGTTTATCACTTAGCTGTGCCATAAGTCAGTGGGTTGAAGTACCTGTATCTTGGTTCAATCTCCCACGGTACTCTCTAGGCCAGGGAATGGACCTACCAAAACCACCTGGTGTGTGTGTGTCTGAACTGGGCCTGCTCTCTCTGATGGGACCCCATTTCTGGAACGCTTGATGATTAACTGGTATTTCAAAATCAGATTTAATATTTATCCTAGTGGGTAAGAGGGTGTAACCAGAGATGAGCTTATGCAGTCTACAGGTGTAATTAGTTTGAAACTTTATTCAAGTCACAGTAGATAAGACAGGAACAAAGATCTATAAAATGAAGGTACAATGTAAAAGAAATCAGATGAAAATCAATTATTTGTATTTGTATTTTCGACTTATATGCCGCCCCACTTGCATAGCGACTCTGGACGGCTTACAGAAGAAACAATTACAATACATAGCACATTCCATAGCATAAAAAACAATTTCAAATATCACATAGTAAATTACAAATATCACATATACAGTATATATATCTCTAATAACAATTGCAATTACAAAACATCAGGACATCCTAAGAAATAAATAACAGATACAGTACTACAATGAATCAATAAAGCATCAAAATCCAAAAGCAGCAGTATCAAGCAACAGTCAAAAATCCCAAATACCAGTCCAGTTTACACAAAAATTACAAAAGCAGAAAACTAAACACAAACAGTTATTAAATCCCGCATAAGTGACAAACTGGTCCACCCAGACGCGGGAGCGTTGCCTCACCACCTGCAGCTGTTTCGGCGTCTCATCCGGCAAGATGGTGAGTCCGGAGGGGGGGCGAGCGGGCGGTGATATAAATCGGTGATAGCCGCCCATCTGGCGGAGTGGCCCTGGTGCCCATGGTTACAGCATCCTCTCCTCCCAGTTCGAAGTCCTCCCGGTTCGAAAGAGAAGTCCGGTGGTGTTTGGGGCGGCGGGAGTGAGGTTTTATGCCTCCCGACCGCCCTGCAACAGCTGTCGCACATGGCCCCAATCCGTGCTCAGGTGAGAAAAGTCCAGTGGTGTTTGGGGCGGCGGGAGTGAGGTTTTATGCCTCCCGACCGCCCTGCAACAGCTGTCGCGCATGGCCCCAATCCGTGCTCAGGCGAGAGAAGTCCGGTGGTGTTTGGGGCGGCGGGAGTGAGGTTTTATGCCTCTCGGCCGCCCTGCAACAGCTGTCGTGCATGGCCCCAATCCGTGCTCAGGCGAGAAAAGTCCGGTGGTGTTTGGGGCAGTGGGAGTGAGGTTTTATGCCTCCCGGCCGCCCTGCAACAGCTGTCGCGCCTGGCCCCAATCCTTGCTCAGGCGAGAAAAGTCCGGTGGTGTTTGGGGCGGTGGGAGTGAGGTTTTATGCCTCCCGGCCGCCCTGCAACAGCTGTCGCACCTGGCCCCAATCCTTGCTCAGGCGAGAAAAGTCCGGTGGTGTTTGGGGCGGTGGGAGTGAGGTTTTATGCCTCCCGACCGCCCTGCAACAGCTGTCGCGCATGGCCCCAATCCGTGCTCAGGCGAGAGAAGTCCGGTGGTGTTTGGGGCAGCGGGAGTGAGGTTTTATGCCTCCCGGCCGCCCTGCAACAGCTGTCGTGCATGGCCCCAATCCGTGCTCAGGTGAGAAAAGTCCGGTGGTGTTTGGGGCGGCGGGAGTGAGGTTTTATGCCTCCCGGCCGCCCTGCAACAGCTGTCGCGCATGGCCCCAATCCGTGCTCCGGCGAGAAAAGTCCGGTGGTGTTTGGGGCGGCGGGAGTGAGGTTTTATGCCTCCCGGCCGCCCTGCAACAGCTGTCCTGCATGGCCCCAATCCGTGCTCAGGCGAGAGAAGTCCGGTGGTGTTTGGGGTGGCGGGAGTGAGGTTTTATGCCTCCCGGCCGCCCTGCAACAGCTGTCGCACATGGCCCGAATCCGCGCTCAAGCGAGAGAAGAATGCAATATAATAATTAAATCAAAGATGGAGCATAGAACATTATGACTTAAAGCAGGGGTTCTCAACCTGTAGCCCATGGGCCACATCTGGCTCATGGCACCAAATAATCTGGCCCTTGTGCTAGCTGCAGTCATAGGAATTGGCCACCGACTCATTTATGGCCATTGTAAATGCATTTATGATAGCCGGGCACTCATTGACAGCTGTTATAAATGCCGTAAATGAGTCTGCGGCCAATTACAATGGCAGTGGTTGGAGCACCAGTCCAACCAGCCAACTGTTTGAGAGAACATGACCCAGCCCCCGACTTGAAAAGGTTGAGAACCCCTGATTTAAAGTATCAGATGAAAAATTAAAATGCAAAGTCAATCATGGCTGACCCTTTATATCCAACGTTCTCAACATTTTAAAGCTGGAGCCCGGGTCACACTCCCTCTGACAGCTTCAGGGGTCAGACAGCCATTTTGCCCTTCCTCCACCACATGGCACTTCCCGGGGTGGTAGAGGCAATGGAGGAGGGGGGCACATAAATGTTGCTGTGGGCTGCAGGTTGAGAATCCCTGCTTTATATGGATTTTTTATTTGGAGGCAGAATATAAAGAGAGGAGAGATTAGGATATATACACACAAAATTGTCCAGACTGTGACCAAAAGAGCAGAATAAGGTGAGCCATACAATAACCTTCTTCCCCATCCTTCTTTTCTTCTCTCCCTAGCAAGAAGGTTGCAGGGGACCCCTGAGGTCTTCTGAGACAGAGTGCATCTGCATTCCCAAGTACTAAACTGACTGAACTAAAGCACTAATAGAATATGAAATACAAAACTGATGATCAGAGGCCTAAAAAATGGTAACATTAAAACACCAAATTCTTGAGCACTCTAATGATTACTGAAGCAAATAAGGCTTTTGGTCTTCACTAACCTCCGTTACAGACACACACAAAAATATTGTAGTGTTCTCACATATACTCATCAACTTCCCAAGGTTTGATAATCCCAGTGGACACTATATAAGTGTGATTGCTTTGTTTTGCTTTACAAGCCTTATTCTACAGTTAACGTTTGCCAGTTTACAACTGCAAATTCTATTAAAATGTCACCCCAGTTTACGATCCCCCTCCCGTTTACGACCGGAAATTGTGCCATTTCAGACTCTAAAATGACGGGCCCTGCACCATTTTGGATTCTAAAATGGCACCACCACCACCACCGTTGGAAGTTGCAATGCATCACTTACTGCTGCAGAGGTGGCTTTTTTGGTGCTGTTTGCACAGTGTCCACCACTTTGTCTACCACCTGTAACAGCAGTGGCAGACTGTGGGGACCATATCCACTCTGTTCCGGTCTTCTTTTGATCTCCCCCTGCAGTGCTACAGGCAGGAACCCATGCCTTCCTGCAACTTCCTGGTTACTCATGTGTTCCTGGCTGTACTGCTGCAGGGGGAGATTGGAGGAAGACCGGAACAGAGCAGATATACTCCCCACAGTCTCCTTCTGCCCCTAGAAGTGGCGGGCACCGTGCAAACAGCACCCAAAAAGCGGCTGTCACTGCGTGAGCTCCCCGGGCGGCTGGACAAACTGCTGAGAAGAAGCAGTAGCGCGGGAAAGGTAGGGACATTGTTTTGTCCTTTACGGTTTGGCTGGGGTGGTGGTGTTTGTATTATTTTTTTACTATTATTTTTGGTCTGGTTTTTAAATTTTTCGATACATTCCTATGGGGAAGCATGCTTCAGTTTATGAGTTATTTATTTTTTACAACAGAGGCTGTCGGAAAGGACCTCGATCGTAAACCAGGGTTTTACTGTATGAGCCAACAGTTAATACAGAATAGGAAATAGCACACCAAGCAAGGTTTGCTTCCCTTTAACTACCAGAAGCCCAGACTAAGTAGCAGAGTAAGCCCCAGGCCAACAGCAATACAGCACTTAGTGCTAGGTGTGTGGCACCACGATTCCGGCGGTATGCTATGGGTCAAAATCCAGCTAACTTATCTTGGCCAAGGGCTCTCCATGGAGCTGTGTGTTGTTCAAGTGTTTGGGGGAGTAAATGTCTTCATTATAATATACAACAAAGAATAACTCTTTTCCTTGCCAAGCAAGCTAACTCAGCTTATTATAAGGATGCATGAGGTTTTCCAAAGGCTGAAGGAGAATGGGATGTATCACTAGATCTCTCAGAATACAATGTTCTTCCTCTGTGGCTGCCCTGGACACTACAGTACCATGGGTACAGAAATGATTTTCCTGAGAGAAAAGGACCCATTTGTCTGCCTGGCAAAATGTAGGTAAAGAGGTAGGGAGAGGGGAGATACATCTTCACAGTAACTTACAGGGTTTGATTGGTGACACAGGCTGGCTGGATAGTGAATTAGGTATCTAGCTATGGAGACAGAGGTTCAATTCCCCACAGAGCCAGCCTGTGTAGCCAAAGGAAAACTGTGCAGTCCCAGGGTGTACCCAGAATAAGGGAATGGTAAATCATCTCTGAGTACCCTATATTTTGGAAACCTCTGAAAGCTGTTGCCTTAAATTAAAACTGACTTGACATCTATTATGCTGTGGTTGCTGCTGATGAGGATGATAGGTGACAATCAACACTTTAAATTGTGCCAGAAACAGATCTGTGGCTAGTGAAGCTCTTGCAACATGAAAGTCTTGGTTCCCAACAGCGTTAGGTGACCCCTTCCCTATTTGTATCTTTGCTGCCCCTCCCCCTGAGCCCCCATCAACATATTGTATTGTAATGTAATGTTTGTAAATTGCCCTGAGTCACTATGGTGAGTGAGCTGCAATATAAATTTAAACGAATTTAAATAATAATAAATCTCCTTTTCACTTGCACAGATGTAGCTGATAAAATGGGCCACCCATCACAAAGGTTTAAGAGAAATAAAACCTTTGTGTGTCCCCCTCAAAAAGCATATTTTAAAAGACTTTATTGCTAGCTATGTATTGTGGCCTTGTCAGATCCTGAAAACTTGGGTGCCTGACAGAAGCGTAACGTGCCTTGGCGGGGCCCTGTATAAAAATTTGTTTGGGGGCCCTTAGGAAGGGTAAATATTTGTTTTGCTTACGCACGTTGGGGGCCCCCGTGGCCCGTGGCCCCCGTATAATTGATACGGCAGATACGGCGGTAGCTACGCCCCTGGTTGGAGGGCAGAAAGGGGAGGGCCGTCCACAACCTTGGCTCGTGTCAGGTGGCGATACCAAGCCGTAAGGGGCCAGTACGGTGCGTGAAACAGGCAGCCGCTGGCACGCTACAGAGCGCCCGAGCGGCTGCTGTGTCTTGCACCCGACACGAGCCTTAGCCCTTGCTAAGGCTCGTGTCGGGTGGCAAGAAGAGGTTTGCCCCCGAAGTCAAGCTGACCCTAGGCTAGCAATCGCTAGCCTAGGGTCAGTTTGACTTCAGGTACAAACCACGCAGTTTGTCCCTGACGTCACGGCTTTTATTTAGCGTTGTTCGATGTATGTATTGGACAAGGCTAAAAATCGGATAACGTCATGACTCGTGGAACCATGTCATAACGTTATCCGGGGTATTATTGTATTTTGTAATTGTTTTCATGAAGAGGGGAAGGACATGTAATTTGGAGAGCCACAACAGCTGCCCTTCTCTACAGTTGCTGGATGGATGACCAAAAGTGTCCTTGATTGGCATCTTTTGTGTCCTTCTTTCCATACCCATGGCAAAGATCTCTGTCTTTTTTCCATTTCAGATCCAGTTCATAGATGATAGGGCAGTGATAGTGAACCTTTTAGAGACTGAGTGCCCAAACTGCAACCCAAACTTCACTTATTTATTGCAAAGTGCCAACACAGCAAAAGGGAAGGGAGGAAATATTCCCATTGGGCTGCTGGGCAGAGGAAGTGCTCCCATTGGGTTGCTGGGCAGAGGGGTGGAGCAAACTCTGTGCTGGGGTGACTGCACAGGTGCCCACAGAGAGGGCTCCAAGTGCCACCTCTGGCACGGGTGCCATAGGCTCACCACCACTGTGATAGGGACTATGGTGGTTTAGTGGTTAAGATGTCAACTTGATGGCCTTTACCTAGCTCAAAGGGAATTGAGAGCAGTCTGGTTCTTACTTTAAAAATTCAAATCTTTACTCTATGTATTTTATCTTACACTTGAGTAGTCCTTCCGTTCACTCAAGACATTCCTTCTCTCACGAGAAGCGTCTTTGGACTGCTCCAATATGTCCCCCTTTCAATTATTGACACCCTTTGTCTGTCTTTCCTTAAGGTAATTTTTCAAAGACTTGGCAACAGAAATTTCAGGTGAGTGGCTGTCATGGGCAAGCTGTGTAACTTCTGAAGCAGGGATGTGTGCAAAGCTACTAGTTCTATGACAAGATGTAGTTTAAAAGTTGACAAAATGTATTTTTTTAAAAAGAAAATTATAGAAGTAGTCCATGCAATCTTTTATATTTTCCCCTTCAGATAATGGGCCTCTGACCCTCCAGCAGATGTCCAATGGCATAAATCTCAGTGGAAAACTGCAGCAGATTAAAAAGTTGGTGGTTGTATTTCCTGTTACCTACTAGTCTAGTCCTGTTACTTAGAAACATCTAGAAACGTTGACTTCTTAACTAGTTGGAACTCATTGCTGAACATCGTGCCATTGGAGTTAAAAGAATAAAGATTTACAGTAGTTGGATTATGGTTGTTTATTTTTATACACACGGCACAATATGGTTTTTTTCAGGAGTTGTTGCAGGTCACAGTTTTGCCAGCTATGTATAAATTTGAAATGCCAAATATACTGTAACTTGAAGAGTGGATATTACACAACATGGACGAGGGGTTGGACTTTGAGAGGCACAGGGCAATGAAAGTCATAATAAAAGCAAAACAGAAACCTTTAAGACTGACATGTTTATTGTAGCAGGAGTTTTCATGATTTACTGTTAGTTTCTCCAGACAACTCTGAAGGGGTATATACAATTAAAAATATATATATTAAGCAACTGTAAATGTGAAACAGTTGTTTAGGAGAGAGGGAAAGTTGGTCTGCAAACTGTTCACTACAGAGTACTGTGAAAACCCTCTTAATCTGACACAAAACTATAAAGTCTACTATTTTGCCCTGAGGGTATCTCAAAGGATACACACAAAGACAATTTCAATTTTCTTCACTAGGTGGCAGTTCCTCTCACCAATTGTGACCATTTACATCAGGGGTTCTCAACCTTTTTAATCTGAGTGGGACGGACTGGGGGTTTCCCCTGCTGTAAACGCTGCCATAAAAGGCGTCTGCGGCTGTTGTAAACGTGTCCAGTGGTGGCAGTGACGCAGGGCAGGGCAAGCCCATGGGCCATAGGTTGAGAACCCCTAGTTTAAATTGTACGCTTCTCATTGTTTTAATGTTTGAAGTGGTAGCCATGTAGCCTGTGCAAACATATCAGAGAGTTAAAAAAACCCAGCAAAAATAAGACAAAAAATGTTGTGGTACCTTAAAAACTAACTCCTGTATTTAAATGTGAGCTTTTGTGGATCAAATTCACTGATGTCTGATGAAGTGAATTTGATCCACGAAATCTCACATTTAAATACAGGAGTTAGTCTTTAAAGTGCCACATTATTATTATTATTTCCTGATTTGTTTACCCTCTGATATTGTTATTTTAATTAACATATAGGTCCAAGGTTGCTGTGTTAAATGTCTGCAACATCGTGATCTAACCCTAGGGACAATGGGCTAATTGTAAAAATTCCCTTAGTTTTGCTGAATTCCCTTCCCCCAGAAATGGGAAAAATATGTTTTGGATTGTAACTCTCCACATTTTCTGACAGCAAAGGGTTCTGGGAGTTATAGGATTTTTTAAAAGTAACTTTTCAAAACTCCTTCCTCTTCCTAATGCTTTTGTAGGTTCCAGAGCCTTTCCTTCATGGCTTATATAAACTTGCTTTCCTCCTCTAGGCTCAGCATTCTCGTATCTCCACTGGCAGGCAAGATTGCTTGCATTTCCCTTTCAATGGCCTCTGCTCTGGCCTCCAATCCTTTCTCAAACTCGTCCTTCTTCTCTAGCACCAACTCCCTCACTGCTTCCCGTGCTGCATCACACCCTTCAGCTAATGCGGCACGTTCAGCGGCCAAGTTTGGCTGGTCAGCTTCCATAGCCAGGAGGCGGCCTAAGCTGCTCACACGCTCCATCAGGTACTTTTGGGAGACCAAAGTGTAAGTTTCAGAAATCATGGCCACCAGGTGTGCCATGCTGGTGGCATTAAAAACATGTCCATAGATGAGATCAGCTGTGAAGGCTTTGGACGAATAGCTGGATACTTTCTGAGTGCTGTCAACTGTGTCAGCAAATTCTTTCACACTCCAGACCAAGCAGGACTCAATCAAGTTGGAGATCATTTGAAAAAACCTCACCATCTTCTCCCACTGCTCTTTTACCCGCCCAAGTGCTTCAAGGCCCTTGATGAGCATTTTTCTGGCTGTTTCAAAATCTACCTCTTTGACTTGATAACCTCTCATAGTACAAAGGATCTCTGTCAGTTCCTCATTCTGCTTCTTGAAGTTCTCAAAGCTTCTCTGATACTCCTCTCTTGTGGCCTTCAGGGCCTCCTGGCTCTGCTTCACTTTCAGATGGGCATTTTCCAAACCTGAGCCTCTTGTTTCTCCCACCTTGGACACATTGGGTGGCTGAGGGGAAAAGGCAGGAGACCGAGTGTAGGTTTTGCTGTAAGAGTTGAACTCTGAGGCTTTCTTATAGAGTTGATGTATGCCATCTAGCAAGCTCTGTCCCACCTTGCCAATGCCATCCACTGAGGAGGCCAACTTCTCCAGTTGCTGGCAAATATCCAGTCCAGCTTGACAGATCTCATTAGCTTTTATTTTGGGGTCACACTCTTCTTCTTTCTCAATGGAGTCTTGCAGTCTTTGTAAGTTCTTCTTCACCCACTCTGTTTTGACCTCTCCACTCTTCTCATCAATAAGCATAAAGGCCTTAAGGCCTCCGTTTTCATCCAAGAGGTTCTTTAAGCTGGTGGCAAAGGTTAAGAGTTCAGCCGACTTTGAGTATATGACACTAGCTGAAATAAATGGAATCATCCCTGTCAGTCCCTCACCACTGTGGCTCACATTCACACCACCTGCTTCTCTCACAAGCCCTTGCTTTCCTGCTAGCATTCGAGTAAACTCAATGGAAAATGTGCCCAGCGTTTGGGTAAGGGTGGTAACCAACTCCATTCCCACTGCGTCCCAGCCGGTGGGGATGGAGTCCATGGCTTCTTTGTAGTGTTGGAAGGACTCCTCGACTTGGTCCTTCATCTGCTGGTGGTACCGTTCGGCCATCTCTTTAGCCTCCTTGGCTGACTTTTCTCGAAGCATGGCTTGTTCAAGAGCTATTTTCACATCTGCCAGCTCCTTCTCATAACCCTGCTTAGCATTGAGGCAAGCTTCGAGGAGTTCCTGGATGAGATTGATTACATCAGTGAACTTGGTTCTCACAGCCTTGGCCAACTCTCCACATTGCTCTGTCACCGCCTGGAGGTTTCTTAGTTGGCTAGGAATCAAGGCTGCAACTACTTCCGCCTCCTGGATAAGAGTCCGCACAATGGTTTTCATCTGCTCAGGAATGCCATTTGCCAGAAGCCTGATCTGATCCATGTTGACGTGGGCCTCGTTGAAGGCGGTCCAGCCTCGATTGCTCACTTGGCACAAAGATGCCTTGAAAGATTCTGGATACTTGAGGTGCTGGAAGCCCCTCTCAGGTGGAAGCATGTTGATGGAGAAGTCTCCCTGTCCCGTTGAAATGAAGATCAGCTCCCCAAGGATGGCAATGGAGATGGGCGCAGGCATAAGAAACTCCTCCCAGTTGGCATACGGTTTCATGAGAAGTGCTGTTTCTTTGCGTACATCTTGTCCTTTGCTGAGATTCTCCACAGCTTTGACTAAGGCATGTGGTTTTCCTTCGGGTGATGCCATAGTGTCTAACCTGTTGAAGGCAAAAGTCATGTCACTTAGTAAATATGGTCTTGAAAACAGGCCTAACAAATGCCCATTTCTGATCTGGAGCTTTTCCTTCTAATTAACCAGACCAATTTATTCTCACAGCTCTTAATGTTGTGAACCTGTCCTAAGTCACAAAAAGGAATATGATCTTGTTATCCACAATGACTCTAATACAGTACACTTAGCAATCTATTTCACAATGTATTTTCCATGTTTTCACAATAAGTAACCTCATAGCTGTCATCATTGTTATGATAATTTCCCTCTTATTTTTGGTATATTAATGCTTCCTAGATCCATTAGTAGTGCGATTCTGGGACATATTTCTAATTTTGTAGATAATATTTGATTAATTTCATTTAAAACTTTTCCCCATGTTTTCTTGATAGGTTTGCATTCACACAATAAATGTAGGTACATCCCATGTTCCTCCTTACACCTCCAGCATTCCTTCTTGTATATAGAGTTGTATTGATTTAATCTTATTGGCGTCATATACCATCTCCAAATCGTTTTATAGCAATATTCTTTAATTCTAATAGACATTCCTTTCATATTTCTGTTTCCAAATTTCATCCCAGTCCCCATTCCTCATCTTAATCCCTGAATCTGTTTCCCAAACTGTTCTTAATGCTTTCTGTGTCTGTTAATAATTTGTAAATTTTACTAATTAGTCCTCTTGTTGCTACTGCCTTCTTATCTAACTGGATTATTAGTTCTTCGTGGGGGGGGGGGAGCACAGAGTGAATTGTTTTTATGTAAAATTGTATGATTTGTTGATGTATGTGATAATGATGTTTTTGCGTGTTTAAATGTTGTTAAATTTCAATAGATTTTTTTTTAAAATAATAAATTTAGCAATCACCCAGTGGACATGGCTGGTGGAGAGAACCAGGGAAAGTGTTGTGCCATTCCCCAATTGAAAACTAGAGATGTCTTTGACCCTATTCTTGCTGAAGTATGCCAAAAGCTGCAAATCATATGCCCTTCCACCATTTCCCTCTCAATTTCCCATTGAGAGGACATGTTTTTAAATGGAGATTCAGAAGATAGCAAGGAAACTTGCCTCAGCTGAAGTGGGGTTTAGTCATTAGAAGTCTAGGAATGCACAAAACATGCAGTCTTTAAAGTACCACAAGACTCTTTATGTATAAATTTCATCACCCTGTTTCTCTTTTCTTTCCCCATTTTCTCCCCCTCCCCCTTTTCTTTTCACCAAAAATAAGTTTGAGCACAGACATGTGTGGCCAGGAATTTGTGTGGAATTTTTCTTAAAGCATAATACAGTACTGTAATGCTAAAATTGCAAGTGGGAAGTGGAAAGCCTGGCCCTTAAGTTCTTTCTGAGGGCATGGGATCCCTGTGGATTTCTGGGTGGGGGCTGGGGCTTTGAGTTGTATTTAGGCCAGGGGAGGAATTGGTTGCAAGCCCTGAGTTTGGAGTTTTCTATTTTAGTTGTTACTAGGTCGAGGACTCTTGGGTACTCAGGCCAAGTGACTTAAAGGAAGCAGAGGTGGAGGAAGGGATTTCTAATCCTCTTGCAGTGGTTCTCAAGTACAGTTGTACCTCGCTTAAAGAGCATAATGCATTCCACAGGATTGATCTTTAAGCGAGTTTGCTCTTTAAGCAAAACACCATTGTAAATGACCAATTGTGGGGGGGGGGGGGAATTGCGAACCCCGATTTATTTGTTAAGCGACTTTTTGGTTGGTTTTATTTATTAAACGAAGCGAACATTCAGAGAAAATTCTGCTCTTTAAGCGAGTTACTCTTTAAGCGAGACACTCTTTATGCGAGGTTTGACTGTAACTGTATAAAGTTCTGGTGAAACACAGTAGTGAGTCATAATGGCTAGAATTCAAAAATAAGTCACAGCTAGATTAGGTCCATTGAATCAGTAGAAATCCATAGGTTCTACTGACTCAATGGGTCTGTTCCAGTTGTGACTACTAGATTTCAGCCAGTATTTTCTTAACAGTTACTAAGAATGTGTACATACAGTAAAGTTTGCTGTCAATGCCACTGTGAGTTTTATTTATTGTCTTTGTGTTTTACAGTTACCATAACTGAAATTCATATTCAACATTATTATTATTTGTACTAATAAATGGAAGCAACGTTTTATTTTGTGGTTTACTCCCACTAATGTTATTGAACTTTCTATCTCCCTGAAACTTATAAAAGTAAATATTTTCTACTAATCTTATTGCAGTGAATATGGTAAGAGAATGCCTATGAACATGTAAATGTCCTTCTCTGAAAATGGAATTTCCCCTCCCCACATTATGGTGACATCCCTTCTGTTAGGACATTTTTCTTTTGTGGGGTATTGTACAAAGATTGCTGCCCAGTGGAATAGTACAACTTTAAGGCCTGGCAAGTGTTCTATACACAGGTGTTCATAATAGAGCCACAGACTGATTGACCGGCTGTGCATGTCTTGTCTACGTGCCCCATTAACAGCCCAGCTGTGGCTGATTAGAGAATCTGCCCAGCAACACCAGGGTATAACTGTGGCCCTCTGGGAAAGGTCTACTGAGGAGGTTATCATATGGAGGAGGTTGTCATACTGAAGAGAAGGGGTGAGACACTGAAGGAGAGACTACAGAGAGAGACTGCTGAAGGAGGTCATGCTGTTGATGAGAGTTTTTCTTCAACTGAGAAGGAACAACTGCTGAAGATTACCAAGACTGTGCATGCTCTTGGGATTGGAGCCAACAGAGGAATCCAAGCTGTGTACCAACTGTGGGGCTTGGAGAGAGAGACTGTTGTATATAAACCTGTGTATGTCTGTCTTCCCCTCACTGTTAAGTAAAGCGCACCTTTCACTGAAGGCATAAGTGTGTGTGTCATTGCACCGAAAAGCTTTTGCTGCATAACAGCTTAAAGTGCTACTCTGCTATTGAGGCACACATATCGCTAGGGGAATCCCTGACACCTTCTTTACACAAAACATATGGGAGGTAAAGGTAAAGATCAGCCTTGCTCAAAAGCCAGTTGTATCCAACTCTAGGGTTCAGTGCTCATCTCTGTTTGTAGTGTCTGCAGACATTTCCGTGGACATGTGGCAGGCATGACTAAACACCGGAGCACATGGGATGCTGTTACCTTTCTCACTAGAGTGGTCCCTATTTATCTACTTGCAATTTCTTGCTTTCAAACTGTTAGGTTGGCAGGAGCTGGGACAGATGATGGGAGCTCACTCTGTCATGCAGCACTCAGGTCTCAAAATGCTGAACCTGCCAACCTTCCAGTCATCAAGTTCAGCATCTTAACCACTAAGCCACCGCAGTCCCTTGTTGATGGGAAGTAACCTGCAAAATGTTCAGATGTGGGGTGAGGAACCATCAGCCTTCTTACTACTAATCTAAACTACTAAACACATCGTGTTTCATTGCTGGTTGGTAGGAACTGCAGTTCAGCAGTATCTGGGTAGAATATAGGTTTCCCCATCCTGGATTACAATAAAAGTGGGCAGAACCCCAGATTTCCAGTTTCCCTGAAGCAGGAGGAAAATACTGTGATTTAGAGAAAGAAAGGACAAAATGAGTAGGAGCTTTGCGCAGCCAACAACTCCAGTTCTTTGCTGGCTGGCTCTACCTGCAGTTTAGCTGAGGAGAGCAAGGAGTCAAATAGCAGAGGCCAATGTTTAGCAGATTATTTGTAGACCACATTTTTTTTGTCTGTCCTTCACCAAAGATTGACAGCCTTGGGTTGCCTTTGGATTTAGAGAAATGTGCATGCGGTCAAATAAACGGGCACGTTATCTCTCATTAAAAGCAAATCCATTTCAGACAACTTTGCAAAGGACAAGAGGGCCACCTGATAAAGGGTCTATCCACAGAGGCTTCCTATCTGGACGGGTTTATTAGTTCTTGCTCAACATTCCCTCATAAAAAGGTAAGCCAGCCTTCCTTGGTTTCTCAGGCTATAAAACTTTATCTTGCAGCCACAAAAAAGGAGCCTAGTCATTCAGTTAAGGGCCGTATCTTCCTTGAGGTGAGCATTGCAACACCAGTGATGTCTCCTCTCCACAGCCATGTTCTTGCAGCCTATTGATGCTAGTCTGTGGTGGACAGCCAAAAATTTTACTACCACACTGTGGGCGGAGCCGACATTGTGAGTGGAGCCAATGTCATGATGTCGTGATGTTGTGGGCAGAGGTGACATCATGATTATGTGGGCTGAGCCAAAGTAAAAAAATTAAATAAAAATACAGTACACATAAATATAGAAATAAAAAACACATAAAAATGCAAATTAAATAGACATTAAATAGAAATAAAAAACATAAAAATACAAATTAGTCATTAAATAGAAAAAAACATAAAAATACAAATTAAAATAGACATTAAATAGAAATAAAAGCACACTACATAAAACCCAGGGTTTTAAAACACCCACCCACCCACCCCAAAACAAACCCTAGTCACTTACCCTGGCTGGGGCCGGGGAGCAGCAGGCAGGCAGCAACAGCAGCAGTGCGGCGGACCGGCCCAGCCCGGCCTGGCCTGGCCCGGCAGCATGGCCTGGCCGCACGACCTGGACTGGACTGGTGGTGCGCCGTGGCCTGGTGGCAGCGAGGGAGCAACGTCGGTGGTTGAGGGAAGGCCGCTGCTGCCACCACTCCTCCAAGGAGGCCGCTGAGGGCCTCAACAGCTAGCCGCTGCGCCCTTTCTTGCAGCCCAAAATGGCTGCTCGTAAGTGCGCATGTGTTAAAATACCATTTGATGCATGCATGCCTCCAGTATTCAGCACACATGTGTCAAATGGTGTTTTGACGCATGCACACTTATGAGCAGCCATTTTGGGCTGCAAGGAAGGGCGGCCAGAGAGGCGATTGAACTGGTCTCCTCCAAAAAATGTAACCATCCTGGGTGGTCTCCTGGGAGGGTTACACCCCCACACACACACACTGGAGACCACCCAGGATTTTTACTACCAGTTCGGTAGTACCGGTCCAAACTGGCTGCTGCCCACCACTGGTGCTAGTGGAGAAAGGCCGTATTTCTAGATACTAGGGTGTGTTTCTTATTTTTTTATGGGAAATCCCCGTTTGCTGTACACACTCCTTCAGTTCCCGCTTTGCTAGTGGGCTTCCTCATAATTTCCCCCTCTCCTCTGTAGTTAACAGGTTATAGTCAGAAG
The DNA here is from genome assembly GCA_030440675.1 of Furcifer pardalis. Lineage (NCBI taxonomy): Eukaryota > Metazoa > Chordata > Lepidosauria > Squamata > Chamaeleonidae > Furcifer > Furcifer pardalis. The sequence goes on from CP126893.1 coordinate 157,828,875, forward strand.
CTCACTCCTCTCTGTCTTCACTGCAGCCCTGATGCAATTATATTCTAATTCCCTGGGAAATATTTTTTGAGGTGGAACTGCAGCCCCTGTGCTAGTCCAATGAATAAATGGGTCCAGACAACCTTCACAAGGTTTAGAGTTGCAGCTACGTGCCTGGAGAGGCGCTCACTCCCAGCTGTAGCACTGTGCAAGGGCGCTCAGACGAAGATCGGAGCTGAGCGGATACGATCCCCACACTCTCCCACTGCCAGTAGAAGCGGCGGACAGTGTGAAAATAGTGGCAAAAACGCCAATGTCGTCGCAGCAGTAAGTGAAGAATCACAACTTTTGGCAGTGGGGAGTGGGCGTCATTTTGACTCTAAAATGGCACTGGCTGTCTCAATTCCCAGTCGTAAACCAGAAAAACAAACCAGGACATAAATTTACTATGATTTGCCATCATAAGCCACATCAAACGTTAACTGAGACGTTTGTAAACTGTACTGTATTTGCAGAGGTATATATTTTTAAAAAACTTAAGGAAGACTCTCACATGATTGGATTTGGAAGTTTTTTTTTAATTCCTGAAAACAAAACACAAAGGGTGATTCAAATTGGCCCAGCCCTTTTTGTCCCCAAAGTGGTTTTTTCCCTCAACAGAGACAGCTTCTACTTTTTCAATCTATAATGATTTGAGCGGGTTTTCCCCCATATGGCTAGTTGTGATATGTTCTTGTAAAGATGTGTGTGTGTGTTGTTTTTGATACAGGCAGATGTGGGGGGAGTTGATGTTTAGAACCAGGAAACATGCCCCTACATTCTTCCCTCTTCTCCGATTGACCTCTGAATTTGTTTATTTCATTCAAATTTCTTACCTATACGAGATTGGCACTAGATCACCCTAGCACAGTGATGGCCAACCTTGGCACTCCAGGTGTTCTTGAACTTCATTTTCCAGAAGCTCTGATCATGCTGACTTGAGCTTCTGGGAATTTAAATCCAAGAACGCCTGGAGTGCCAAGGTTGGCCACCACTACCATAGCATCTTATCACTGGGTCATCCTTATTAATAGCAGAAATGACAGAGGCATGATGAGAGGAAGGGAGGATTGAGGTGGGTTACTGGATTGGAATGTGACTTGTCTCATAACCAGTGTCAACAATAAACTCCCAAGTCATTCTGAAGCCCTTTTGTGAGCAATGACCGCAATTTCAAATGTAATATATCAATCCATTCCAATTCAGCTTTCCAATATAGTTGCCCTGTAGAGTGTGATGAAGCTAAGGGCAGTGGTGGGCTCAAAAAAAAAACCTACCACACTATGGGTGTGGTATGGTAGGCGTGGCCAGGGGGGAAGCCCTACATTGCACCCAAATTAAGACTACTGTACTTTATTTCAAAACTTGGATGGGCAGGGCCAGCCAGAATTTCTGCTACCGGTTCTGGTGAACTGGTGCGAACCTGCTGATGCCCACCACTGTTTAAGGGCACAGCAGGAGTAGAGCACAGGAGAAGTTCTGGCTAGGGAGAGAAAGATGGCCTGATCCTGAGACGGTTCAATGTCTCATCTGCACTAATGTAACAGGGCCTCCAGCATTGCTCAATTTACATGTAGGATGTGGGGTCTTGCATACTGGATCCATGATTATGGGGATGGAAGATAACTACTGTAACTTTCATTCAAGGACATGCCACTGAATTCTAGACTTTGTCAGTTAAAACAATAAAGCCTACATGAAGCGATGTGAGACTAGACACACACAGGAAAATAACAGGCAAAATAGTATACACAAGCGGCAAGTGGATTTAGCCTACCCTGTTTCACACAAACAAATGCTCAAAGAAGGTTTTTATGGATTAGTAATTTGTGGCTCAGACAACAGTTGTGAGAAATTGAGTGTTAGGATGTGATGAAAGAATGAGGAAACGAAAATGGAGAGCAATAGGGAGAGAAGGAAAATGGCACACCTAAGCACAGAATAGCAAATACTCTGCAGGGTGTGTGTTAAAGCTGCAACTTCCCACTCCCCATTTCAAAATACTGTATATGTATGTCAAAATTTTAAGTCTTTTTCTTTTTGTTTCATACCACAAACCCTGGGTACTGATCCACCACAAACAAGCACGAGATGAATGCAAAGTGTGGGTTTCTCAATAACACACAGAAAAACACATGGAAAAGGGGGAAAACATTGTTGAATCTTCTTCAAACTTATACTAACCATCACTTCTTGTTATGTGCTGTTTTATGACACCACAAGACTCATAGCCTGATTGTATTGCCCCAAACTTGCCAGACAGAAGCCTTGTTTAACAGAGTCTTACAGCACCTTAAAGTAAGAGTTCTCAACCTTTTTAAGCTGGGGGCTTGGTCCCACTTCCTCTGACACATTCTGGGGCTAGATGGCCATTTTGCCCTTCCTCCACCACATTGTGCTTCTGGGCGTGATGGAGGTGGTGGTGGGCAACATGAAATGGTGCCATGGGCCGCACCCAGTCTACAGACCGCAGGTTGAGAATCCCTGCCTTAAAGACTGGAATCCTGTTGCTTTCCATAGTGAGACATGTGAGAGTAAATCCATTGAATCAATGATGTTTTGGTGAGTCAGCCTCTCTGTAAGTTCAACGGATTCAATGTGTTACTCTAGTTGTGAATAGCTGGACTAAAGCAACAGGATCTCAGCCACTGTAGTTGCCGGAGAGTGGACATAATGTCTAAAGAAGTGGACTACAGTCCATGAAAGTGTGTGTCAAATGGCACCGATGAGTCTTCAAGGTGTCACAAATCTGTTGTTTTTTCTGAAACAGGCTAACACAAGATTCCCCCAGGAAATTTTGACAAGCCATTTTTTCCCTTACCCTGGTTCTTTTCTAGGAAAGCATATGCAATTGAAGGTCCAAAATCCTGTTGTACAAGGCGAAGGATGTAACTTGCAGCAGCTTGTCACTGGCAATTAATGTCTTACAATCCCATTGGGGACTCATTCATTACCACCCAGCCAGAAGCCATTGCTAAGTTATACCCTTTGCCTTCTGAGGCATAATTAAGCAACAGGATTTTGGTCAATGTCTTAAAATACTGTATTGGCAATTTTGAAAGCACTTTGAAGACTACATAATCCTGGCCATTTATTCTGTAGTGTTCTGTCTGTGTGTACCACTTCCCACATCTATGATAACCATGTTCACATTTAGTAAAGAGGATTAGAATTTACCACATGGCAATATCCATAAGCATATTTTGAAAGTGAGGGGATATATGTCTGTCTGTCTGACTATCTATCGTTTTGTCTTCTATCTCCTGTCCTACCATTTTATGATTCCTTTTTCATCCAAAGTGTTACGATAACTTTTAGTTTGATTTTCAAAGCACACTCCTTTCCAATTTAATACTGAATCATTCAGGATGGCATACAATATGTTTACATTTTATCCCATTTGAATTTATTCCACTTTTTTTTGTACAACAACCCTGATGATTAATGCCCTCTATACCTTAGCCCCCTCCCATTTCAATGACTCCCCATGAGAAAGCTTGGTTCCAGGATTGGCTGAGACCTTTGGATTCCTGAGACAAAAGAGAAAACCGCAATCTCCTTCATTCCATGTATGGAAATCCAAGTAAAATGGCAGCTGAATTTTGCATCACCAGCGGTGAGTGGATAACATTCCTATCACACCTAAGGTTATGGGATGGTAGGGGAAGGACAGGCTAAGTGGCACACACAGCTATCCTTCCAAGAAAAGGAATATGCTAAATAGGCCAGGACGGGGTTTTTTGGGGAAGGGGGGCATTTTGTTACTTCACCAAAACCACCACCATCAACCATCTGAGAAAGCTAGTTGATTCTGTCTAATGGTAGAGTTAGTTCTGCATGGTAGCACATATTAGTAGTAAAGGTAAAGGGCATTCTTTGCTCGAAAGCCAGTCATATCTGATTCTAGGATGTGGTAGTCATCTCTGTTTACAGCCAGCGCTGTCTGCATTTGCAGACATTTCCATGGTCATGTGACAGGCATGACTAGACACAAGTGCATGGAATGCTGTTACTTTTCCTACCGAAGTGGTACCTATTTATCTACTTTCAATTTCTTGCTTTCAAACTGCTTGGTTGGCAGGAGCTGGGTCAGAGAGTGAAGCTTGCTTGGTCATGCAGCATTCGGGTCTTGAAATGCTGTTGACCTTCCAGTTGTCAAGTTCAGCATCTTAATCACTAAGCCACCACAGTCCCGTTCTTCGCACCACCTCATTAATCATCCCTGCCATCCCATCATGCCTGCCTTTTAAAACAACTTCTGCTTGGAAATGGGCCTGGGGAACCAGTCAATTATTGGAGCTAAAATCTCTGGGTTTCCCGTCTCCCCCATTTGACACCAAAGTTTTACTCACCTTCCAAGGAGCCAAAGGCAAGGGTGAAAATAACCCAGTGCTTGCTGCAGGACCTAAATATATAGGGGCCAGGAGTAGGATCCACCACCCACTTCCCGCCCCCAGCATTTCAAAATACCTCGCTGACAAAGGGGCAGAAATTCTTGCCCCTCCCCAGCTGACGTAGAATACCTTTTTGTTGGACGGGAAGGGTCTTACCTTGGAAAACCACTGAAAATATCCAGACTGGTTGCCTGTCTGTGTTTCTGGAAAACGGAGTGGAAGAAGTGGAAACACTGATGAGATCCAGAGCAAGCTAAGTTCTCTCTCTCTCACACACACACTCTCTCACTCACTCACTCTCTCTCTCACACACACACAAACACACACACACACAGAGAGAGATCCAGAGTAAGCTAAGTTCTCTCTCTCTCTCTCTCTCTCTCACACACACACACACACACACACACACACACGGCGTCCAACAGGGTAAGTCTTCACAGCCAAGGAAAAACTGGGTGGGCAAGGACATTTGAATTGTGATATTGAAGAATAAGCATGCATATTAAATACTAGAAGATTGCTGTGTGTGTGTGCGCGCGCATGTGTGTCTTTGCAGGAGATTAAATAGGTTTGCAACTATAACAAAGCAGAGTTCATAGTTCAGTGACAAAGAGACATGCTTTTTATCTAGAAGATCCCAAGGAAACTCTCTGGTATCTCTGGCAGAATAAAGCAAACAATAATAGTGGAAGGTTGAGGAGCAGGTGGTGTGAAATATCTTTGTTTGAATTCGATGGAGAACAGGGTTACCTCATGTAAAACAACTTGTTACCTGTGCAGTCCTCCAAGTTATACAAAATTCCTTGTCAGGTAGAACCAAATTGGACAAAAATGTGTATGTAAAGGGCTACCTCTGTTCAGGATTGTGCAGTAAGGCAAGGAGAGAGTAGAAATGCTAACTGAATTTATTTAACAGAAAAGAAAAGGTGTATTCACAGTTTGCAAGTACAGTATCTAAAGGAATGTTAGAAATGATACTTTAGAAAGACTAGGATAATATTCTCTTCATAGTGCATATTCTTATAAAGTCAGTGCCTTATAGATAAGTTTTTAAAAGCCACCCTTTCTTATTGCATTTAAAATATAGTAATATTGCCTGTCATATAGTCTGGAGAACCAAATTTACCTTTTCTGCAACTGTTGTCCAATGCTAAGACTCAAATGGTATTCATTCATCACTACCTTCAGGCTTTTTCTGCAGTCACTGGAGTTAGCCTCTTATATATCTGCATCCATATAAGAAGGAACAATTCAGACCAGCTGTTGTTTCACAGATTTTCATTATTCTTTCAATCCAGGAAACTACCATGGCTATGATTTCCAGGCTGTCAAATCACATGTCAAAACACACACCCCTCCCATCTGCTAAGCCAAAACAACCAAGTGATTGCTCCAAAGCTATCTGTGAGCATGAAGTTACCCACAGTTGAATGCAAAAATAAGACTCCTGAGGCAGTCCTTTATGAGCTCTGGTGTTCCCTCCATCCATACAACTGTATGATGGTTTGCAGTTGACTTCACTGTTCAACAGAGGGCAATGTTGGCCTGTGGTATCCTTCAAGGTCCTGTTTTGTCCCCCATGCTTTTTAACATACTGTACTGTATATTGTTCATGAAGTCACTGGGAGAGGATTCCTAGAGTTTTGAGATTCTATGAAATTGTCACTATTGAGTTTTGTCACCCAACTCTGTCACTCCTTCCCACCTAATTCCAAGGAAACTCTCTCAGTTCTGGACTGCTTCCTGATGTCTGTAATTGTCTGGATGAGGGCAAACAAACTGAAACTTAATCCAGACAAGATAGTGGTGCCCTGGTCAGTCAAAAGGCAGATGAGGGAACTGAGATGGAACCTGTGCTGGATGGTGTTACACTCCCCATGAAAACCAGGTCCACAACTTGGGTGTCCTCCTGGACATGGCCCTGAGCCTTGATGTCCAAGTTTCAGTGGTGGTTAGGTGTGCATTTGCACAGTTAAAACTGGTATGCCAGCTGCTCCCGTTCCTTGAGATGCCTGATTTGGCTGCAGTGGCAGATGCATTAGTTACATCCCCCTTGGATTACTGTCAAAGTAACGGTATTTCTGGTAGTGATTTATATATGGTTGTGAGAGCTGGACCATAAGGAAGGCTGAGCGTAGAAGAATAGATCCCTTTGAGATGTGGTGCTAGAGGAGAATTTTGAGAGTCCCCTGGACAGCGAGGAGAACAAATAGGTCAATTTTAAAAGAAATCAACCCTGACTGCTCCTTGGAAGGTCAGATATTGAAGATGAAGTTAAAGTACTTTGGGCATCAAATGAGAAGAGAGAATTCACTTGAGAAAGCCTTGATGCTGGGAAAGGTGGAGGGCAAGAGAAGAAGGTGTGGTAGAGAATGAGATGGCTAGATGGCATTGTTGACGCAATGGGCACAAAGATGGGCGGGCTGAGGAGGATGGTGGAGGATGGGGTGCCTAGCATGTGGTGGTCCATGGGGTCGCAAAGGGTCGGAATCGACTATGCAACTGAACAACAACAATAATGCCCCTAATACAAAACTGTAAGTCTGTTTTTGGGCCTAATTCAAAGTGATAGTCATGGTTTATAAAGCCATATATGGTTTGGGTTAAGGCTACCTGAAGGACTGTATCTTTCCAAATGAGTCAACTCAGCTCTTAAGATCTTCAGAAAAGGCCCTCCCAATCACATTGCTTGAAAAGAAGACAGGAAGGGACCTTTTCTGTAGAAGGTCCCAGATTGTGGACTGCTCTCCTTCAAGAGGTTAGGCTGGTTCTCTTCCTTTTATTATTCTGCCAACAGCTGAAGACCCATTTCTTCAATCAGGCTTTTAATAATCATAACTGAGTCTCTGGATGCTGGTTTTTAGTTTATGGTTTATTTTAATATTTTGTCCATTTTAAAGGTTTTTAATGTTTTAATCTGGTTTTAATTATTTAATGTATGTTAATTATTACTCAAGTTTAATTCTTTTTAAATTACTCAAATACTCTGATTTACTTTGATCTTTTTAATCTTATGAGCAACTCTGAGTTTCCCATGGGAAGGAAGATGGCCCATAAAACAAACAAGCACATATTGTGTGTATGGTCTTTATCCTTTGTGTGATGCCTGCCATGTTCTGCCCTCATAATTATTTGTCACACATATGGCAAATGGGACATTTGATTTTTGCAAACCACTAATTCCACCTGAACCCCAGAGAGGACACATATTTAATTGTCATGGCTGCATTTTATGAGTCTTGAGATTTGTAATTTGAAGAGCAATTTAGTATTCTCTGCTAGAGAGCAATAGTGCATCAACAGAGAGTATATTATGTCATAAGGAGAGTACATAAGTACATCACAAATCCGAAGATTCCATAGGACTGAACCTTGGTATGAAAAAGTGGTAGCAAACTGCTGTACTGTATCTCTGTTGTTAGGTTTATTCGGTATTTGCTTTTTTAAAATATGAGACCAATTGGCCAAATTCCTGTTGAAAAGTTACACACACACCCAAAGTTTTTCATAGCAAACTGCCTTATGTTAAGAAATCTCCATAGCTGCAAAGTGAGTCACGCAGCTTAGCATGCAACAGATAATATGTACATATATTTCTTAACTTATGACAATTTGCTGCTAAAAATTAAAAATAGTAGAACAACAACAATCTAAATTATCTTGCCCAATTACTTTTACTCTTGAAAAAATATTATAAATGTAAAGAGATAAGAATGGTATGCATATGTGTGTGTGACAGAAGGAAGCAGAAAGGGGATGGTGTAAAAACTTTTTGGAGACTTTCTAGTGATGGTTCTGACCATGGGTGGGTGGGTGGGTGTGCCTAATCCCTAATGGCATGCAACCCCCTCCATGTTGATGGGTACTCTCCACCTCAGTATTTGGTACAAAAATTCTGTTTCACCCAAATTCTGTTTCCCAATGAACCCCATTATCTTGGCATCTCAGGCCATCTTTGCTTTAATTTAAGGAGTTCAGCTTACATGATTTGACAGTTTGACTCTTCTCTTCCACATCCAGCTAGACCTGTTTCTTTATAGTCTTGGCCTTTGAATCTTCTTTGGTTTATTTTTTATCAGTGTTGATACAATTTTTATCTAGTCTGTGGCCAACCCAACCAGGCGTAGCTACACCTCTTTGCTGATTTCAGGGTTAATTCTCATTACGTTCAGAAACCAGTATCTTCTTACAAAATCACCAGACAGGAAATTCTACTCTGAGAAGCGAGAAAAGAATTCAGATTAATGAATTCTTCTGGGAAGGTTGTGGTAGCTCGTAATGACCTCAGGATAATTTTACAGGTTCCCCCATGTTGCAACTCTGGACCAAATGACATTTCCATTTGACTCTTATATGCATTTTCTTCTATTCAGATCAATGACATTGGAAGTGTTGTGTAAACCACGTCTCATCCCTTTTGCAACTACAAAAATGAGGAAATATCATTTTGACTCATGCCATTAAAAGGTTATAAAACCAATCTTTTGTTGACAAAAGAAAGAAAAAGCAAGATAGACACGTGCATTTACTCACACATGATTCATAGAACACTATTTATTAGAACAGACCCTGATAGAATCAGAGCTGCTCTTCAAAGTGTTTTTAGATCACAACTGCCTGAAACAAGTCACAACTAGAGTAGGCCCATTTGGATCAATGGAGAAGTTGACTCACTACCGTAAATCCTTACTGATTCAATGGGCCTATTGTAATGCAGTTTATGACACTAACAGGAATTGTGCCATAAAGGATGAAAGATGTGCTACCTTTAATGTTCAGAGGGACCCTTCTAGGCTCCCCATGGTTTTAAAATGTTATATTTTTCTTATAAGGACATATTTTTATAACAAGTCATTTCTTTACCCCATATAGTCCCACTATAGTCTAGATCTATACCTGTGATGGTGAGCCTTAGCACTCCAGGTGTTCCTGGACTTCATTTCCCAGAAGCCCTGATCATCAGGAATGCTGACTTGGGCTTCTGGTAATTACAGTCCAAGGACACCTGGGGTGCCAAGGTTCACCATCAGTGACCTATACTAACCTTTAGAGGCTCTCCTGGATTTCAACAAGGATATTTCCGAGTCTTACATGAGGATATCGGAGACTAAAACAATGCACCCCTTCTCCTATGAGGATTCTTTTAAGGGTTGAATCCTAGTAATTCTGAAGAAAGGGTTGATTTAACCAGGAACACGGGAATGGCCTGAGCACTGGTTAGTCTAGCGCAGTGTCATCCACATAGAATGGTAATGGCATTCTATGGTGTCAGGCAGAGAATTTCTCTAACTCATGGATGGCCAACCTTGGTGCTCCAGGTGTTCTTGGACTTCAAATACCAGAAGCCCAAGTTAACACTCTTGCTGATAAAGGCTTCTGGGAACTGAAGTACAAGAACACCTGGAGAACCAAGATTGACCACTTCTGCTCTAACCCTACCTAGGAATGCCAAGGTAGGGTTACATTTTGAGATCTTTGATTTATTTTATCTGTATGCTGCCCACTCAGCACACGCGACTCAGGGTGGCTCACAGAAATCACAACACGGCAGTGATGGTGAAGAGGCTACATTTACACCCAGAAAATAAGCAGACCACAACTATTGGTGAAGAAACAGTAAAGGCCTTTATTTACTAATAACATCACAAGTCTTGTAATGGCATTAGGATTCAGATGGAGTTAAGCGTCCCAAAATCTGAATGAATACCACAGCTTTGCATGGCATCTTTATACCTTTCACAGCCAGATTAGGACATTGTTTAATTGTGATTTACAGAAGCAGAAACTAAGCAATTAGTCAGCAAGGAAGCTTAGTACAGGTCACATACACAGGTAATTCATTTGGATGCTTTTATATTACTGTATAAGTATTTCCACTCATCCAATAATGGATGAGGTCAGTTGCTATTAGTTGGTTAGATATCTTAAATTGCCATATTATTTGTACTTAGAGCAAATAACATTTCCTTCTGAAATGGTGATATCATTTCTATATAACTATAAGATTATAATTACCATGCCTGCTACAATGGTAAGGTAGTTTTTAAACAGCCACCAGCCCTCCTCAGCTGTTTCTCCTCCCTCTGGGTAAAAAATATATGCCCAACCACTGAGCTATGTAGGTCCCCACCAAAAAAGATTTCACCAACAAACTTGGGGAAAGACATGACAGGAGCTGTACTGCCACAGCTGGATAGGGCTTGTAGAACAGATTTCCATTTGCTCTCTTAGTCAATACAGTAAACCAATATCCTGTATACAAAGGATGGAGTAAAGGTCTAAATTGAAAGGCTTTGAGGCTTAGCTAGGCCAAGTTGGGAGCTTTCTTTCTCAACAGGATAGTTGGGCAGAGCTTGGCCTAGCTATGCCTCAAAGTCTTCCAGATTAGCCCTTTCCCCCACAGGTTTATCACATTTAGATATTTGCAAGTTGTTTGGAAGATAGCTAGAACTCTCAGAAGGAAGAAGAATGATATTTGTAATTCAGAAAATCCCATTCCAGTCTTATCTAAATACTGTACAGTAAAACCTTGCATAAAGAGCTCCTCGCTTAGAGACTAACTCGCTTAAAGAGCGGAATTTTCTCTGAATGGTTGCCTCACTTAACTAAAACCAAAAACTCACATAACAACTAAATCAGGGTTTGCAGGGGGGCCCCTGCCAGAAGTCATAATTGGTCACTTACAATGGTGTTTCGCATAAAGAGCAATCCCGTGGAACACATTATGCTCTTTAAGCGAGGTACCACTATATGTGGGACCTGAGACTTGCTGAATTACTATTCTTAATTTTAACCCATCTGCACCTTTTTACTGCTTCTTCTAGCTCTGAATCCATCTACTTTCAGAATGGTTCTTTTGCAAGAAAACAGTTATGCCTCAGCTATTAAGGAAGACTTGGCAGCAGGAATGCAGGAGCTCACGTACCTTGTGAGGCTTCTGCTCCTCCCATGGCCATATGATGAGGAGACCTGCACTCAGTCCCGCCATCATGTCAGCAAAGCATCCAGCCATTTTACTGAGGCTGAACAGAAGCTAGAATCCTGCCTGCTGCTTGTGGATTCCCAATTGGAGACCCTGGTCACGGTAAAGAAACTCATGCAAGATGATCTGCAGAAGAAGAAAGAGAACTTGGCAGACCTGAGGACCCAGATTGCTACTCTCCAAGAAGCCCAAAAGAAGTCCCAGGGAATGCTGGAAGCTGCAGAGTCACACCTAGGAAGTTCAATGGAGCAGCTTCAACTTGCTCACAAGGAAGTGGAGAAAAACCGTGCAGGGCGGGAAATCGGCAGTCGGCTAATGATCCTGCCAGGGCTGGGGTCGCTCATAGGTTAGTTTCTCCTGCAGCAGCAGGTTCTGAACTGCAAGTGGTCCCTACAACTGACTAGGTCAGGCATGCCCAAACTACAACCCACAGGCTGGATAAGGTCCCCGAAGGCGTTCCATCAGGCCCGTGATGCCCTCACCAAACCATGAAATAAATACGGACACTTCTGTGCATGTGCAAAAAGCAACCATTTGACTTCCTGGTTTGGTGTGGATGCTTCTGCAAAGTAAAATGGCTGCTTTTGCACATCCGCAGAAGCGTCTGTCCCAAACCAGGAAGTAAAATGGCCACTTTCATGCATGTGCAGAAGTGTCTGCGCAAACCAGGAAGTAAAATGACCACTTTCACGAATGCACAGAAGTGTCTGTGCCAAACCAGGAAGTAAAATGTCCATGCATGCGCAAACCCCCTGTTCCAGGGGTGTGGTCTGACCCACTCAGCTGTTCTGGGGGTGTAGTCCAGTGGTGGGCATCAGCAGGTTTGTACCAGTTCGCCAGAACCAGTAGCAGAAATTCTGTCTGGCCCTGGCCATCCAAGTTTTGAAATAAAGTAGTCCTAATTCTGGTGCAATGCAAGGCTTTCCCCCTGGACACGCCAACCATATCACACCCACAGTGTGGTGGTAAAAAAAATTTGAGTCCACCACTGGTGTTGTCAGGATCCTGGCCCAAAATGTTTGGGCACCCTTGGACTAGGTAGTCATGCTAGAACAGAAGTGGGCAGATCATTCTTTCAAGATGTACATTGTTTTCTTCGTACTAGTTGGAATCAGATGTAAAATAGCACACATAGCATGAAGGAGGTCTCTGAACACATGGCTTTGACCAGTTCTCAACCTTTTTAAGATGGGGGCAGCAGGACAGCCATTTTGCCCTTCCTCCACCACATGACACTTCCTGGTGCTGGAAGCACTAGAAGGCCACATGAAATGGTGCCGTGTGCCACATCTGGCCCACGGGCCACAGGTTGAGAATCCCTGGCTTAGACCTAGAGTATGTTCACATATTGAAGCTGAACTCACAGTCTTTCGACACAACATTTTATCTTAGATTCCCTAGTCTTTCTTCACATCCAGGGCAAGCTTTCTTCCTTTCTGTCTTCTTGTTGCAAATGTTAAACAACTGGGACTCAAAAATTATCAATAGCTACTTTATTTTTAATTTGTTATTCAAGGTGCAACTACAAAGTGGAAAAAAATGGTTTGATTTGCTGTGATTCACACTATGGAAATGAGGTTTCCCTGGGTTGGTTGTCCAGATTTGCAAGAGTTTAGCAGAGAGTTCTATTTAAGGCTTCAACAGCAGAAGCTGCTTTAACAAGGTGCTAACAAGTACTAAGTGGCAATTTCCATCTCTCCCCCCAACCTCTCAGGCTTCAGTTGCATGTGGGGAAAAAAATATATGTATTGCATTGGTATAATATATAATTTTAAAATATTTGTTCATTGTAGTATATTGCTACTTCAGATGAATGTTTTTTTAAATGATTGCCACAGATCAGCTGAGAAGGGATCCAGCTGATCAGTGACAAATTAGCTGGGCCCCTTTTCAAGTGATTCATGCCAGCCATTTAAAAAGAATATTTATTTGCAGTAGCAATATGCCACTTTGGTAAGTATTTTTATAAATGAAGCAGGGCTCACCCACCCACCAACAATCAGCTGACTGACAGACACAGCCTAGCTGATGGCAGGAGGGGGAACCCCATGCAGAGGGAACATACATTCCCCAAACAATGCATTTTGCACCAATACAAGTATCAGTGTAAAATAAACAACAGCGGTGTATTAGGTAAAAGTAAAGGTTTTCCTTACTCGAAAGCCAGTCATTTCCAATTCAGGTTCAGTGCTCATCTCTGTTTCAAAGCCAAAGAGCGAGTGCTGTCTGCTTCTACAGACATTTCTGTGGTAATGTGGCAGGCATGACTAGACATCAGATTGCTCAGAGTGCAGTTTACCATCCCTATTTATCTACTTGCAATTTCTTGCTTTTGAACTGCTAGGTTGGCAGGAGCTGGAACAAAGGCAGGAGCTCATTCTGTTCTGCAGTACTCAGGAATTGAACTGCTGACCTCCCACCTTCCAGTCAGCGTCTTAGCCACTTGACTGTATTGCAAAAACAGTATTTGAGTACCTTATATAGCCTCAAGGCTGCACTTTGCCCAGTCTTACATTACAAGAAATCACCCCTTACACAAACCATTTTGCTTCCAGAACCATGGATAAATATATCACACATTTGTCTTTCCTTCTAGGAGTTGGCTTGGTTGTCGGTTACCAGGCAGCCCTTGACTCAGCTGAGAATCTTGTGGCTGAGGCACACCAAGCGGTGGACCAATGTGTAGCAGAAATCGCCAGATACAGGGGCGAGATGGGACTCTTGTCCCAAAGAGAGCAGGAGGCACAAGATGGGGTCAACACTGTGCACCAGAAGATCTCCCAAACCCAAGTCCAGAGTGATGAAATACTGAATTTCCAGAAGGAGGTAACAAAGCAACAATCCTGGATCCGGAAATGCCTTTCCGTCTTAGAGCTATTGGCAGGCAAGATTCAGGCAGTGGTGGTCCTGTCCAGCAATGGCTGTATGCCTGAATTTCTGGTGGACATCTTAGAAGAAGTGGGAGAAATGGTAGAGGGGCAGGATGGGACAGCACTCTGCAGTGAAAAAGAAATCCAGGCCTCCGTTCTGGAAATAAGCAAGGCAGTAAAGTTTCTGAGATCCAGAGTAAGAGAGAGCTTACCTGTTGATAACTGATGTCTCCATGGCCTCCCATCATAGTGATTTTATTTTACAGGGCACCTATATTTTCATTCCATTTATCTGTAGTTTTCTGTATACTGCATGTGAATGTGATTGCTGAAATGTATCTGCTGATTTTGTATGTGCCTTTGGCTAGTACAGTATTCTGCTGGAAACTGAGTTGCTCAACTTGGTAGAGCGTGCAGCATGTTTGGAAAGATTGTGATGCTCTAAGATTAGACAAATATCTTTAATTCTAGATGGGCAATACTTCTCCCAGAACTTCCAGGATTCCTGTCCCTCCCTTAAACAAAAAAAGCATTTGTGGGTCAAATGCCCACTTGTGCCTTCTAGATGTTTTTTATTATTATTCTCCTATATGCTTGCAATACAGATTAACACAGCTACTATTCTGAAAAATTAATCCATAAGATTTGATACTCAGGAGTTTATATTCATTTGGACAATTTTTGTTTTCTTACAAATGAACTAGTTGCACTCACAGACACTCTCCATCCTGGATTATAAGCTTTTCTTGTTATCATTCCTATCTGAACTCTCCTCTTAAAAAGAAGAAAAGTAAACTTTAGTTACAGTTTTGGCTATTGGGTGGTATAGGATGCAATAAATAAACTGGCTCTTTGTGACCTTAAAACTTATCAATTTATTAAACTTTTGCTTTCTTTTTACAACCTTCAAAGCCACAATTTCATAAATCCTGTAACACACAATTCCACTGATTTCTTTTTTATTTATAAAGCAGCAATGTTCCCTTAGAACTTTGATTTTATGAAAGTTTATGTCATAAGGAATCTGCTAATCATTAGGTCTCCTTGTTCTTTTGTTGCAAAGGAGGCTAAAAAACAGACCAACCTGCAATTAAATTTATGTTGTGGAATCAATGGAAAAAACATAAAAGCTGACAGTAAGAACTCTGTCATAAACATTGGGCAAATATCAAGTCTAGATGCACCCATACACAGCTTTCCCTCTGGAAAAATAAATATATTTGTTACCTAAAGGAAAGCTGTCTATCATTCACGATGTGAGAGCTTCCACTGATGTTACTGATGGAGATTCAAGGTTAAAGAAATGCACAGAGAGAAGTTTTCATTTTAAAAAAACATCTGGGACTCTTAGCATGAAAGTAGGTATCCATTAGAGCGGTGATGCAACTCTGGATGAGAGAAAGCAGCTAGTTTATGAAGTGCTGACCTCTGACACTTTAAAGCACATTCCTGTTCATGTTTATGTACAAGACGGTCCCATCCCCAGGTCAAATCTGACTTCAACCATCGTTTAAATCACAATTTAAATCCCTTGTCAGAATGACTCCTCTTGATCACATGTTTACACTAGCAAAACAGCATACTTTTGCTCACTACAACCTTAATAAAGGTGTTTGACAAACTTTATCCAGATTGTCTACATTCCATTTATTCTCTCTTCCTCGATACTTCCTATGTCTGAAAGGGTCTACTTTAGAGAGGTGCACGCTTTGTCCGAATAAAGTTGCAGAGGGACAATAGCTACTTTTGTCACGCTAAAAGATCATCACTCAGGGAAACTTTTGAAAGCAGTTTTGCACATTTTGATAAGGAACCCAACCACCCAACAACAACAACATTAGTCAGAGTTGGGAAACAGGTTTGATCAGGTTTACTGTTTCTCATATCCATATATTGCTGTTGGAGACACAAACCCAGCCAGAGAAACGCAGATATTTTTCTGCTGATGTCTGTCAGAATCCTAGGAAGATAAAAAGATTAACATAAATAATCTTATTTTAGTTATTTATTTCTGGAATAATCTATCCAGAATGCTAACTGGATCTCACAGCATCTCATAAAATTGAGATTCCAGTTCTAGAACTGTTGGGCCCTATTCACAATATTTTTAAAGGAAAAAAAACCATATAGAGTGCAAGACTGAAAATACAGAAAAAGGGTTTTGCAGAGATTAATGAAATATTGTCCATTAAATTTGAATGGCTTTGTTTATGATTACTGTACTGTTCTATAAATTGAAACTGTGATGAAATGTGAAATTTAAAACTATAATCATTTTGAATTATTTTTTTTAAAGCAAAAGCATTTTCACAATACAATAAGACGTTTTTATCCTTTCACAAGAGTCGTAAGACCTGGTTGGTGCAGCAGGGGTTGGGGGTTGGAGATAGCCACCCTGGGCTGGCTTGTTTAACTATTGCCCGGGCTGTCAGTTTTAGTATGCGGCGTTGGGAGGGCATTTTAATTTTTTTTTAATGTAAACAATCCAATTTTAATGCTATTTTTAAAGTGTTTGCAAGTTTTTATTTGCTGTAAGCTGCTTGGAGTCGCCTCGGCGAGGGGCCAACGGTAGAAATTCAAATAATAAATAAAAAAATAAGAAGTTAAAAGTAAGTTTTGAAACATCCAAAAGACAAGGGACCACTTCTTTATTCTACCTTCAGACTAACAGCTGAATCTTACTTCTGCACTGAAAAGGGAACATTGCTTCCCACGACACTGAAGAGAAGCAGGCTAGCTCCAGTCAGGGAGCATCCAAGCCCGTTGTCTGGTTGACAGATGTGGCTGAAAGACACTCCTTAGTTCTACTGACACCACACATCCCACCCCACCTCTACATCTACCTTAGGCAACTGTGAAGGGTAGAGAGAAGGATCCTCTCTGGCTTTCTCTCATGCCACTCTCAGGCATCCGGTATGGCAAGTGTTTTGGCATCCCCCAAAGTGGCACACAGTGCCTTCAGATCTAGTGTCAGTATTCTATGTCTTGTTATTCGGGGTCATCTTCATTCTCGTTTAGTGCCGAGGGTATCCAGCTCATTGTCACCTTAGGGATCCAATTGTTCTCCATTTGAAGGCTGTAACCAACTGGTCAAGAGTCTTCTGTGTACAAGGCTATTTGCAGAACCCACTCCTTGAAGAGTCACATCTTCATTATACAAGTCAAACCTCATATAACACTAAAACCTGGTTCCACAAGTCTTGATGTTATACGATTTTTAGTGTTATTCGATGCATGTTAAAATCCTATGGGAGCCATAGAGATACATTGTAACCACACAGGCTTTAGCGGTTGTTATCTGATGCATCCCATAGGATCTTAATGTTATCCGATGCAATTCTTCCCCCCAGATTGCTTAATGTTATGCGATTTTAGTGTTATTCGATACTAATGTTATATGAGGTATTACTGTATATTAAATGTGATTGAAATATTGGACCTTGGCGGATGTACCCTTGTTGGAAGACATCTAGCCTCTTAATAATGCTGATGCCTCCCAGGTCTCTATGGCACAGGTAGCTGTTGAATTCACAATGGAAGCAGAAGGGATCCCAAAAAGTGCGGTAAATTCTGGTAAGCAACCCAGTATTATCCCGAATCCGTGCGTGTCCCTTTTTTAATTGGGCCAATAGTGGCCTAGAATAAAAAAAACTGCTTTAGCAGGGTGTGGGGTAATAATAATTTTGTGTGGAAAGGATTTTTGCTGGAGAAACTCCACTCAGCGGATGCCCAAATGAGGCTCCTTTGATGTCAAGGTCTTTTCCCACCGACGTGGTCCCTATTTATCGACTTGCAATCTCTTGCTTTCGGGCTGCTAGATTGTCAGGAGCGAGGCCAGAGACGGGCGCTCAATCCGTCATGTAGTACCCGGGGTCTCGAGCTGCCGATTTGCCGGCCTTCCAGCTAACAAGGCGAGCTAGCTTCTTAACCAATGAGCCACCGCAGCCCCATTAGGGTGTGGAATAAGAAATAATTACTCAGCGCCGTGTCAATGGAAAGTGAAATTGCAATTCTTGGCAAGAACAAGTTTTTTTTTAAATGTAGTCTAGAAGGTTTGTCGGTGGACGCTTTTCCAGGAGGGATCACGCCATGCGTGAGTTTGAAGGTAACGTCAGTAGTTGCATCCTAAATATCCGATGCGCGAACAGGTGGACGGTTTTTTGGGAACGTCCAGATCGTTAGAGTAGAGCCACTTTGGCAGCTTCCTGATTGGGCGGTGAAGGAAAAGGAGGCGTGTCCTCCCACATCACCCGTCTGCCTTATGTGCATCCGGGATATTAGCCACCGGTTCCTAGGCGGAGAAAGGGCAGTCTCAGTTATCGCAACGTTTCCCCTCCCCCCCAATCGCTTGACTCGCTGGTTACCGTGATTGGCCGCTCAACTACTTGGCCCGCCTACTCGTAATTTTGTGCAACTACTCTCCTCTCCCATTGGTTGAGACCCAGTGGAGGGGCGTGTTCTTGCTAGCCGCTGGCTTGGAGGCTCCGACTCCTTGTTCTGTGTACGGGAGCCGCAGCACGCGCATGGGCAGTGTGGAAGCTGGTCGGTTGGTGGAACTGATTTGACCGTTGGCAGCGATTGGGGGGGGGGGGAGGAGCAGGGGTCGCGAATCATGCGCCTCTCAATGTCAACGAATCAGGGCTCAGTGGAACTCAAGAATTAACCAATAGAGAGAATGGGGGAGGGGGCTGCAGCCAACAGAGTAAGATGGGGATCATCTAGTGGCTTGCCAGTGAGAAAGTAGAACTCTGGGGATTCTGCATGGTCGAATGGTATTTCGTGTCCTAGAAGAAGTTTGGGGAAATTTGGGATGGGGATGGCTTAGTAGGGTTGTCAACTCTTTATTAAAAGAGGGTTCCTATGTTTGAAACTCTGGGTCACAAGCAACAATTTAGCCAAATATTTTCCCTCCAGCATACAGGAAGTTAATATTAGATTGATAATGCATGGGTGGGGTGACAGGATCACATCACTTCCAGTGACAAAAAGGATTACAGTTCTAGAATTGACCAGTCCTGAGGATCCTAGTGACTGCTGAGTTAATGGACTCATATAAAGCTAAAGTACTGTACTTTGGACATCAAATGAGATGAGAGGATTCGCTTGAGAAAGCTTTGATGCTGGGAAGGGTGGAGGCCAAAAATGAGATGGCTAGATGGTATTGTAGACGCAATGGGCACAGAACTGAGCGAGTTAAGGAGGATGGTGGAAGACAAGTGCCTGGCAGAAGTGGTCCATGGGGTCGCAAAGGGTCGGAATCGACTGACTGAAGAACTTCAAAAATTAGGGAGTGCATGGGATCACTTCTAGCAAAGAAAAGGGTCACAGTTCTAGAATGGGCCAGTCCTGAGGATCCCAGTGAATGTTGAGTGAAAGAATATTAAGGGTTGCCTTGTATCCATCAGTGAAGGAGACTTTTGCAGAGCAAGAGTTGTAAGAGGCAGTTGGTGACAGAAAGTTATATCTTATAATAGTAAATGTATGCCAGAGGTTTCCAGCCTAAGGCCTGTAGGCCAGATCTAGCCCATGGCAACATTTTATGTGGCCCCCACCCCTTCCAAGGGCATTTGAGAAACAAAATGTCCACCTCTTTGAAGCATTTGGGACAAAATGGCTACTCCCATCATGCAGTTAGGGCAAAATGTCTCTCTGGCCTTGAAGCTGACAGAGAGTGTGACCAGTCCCCGGCTTGAATAGGTTGGGAACTCCTGCTGTATGCTATCAAGTCAATTCTGACTTATGGTGACCCTTTCCCAGGGTTTTGTAGGTAGAGAATATTCAGAAGTAGTTTGCCTGTTCTCTTCTTCTGAGCCTGTGCAGCTTTCCTCTACAGGCTGACTCTTTTCCTTGGAGGTACAGTGGGGAATCTCACTTCCAAACTCTGCCTCTAAAATAGGATAGCTGAGCTATCCTACTATTTTATAAGCTAGGAGAGGAAATTTCATAACTTTAATTCAAAGAATGATGGCCTATTTTCTGGGATTCACTTGCTTGGAAACCAGGAAGCACTAACAAACCACCTGGCTACCTGGATTTTGCTCAGGTGTTCAGGGGCCTAAACTGTAAAGTGAACAAAACTGACCTTGGGTGTCAATTACTTGTCAGTGGGTTCTAGTAGGATAGTCACTGTAATTTGACAAAAGCAGAATGTGTTGTAGGTTCAACTGATTGATAACTTAGATGCTTCTTATTTATTGCTTGAGTACTTTGGGATATGACTGTATTATTGTTTTTCTTTAAAAAATTTTACTCTTGTTTATTTTATTATTGTAAACTGCTTTGGATCCTCTTGTGAAAAAGGTTGAGCATAAATATTTTAAATGAATAAATGATATTGTTGGGTTTATCAGAGAACCACTGTTTTAGCCTTCTGATAGTATTTTGAATGACATGAGTGCTCTTTTAGAATGAAGTGCGGGTACACATTTGGATATGTTCAACACAATTAAATGATGGTTTTATGTTTAGTTTGAAAGGCTGTGAATGGGACATGGACCAAAAGAAAGATTCAGACAGACAGCTGGAGCCCCCTGCTGCATTCAAAGCCCCAAGATCCACTGGTAAAAAAGAACACAGTTATATGGTTTTTTATAAATATTTGGAGAAAATATTAATATTTCTTCTTCTGATTTGGAGAGTTGAAAATCTATACAGTGTATATGAAACAGCATAGCTATATTTATGGAGTTCCAAATGCTTTCCTTTTTAACATGTTTGAAGTGGTAGCTGTGTTAGTCTGTACAAACATATCTGAGAGTAAATAAAACAGAGCAACCCCCCCACATACACACACACACCAAAACTGTAGCACCTTAAAGACTAACTCCTGTATTTAAAAGTGAGCTTTTGTGGACCAAGTCCACTTTATCAGACTGAAATGAAGGTAGATCTGGCCTGTGGCGCCAAATAATCTGGCCTTTGCTCCACCTGCTGTCCCCGCTGCCAGAATCTGCCACATACTCACCAGTCTGGCCCCCTCAACTGTTTGAGGGAGCATGACCCAGCCACCAACTACATTTGAAGCTTCCATTTGGGATTGTAGAGATACGAAAGTTTCTCAATAATCAGCAGGACAAAACCACTGTTCTTAATTGCTGCCTCACATGGGCTGGTAAGAGTCTGGTGTAAATTTGCTCATCCTATGTCTATGAGGAAATACGCTAGAGTAACTACGTAGTATAAGCTGACTTCCATTTGGCTGCTGGTTTCAATTTCTTTGTTATAGCTTTAAAAGTTTGATTTGTTGTGAAATACTGTTTCTTCTTTGCAGTTTCCGACTTTATCTAGCAGTACTCTGGATTAATTTTATTCATATTATCTCATTGTGTATACTAACTACAGTGCTTCATAATTAGCACATCTCTTTTCTCAGTTGTGTTCCTTCAGTGGAAGTCTTCCTATCATTCATGCTATATCTTAACTGTTTGGTTGGTCTCAGTTTGTGCTGTTCTTCTAGGACCCAGAGGATTGATCCCACCTTCACATTTCCAGAGCCGGTCAGCGCCTCCGCTAACCATGCCTGCTGCAGTTTCCCGGGGCAGCACTGCTCTTTCTAACTGGGAGGTAGATGAACTCAAGCGAGAAAACCAGCGGCTGAAGGATGAACTCTGCAGATGGGCCACAAAAGGAGATAAGACAGAAGAAACAGGAAGCAAAAGGAGGTGAATAGTCCTGACAACCATTCATTTCACCCTTCTGTGGCTGGATAATAGGATGATTCAGGCATTCTCACACTAGGCCAACTACCTGTTGGATCCCATTGTAAGGTAGACATGCCATGGCCAAAGAAGCTCTATAACAGGAGTGCTCAAACTTTTCAGGCTTTGGGCCAGTCACGTGGTTCCTCCCACCAGAAGCAGAAATAAAATGCGTCTTGCAATCTGTTTTGCACCAGATATGTTTTCAACAGGATGAGATTTTAGGCTGCCATTTTCTCTGCTTAAACCAGATTTGCCCAAACTACGGCATGTAGGCTGGATCCAGCCCCCAACACCAATTCATCTGGCCCATGCTGCCCTAGTCACTCCCGGAAGCAGAAGTGAAATGCTTCCAGGAACTACAAGGCTGGCGCAGGCTGGATAAAGTGGCATCAGGGGCCAGATCCAGCCCACGGGCCATAGTTTGGACACCCCTGCTCTACAATGTACACAAGATGCCCCATCTACAACAGTTGCCATTATGCGGTCAGTGACTCAGTTAAGATACTATACTGACCTTACTATTGAATGTCTTGGTTTAATCGTCAATCTTATTTCTAGCCTTTTAACATCTTCATATTTCAATATATGAATAGACTGTCTTAGCATTAAGGTAGTTTTTGCTTTTCCAGCTTTTTTCATTTTTATTATAAACTGCTCCAAGGAAATGCCAGTTGGGTGGACTTTAATTAACAGTTGCCAGGAGACTAGTAAATATGTTGATTGTTAGATGATTCTCAGAAAGTACCATAAGAAATGGGAACAGTTCTTTCTGGGCACATTTGTTTGTCACATTCATTCATTCATTCATTTATTTATTAGCCATGTTATTTCTTAGCTTTATTCTCTTGCCGTACATGTGTGGCATTGTCTCCTGTTTGCCCAAGGATCACTCCATACATACTAGAGTTCAGTTTGTGGATCACTTAGTAGTGTTAGACTTCTTGTTCAGTGTGTCATAGGAAGGAAACACCCCGGAGTCTGTTGCTTGCAGTGTACTCTTGAATAAACCGTTCCTCAGATGATGCTCTCGGGTGGTGGGAGGACTTCCTGAAATCTTCTCTTCTCTTGGAGGTCCATGGATGGAGACGCTGAGCCTGCCAATGTCCGTCACACTCTGGCCATATCTCACCAGGCAGAGATCATCTCTCACCAGCTCCATGAGATCCAGCAGCTGGAGGCTGAGCTCGCCATTCTCCGAGTTGCCTCAGCACAGCAAGAGGCAGTGGCGGCCGATCGGGAAAATACCCTCTCCAGCCTCCAGAAAGAACTGATGGGCCTCAGAAACAAGAGCCAAGCAGAAACTGCCGCCTTGCAGGTAAAGTTGGAGGAAGTCAAGAAGAGCAGCAAGTTAGAGACTGAGGTTCTGAGGGAACAACTTGAGGAGTTGAGGCGAAGGAGCCAGTTGGAGGCAGAATCCCTGAGGGAGGAGCTTGAATTGACCCAAGAAAGACATGTGAGCGCAATGGAACTGACACGGAGAGAGCTTCAGGAGGTGCTTGAAGAGGCAGAAGCTGCGCGGAAGAAGCAGGACGAGTGCGCTCAGGAGGAGCTACATGCAATGATCAAGGAGCACCAGGCAGAGGTGAGACCTGAAAATACCATTATTATTTTTTTTTTTGGGGGGGGGGGACAAGAACTCTTAGAAGTTGTCAGAAAACGACATCTTTTTCCTAATGCTCTCATAGCTTGGTGAGGTAGTAGTTTCAAATAGGCCTCAGAAGAAATCCCTTGTCTTCTCTGAGCCTCAAGGCTGTGTCACAGACAGCATGTTTTTCAGTATTTGTTATCTTTCTAAGCTAGCTGAGAGCCATGTTTTGTCTAGTGCCAGAACACTCTCTGTGCACGTGTGTAAACAATGTATTGTTTTGAGAAAGTTTTCTCTGTTACCTGATTGGCTAAAGCTAAACCACCTGACTGCAAATTCTCCATTTTGGAGAGAACTGAGGAGTTCATCTCTGCTTCTCCATGAGTTAAGATGTGTTTTTGATTAGAGAGCTTTTGTTTCTGGATCTCTATGGGCTAACATTCTTTTGCCTAGGAGCTATGCATTTTTGCTCCTTAAAAATGGTTACCTAAATTACCTGTGGACTGTGTATTGGACTGACTTATGCTACTGACTTTTATTCTTTATGAACCTGATCAATAAATCTTCATCATTTTCCTGAACAACGTGTCTTCATTGGACTAAAAGGGTAAGAGAAGCATTGCATTTCACACACAAACCTTTGAACACGCTACCAAATTAAAAACCCCTTTTGGCTGATAAGCAGCTGAGAGTTGTAACTCTGTTTTGCCGTCCAGCCCGCCCTTTTGTTTGCTTTGGTTTACAGGGGTTTCCCAGAGAGGGGGGGCAGCTGGTACATGACAGGAGTCATGGGAAATAACATGTCTTTCAAGTAGAGCATATGAAGAACCTCTGAGTCACCAGAGGTTTTCGACCATAGCTACAATTTATACCATTTGATGGAGTCTTTTGAGAGCTGAAGTCCAAAATAAGTTGACTGCCAAATGTTCCCTTCCTGTACAGTAGAATTTATGGTAGACAAGTTCCCTGTAGGATTTCAGAAAAAACAGTTTCAGTGTGTAGAGCCATAATGATGGGGACAAAATTGTGGCAAGGCTGTGGCCAGGACTCCAATCTGTTCTTCTCTTCTTACAGCTGTCCAGGCTTTCTAAAGTCCATGCAGCTGAGGTAGATTCCCTGAAGCAACAAGTCTGTGAGCTCCAACAGGATTTGGAAGGTCAACATAAGGAGGCCATCCAGTTGAGAGAGAAGAAGGATGTTCTCCAGAACCAACTCAGGTATGATCCTCTGTCTCCTTTTTCACAGCACTGGAGGTGTGTGTGTGTACTCACTTGGTTTGCAAAAAGCAATATTCAGTTTCTTTCCTCCAGTTTAGCTGAGGCCGAGCTTGCTTCCCAAAACGCTTTGGTGCTGCAGCTGAAGACATATGTTGGGGAGCAAGAGTCAAGGCAGCCTATTTTTGAGCGAGAGACACTGAGGAGTAGAATACAGGTGAGACTTTTTTTTAAAAGAATGAACAGACACCAAAATAGCAGGACCTATGGTCTATGGCAGGGTGGGAACCTGTGGCACGTGTGCCAGACATGGCACACCCAACCCTCTCTGTTGGGATGCGTGCTATCACCCCAGCACAGAATTTGCTCTGCCTAGAAGCCCAATGAGAGTGCTTCCTCCCTCCCCCCAGCAGAGAGTTTGCCCCACCCCTCTGTTTGGACATTCCTTCTCTAAAAGGTTTGCCATCACTGGTCTATGGGTATGCAGCAGCCCCAGTCTTCCAGCCACGAAGAGCAAGCTATTATTTATATCCTGTTTCAGCAACTAGAAGAAGAGAAAGAGGCCTTGAAAATCACAGCAGAGCTTCTGCAGGTTCGTCTTGCATCCCTGAGTGACATCCTGATGCTACAGGAGACGGAGCTCAGTAAAAAGGTAGTTGACATATACATATGCTATGGATGCTGCTGCTTTACAGTATAAATCAGCGACTACTGTCATATTATATACAGTAAAACACCGGATAACGATTGGATCGGATAACACTAAAATAGCATAACGTTAAGTAATCGGGGGGGGGGGGGAAGAGAATTGGATCGAATAACGTTAAGGTCCTATGGGATGGATCGGATAACAACCGCTAACACCTGTGCGGTTACAATGTATCTCTATGGAGCTTTAACGTTATCCGATCTATCCCATAGGATTTTAACATGGATCGGATAACTCTAAAAATCGGATAACACCAAGACTTGTGGAACCAAGTTTTAGCGTTATCCGGTGTTTTACTGTACCTTAAAGAAGAAATTATTGTAAACTTGTGCGAGTATCTTGGTGACTGGTAGATTCTTAAAGCCGAGGGCTGTATTCTGGGGTTGGGAACAGGTTCATGCAGTGCCAGGGCTGAATTTGTAATTGTTTTGTGAAGTTAATATGTCAGCCATAGGGTTGATGCGCCCCTCGGTGTGTGTGTATTCTTTCACTTGCAAGCCCATCTGCATGATACTTTTTTGGCACTTGGGGAGGAGAGTCTAGAGTGATGAGCACCTCTCAGTTGCTCCACAAAGCAGGTCCCTCGATGGCAGTCATTTTAAATTCTTTCCTGCAGGAGGGGACAACCTCACCTATTTCCAGTCCTGCTGTGCCCCAGAATACAGGGTCGCCTGAGAGCTCCCTTCTTCAGTGTGTTTTTTAGCACTTGCATTTTTGGGTCTTTGTGTTTAAATTGGAAGAGAGACTGGTAAAATGGATTGATAACACAAAATTCTCATTTGAGTGACTAGAAAATGGGCAGATCACACCCATCAGGTGAACCTCAATGGGTGGAGAAGGTGGCAGAAGGTTGATGGAAAGGTTTCTCTACCTGCTGAGGGCTCATCCCTGATGTCAGAAATCTTATGGTTCAGGACAGAGACCAGGCAGGTTTAAATATACAGTCAAACCTCGCATAAAGAGCGCCTCGCTTAAAGAGTAACTCGCTTAAAGAGCAGAATTTTATCTGAACGTTTGCTTCACTTAACAAATCAAACCAACCAAAAACTCGCTTAACAAATAAATCGGGGTTTGCAATCCCCCCCACAAATGGGGTTTCACTTAAAGTGCAAACTCGCTTAAAGAGCAATCCTGTTGAACGCATTATGCTTTTTAAGCGAGGTACAACTGTATATCGTGGGCAGGCCCTGAACCCTTCGTAAGACTTTGACTTCTGGGGGAAGTGAATCGGTTTCCTCTTCCCTTCTCTCCCCAGTATTTCACTATTGGGTTCAAGATGCTTTTTGCATATAATGGGCTTTAAATGTGACTCCTCCCCCATTTTCAGCTTTATCTCCACAGCTATTTTCACCCCAGCCTTTTCTGGCATACACCATCTTGTCAACATAAAATGACAGGAGGACATGGCATGGTGGATGGATCACTGAGGGCAGGAAGTGCAAATTTCAGAAACCCAGGCATATGGGCCTCCATCCATCTAGTGCTGTGATGCCCAACCTTGGCATTCCAGATGTTCTTGGACTTCAATTCCCAGATGCCCAAGTCAGCACTCCTACTAATCAGGGCTTCTGGGAATTGAAGTTCAAGAACACCTGGGGTACCAGGGTTGTCCATCACTGATCTAGTGGATAGACTGCTGTAGTACAGAGGGGGCAATCTTCACCGGTCTGTCTTTGTCTGTCTTACGCTCATTTCTGGAACTTGAAGGGCTGAAGCTATGAATCCTTTCTTTTTAAAATGGGTTGCTTTTTTTTTTAACTCAGAAAGCTTCCTTTCATCCTCAACTGGGGTAAATGGTTTTTTTTTTAAACTTGAGCTCAGGGCATGGGTGCAGGTGATCTTCTGTAGACCCCTTAGATGGCACAAGGAGACTTTTATGCCTCCCAAAAGCATGTTGCCCACTCCACAGTAGCAGAGTTTGATTAGAAAGTATGTGCTTAAATAAAGGAAGGAAGCTTGAGCATTTTAGACCGTGGAAGAGCTGGAAGTCCATGTCCTTAGGTTTTCTGAAATGGGCACCTCTGACTTCCAGAGTGTGAGCAAAATCTAATATACCAGTTTCTCAGTACTTTTTGAAGATCTGTTCCTTATAATCTTTGAGCATTAGAAAAAGTAATTAAATTTGTGTCATGTTCTCTGATAGAGGAGCTGGAAAAGAATAGGCAACGTCATCAGGGTCAAAGGTAGCCTTACATAGGCAGATACTCTCACCTGTTTATTTTTTCTACAGTTCAACTGGGAGCAGAAACTGACATCTGATCTCTGATTTGGAAATGTTCCTGTTTATTTCTGCACCCTGCTTTTACCTTTTCACTGTCACACACCAACAGTTTGGGGTGGGTGGGAGATAGCGGAGGTCCTGAGCTTCCATGACTGCATTACATACTTGAATTGCTAAGCCACCTATTGAACCATTTTAGTTTTTTTACAGTCTCCAGGAAAGTTTATTTTCTAAGGGGTGAAGTGACAATTTTATTTTAAAGCCTGAGACTAACCATGTCTGTCTAGTGTCACTTCAGACTGCAGGTGGAGGTTTGCTGAATAAAATGTCCCTCCATGGAGTTGAAGAATATCTGCATATAATGTAAAATGCAGAGAGGAAATGTTCTGGCCTAGATTTTCTTCTGGCATGGCAGTTTTCTTTATAAAGTGTCTTTAAAAAATATTATTATTATTATTGGTAAGGAACATATCATCCAATTAGTCCTTATCTGCCATCTGAAGCAAAGAGGTACACAGAAAGAGCCTCCTCAAAGATTGTGTTATTTTGAACCACAATCGGGTGTACCCTGGCAATGGCAACCTTGTGTTGCAGGTTTATCTTTCTCACACTAGGTCAAGTGAAAGGAACTGCAGAAATGAATTCACCAAAAGGTAACTTCATTTTGGCAGTTTCACGTTTGGCCTAGACATGGAAGAAGAAGAATCTGAAGCAGACACACATATTATGTTAGCTGTGTGTTCACTTGGGGTTTGCAGAGCATCTGCAACTGGATTTTGTGTTTTTGTGTTTAAATCTTATCTCAGGTGCAGCTCCAGGACCCTCTTCAGCCTGAGTCTTCTCAGAAGCTCCAGTGTCTGCTGACTCAGTGGCGGGAAAAAGTCTTTACCCTCCTGGTGCAGCTAAAATCTCAGGAGCTTAGCCACAGAGATGGCACAAAACTGCTGAGCTGGAAGGTATGTGCTTGGATAGAGTGTGGAGGGGAATGGAATCCTCTAGACCAGAGCAGGGTTCCTGGCACTTGACTTTCCAGTTGTTCTTGGACTTCAGTTACCAGAAGCCCAAGTCAGCACACCTGCTGATCAGGACTTCTGGGAATTGAAGTCCAAGAACATCTGGAGAGCCAAGTTTGAGGAGCCCTGCTTTAGAATGATGAGATGTGTCCTTTAAAAAATCATGTTGGATGGGGAAGAGGAAACACAGTGGATGTGTGTAACCATGGTTTAACACAAGGATGGTAGCTGGTTTAGTTCAGTGGCTAAGATGCACACTGAGATGTTCCTGATATATCCTTTGTGTTCCTTGCCTCTGCTGTATCCTCTTTTATTTTTATTGGTTTTAATGCATTTTGCTTGATTTTACTGGCAGCATTATGGGGCTTATGTGATTTATTAAAATTTCTAGCTAAATGTGATTTTATCTGGTTTTGTTCTTTTAAAAAGCTTGTATAATGCCTTGAGGGACTGCAGTGGCTCAAGTGGTTAAGACGATGAACTCACTGACTGATACTGCATGATGTAGTGAGTTCCCATCTCTGTCCCAGCTCCTGCAAACCTAGCAGTTCAAAAGCAAGAAACTGCAAGTAGATAAATAGGTACCACTTCAGTGGGAAGGTGAACAGCATTTCATGCACTCTGGTATTGAGGCATGCCTGGCACATGTCCACTGAAATGTCTGCAGACATAGACAGCGCTGGCTCTTTAGCTATAAACAGAGATGCGAATTGAACCCTAGAATTGCAAGGGTGACCTTTACCTGTACCTTTAATGCCTTGAGTGTAAATATAGTAAATAAATAAAATAAACTCACCTGAGTTTCACAGTTGAAGCAAGCTGGTCTCTGTCACCCTCTGTGGTCCTGATTGCAAAATTTTGCCCTTACAGGTTTATAATAAGGATTACAACCAGGTGATACACGAGAAGCACTTTGAGCATTTGAAAGTATTTTTTGTTGTTCAGTTGCACAGTTTATTCCGACCCTTTGCAACCCCATCTACCACTGTCCGCCAGGCACTCCTGTCCTCCACCATCCTCCTCAACCCGCCCAGCTCTGTGCCATTGTATCTACAATACCATATAGCCATCTCATTTTTGGCTGCCCCCTTCTTCTTTTGCCCTCCATCTTTCCCAGCATCAAGGCTTTCTCAAGTGAATCCTCTTTTCTCATTTGATGTCCAAAGTACTTTAGCTTCATCTTTACTATTTGACCTTTTAAGGAGCAGTCAGGGTTGATTTCTTCTAAGATTGACCTATTTGTTCTCCTCGCTGACCAGAGGACTCTCAAAACTCTCCTCCAACACCTCATTTCAAAGGCATCGATTATGCTCTTAGCTTTCCTTATGGTCCAGCTCTCACAACTGTATATTACCACCGGGAATACCATTGTCTTGACTATGCGAATTTTTGTTTGCAAGGTGATATCTCTACTTTTGACTATGTTACCCAGGTTCACATAGTTTGCCTCCCAGGAATCAGTCGCCTTTTTATTTCATGGCTGCAGTCACTATCTGCAGTGAGTGTTGATCCTAAGAAAGTGAAATCTGCCACTGCTTCTCCTTCTTCCCCATCTGTTTTCCAGGGACTGAGAGGGCCTGTTGCCATTATCTTGGTTTCTTGATATTAAGTTTCAAACCAGCTTTTGCACTCTCCTCCTTCAACCTAAGCAATAACTTCTTTAGGTCGTCTTCACTTTCTGCCATTAGGGTAGTGTCATCTGGATTTCTCAAATTGTTGATGTTTCTCCCAGCAATTTTAATTCCAACTTTTGATTCATCCAGCCCTGCTTTATGTGCTTGTGTATAAGTTAAATAGGCAGGGTGACAAAATGCAGCCTTGTCTTACTCCTTTTCCTATTCTAAACCACTCTGTCATTCCGTATCCTGTCCTAACTGTTGCTTCTTGACTCATGTTTCATGAGACATATAAGGTGTTCTGGTATTCCCATATCTAATTACTTGCCACATTTTATTGTGGCATTGTATTGTGCCACATTTTATTTTACTTTATTTTGCCACATTTTATTATTTAATTACTTGTCACATTTTATTGTGGCAAGTAAACGGCAGGGGTTTAGCTGATGCACAAAAGATTAAGAAAAGATGGCAAGAGTACACAGAGGAACTATACAAAAAGGACCTCAACACTCCTGACAACCACAGTGATGAGAGCTTTGAACTGGAGCCAGACATCCTGGAGAGTGAAGTCAGAAAAGCCCTAAAAAGTACTGCTAATAACAATGCTAGTGGAGATGATGGTATTCCAGTTGAATTATGCAAAGCCCTGCAAGATGATGGAATCAAATTATTGCATTCTATATGCCAGCAGATTTGGAAAACACAACAGTGGCCACAGGATTGGAAAAGATCTGTATACGTTCCACTCCCCAAAAAGGGTAATGCCAAAGAATGTTCAAATTATCGAACAATTGTGCTCATCCCTCACGCTAGCAAGGTGATGCTCAACATAATACAGGATATACTTCAGCAGCACATGGAGAGAGAATTACCAGAAGTGCAGGCGGGTTTCAGAAGAGGCAGGGGGACTAGAGACCACATTGCCAACATACATTGGACCATGGAAAAAACAAAGGAATATCAGAAACAAGTCTACTTCTGTTTCATTGACTACATCAATGCATAGTATTAATTTAGAATTTATATTCTTGGTCTGTAGGTAAAAGCGCTGGAAGAAGCATTGGAGTCCAGAGATCAGAAGGTGGCGCTGTTGCTCCGCAGTCTGGAGGACAAGATGGCAGAGGTTACTATGGAGCAAGTGAGAAATAAGGTACCTGGTCCATATACACCATAGCCGTGCAGTCTCTTCAGGGAGGAAACTTCACAAGTGGTCTTCTATTCGTATTGGGAACAAAAGCACCATCTTTCCTATTTACAAACCTAGAAGTTCTTCCTTTGACTGGGAAGGAATGTGTCTCTTTCTAATAAAATTGGGCTCTGCAGTAGGATTAAAAGCAAAGTAATCACTCTTCTACCCCCCCCCCCAATAGCACTTAGTGCACTCTCTGGGCAGTTCACAAGTTAATTACCATAATTAGTACCAACATGCTAGGTACTCATTTTACTGACCCCAGAAGACTGGAAGACTTCATCAACCTTGAGCCCTGGGCCAGGATTGAATTTACAACCTTTTGTTTGCAGTACAGCAGTTTAACCATTATTTATTTATTGGATTTCTATACTGCCCATCTGGGTGTTATCCCACTCTGGGCGCTACCAGGGCTTTCCTTAATCTTGAAAGGTAGTGATGGGAGCTTCTTCTTTTTCTGTGTCTAGGCCAGAAGTGAAACTGCCAAAATGAAGCCACCTTTTGGTGAACTCGTTTCATAGTTCCTTTGGCTTGACCTAGCATGAGAAAGATTAGCTGGCACAAGGTTGCTATTGCCCAGGGCACGCACAATTGTGGCTGAGAATACCACAGTCTTCAAGGAGGCTCTTTCTGTGTCACCCCATGGGAACTGCTGAAAAGTATTTTAAAAACTGTTTTGGCCTCAAAGCCGCCTAATGCTAGACTTGCTCCTTTGTTGCAGACTCTGCAGGCAGAGGCCTTGCGCTCCAGTGAATTGGCACAGCGTCTTCAGCAAAGGGCAGAGGCTGGTGAAAATTCCCTTCGTGGACTGGGAGAGTTTGTCACCAGGTAATGGGAGAATGGGAGGCAAAGCTTACTTTGGCAGCACCTACCCTGCATAAAACACTGCTTTCATTTCATAATTCAAAGCTGTCTTTGTCTCCTACAGTAGGACTTCGCTTTCCACATTCAGGGTTGTGGTAAAATAACCTTTCAATTTTTTTTCTTTCCCAAAAATAATTACTCTCTACACAACCCTTTCTTAGCTACTCGTTACTCTTATCTGACTGGCTCTGTTCCTTCCATTTAACTCTTCCTTAGCCTCTCAACACTGTTTGTTGTCAAACCTGTTTTTGTCTTTCTTTCATCTTGCTATTAGCCGCAACCAAGCATTTACTCTCCATGCCAATTAAACTGAAGTTGCTAAATAGTAAATTATAGAAACCCACTAAGAACTGAAGGGTCACATTTCCCACCTAGGAGATCTGATGAAATGGACTTGCTCCACGAGAGCTCACATTAAAAATATAGCATTTAGTCTTTAAAGGGCTGTAGTATTTTTGCTTTTGTTTTTGCTTCCTGATATGCCTGAAGCACAGACTAACACAGCTACTATCTCTCTCTTCCTGTATTTTAAATACAGGGAGGAAAAAAGAGGCAATCGCGAAGGTGATCAGGTCTTTTTTCCTCCCTGTATTTAAACTACAGGGAGAGAGAGGCTTGTTTTTTTCTTTCCCTCCCTGTATTTAAACTACAGGGAGGGGGAAAGGGAGAGACATGATTGGTTCTCTAGAGAACCAATCTCTAGATTGGGTCTTTTTTCCTCCCTGTATTTAAACTACAGGAAGAGAGAGGCTTGTGTTTTAAATACAGGGAGGGGAAGAAAAAAACACAAGCCTCTCTCTTCCTGTAGTTTAAATTTAACCGCTCTGGGTGGGGGGTGGCTTTAAAGGCAGGGAGGAAAAGTTCTTTCCCTGCCTGCCTTTAAAGCGGTTTGTCCCTGAAGTCAGGGCTTTTTTTTTTTAGTGTTGTTCGATGCATGCATCGGACAACTCTAAAAATCGGATAATGTAATGACTTGTGGAACCAAGTCATAACTTTATCCGGGGTATTACTGTATATTCTATTCTGTTTTTTTTAAAATAAATAAGTTTTATTATTATTATTATAATTATATTTGTATTTATATGCCGCTCTCCTTGCCGAAGCAACTCAGTTTTATTAGGTATATAAAGCAAGACAAGTATAAGTATACATGAAAACAATAGAAAACATAGGAAAAAGTAACATAAGTAACAATACTACATTGAAATCTTTACCCATAAAATAACTATAAGTAATAACTATAAGTAAAAATCGCTCAATCTAAGTTAAAAAAATAAATAAGAATACAAGTACAAGTTCATACAATAGTATTGTTTATCCTCCTGTTTACTAGTACATATTGTTCTTCTACATTACTACCTCACATCTTTATTATCACCCTTGTGCTATATACATTGTCCGGGGAATTATGTATCCTCATAGTTTCCAAAAATCATTTTGTTCCGGTAAAGGGGCCATGCCTTTTTTCTTAACCAACGCATAGTCAATAAATGGTTTCCAAGTCCTCCAGAATCTATTACCTTGCATTTTACCCTTTCTAAGGTTTAATTCCCAGGTGAGCTTTTCATTAAGTGCTAAGTCCCACATTTCTTTATACCAGTCCTGCATTCTTAACTTTTCATTGTTCTTCCAGTTTTTTGCTATACACTGTCTAGCCGCTGACAACATCACAGCCATCAGTTCCTTATTATCATTACTCATTTTATATTTATCTATATATTCTATTCTGAACTTTGTTTTCAATCCATTTCTTTGGAAAATGGCAGATGGAGAAAGAAGCTCTACAATGCAATTGTGTCCCCCTTCCAAACTGGTGTGTGTGTGTGTGTGTGGGGGGGGAGGATTTCACTTACCTTTTTGTTTTTGTCCCTGATCTGGCCAAGATGGAGAGGAAAGCCATGCTTCTTGCTTGCAGGGGGAGCAAGAGGCTAGGCTAGAGCAACACTTCTTGCCTCAGTGAAATTGACCTGCCCACCCACTTCTCCTGCAGCGCCACCACTGGTTGGGGGGGTGGGGTGCAAAAAAGTTTTTTTTAAATGCACTAAATTAATTAATTTTACTGTATTTTAATTATTGAAAATTACTAGCAGTTGTTGCATTTCCCACTCTCAGCTTATACTCACGTCAATCTACTTTCCTGGGTTTTCAGGTTATATTCAGGTTGACTTATACTCGAGGATGTATGTGGATATGTCTGTTACACACTGCAAGTGGGTTTGTTTCTAGAGTGTATTCTGTGGCAGGGAGGCTGAACGTGTGTCCTTCTAGATGTTGCTAGACCATAATTCCCATTAGCCTATTTAACATTATAAATGGATGATGGGAGTTTTGTCCAACAAGATCTAGAGCCGTGTTTCTCAACCTTTGGCTTTTGGACTTCAATTCCTAGAAGCCTAAATCAATTCCCCAAAGCACTGATCAGCAAATGTACTGACTTAGACTTCTGGGAATTGAAGTTCCCCTGCTGGGCCTGGGCCCCATGTTGGGAACCACTGATGTAGAGGATTGTCGACTCTTCATCTTTACTCTAAGGAAATGTTTCAGGAGCTGAGAAGAAAGTTCTGAGTAGATCTCTTGTAAAACACCATCCACTATTAATCAGGTGGTACAGTAAAATCTTGAGATATGAAATTAATCCATTCCATGAGGTTATTTGTATCTCAAAAATCTTTTACAGTATCTCAAAATGCAATTTCCCATAGGAATGTATTGAAAACCAAATAATTGATTCCTGAGGGCTGAAAATGTTTTTACAAATGTCTTTTTTCTGTTCAAAAGTATTCATAAAGTGCACTATAAAGGCATAGATACTGTACCATGCAATATCTATGCCTTTAAAGTGCATTTTATAAAGACTTGAACAGAAAAAAAGTTTTTAAAAAAACCACCTGGTTTTCAATGCATGTTTGGCACATTTCCGACATTTTCCTCTAGTTGCTACCTGTGTTAATTGCAGGACTAGTCTCTGACGATCAGCTGTAGAAGGGATGGGGGAATTTCCAGCATTTCCTGGTTGCACAGAGAGCTTCTGGCAGTGCCAAACTGTGACAAAAAATAGCACAAACAGCAGACATGCTCCAAACATCCTCCTGCTGCTGAGAAGCATAGGAAGACACCCCCCCCCCAAAAAAAAAAAAAATAAAATTATATATCGAAAAAATTACATTAAAAATTTGTATCTCAAACCTGATTTCCCCCGAGAATTCCATTTGTATCACAAGTTTTTTTGTAAGTAGAACCATTCATATTTCAAGCTTCCACTGTACTTAGAAAAAGTCCTATCTGACTTGAAATGTAAAAATCCTGCCAGTATGAAGATGGTGCCTGTATTCTTCTTATGCAACAGCGCAAAATTGATGGTAGAATTTTTCATTGACCCCATTTTCACTCTTGCACTTTGCTGATTCAGATTTCAACATCTTTGTTTCTTGTTGTAAGCCCAAATTCCATCTCATAAGAACTTAGGGTGATCAGGCTTGATCAGACCATAGACCAGCCTCATCCAGCATTCTGCTCACAGAGTGGCCAACTAACTGTCCGTATCATTGCTTAACAGACTAAGCCATCAATTTCTAGAACTGGAAGAAGCATGGAAAGCGGCCTTATCACGGCTGGTGAGCTTAGGGAACAGAGTTTCATTTGCAGCCAAGAGAGTTGACACTATCCACGGTAAGAATGCAAAAACCACAAAGCAATCCAGGCATAATATGCTAACCACAGGCACCACACCTCACATTAATATTTTTGTCTGATATATCTTGTCCAAAAGCCAGGTCCCAATTAAGTACCTGTGATTTTAACACACCTATGATATTACAGTAGAGTTGCTTGGGACATTGTCTTAAAGCAAGATCCATATCTTGTTGTGGAT
Source organism: Furcifer pardalis (assembly GCA_030440675.1). Taxonomy (NCBI): domain Eukaryota; kingdom Metazoa; phylum Chordata; class Lepidosauria; order Squamata; family Chamaeleonidae; genus Furcifer; species Furcifer pardalis. The sequence continues at coordinate 157,865,124 of CP126893.1, forward strand.
ATGTACAGTACTTCAAAATATGCAGTTGTTTTCTCTGGAATGCTGTAGCATTTCAGAAATGGACATACTTCTTTGGCTCAGTTTTAGAAAGTTATGTACAGTAAAACCCCTATTCACGTAAAAAGTCTGTTCCGTAGGCTTTTATGTAAATTGGTTTTTTACTTAACTCAAAGCAAACCCATAGGAAAAATGATTTTTTTACATAACTCGGAGTAAACCCATAAGAAAAATGAATTTTTTTACTTAACTTGAAGCAAACCCATAGGAAAATGATATTTACGTAAATCGAAGCAACCTCATAGGAAAAATGATTTTTTTACATAACTCAAAGCAAACCCATAGGAAATTGTGTTATGTAAATTGGGACATTTATGTAATTTGGGACATGGTTTTAGTACAAAAAAGTTGAATTTTATGTAACTCGAGGCATATGTAAGTCAGGGTTTTACTGTACAGTATTACATTTAATAGTTACAATGTAAAAACATCTCCAGAGATTTGGAAATAATTGCAATTTGAGCAGGGATTCCCAACCTAAGGCCTACGGAACGGATCTGGCCCATGGCACCATTTCATGTGCCCCACCTCCACCCCTCCAAGGGCATTCAAGAAACAAAAAGGTCATCCCCTTGAAGCTGTAGGGATGGCAAATGCATGCAGGCAGGGCAAAATGGCTGTCCGGCCCTCAAAGCTGACTGAGAGAGCATGACCCAGCCCCCAGCTTGAAAAAGTTGGGAACCCCTGAGTTAGAACGTCAAGCCTCTAGGACAGTGGTGGCCAAGCTTGGCACTTCAGGTGTTCTTGGACTTCAATTCCCAGAAGCCCAAGTCAGCACACCAGCTGATCAGGGCTTCTGGGAACTGAAGTTCAAGAACAGCTGGAGTGCCACTGCCCTAGGAAGTAGGTCTTTGCAGTTTTGGAGTTTCTAGGGACATCTCCCTCTCTGTCCCAATGTGAGCCACTACCACTTATTGCCTGCAAAACCACAAGTGCCTAGGAGGCAACTTCTTACTTTAAAAAAATGCTGTGCCTCTTTTTTAAAGAAGCATTTATGTCCTGAAATGAGATTGGGAAGAGGTTTTTAACTCCTCCTGTTTTGTGCATGCCACGTCCTGATCATAAATTTGAGGGAAAGACAGTCAGGAGCCATGAAAATGAGTTTAGGAGGTTGTTTATCATCTGTGTGATTCCAACCTATGCAATATATCTAAAGACTTTTGCAACCACTGATGTGCTTTTTATTTACGACTCCTCTGCATTCCCATGTTCACGCTTTTCCTTCCCAGCATACCAACCATTCTTCAGATTATGTCCAGATAAACTCCCCACTCCTTCTCACTGATGGCCTATCTCTACATAGGCAAATCATTCAACCCTTGCCTGTGCCTGTTTAAGTTTAAGCAGAGGAAACGCCTGTTGTGTTCACTGGTATTTTTCCCTCCAATTAAAGGTAATAATCATAACTTCATGTCAGAAATTATTCTGGGCTGAAAATATTTTTGCTGGAGAAACTCCACTCAGGGGACGCCTGAATGAGGTTCATTTCATGTCTCCAAGATCTTTTCCCACCAAAGTGGTCCCTATTTATCTACTTGCATTTTCTTGTTTTCAAACTGCTAGGTTGGCAGGAGCTGGGACAGAGATGGGCACTCAAACTGTCATGCAGGACCCATGTCTCAAATTGCCGACTTGTCGGCCTTTCAGCTTACAGAGCTTTTTAACCACTGGGCTACTGCAGCCCCATTCCAAGTGAAGTATAAATGGGATTTATTTCCTGTTCTTTCACATGGATGGACATAATTACCTGAAACATTAGCCCAGTGCTGTAAAGGTTAAGGTAATCCTTGCTCAAAAGCCAGTCGTATCTGACTCTAGGGTTCAGTGCTCATCTGACTATTTTCTAGTCTAACTGAACCCCTTTAGGAATAATATAACTGGGAATTGTTTATATAACTGGGAATTGTTTAATCTTTTTAGCTTAATCTGTGAACATTGTATTAATTTATATATTTTTTTAATCTATTAAGAGGATACTGTATACTGAGTTGTATTCTTTAACTATGTATTTCTTAAATTTGTTTATGTAAGCCGCCCAGAGTTGGGTTTCGACCCGATTGGGGCGGGATAACAAGTTGGAAATAAATAAATAAAAAAATAAAAATAAAATCTGAGGAAACATTTCCTCAGGCATGGCTAGACACAGAAGTGCACGGAACCCAGTTTACTTTCCCACCAAAATGGTGCCTTTTTATCTACTTGCAAATTCTTGCTTTCAAGCTGCTATGTTGGCAGAAGTTGCGACAGAGATGGGCACTCATTCCATCATGCAGTACAGTACTTTGGTTTTGAATTGCTGACCTTCTGCCTTCCAGTTAGTGTCTTAACTCCTTGAGCCACTATAGTCTCTAGCCGAATGTTGTGGCCCTGTGCAAATTTGCGAGTAAGCCTCATTGACTTTGGCTTCTGTGTAAATATGTCAACCCCCCCTCCAACAGGTTGTAGAAATAATTCTACTTAACCCACGAACTCTAATTCTATGAGTCATAAGAGGGGGGTTGAGTATATGAGTCATAATAATAATAATTTTGTGTCAGATTACTCTGGGTTGAATGGATTTTTGCTGGAGAAACACTGCTCAGGGACGCCCAGATGAGGCTCCTTTTATGTCCTCAAGTGCAGGCCTCGGGTATCGAAAATCTGGTGCCAGGACTGCATCTCCAGGCAGCTTGGGCAGAGGCAAAGCTGGCTCAGCTCTTCCAAGGGGGCTCAAGTTTGACTAAAGCTGACACAAAGACATTGGCACTTTGACAACGCTGCATTTACTAGGGGTTTGCAATACATCTGGTATAAAATATGCCACTCAAACAATAACCTCAGGAGGACTATATAAGTGTAACACTTCTCAGGATGTCAAAGGAGCCTCCCAAGAGTAGAAAGCATTACAATGGGCTCAGGCATCCCCTGGGCAAAGGTGTAAAGCTGGACAGTCCTTCCAGTTCAAAAGAGTTGTATTGTATTGTGCAATGCCCTGACAGGACTAAGGTTAAAAAAGACCATCCCTCTATAGTTTGAGTCTGTTGTAGTCCATCACAGCTGATATTTATCCTTGAAAGGGTTAATTCCTGTGTAAAATTGGATCATTGTAGCAATCATGTCAATGTTTATCTGGGTATCAAGGTATTTTAAACCTTGACTAACAGGCACACTTTGGAGCATGCTGTAAATCTTTCCTTTGCTTAGAATCTCTCCTGTCTCTGCCATCTCTGTTTTTTCTCAAAGCATGCAAACCCCCAGATGTGGGAATTAGGCATGGAGCATGTGTGCTTTGAATGAGCATGCAAAATAAATAACAAAAGAGCCCGTAATAATTTGCATGCCAGCATCCACAGAACATGAACAGATATTTCTACTGGCACACAAAAACATTAAAAGCCATAGAAGGATCCAGGAGACTACTGGCTGCCTCTTCCCCCTTTTGGAATGCCAAATTGACTTGACGGCACATACTTATAATTATATTAATAAGATTGCTAAGGAGGTTCTCCTTTGTGGTTTTGAATGCTTTTTCTAACTCCACACACAAAACCTGCAAGACTGAGAACCATAAAAGGATGGGCAGAGGCAGAACCAGAGGAAAGAAGGGAGCAGACAATGACTGTGAACTACTGAAGATACTGTATTTGCTGGCATGTAAGATGCACTGGAGTATAAAATGCACCCCGTTATTACCAAAATAGCCCACTATAGGCCACTATATACAGTACAAGACATATTCCATTTTTCCAGTGTATTTTTTGGGGGTGGGGTGGGTCTTATATACCAACAAATAGGGTAATTTCCTCTTGCTTGATGGTAAGAATTTTACTCTGCCCAGGAGGTAACTGAACCATTTTGTCCTCTAGGGCTTGTGTGCCAGAAAATGGCACTAGCCAGACTCCACCAAGGGGAGAGAACTTGCAATTCAATATCAGACCAAGAGACGTAAGTTCAAAACTTACATCCTAGGATGGGGCTTCTGTGGCCCATAAAATATTCTTTGACTACAACTCTCATTATCCTTCCCTTTTGCTAATCTGATTGGCATTGTAGACTGTCACATTTGGAGAGCAGTCCAGTTGCTTATCGCAATCACATGGTTACCTGATGTGTCATTTGTACTTGAAGAAACGTGCATGAAAATGATAGATTTTTGAGAAAAGTGTGCGCAATCTAATCCCAAGACAGGCTGAAAGGCACAACTTTTCAGGACCTGTTAATTGCTAATTTAAAAAAAAATGCTGTAGATCAGTGGCAGAGTATAAAGCTTGCAAGTAGAGAGAAGGTCATATTGGGATCAGTGGACCAGTGGTCTAATACCATCGTTCCCAGCGTTGGGCTTATGCCCCCAGGGGAGCAATTTGATTTTTAAGGGGGACAATTCGAGAATGGTGAATGGTCTTTTAGGCTTCCTCCATATGAATAGGAGTTCGCTTGCTGAATAAGAATTATATGTCACAGGGGGTGTGCATTAGGATTTTAAAGATGCTTAGGTGGGGCATGGCCAAAAAAAGGTTGGGAACCACTGGTCTAATACCTCCTGTGGCTCTAATTTGTTTTGTAATCAATCTGTGAGTTTTAGATCCCTGCTTCATATTCAAGAATGCAGATGGAAGAGTTAGCCATTGACTTGGACCATTTCTGAAATGGCATTTGAGTGCCAGTTAAGAATCAGTACTTTTATTTTTTACTGGATGGCTGTGTCTCCATTTAAGAATTATTTAATATCAGCAAATTTGGTGGATAGTGGATTATTTAAGAAAAAAAGTGAACACTGAGAAGGATGTCAGTGCTCAAGAAAGATTTTTTTGCTTTTGTGGGTTTAGTGTCAGACACCCAAACTTCTGAGTATGAATAGGATCACTTAGCTACATGTAGCTCTCTTTGCCCAGTTCACTCAAAACTATTTATTGAGGCATACTTCAGAGGCATGAGTGAAAACACAAAAATGGTAAGGTTGGTTTCAGAACCATGAAATATAATATCTCTGATGGCTTTATTCCAAGGATCCAGCCATCTTACGAAGATTTGCAAGCTGAATTGCAGATGTTGCATGAAGAACGGGATCAGCTCTCCTTGGAGCTCAAACGTGGGGCTCAACTTGTGGAGAAGAAGGTGACTGAAGCACGAGAAAGAGGTGATTTAGTCTGGTCTTAGCTCTCACTCAGTGGCACAGTTTCTGCTTCTGCCTGCACGATTGAATTCTGCAAATCAAAACCTCTTGCACATAGAACGTCAGAGAGACTGATTTTAGCTTTTTCTCTCTAGTTTTCTCTGTTGAGAAATTTTTGTTTTGAATGAGTAAGAATTCTTATACATAGGCTTTCGTCTGTAGTCTAAAATAGTATCGCTTGGATGAAGGACAACACTTGTGATGATGAGCAAACATTTAGATGAAAACACCCAGTTGTTTTCGTTTCTTGGGAGCTGAATGAGGGAAGTTGGATTGTGACCTTATTTTGGTGAAAACTCTCCCAATTCCCAAACCAAAGCACAAGCTGGAACTCGGGTTGGCTCTGAAATCCATGTGGTTCCCTGATATGTCATTTGTACTTGAAGAAATGTGCATGGAAATGATGCAGACATTTGAGAAAAGTATGTACAAATCAGTGTGGAAATGGGTCAGAACAACTCTAGCTGGGAATCCAATGGGCTGCCTCCAAGTCACCATCGCAGACCTGCCTATTCCTAGTGGATACTGCTCTGTGCTGCTGTATGCAATAACTCACCCATCTCCCTTCTACAGTGGAAGCTGAGCTCTGGGAACTGAAGGAAAGATCCCAGAGCCTGAAAGAGGCCCTGGAGGCCAAGACGTTGGCAGAACAGACCTTAAGGCAGGAGCAGGAGGCCACAGAGAGACGGCTGGAGGCTGCTCATAGGGACCTTCAGAGGAGTGAGGAGGCAGCTGAGAATCTGAGACAGGAGCTGGGACAATTACGAGAGAAATATGAGAGAGGTATGCTCCGTTTTCCCAGGGACTGATTAACCTTCATCTTCTTCTGTCATGTTTTCTTTTCCTGGAGAACTCCCACCTACAGAGCATCCACCTTGTTGAAGGATCAGGCCTTTCACTGTGAGTCAGCTATTTTATGCCAGACATTGCCATCTCTCCTACCCTTTAATGGCCTCAGCTCTTAGGACTGTTTTATATTATCTGCTGCAGAAAGAAACCTTTGCTAAATGAGGCAACACAAAAGGAGGGTCACTTCTTTGGGGGAAGTAGCTTGGGTTGAGGCTAATTCCCATGTTTGTTTAGAAAAAGAAAAGCACAGACTTCATTCTTGCTTAACTTTCTGTCTCGGTGATTATTTGATTGAGGAGGGATATTCTACCCTTCTTCTTTTGTGTCCAGAACAAACCCTGGAATGTCAAAATGAAGCCAAGCTTAAGTTCTCATTGGTGGATGTTTCTGGCAGCAATCAGATTCTGAATCTCTCCACATTCACACAGCATGTTGTTGTCTGCCAACAGGCCCCACTTGAGCATGTTGGTCTTTATGCTACCCTAAAATAAAAGAAATCAAGAGGAACAGGGAGAGGCCAGTGTTGTTATGGCAAGCAAGGCAAATAGGGTGTGGAGACAGCAGTTATGGCACAGTGGGAGAGGTGAAAACAGGTCACCCTTGCTCGAAACCCAGTTGTATCTGACTATAGGGTTCGGTGCTCATCCCCATTTACAGCCAAAGCGCCAATGCTGTCCAACTTGTCTGCAGACGTTTCCATGGACACATGGCAGGCATGACTAAACACAGGAATGCACAGAACACTGTTTACCTTCCCAAAAAAAGTGGTCCCTATTTATCTACTTGCAATTTCTTGCTTTCAAACTGCTATGTTGGCTGGAGATAGAGACAGAGACAGGAGCTCACTCCATCGCTTAGTATTTTCTGTTGTGTACCACCCACTCTGCTGTTCAATAGTTTCCCTGTCTGAACCAACTGATCTATGATCTCAGAGTTGGTGCTAGAGTCTTCTTGGCTTCCTGTTCTGGGGATCTTCAGTATCCATCGACTTTGCCAGAGAGATGTCAAGATTTTATGACCTCCATGATAACAACGGGCCTGTTACAGTCCCACTTATGCAGCAGAAGACGCTTTGGCCTCCCCCCCCCCCTTCCTGGACAAAGATGACTGTGAACTGAATATCTGTAGTTCCATTATCCTATTCAGTGCCATGGTCTTTGGCCTGTGAGGTCCCTCAGGGTTCTGCCTCATCTCCCATGTTACATGAACATGAAACCACTGGAGAAGGGTATGGTGCCATTAATATGATGATAACATTCATTTCTACTTCTCCCTATTTTGGTGTAGTGGAAAGACCTTACCTTCCTTCACAATTAATGTCCTCTCTTCATAGCCCTACAGGAGAAAGTAACTTCAGTTGAGATGAAGCTGCATAAGGATCTGTCAGAAATGGAGAAATGTCTCAATGAAGCACGGAGAGAGCACACCAAGGCAGGTAAATCCCATAATGCGTGTGAAGTTTTGTCATCTGTGGCAGAAAATCCTCAAGAAACCTAAGATTTTTACAGCTGTAGATTAATCTTTCAACATTTATTTAGCGGGTCTATTCTAGTTGAGACTGGCAATTGAATTTAGACCATGCTGCATTAAATAATAGATAGTGTATTGACCAAAATCTGTCTGCCTAATGATACTCTGAGAGTCACACAATTAAATGGTAGAGTAGAATGGCTCAATTCCAGTTACTCATTTGAAAAAGATTTTCAGGAGCAGAAAGGGGAAAGAAGGTTGCCTAAAGTCTTAATGTTCCTGTCACAGGGAATAAGATAGTAGAGGTTTAACTGGATGCATGATCTCATGTTAAGCATCTTCTTGGTTACCACATTGCCATGCACTTCATTTCCCTCATTACCAACTCTAATTATTGCCCCATTTAGTTTTGATCGATCTTGTTTTTGTCTCTTCCTAGTGATTGCTCTCCGTCAGGCTGAGCGACAGGCAGCAAGAGACAAAGCTCGCAGCGAGGAAATGGCAAAGCTTCAAGAGTCTGCTATGCAACAGGAAATATCACGGCTGGAAGGGCACGTGCGGGAGCTGGAAAAGGACAAGAATCTACTGATGGTATATTCAAGAAATGAAATGAAGGGTTATCTGCCCCACCAATGACTGTTATTTGCATCAGGGTTTGTTCCTCTGTTTGTACAGGTCACTTTGAGGCAGGAAGGGCTGTTAGCCCAGAACAGACAGAATCGGCGAGCAGCTATTCAAGGCTTAGCAGAGTCAACTGGGAAGACTGAAATCAAGCCTAAAGGTAGAGTCCTTTCTCACTGCGGTTGCTGCTAGCACTACATTAGACCTTCTCTCCTTTCCCCACACCATCTGGATGCCAGAGATGCCATTTTCTTATCATTACTGCCTCATATATTACCATTCCAGTTTCTTCATTTACAGATTCTTGTGCTGCTCTTTCTAAGCATTTTACTCCTCTTACCTAGTCTATTCCTCATATCTATTATTTATTGTTTTGTTTCCACAGAGTCTCTCTTTGCTGTGCTGGATGACCTGCAAGTTCTGGGTGCTGCTATCTTAGATGAAGAGGAAGTGGGCAAAGACAGAAGCCCCAGTGCCAGTACCTAAGATGTGAAAGAGCATTTGTTGGGCTGTGGACAGAACATAGGTGTGGATAGCCTTAATATATGTAAATAAAGATTATTTGACTAGTATACAACCATCTCAAGTTTCTTTAATTCTATCTTGGAGGTTATCCTTAATTTCCACATTGGGTTTTGCTTCCCTTAGCAATCTTAGTTCAAGACCTTTGTTTCAAAAATCAAGCCACTGATAATTTATATTTAGAAGTTGCTTTCCCTTCAGTTTTTTAGGTGATAAGAAGCCAAGGAGTATAGTCAAATAATGTTTAAAACTTTTTTCTAACAATCTAATAAATTAATATGGCCTCCATTTTGTACTACCAAACTCTTGCCTTATTTAGCTGGTCAGAAGAACAGTTGTCAGCTCCCCCTCCCCCCCCCCCAATTTTTTTTTTAGACCTTGCCTCACCTCTTTTTTACAAATAAAACAGAAAAGATCTTCCTCTCTCCAGGCCAACATAAAGGGTTTTGTCATGGAACTGAGACAATTAACAAGAAGCAGGATACAAAATATGGTAGTGAGCATTGTGCTGTTTGGTTTCCTTGCAAAGCAGTCAAATTGATAAGTGAGTTGATCAAAGAAGTAATTAAACATTTCTGACAGCAGGGATTTGCTAATTGAGGGGGAGGAGTTTGTAGATATGAGATTTGTAGGGATTGCATATTTTGGCTGAAAAGGGGTCTGATCCCACCTTGAAAGCTGTCCCTGCTCAGGCCCAAAGCCACCCCCAGCTCATGATTGGCTTTTCTTCTTTGGGCACATGATGAGAAACCAAGATTCGCTGGAACAGACATGGATGCTTAGGACAAGTGGACAAGTGCAGCGGGAAAAGAGGAAGACCAAATACAAGATGCTTTAACTGCATGAAGGGACACATGGCCTCGAGTTTGAGCTGCCGCAGGACTGTTAATAAGGACATTTGGAGATCAGTCATTCCTCTGCAGAAACTTGAGGGCATGCAGTTATGTCTGGACAAGGGGCTTATTAGGAGTTTGAATGGCAGGGGTCCAGGCTCCTTCCTGCCCCAGATGTGAGGCCTTTAGCGAGCCTGGCAGGCTCAGTGATCAGATGACAGGTGGACCACTAGTCTTAACGGATTCTCAACCTGAGGCCTGTGGGCCAGATGCAGCCCACGGCATCATTTCATGTGGGGGGCCCACACTGCCTCCACACCAGTTAGTGCCATGTAGTGGAGGAAGTGCAAAATGGCCGTCCAGCCCCTGAAGCTGTCTGACCCAGACCCTGGCTTTAAAAGGTTGAGAACTATATAGCCTTCCTTTCTCCCTTCCTGCGCATGCGTCGCTAGGGAGGGCTCGCAAGCCTCCCCGCTCACCGCCCAGTCTCCTTTTGTTGGCGAGCGCGCCAGAAGACCCAGCCACGCCCCATATCGTCTCTAGTTCTCGCGCGCTCCGGCAAAGTCGGCCTCGCCTGCCTTCTCCCAGCCAATCAGACGAGGAGGCTTGTTCCTCATTTGCCCAATAGAAACATGAAACTGCATCCTCTCTTCCTTTATGCTGCCGCGGCTGGACCAATCGGCGGGAAGCGCGCGCCGCTCGGAGCCTGGGTGGTGGCCGCGGAGGCAGTTCTGTCGTCTCGAGCTGGGGGAGGTGGTTGTACGCCCCCCCCCCCGTCGCCATAGGCAGGAAAGCAAGGGGTTCTAGAACACAGGCTTTACTTTGCGTTGCCTCGGCAACGGGCGTTCTCTGACCCACGCCAAGTCCCTGCCTGCCGCCTTTGAAGGTTCCCAACGTTCTAGAAGTGAGGTGGCAGCCGAAGAGTTCTGTGAACCCCGGGGAGAGCGCGACTGAAATCTACCTCGTTGCTAAGGGACGGAGCAGGTGCGAATGGAGGTCTGAATCCGGACTGTCCTCCAACCCTTCGCGGTTCTGAAGCTAGCCAGGCGTCCCTTCCGCTCAAGAGTCAAGGGCCGGGCGGTTCTCACGTTGGAAGTAGTAGACACGCAACTACTGTCTGCTTTGCACTTTGCTGCTTGAACTTGATGCCTGGATCGTCGCTGCACGGCTGGGAAGGAAAGCATCCAGGGGCTCCTTGCCCGGAACGGTATTTGTGCCTGTTTCCACGGGCTCATGACCCATCCTGGAACAAATTGCACTTGAAGGAAATCTGTCTGATGGAGAATAATGCACAGGCTTAAGAGTGGCTGGCTTAATGTTCGCTAGGGAAAAAAACGGGTCTTGCTGCTCGAGGTGTATATTTATGCAGTAAGGCTAATCAGGGTAGCGTTAAATGAATGTGAGTGATTTGCACTGGTAAAATGCTCCTTAGACATGTGGTTTCACACTTTATGTTCTAGGGCACCCAGTTTTTATCCTATCGCAATCCAAATTTTGCACTGCTGACTTTTCCTATGTGCACTCAGCACTCTTTATTTTACCTTCAGTGAAGAACCCTATATATATGTCTAAATGCTAATTAATACCAGAGCGGGAGCCTGAAGGTTGACTTTTGGTAGAGTGTGTGAGAACCCTGCAAATTTTCATTGCTGCTATCGGACTCTTATTCTAATCTATTAGACTTCAACCCCACCTTTCCTCCTGACTGAAGACGAGAGCATCTTGACAGGTATCCATCCAATGCTGGAGAAAAACAAAGAACTAGCCATGCTTTCGGAACCTCTTCCCTGCTTCCAGTTACTCAGGATGGGCCCAGCATCTCCAGAGGATTCGCCCAACCGGGATCTCTACACCTTCCGACCTGCCAGGCCGAGCTGCATCTATCGCCTGGGTCGTCGAGCCGAGGTCTGTGATGTCCTTCTGGTGTCAGAGCAGAATCCAACCTTGATCTCCCGGAGTCATGCAGAGATACACGCAGAAAGGGACGCTGACAGCACAGCTGGGGAGTGGCGGGTTGGTCTGGTGGACTGCAGCACTCATGGTGAGTCCTTGGAAAGGTCCTGCCTTCAAGAGGTGGGGCTCAATTCACAGCTGACAATCTAGGAGATCATTCCTGCATTCCTTCATCTTGGAGTGTTAAACATATTCAGTTTATTCAGGAGGTGCTTGCCCTTTCTCAAAAGAAGGGAAGGGTTGCAGGTTGTTCAAAGAAAACCATTCTGAGAAGTACAGGTTTTAGCTATTACTAAAGGTAAAGGTTTCCCTTGGTCAAAAGCCAGTCCTATCCGACTCTAGGGGTCAGTGCTCATCTCTGTTTCTAAGCCAAAGAGCCAGCGCTGTTTGCTTCTGCAGACGTTTCCATGGTCATGTGGAAGGCATGACTACACCGGAGTACATGGAATGCTGTTACCTTCCCACCGAAGTGGTCCCTATTTATCTACTTGCAATTTCTTGCTTTCGAACTGCTAGGTTGGCAGGAGCTGGGACAGAGACGTTACTATAGCAGTATAATTAATATTTGTACAAATATTTCAGAAAACTTGAACTGTTTTGATTGTTCCAGTGTAAAGGAATCTAGGGTTCCAAAATACAGTTGTACCTCGCTTAAAGAGCATAATGCGTTCCACAGGATTGCTCTTTAAGCGAGTTTGCTCTTTAAGCGAAACATCATTGTAAGTGACCAATTGTGGGGGTGGATTGTGAACCCTGATTTATTTGTTAAGCGAGTTTTGGTTGGTTTTATTTGTTATGTGAAGCGAACATTCAGAGAAAATGCTGCTCTTTAAGCAAGTTACCCTTTAAGCGAGGCGCTCTTTATGCGAGGTTTGACTATATGTTTGGTTAATACCTGGTCGTTTTTTTTTGACAACTTTCTCCTTTCATTTTTTGGAATAGTAGCCGTGTTAGTCTATGGTTCAGGCATATCAGAAAACAAAATTTATTTTGTTTTGTTTATTTTGTTTTGTTTTCTGATATGCCTTTCTCCTTTCAGTTAGTCTGCAGTTTTAAAAAAGTGTTTATGACTCTTAACACTTTTCATTTTCTCAGTTGAAGAAATATTTGGAGCCTACCTTAGTTTTGGGACTATGGTGGCTTAGTTGTTAAGATGCTGAACTTGATGACTGGATGTTTGGCAAGTCATCAGTTCAAGTCCTGAGTGCTTCATGACAGAGTGAGCTCCCGTCTCTGTCCCAGCTCCTGCAAATCTTATCAGTTTGAAAGCAGAAATTGCTAGTAGATAAATAGGTACAACTTTGGTGGGACGGTAAACAGCATTCTGTGTTTAGTCATTTGTTGTTGTTCAGTCGCACAGTTGATTCCGACCCTCTGCGACCCCATGGACCACTGCCCGCCAGGAACTCCTGTCCTCCACCATCCCCCTCAACTCGCTCAGCTCTGTGCCCATTGTCTCTACAATACCATCTAGCCATCTCATCTTGGGCTGTCCCCTTCTTCTTTTGCCCTCAACCCTTCCAAGCATCAAGGCTTTCTCAAGCGTCTATTCTTCTGCGGTCAGCTTTCCTAATGGTCCAGCTCTCACAACCATACATTGCCACAGGGAATACCATTGCTTTGACTATGCGAATTTTTGTTTGCAATGTGATGTCTCTACTTTTCACTATGCTCCCCAGGTTTCTCATTGCTTGCCTCCCAAGAATCAGTCGCCTTTTTATTTCATGGCTGCAATCACCATCTGCAGTGAGCTTTGATCCTAGGAAAGTAAAATCTGTCACTGCTTCTACTTCTTCCCCATCTATTTTCCAGGGACTGATAGGGCCTGTTGCCATTATCTTAGTTTTCTTTATATTGAGTCTCAATCCAGCTTTTTCACTTTCTTCTTTCAACCTAATCAGGAGCTTCTATAGGTCCTCCGCACTTTCTGCCATGAGGGTGGTATCATCTGCATATCTCAAATTGTTGATGTTTCTTCCAGCAATTTTGATCCCAAATTGTGATTCCTCCATTCCTGCATTGCGCATTATGTGTTCTGTGTATAAGTTGAATAAGCAGGGTGACAAAATGCAGCCTTGTCTTACTCCTTTTCCTATTCCAAACCACTCCGTCAATCCGTATTCTGTCCTAACTGTTGCCTCTAGATTCATGTACAGATTTCTCATGAGGCATATAAGGTGTTCCAGTATTCCCATCTCTTTAATTACTTGCCACATTTTGTTGTGGTCCACACAGTCAAAAGCCTTAGTGTAATCAATGAAACAGAAGTAGACTTGTTTCTGATATTCCTTTGTTTTTTCCATGATTCATCTTATGTTGGCGATGTGGTCTCTAGTCCCCCTGCCTCTTCTGAAACCCGCCTGCACTTCTGATAATTCTCTCTCCACATACTGTTGCAGTCTATCCTGTATTATCTTGAGCATCACCTTGCTAGCGTGAGGGATGAGCGCAATTGTTCGATAATTTGAACACTCTTTGGCATTACCCTTTTTGGGGAGTGGAACGTATACAGATCTTTTCCAATCCTGTGGCCATTGTTGTGTTTTCCAAATCTGCTGGCATATAGAATGCAATAATTTGATTCCATCATCTTGCAGGGCTTTGAAAAGTTCAACTTGGATACCATCAACTCCACTGGCTTTGTTGTTTGCAGTGTTGTTTAGTCATACCTGCCACATATCCATGGAAACTTCTGCAGTCTCAGATAGTGCTGGCTCTTTGGCTATAAACAGAGGTGAGCACTGAAACCTAGAGTCAGATACAACTGGCTTTCAAGCAAGAGTGACCTTTACCTTAGTTTTTCTCCTTTACAATTTGGGAGTCATATTATTTATTCTTAATTGAACCCATGATGCCTAATTGTGGACTGAGTCTCAGTCTGCTCCAATAGTCAAATTATAGCTGGAAAGGTATAGGATTGCTTCTGTCTTTATGTCCATAAAATATCAATTAAAGAATGCAGACTAAGTTCTTTCCATAAAATATCTACAGTTCCTAAGTAGCAGGAACTGAGTTTTATAAAGGTTCTATGCAACTTCTGAGGTGTGTGATTTCAGGCACTCACATATTTTTGTGTAGAACTGAATGCAGCTAATTAATGAAGTTTTATAATCTTTTGGCACACAAATGCATAGATCAGGGATCCTCAACCTACAGCCTGCAGGCTGGATTTGGCCTGCAGCACCAAGTTAACCAGCCCACACCCTTGCTCCAGCTGCCGCTTCTGCCGCTGCCTCAATCCTTGCCCCCTCCACTTGGTTTAGCATGTCCCTGCCAGTGTTCTGTAGCAAGGTGGATGTTGTAAGGTGATGGTGGCAGCGGCAGGACCACCAGTCCAGCCCCTCAACAGTGAGGGCGGGGTGGTGGTGGTGAAACAGCCCCTGGCTTTAAAAGGTTGAGGACCCCTGGCATAGATGTTGTATGGTTATTATCTACACAGAAGTTAAGGCAAATGGCTTTAACATCCAGTCCATGCAAAGATTGTATGTACTTTGGCTTTCTTTGTGTATGTAATCAGCTTTTTACACATCCTGTGAGTCCATGCATATTTATAGCACGTGGCATTGATGAACTCTCTTCTTATGATCCAGAGAGAGAAAAGGGATAGTCTGGCCAAAGTGAACCCCGGGACTGGGAATTGCAGAACAGTTATATCGGGGCATGAGAGAGCTGTTCTTGGAAACAGTTTGAAAACTTCATTTAATTCAGAATGCTGAATTACAGTGGTGTTCATAGCCATAGTAGTTATACTGTACTTATATATTTCTCCAGAGCGCTTAATGCACTCTCTGGATGGTTCACATTATAATTAACATTTTTGCCCTCAGCATGCTGGGTACTCACTTTACCGACCTCAGAAGGATGGAAGGCTGAGTCAGCCTGGTGACTATCAGCATCGAACTCATGATGCCAACAGTTTTGACTGCAGTACAGTAAAACCTCACATAAAGAGTGCCTTGCTTAGAGAGTAACTCGCTTAAAGAGCAGAATTTTTTCAGAATGGTCACTTTGCTTAACAACTAAAACCAACCAAAAACTCACTTAACAAATAAGTTGGGGTTCACAATCACCCACCCCCCACCAGAAGTCACAATTGGCCACTTACAATGGTGTTTCAGTTAAAGAGCAAACTCCCTTAAAGAGCAATCCTGTGGAACACATTATGCTCTTTAAGTGAGGTACAACTGTGCTACAGTTTAATCACACAGTTTAATTAATACAGAATTATCACAATTTTAAAAACTATTGAAAACAAGGAAAAACAAATGCAATATCCAGTTGCTGCTGCTGCTGCGTTTAGGCCAGTCGTGTATCTGGCAAAATCAACCAAACTTTTGGTGAATCCATTCCATAATTCCTTTTGCCTGACCCAGTGTGAGAATGATTAGCTGGCACAGGGTGGCCGTTGTCCAGGGTATGCCCAATTGTGGTTCAAAAATACCACAATCTTTGGGTAGGCTTTCTGTATACCCTACCATCATTGCTAAAAGGCCCTTAATCATTCATCAGTTGCCAAAGGCCTTTCTTTGATCTGTTTTTAGGAATTGTATTTGTGGGATTTATTGCTCAGTTTGTTTTTAGCGATTCTGCTAGCATTGTATATGGGGGGGGGGGGGGACGGACAGGATACAAGTGTGACTAAATCAATACATAAAGCCCAGCACAGCTTTTTAGGACCCTTACTATTTCATTGTGTACCACAGGGTGGGCTAGCAGCTCCCCTGGTGGCTTAGTGGTAGGATGCTGAGCTGGAGACTGGAAGGTCAGATTTTGGTACCCGAGAACTGCACATGGGGACATGAAAGGAGCTTCAGTCAGGTGTCCCCTAAAAATCCTTTCAACCCAGAGTAATCTCTGACACAAAATTATTACGGGCTGGGCTGACCAGGTCTGGTGGAAGTTGCCATCCAATAACATCTGGCAGACACAGTTGTTCACCCTAGTTCAAGAGAGCCATTTTTTCTATTTTTATTCAGGTACTTACGTCAATGCTGTCCGTATTCCCCGCAGTCAGCGTGTGGATTTGAACGATGGGGATCTTCTCACCTTTGGCCACCCCAGCCCAGTCCCCGAGGGCTGTGCCCTGCCACCCCCACATGGCAACTCAGAGTTCTACTTCCTCTTCCAAAAGGTCTACGTCAGGCCACAGGATTTTGCTGCTATCACAGAACCCAAAGCTCCCTGGGTTTCCTCGTACGGCTTCCGCCCAGTGCTACCCTCAGGCAACCACCGCATCCGCCCCCTCTCCCGCCACTCATCCATCTCCCTTTCCTGCCACTCCAAAGCCACCCTCATCCTCAGCTCCATCGGCAGCCTCAGCAAACTCAAGCCGCAGCCCTTCACCTTCTCTCTCAGCGACCGGAGCCGCCCTACAGAAGCCCCCAGCCAATCACGGACCTCTCGGAATCGCCGCAAGTCAGCACACAGACTCCTGCCTGAGCTAGAGGACGAGATCACCCGTCTGGAGGAGGAACAGCTGCCGGCGGAGAAAGAGCAGCGGTTGAGTAGTTACGCGCACTGTCGCAGTGACCCTTCGCGGCTCCCACAGAGAGAGCCAGAAGGAAGCCAGAACCTACACAAAGACCTGAGGCCAAAGCTTCACATCACACCGACTGGGTGAGTCTCTTTTGAGTGGCTATTCTATATCCAGTATAGCTTGCTTTGTTAGCTGGAAGGCTGGCAAGTCAGCAGTTCAAGACCCAGGTACTGCATGACGGATTGAGCATCTGTCTCTGTCCCAGCTCTTGGGGACATGAAAGGAGCCTCATTTGGGCATCCCCTGCATGGAGTTTCTTCAGCAAAAATCCTTTCAACCCAGAATAATTTCTGACACTAAATTATTATTCCAGGGGGAAAGTAACTGAAATGCTAGTTGTTTAACATTATTTTAACTGAACTTGGGCGTTGTTGCAATAGCAATTACATTTCTATACTGTCCCATAGCGCTTAGTGCACTCTGTGCAGTACACAAGTGAATCAGCATTTTGCCCCCCAACATGTTGGGTACTCATTTTACCAACCTTGGAAGGATGGAAGGCTGAGTCAATCTTGGCTCCGTGTCAGAATCGAACTCACAACATTCTGGCTGCAGTACAGCAGTTTAACCAGTGCGACACCAAGGAATGGAAGAAGGCTAAATCTCAGCATTATGATGCAACAGGTCCAAGGTTTTCTTTCTGGTTGTGTCCAGTAATTTAGCACAGTTGTGAAAGGTCGTGGCTTAAGACCTTAGAGAGAATGCTTGCTTCTGAGGTCATTTTAGGCAAGATGGACTAAGGGAATAACCGCCTTTAATGCCACTATTATCATTATTATTAGGACATATGGTACGTTCTAATAAAAGCAGACAGGTATGGAGCTCCCACAAAGTCATCCAAAGTGGGAGCTGAAATGTCATACCTTGATGCACCAAGCAAGTCTACTATCCCTTCCCATGGCCACCATCCCATAAAGCTGGGGTTCTCAAACTGTGGCCCATGGGCTGGATACAGCCCATGACACCAAGTCAACTGGTCCGTGCCCTTGCTCCAGCCATTGCTTCTGCCACCAGAAGCGGCTGCATTTCCTTCTGGAAAGGCTCTGAGGACTGGGGATCCAGGGCACTGTATGGTCTTGGTTTTCCTCATTTCTGAGGGGCCAGACCCAGTCAGTCTGGTTGGAGGGTGAGGTGTCCAGCCCTAGGCTGCTCCAATATGGGGTACCTTAGGGCTCAGGGCTCTTGCCTCTCCTATTTAACATCTACATGTTACCGCTGGGTGAGATCATCTGTTCCCACGGGGTGAAGTATCATCAATATGCAGATGATACCCTGTTGTATATCTTGGCCCGTGGGGACTTTAGCGATGCAGTGGAAGTCCTTTTGAGGTGCCTGGAGACTGTGAGGGTCTGGATGGGGGACAATGGGCTACAGCTGAATCCTGGCAAGACTGAGTGGCTGTGGGTCAGGGGTCCTGCATTATCCCGGGAGTTACCATCTTTGGTTCTGGATGGGGCAGTGTTGCCCCAAACAGACCTGGTGCGTAATCTGGGGGTCCTCCTGGACTCACTACTACTGCTCGAAGAGCAGGTGGAAGTCGTGGCTAGGAGGGCTTTTGCACAACTTCGTGTTGTGTGCCAGTTACGCCTGCTCCTAGATCGGGACTCCTTGCTCATGATCACACACACTTTGGTCACCTCCAGACTCGATTATTGTAATGTGCTGTACATGGGGCTACCCTTGATGACCATTCGGAGGCTCCAGCTGGTCTAGAATGTGACGGCCTGGGCTGTGATGGCGTGCGGGCATTATGCTCGTGCCTCACCACTTCTCCGAGAGCTGCATTGGTTGCCAGTATGCCTCCGAGTGCAATTCAAGGTGCTGGTTATTACCTTTAAAGCCCTACATGGTAGTGGGCCAGGATACTTAAGAGACTGCCTCACCCCAAGAACATCTGCCTGTCCCACCAGAGCAGACCGGAGAGGTTCTCTGGTCGTACCATCAGCTAGATAGGCTTATTTCTCTAGCACGAGAAGGAGGACCTTTTCTGTGTCCGCTCTGGCCCTTTGGTACCTCCTGCCAAGTGAATTGCATCTCCAGACAGCGCTGCTGCCCTTCAGAAAGGGGGTGAAGACCTGACTGGCAGGGTATGTGTGGGGTGTGGCTAGCTCCTGTGAATAACCCCACCTCTCTCTCCCCGTTGTGGTTTTTAACTTAATTTTTAACTTTTTAGTCTTTTAATCCTTGATTTTAAATCTTGTATGTGATGTGTTTTAACTCTTTTAGATTGTAAGCCGCCCTGAGTCCTCGGAAAAGGGTGGGGTATAAATATAATAAATAAATAAATAAATATCTAAGACTAAGGAAGGAAAATACTGTATGAGCGTAGAAAGCCTTTTTAGGACATGGCTGGAGAATGTTTGGCCTTATGGTGATAGACTGCCCATCCCATCATCTTTAGCCAGTGTAGCTTGTAGTGAAAGAGGATGGGCATTGCAGCCCAACAGCATGTAAAAAAGTCAGATATTTCCCAGCTTCCTGTCTCAGGAGCAATACAAGGGAGAGGCATGCCGTGGCATCTCAGACCGAAGGCTTCCTTAGCCTAACATCCTGTTGGTCACGCTAGCCAGCAAAATGCCCCAATGGGGAGGGCACAAACAGGGCAAAATAATTATGTCTCATTATTGTTTGCTGGCAATTAGTTAATTTAGAGCAGTAGTTCCCAACGTGGGGCCCACATCTAACAGGGAGACTTCAATTCCCAGAAGCCCTGAATCAGTACATTGGCTGATCAGTGCTTTGGGGAATTGATTTAGGCTTCTGAGAATTGAAGTACAAAACCAAAGGTTGGAAAACACTGGTTTATTTGTTCGTAGAAACGATAGTCGGTCATTGTGACTAATGGTTATTGGCCACCAATAACTTTATAGTGGTCTGATTCCACTTTAACGCTGTGTAATCAATTGCCCATTACCACATATTGTGGCACTTGGAAATGCTAACTGGGGACTATAATCCAAAAAGTAAGGTTTACAAACTCTGCTCAGCATTTTGTGAAGAAGTCCTTATCGGTTGTCAGCTGTATCTCTGTTGCCAGATAGGTTTATTAGATGGTCTCAAGATCAAGTGAGGAAGGGTGAGGTCTATACTATTCCTAAAGTTGTTTGTTATCTTTATATCCCATCTTTCCTCCAGTGAACTCAAGGGGGGTGCACGTGGCTTTCCTCCTCTCCATTGTATGCTCACAATGATCTTGTAAGGGAGGTCAGTTTGATAGACAGCAAACTAGCCCAAAGTCTTCCAGTGAGTTTCGGAGCCAGACCTTAGGAAGAAAAATTATTTAACATCACCCACCCAAATCCCCTACCCCACAGTACTGTTTATCTTTTCCCAAACTATATTCTGGTAATTCCACAACATTCAACATTAAAGGCAGATATGGCTGAGGAACTCAATCTCCCCTACATCACTTGGAGGAGCCTGAATAGGCTGAGGGTTGGAGTCCCTAAATCCAAGACGAACATGCTCAGGTGGGGGCTGCTGGCGGACAACAACACGTTGTGTGAATGTGGAGAGATACAGAATCCAGCTCATTTGCTAGTCAGCCAATTACGGCCAGAAACATGTACTATTTAGGACTTAAGTTTAACCAATGACAAAGCCAAGAAAGTGGCTTCATTTTGGCAGTCCAAAGTTTGATCTAGATACGAAAGAAACTACTGTACCCAATACTGAGTCTGATTGCCTTTTCTAACTCAGCAGCTTTATAACTAATGTTCCAAGGACAGGTGAACATAACAACATTCTCATCAGCAAAAAACTTGGTGTGGAATTGCTCTGTAGTTTTGCTTCATAGTCTTCTTAGCAGTTCAAAGACACATAACTCCTTTTTGTTCCTTCAGGATCTGTGGATGAACTGAGCCAAAGTATTGGGCTAAACGTAATAGCTATAGATTGTCAGGTCAGTGTAAGACTTGCTCAACCCTGTTGATTATGGAATATAAGTAATTATTATTATTATTAAATTCAAATTTATATGCCGCTCTCCTTGCCGAAGCAACCCAGAGCAGCTAACAATGTTACAATAAAAAACATAATATACATACAATATAACAAGTATAATACAATCAATGTGGTCGACAAGACCTTCATAAATATATATATATATATATATATATATATATATATATATATATATATATATATATATATATATATATATATATATATATATATAGTAATACCTCATATAACATTAGTATCGAATAACACTAAAATCGCATAACATTAAGGAATCTGGGGGGAAGAATTGCATCAGATAACATTAAGATCCTATGGGATGCTTCAGATAACAATCGCTAAAGCCTGTGTGGTTACAATGTATCTCTATGGATCCCATAGGATTTTAACATGCATCAGATAACACAGTACAGTCAAAGAAATACAAAAACAATCATGGATATACAGTACAAAGCAATAGGGAAAGTCCTCATCCCTTATAAATATTTCAATTAATAAATATACATTTATCTGGAGGAGTGGCTGGCCGTTGTTCAGCTGTGGCGGTAGTAGCGGGACTGGCGTCTCTCAATCTCCGGGCCGGACCGGACGAGGAGCCGAAGTTCGTTGGGGGGGCGGCAGGTCTTATAGCCGCCCGCCCGTGCTGCGCAACAGCTGGGCTCACTTTCCGGGCCGGACCGGACGAGGAGCTGAAGTTCGTTGGGGGCGGCGGCAGGTCTTATAGCTGCCCGCGCCGCGCAGCAGCTGGGCTCACTCTCCGGGCCGGACCGGACGAGGAGCCGAAGTTCGTTTGGGGCGGCGGCAGGTCTTATAGCCGCCTGCCCGCACCGCGCAACAGCTGGGCTCACTCTCCGGGCCAGATCGGACAAGGAGCTGAAGTTCGTTTGGGGCGGCGGCAGGTCTTATAGCCGCCCGCCCGCGCCGCACAACAGCTGGGCTCACTCTCCGGGCCGGACGAGGAGTTGAAGTTCGTTTGGGGCAGCGGCAGGTCTTATAGCCGCCCGCCCGCGCCGCGCCGCAGCTGGGCTCACTCTCCGGGCCGGACCGGACGAGGAGCTGAAGTTCATTTGAGGCGGCGGCAGGTCTTATAGCCGCCCGCCCGCACCGCGCAACAGCTGGACTCACTCTCCGGGCCGGGCCAGACGAGGAGCTGAAGTTCGTTGGGGGGGGCGGCAGGTCTTATAGCCGCCCGCCCGCGCCGCGCAACAGCTGGGCTCACTCTCCGGGCCGGACCGGACGAGAAACCGAAGTTCGTTTGGGGGGGGGGGCAGGTCTTATAGCCGCCCACCCGCGCCGCGCAGCAGCTGGGCTCACTCTCCGGGCCAGAATGGAAAGCTCCATGCCTGGAATGGAAAGCTTTAAGGCCTAGCTCTAGCGAAACTTCCTGATTCTGACCCGGTACCAGCTAGAAGCTTCCTTTCTGAATAGGAAATTGTGCGGGGAAAATAGATAGCCCTTAAAGCTTTCCAGTGTAGGCCTTTCTCCCAGGTGAGCCACATTTAGATGTCTTTTAAGGTTACTGTCTGTCAGGTTGAGCTCCCAGAACTGAGAATTCTGGAAATTGCAGTGGGGGGGGGGGGGAATCCAAAAATTCCATCCCTAATGAAGATTTTTGTAAATAAGCTATTTTATACATTGACTTAAAAAACAACATACACAATGAAGTGTTTTCTTATTGTCATTTTAAGCTTCATACGATGAATATTAGTATTTGAAATCTGCCCCCTGTTCGGTAATATTTATGAAATATAATTTGTTATCCATGATTGAAAACAGAAAATTCAGATTTGATCAATAAATGAATGAACGAATGAGCTTGGAGAACATGTGAAAAGTGCTGTTGAGAGAAATAGCAACGTGTGGCATTTATTCTTTTCTCTTTCCTTGCAGGAAACGGCGTGGGCGGCCACGGAAAAACCCTCTGGGAGGCACCTGCCAAGTTTTCTCCCAAACTCTATCAGCTTCAGAGCCATGTGCGGCGCCTCAGTGCCATCTTCCCCAGGATGAGATGGTGGCCTGGGTCCAGTGTGATGGGTGTGACGCATGGTTCCATGTTGCCTGTGTGGGGTGCAACTACAGTGCCGTAAAAGAGGCTGATTTCCGCTGTGCTGCCTGTCGCTTGTAGTGGGTGGTAGGGGCACCTGGATCCCTAGAAAACAGGTGACATCCAAGAACTTCACTGTGCATTGCAGGCAGAACTTTTTAATGAAATTGCTGGCTGTGGACACTTGGGACTAGTGAAATTTGCACAAGGAAAGAGGGGGAAACAATGATTAAAAAAGAAATAGGGACAAAGAACTGGTGACAAGTGAAATCCATTGAGAGTTTGGGAATGGCTCAGAATGAATAATAAGATGCTTTACTCATCTCTCAGAAACTCAGCAAATCCTGCCTTCTCCCTTTTGTTTTCTTGTTTGGAAGCAGGGGTGTGCTGGGCACCTTGGGAGGGTGGTGGGCAGGTAGTGATGGGGGTGGCTGTTTGGGAGAGGGAGAAATCCCATACATTCCCATTATCTCTGCCTGCCTCTGGGGAGTGCCAGTCGCTGGGGCGCACCAGGATGAGTCCATGTATCCCTGTGGGCCAGCACACCATTGTTTGGAAGGTGTAACACTGCCAGACTGCCAGTTCCATTTGGCCAAGAGACATTTGTACTGGTGAAGGTGTACAAAGAGGACTTGACTATGAATAGACTGTTCCATTGGCATTTCATCTGCAAGAGGCAGCTAGACTTAGTATGGAGATCCTTGCAGAGGACAGTCAATGCAGATGGGCTTTAAAACTTGCACAGGTTGTGAAAGGAAGAACTTGTCCTGTGCACAGACTGTCCCAGAAGCACAGCTTAGGAAAATGTGAATGCATCATTTCTGATTGGATCAGGGGTGCAAGATTTCTAACTAAAGTAATTTGGATGGAACAGTTGCCTCATCAGAGTAACAGTACTGTGTCTGATCCACCACCAAGCTAACCAGCCTTCTGTCTTTACAGGATCAATATCGAGAAAGGTGTTCATGAATGAGAGAGTGCGATGAAGTGATTGCACCTCTGTGATATTCCCAGGGCTTACTTTTCTCCTTGGGTTTGCATGAAGAAAATGATGGTGCGATAGCTGTGTAAGAACAAGTGCGTGCTCTTATGAGTGAGAGGGGTGTTTGTATTTTCTCATGCTTTGCTACCAGTAGACAAGTAGGAGTGAAGGCACAGAAACAGGTGGAAACCATAGATGGCTAAATTCTCACCATAAATTCCTATGCCTCCGCCTGAGCTAACGGGCTACTGAAAGGTCAAGTACAGATGTCTAACTTGTGCACATCTAAAGCAAATGTAGCTTTTACATAAAAAGAAGAAGAATATGAAGGAAGAGAAGAGGGTGCATCTGCTACCTCTTTATTTCAACATGCTTTTGCCATTCAGATCTCTTGCCTTAAAGACTGGGACAGAAACAGATGTGGGAAGGATCAGCTCCCATCATATGTGTACACCAGGCGTTCCCAACCTAAATCCTGTGGGCTGGATCCAGCCCACAGCACCATTTAATGTGTCCCCCACCCTCCAACGGCTTTCAAGAAACAAAATGGCCACCTGTTTGAAGCTGTTGGGACAAAATGGTTGCCCCCATTGTGCAGGTAGGGCAAAATGGCCCTCAAAGCTGACTGAGAGAGCTTGACCCAGCCCCCGACTTGAAGAGGTTGGGAACCCCTGGTGTACACTTTGGATAGGAAGAAGCCCTTGCCAAACCTCACAAAAAATGGTTTTGCAGCCTATGGACTGCGGGCCAACCTCCAATGCCATTTCATCTGGCCCACAGCAACCCCAGAAGTGGATGCGTTTATGACAGCCGTAAACACATGCACAAACATGCATGCGCAAACGCACCTGCCATGGTTTACGGCAGTGTTTGTGGTGGGAAAACCACATCTCCGGCCCATTCAGGTGTCTGAGGGAGTGAGCGGTAAGGTTGAGAACTGCTCATAAAAAAGACATAAAACAATGAATTATTGCAGCTGTGCATTTCTTATCCCATTAATGTGGCTTGTTTTGTTTTTGCATCAAAAGCAAGTCTACTGCGTTCGAGAGGCTAGATTCAGAGTGATAGCGAACCTTGGCACTCCAGTTGAATGACGCACAAGGAAAGATGTTTAATGCAAGGAGAAAAGGGGGATATTGTCATACACTAGGAAGAAGCCCACATCGATGCACAATAGAGAGTGATTCATACAGCAATCTCTGATACGATTTTCCTAGCCATACTGACAAATTGTGGTCCACAGAAGCTTGTACAGTAAAACCTCGGATAACACTAAAACTTGGTTCCACAAGTCTTGGTGTATCTGATTTTTAGTGTTTTCCGATGCATGTTAAAATCCTATGGGATGCATCGGATAACGTTAAAGCTCCATAGAGCTACACTAACTGCACAGGCTTTAGCGTTTGTTATCTGATGCATCCCATAGGATCTTAACATTATTCAATAAATCCCCCCCTCAATTGCTTAACGTTATGTGATTTTAGCGTTATCTGATGCAAATGTTATCCGAGGTATTACTGTACTTTAATGAATCTGTTAAACTGTTGGTTTTCAAAGGGTTAGTGCATCAAGAAGTGAATCTGTGGCTTTAATCCCTTCAATTCTACATTAATGCTACTCCTTTTTTCATTTTCATTCTGGGGTTTCTTGGCACTTAATCTGATAGCAGCCAGCACAGAAGAGCTTCGATATGCCCCCTTCAAGGGTATTTGTGAGAGGTTATGTACATGTACTTCCCTTCATGAAGGAAAGGGGGAAGCTGGAGATGAGAAGAAAATAGTTGTCCTATCATGTATAAAGCTCTGCAGACAGTAGAAGCCAACTGTTTTCTCCTTGAAACTCAAAAGGTTGTGTGAAAAGGGTGTAATGTAGGAGGAGAACAAGGCAATTTTGCGGAACTCTGTACTGTACTGTGGAAAGTTTAGGCCCGGTCATTTTACATTCTGTCCCCTTTAGTAGCAGTGGTACTTGAATGTCAAGCCTTTGGACTTCTAGATGTTCTGAACACCCAAATACCAGCATTCCTTATTATTGGCCATGTTGGCTTGGGCTTCTGAGAGCTAGAGGACCAAAGGATGAAAACCATTGCTCAGGAATGTACTCCGAAGCCAAACTCTAAAATTGGCAGTGGAGGAGGCAATTTCGGCAGGTCTTTGGATCCAAACTTTTGCCCAAAAAGTCTGTTTCACCAAGGCCAGAAATGACTAATTTTAGCCACCACCATTTCCCACCCCCAAAATGAAATCAGGAGCTGCCTGGATGCAAGGAGTAGGTCTCAAAGGGCCGCCCACAGGTTATTTAAGAACCTCTGTCCTTGCAGGTCTCCAAAAGAGGAAACAAGCTTTTTGTCAGAATTTTTTTTAAAAAATGATTCCCCCTCCCCCAAGACAAAAAGGTGCTCAGGTGACCTTGGGAGACCTCAGAGCTGTTCCTACGAGCCATTTTGCTGCCTAGTCCTACTCTAACCTGACCACTTAGTACAGAGTAAAGTGTTGTCCTGTGGGTAGGATCCTGTTTCCAAATTGCACATTGACCCCCTCACCCAGTATATACACCTTCAGCATAAAACCTTCATTGTACAAAGCTGTGTTTACCTATGCTCATTCTCTAGTGCAGGGAATCTAGTATTAATGCTGCTTTCAAAATTGCTGGAACTATGTCTATATGTCAGTGACAGATTTTTAGTAATAAAAGCAAGCAAGCAACATAACCAAAGGCTCTTGCCGTTTTTAAGATGACGAATAGTGTTTATTTCTGCAAACCACTTCCCAAGTCGATTTTATCTTAAGGAAAGAAGGAAGATTCAGTTCTTTCAGTGCTTTTGTTGTTCTGCAATAGATTTTCACGATTACTGAAATAAATCCAAAACTGCAATGCTGGTGTATCCTGTCCACTTCTTAAAATAAAGTTCTAGTTCCGTTTCCCAACTTTCTGGGACATCAGGGCTGCATTAGAGTGCCCAATCTTGATTTTTTTAAATTAAAGGCCACATCCTGAAACAAAATGTAATAAAGTTATTCACTTTTTCCAAGGTGGCCTTTTTAATATATACCAGGGGTTCCCAACCTTTTCAAGCTGGTGGTTGGGTCACGCTCTCTCAGTCAGCTTCAAGGGCCAGTCAGCCATTTTGCCCTGCCTGCACGATGAGGGTGGGGGTGGCCATTTTGTTTCTTGAATGCCCTTGGAATGGTATATATACAAAAGAGGACAGCCAGGTTACTGTCTGTATACATATAAAGAAAACATACAAAATTCCTTTTCAGAATGGAAGAAACAAAAATTCATCTAAAAATGGCTTGGAGTTTATAGAGGTCTGAGCAGCCCTTTACAGAACAGGCAGTTGAGCATCATGTATTTTAACAGCACCAATAATGTTGCAAAGCATAGCCTTTCTTTAGCTGGTGCCAAAGGATGAAAAACAATTGTTCATATATGATGACATGGGAGTTTGGGGAAGATTTTGTCCACTATTCCTACAGGATTGTGCAACTGAAGATGGCAGCAGTTGGTCGTTCACCTTTGTATATTCTGATTATTTTGCCACTTTCACAAAACTATCTTTGTTTTCCCAAAAAGAAGGCATACAGTGTGGTTAAATGTTTTATTAGGGATCTCACGTCACACATACAGTTCAGAATGCCAAGAGCACATTACAAAATGTTTACAGAGACTAAATGGATTATATTCTTAAAAACATTAAAATGCCTCCAAAAGAATATAATATCCTCTTCCACAGCAAACAAAATAATAACTTGAGAAACACGCATGGGGGGGAGGGGGGAGCACGGAAGAAACTGCAGATAATCTCCTTGATGGTTTTCATTTTAGCTTCCTGACAAAAACATTCAGAATCTAAATGCTACAAGGAAGGAAAAAGGGATTTGTACAATGCTTAACTCATGGAGGCAGCAGCTTCTGATATAAATATCCTGCATAAAGCCATTTAGGAGATGATGTACAGATGTTGGTTCTGGTCTGAACAATCCTTGTTGCATCTAATACAGTTCAAGCTCCTAATTCAAAGTAGTAACATTTTAACCTCATCTGCTAGTTTCCTAAATAACACTATTAAGCTTTTCTGAACACCAGTGATTTTGGCAGGACAGTGTTGTTTAGTGAGTAAAGATTACAGAGCTTTTTCATTCTTAGCAAGGATGGAGAAGAAAATAGTTGAGATATTACTAGATCAAATTTCCTTTTCACTTACTCATCTACCACCACAACAGAAATCAGCAAAAATACAGTGGGGTCTAGGAAAGTAAAGCTTTTTAAAGAGGGTGGAGAATATTCTAAAAGCACATAGAATCACCTTGAGAATGTAATAGATTAATATAATTACAAGGGACAACTAAAAACTAATACTATGTGTCAAGGAGATCTGAATCCTTGATAAGTAATTTTTTAAAGAAAGCAAAAAAAAAAACCTAGGTTCCTCCTTAAGGTTGCCCTGTTTAGAATAAAAAAAAAGATGAGCCAAAAGCAGCTGGAGCACAGCCTTTGGATTTAAAAAATTTGGAGGGAGGCAGTCGGTTAAGAATCCTCTTCAGCTTGAATGTGTGGGGTGCCCCATGACTGGTGATGTGGCAGGAGCAAAAGCCTCTCCTTCATGAAACTGGAAAAGGGCCAGGAGTGCCGAAGGGTTATACCCCTGGGCCCTACCCATGAAGGAAGGAACTTGCTGGAAAGAGCCTTGGGGGGGAACAAAACCCTCACAGTTTTCCTGGGGGCCTCCTCCTGAGCCACGCCGGTCCTTCTGGCGACGATTACAGAACCAGACCCGGATGACCTAAACAGTTGGGGGGGGGGGGGGAAGCAGGGAAAGAGATGGAAGTTAGTGCCAAGGAAACCCGCTCTGTATCTCAAAACACACACATGACGTAGAGACCAATATTTTGGTTTTTATGCCCTCCTTCCGTTTTCCATCTCAAACTCAATCCCCAACCTGGAATTACAGAAGCCCCTTCTTTGGACACTACCTACTGCAGGAAGCTCTGACAAGTATTTAATTTAATTGTTCGATTTTTATGCCACCCCACTTGCCTAAGCGACTTTTAACGCCCCCGGCATGGATACCTTTTCAAAGACTACATAGTCCACCAACCTCTCTCGGTTCCAATGATTAACATAGGATCAAAAGGTTTGGGAAGTTTGTCAAACACTTTTTCTCTATGTATTAAAATTTGGGCGTTGTGTAGCCTTCGGCAACCAATGTAAAATCTGATATATATTTTTAAAAAGACACAAAATGTCACTGTCAGAAACCCTGGATTCTATCCCCATTACATCCTACAACTTGCATCTCCTGGACTACCACAGAGCCAGACCCTGGAAAAATCCTTTTGTTGGACTATGACTTCCAGAACTGCTGTTCCAGAGTTTAGGTCTGTGATGGTGAACCTTGGTACTCCAGGTGTCCCTGGACTTCAATTCCCAGAACCCCAGTCTCTCTGAATCCACACAAAAGGGGTTTACTGTACACACATGCAGTAAACTCATGTAGATTCACAGAGACTTGATTTCTGGGAACTGAAATCTAGGAACACCTGAAGTGCCAAGGTTCCCCCTCACTGGTTTAGATCCAAAAAAAAGAGGAACTTCTCACTATTTTGCTTGTAAGACTAGTGATCATAAACCTAATTGTACTTAATATAGCTGGGGGGGGGAGGTTATTTTTAGAAGGGTAAACATCCACCTGTAACACCTACAAGCACAGATATATCAGACTAGGATCCCCATCATCTGAAAGCCAGAGAGGAATGCACAGATGCAGAAACTGGGTTCAATATAAGGTACCCTCACTGAAAACCAATCTAGTCTGAATGAGTTTCAATCATTCATGAATGATTTTGTGAGAGTGAGGAGGCTCAGTGAAACAAGTCACATCAGAAGGGATTGAAAATTTAAAAATAGCATTCAATATGCTTTTTAGCCATTCATTTCTTGTATCAGTAGAGAGTTAGGCTAAATAGACCCTGGCTTCTCTTCCAACTCAGCAATTCTAATATTCTACCATACCGACAGTTCCTAAATGTCTTATTGGACAGTCAAATTTACAATATTATACAGTAGTACCTCGGATAACATTTACATCGGATAACACTAAAATCGGATAACATTGGGGAATTTGAGGCAAACATTTGCATTTATTTATTTATTTATTATTTATTTATTTATTATTTATTAGTTCAAATTTATATTGCCGCCCACTCGCTGTGGCGACTCAGGGCGGCTTACAGACAATACATTACATTACAATATGTTGGGGTGGGCACAGGGGTAGGGGCGGCAAGGTCCTCATCCTGCCCTGGCTTCTTCTTCCCCTGGCAGTTGGTATAGGCAGAGGAGTAGGGGCGGCAAGGTCCTCATCCTGCCCTGGCTTCCTCTTCCCCTGGCAGTTGGTATAGGCACAGGGGGAGGGGCGGCAAGGTCGTCATCCTGCCCTGCCTTCTTCCTCCCCTGGCAGTTGGTATAGGCACAGGGGGAGGGGCGGCAAGGTCCTCATCCTGCCCTGGCTTCTTCTTCCCCTGGCAGTTGGTATAGGCAGAGGGGTAGGGGCGGCAAGGTCCTCATCCTGCCCTGGCTTCCTCTTCCCCTGGCAGTTGGTATAGGCACAGGGGGAGGGGCGGCAAGGTCGTCATCCTGCCCTGCCTTCTTCCTCCCCTGGCAGTTGGTATAGGCAGAGGGGTAGGGGCGGCAAGGTCCTCATCCTGCCCTGACTTCCTCTTCCCCTGGCAGTTGGTATAGGCACAGGGGGAAGGGCGGCAAGGTCGTCATCCTGCCCTGCCTTCTTCCTCCCCTGGCAGTTGGTAAAGGCACGGGGGGGGGGGGGTCGTCAAGGTCCTCATCCTGCCCTGGCTTCTTCTTCCCCTGGCAGTTGGTATAAGCACAGGGGGAGGGGCGTCAAGGTCCTCATCCTGCCCTGGCTGCTTCCCCTGGCAGTTGGTATAAGCACAGGGGGAGGGGGATCAAGGTCCTCATCCTGCCCTGCCTTCTTCCTCCCCTGGCAGCTGGTAAAGGCACCGGGGGGGGGGGCATCATCAAGGTCCTCATCCTGCCCAGGCTTCTTCTTCCCATGGCAGTTGGTGTAGGCACCCGGGGGGGGGCGGCGGGGGCGGCGGCGGCAAGGTCCTCATCCTTCCCTGGCTTCTTCTCCTGGCAGTTGCTATAAGCACAGGGGGAGGGGCGGCAAGGTCATCATCCTGCCCTGCCTTCTTCCTCCCCTGGCAGTTGGTAAAGGCACGGGGAGGGGGTCGTCAAGGTCCTCATCCTGCCCTGGCTTCTTCTTCCCCTGGCAGTTGGTATAAGCACAGGGGGAGGGGTGTCAAGGTCCTCATCCTGCCCTGGCTGCTTCCCCTGGCAGTTGGTATAAGCACAGGGGGAGGGGCATCAAGGTCCTCATCCTGCCCTGGCTTCTTCCTCCCCTGGCAGTTGGTAAAGTGGCATCGTCAAGGTCCTCATCCTGCCCTGGCTTCTTCCTCCCCTGGCAGTTGGTAAAGGCACGGGGGGTGGGGGGGTGGCGGCGGCGGTGGCGGCAAGGTCCTCATCCTGCCCTGGCTTCTTCTCCTGGCAGTTGGTATAAGCACAGGGGAAGGGGCGGCAAGGTCGTCATCCTGCCCTGCCTTCTTCCTCCCCTGGCAGTTGGTAAAGGCACGGGGGGGGGGGGTCGTCAAGGTCCTCATCCTGCCCTGGCTTCTTCTTCCCCTGGCAGTTGGTATAAGCACAGGGGGAGGGGCGTCAAGGTCCTCATCCTGCCCTGCCTTCTTCCTCCCCTGGAAGTTGGTAAAGGCACCGGGGAAGGGGCATCGTCAAGGTCCTCATCCTGCCCTGGCTTCTTCTTCCCCTGGCAGTTGGTGTAGGCACAGTGGGGTGGGGGCGGGGGGTGGCAAGGTCCTCATCCTGCCCTGGCTTCTTCTCCTGGCAGTTGGTATAAGCACAGGGGGAGGGGCGGCAAGGTCGTCATCCTGCCCTGCCTTCTTCCTCCCCTGGCAGTTGGTAAAGGCACCGGGGGGGGGTCGTCAAGGTCCTCATCCTGCCCTGGCTTCTTCTTCCCCTGGCAGTTGGTATAAGCACAGGGGGAAGGGCGTCAAGGTCCTCATCCTGCCCTGGCTTCTTCTCCTGGCAGTTGGTATAAGCACAGGGGGAGGGGCATCAAGGTCCTCATCCTGCCCTCCCTTCTTCCTCCCCTGGCAGTTGGTAAAGTGGCATCGTCAAGGTCCTCATTCTGCCCTGGCTTCTTCTTCCCCTGGCAGTTGGTGTAGGCAACGGGGGGGGGGGGGGGGGGGGCGCGGCGGCGGGGGCGGCAAGGTCCTCATCCTGCCCTGGCTTCTTCTCCTGGCAGTTGGTATAAGCACAGGGGGAGGGGCGGCAAGGTCGTCATCCTGCCCTGCCTTCTTCCTCCCCTAGCAGTTGGTAAAGGCACGGGGGGGGGGCGGTGGCGGAAAGGTCCTCATCCTGCCCTGGCTTCTTCTCCTGGCAGTTGGTATAAGCACAGGGGGAGGGGCGGCAAGGTCGTCATCCTGCCCTGCCTTCTTCCTCCCCTGGAAGTTGGTAAAGGCACTGGGGAAGGGGCATCGTCAAGGTCCTCATCCTGCCCTGGCTTCTTCTTCCCCTGGCAGTTGGTGTAGGCACCGGGGGGCGGGGGCGGCAAGGTCCTCATCCTGCCCTGGCTTCTTCTCCTGGCAGTTGGTATAAGCACAGGGGGAGGGGCGGCAAGGTCCTCATCCTGCCCTGCCTTCTTCCTCCCCTGGAAGTTGGTAAAGGCACTGGGGAAGGGGCATCGTCAAGGTCCTCATCCTGCCCTGGCTTCTTCTTCCCCTGGCAGTTGGTGTAGGCACCGGGGGGCGGGGGCGGCAAGGTCCTCATCCTGCCCTGGCTTCTTCTCCTGGCAGTTGGTATAAGCACAGGGGGAGGGGCGGCAAGGTCGTCATCCTGCCCTGCCTTCTTCCTCCCCTGGCAGTTGGTAAAGGCACCGGGGGGGGGGGTCGTCAAGGTCCTCATCCTGCCCTGGCTTCTTCTTCCCCTGGCAGTTGGTATAAGCACAGGGGGAAGGGCGTCAAGGTCCTCATCCTGCCCTGGCTTCTTCTCCTGGCAGTTGGTATAAGCACAGGGGGAGGGGCATCAAGGTCCTCATCCTGCCCTGCCTTCTTCCTCCCCTGGCAGTTGGTATAGGCACAGGGGGGGCGGTGGCGGCGGTGGCGGCAAGGTCCTCATCCTGCCCTGGCTGCTTCCCCTGGCAGTTGGTATAAGCACAGGGGGAGGGGCATCAAGGTCCTCATCCTGCCCTGCCTTCTTCCTCCCCTGGCAGCTGGTAAAGGCACCGGGGAAGGGGCATCATCAAGGTCCTCATCCTGCCCTGGCTTCTTCTTCCCATGGCAGTTGGTGTAGGCACTGGGGGGCGGCGGCGGCGGCGGCGGCAAGGTCCTCATCCTGCCCTAGCTTC
Source organism: Furcifer pardalis (assembly GCA_030440675.1). NCBI lineage: Eukaryota > Metazoa > Chordata > Lepidosauria > Squamata > Chamaeleonidae > Furcifer > Furcifer pardalis. Next base: position 157,898,542 of record CP126893.1, read on the forward strand.
TTCTCCTGGCAGTTGCTATAAGCACAGGGGGAGGGGCGGCAAGGTCATCATCCTGCTCTGCCTTCTTCCTCCCCTGGCAGTTGGTAAAGGCACCGGGGGGGGGGGGGGCGGCAAGGTCCTCATCCTGCCCTGGCTTCTTCTCCTGGCAGTTGGTATAAGCACAGGGGGAGGGGCGGCAAGGTCGTCATCCTGCCCTGCCTTCTTCCTCCCCTGGCAGTTGGTAAAGGCACGGGGGGGGGGGGGTCGCCAAGGTCCTCATCCTGCCCTGCCTTCTTCCTCCCCTGGCAGTTGGTAAAGGCACCGGGGAAGGGGCATCGTCAAGGTCCTCATCCTGCCCTGGCTTCTTTTTCCCCTGGCAGTTGTTATAAGCACAGGGGGAGGGGCATCAAGGTCCTCATCCTGCCCTGCCTTCTTCTTCCCCTGGAAGTTGGTAAAGGCACCGGGGAAGGGGCATCGTCAAGGTCCTCATCCTGCCCTGGCTTCTTCTTCCCCTGGCAGTTGGTGTAGGCACCGGGGGGGCGGGGGGCGGCAAGGTCCTCATCCTGCCCTGGCTTCTTCTCCTGGCAGTTGGTATAAGCACAGGGGGAGGGGCGGCAAGGTCGTCATCCTGCCCTGGCTTCTTCCTCCCCTGGCAGTTGGTAAAGGCACCGGGGGGGGGGGGCGGTCGTCAAGGTCGTCATCCTGCCCTGGCTTCTTCTTCCCCTGCCAGTTGGTATAAGCACAGGGGGAAGGGCGTCAAGGTCCTCATCCTGCCCTGCCTTCTTCCTCCCCTGGCAGTTGGTATAGGCACGGGGGAGGTGGGGGGCGGTGGCGGCTGTGGCGGCAAGGTCCTCATCCTGCCCTGGCTTCTTCTCCTGGCAGTTGGTATAAGCACAGGGGGAGGGGCGGCAAGGTCGTCATCCTGCCCTGCCTTCTTCTTCCCCTGGCAGTTGGTATAAGCACAGGGGGAAGGGCGTCAAGGTCCTCATCCTGCCCTGGCTGCTTCTCCTGGCAGTTGGTGTAAGCACAGGGGGAGGGGCATCAAGGTCCTCATCCTGCCCTGCCTTCTTCTTCCCCTGGCAGTTGGTATAAGCACAGGGGGAAGGGCGTCAAGGTCCTCATCCTGCCCTGGCTGCTTCCCCTGGCAGTTGGTGTAAGCACAGGGGGAGGGGCATCAAGGTCCTCATCCTGCCCTGCCTTCTTCCTCCCCTGGCAGTTGGTAAAGGCACCGGGGGGGGGGGGCATCGTCAAGGTCCTCATCCTGCCCTGGCTTCTTCTTTCCCTGGCAGTTGGTGTAGGCACCGGGGGGCGGGGGCGGCGGCAAGGTCCTCATCCTGCCCTGGCTTCTTCTCCTGGCAGTTGGTATAAGCACAGGGGGAGGGGCGGCAAGGTCCTCATCCTGCCCTGCCTTCTTCCTCCCCTGGCAGTTGGTAAAGGCACCGGGGGGGGGGGGGTCGTCAAGGTCCTCATCCTGCCCTGGCTTCTTCTTCCCCTGGCAGTTGGTATAAGCACAGGGGGAAGGGCGTCAAGGTCCTCATCCTGCCCTGGCTGCTTCCCCTGGCAGTTGGTATAAGCACAGAGGGAGGGGCATCAAGGTCCTCATCCTGCCCTGCCTTCTTCCTCCCCTGGCAGTTGGTAAAGGCACCAGGGGGGGGGCATCGTCAAGGTCCTCATCCTGCCCTGGCTTCTTCTTTCCCTGGCAGTTGGTGTAGGCACCGGGGGGCGGGGGCGGCAGCAAGGTCCTCATCCTGCCCTGGCTTCTTCTCCTGGCAGTTGGTATAAGCACAGGGGGAGGGGCATCAAGGTCCTCATCCTGCCCTGCCTTCTTCCTCCCCTGGCAGTTGGTATAGGCACAGGGGGAGGCGGGGTGGCGGCGGGTGGCGGCAAGGTCCTCATCCTGCCCTGGCTTCTTCCCCTGGCAGTTGGTATAAGCACAGGGGAGAGGCGGCAAGGTCCTCTGCAAATGTTTGTATCGCACAACATTTGTATTGCACAACGTTCTGCAATGCAAATGTTTGCCTCAAATTCCCAAATGTTGAGATTGCTTGCTGTTAGGTCCAGCCAAAGGCTAACAGCAAGGGATTTGTCCTGCCAACCCTGTTGTTTCAGCATGGGAGGCAGGGCAAATCTCTCTGCCTTTGCCATTGGGTTGGGGGTTGAATGGGTGCCCATGTTCTACCCCCAACCCAAAGGCAAAGGCTAACAGCAAGGGATTTGTCCTGCCCACCCTGTTGTTTCAGTAGGGGAGGCAGGTCGAATCTCTTTTCCCTTTGGGTTGGGGGTTGAACCGGCTTTTTTTTTAAAAAAACACATTGTGGGATCAATTCATCTCACGTTAAAAACCAGATAACGTCAAGTGGAACCAAGTCTTGACGTTATCTGAGGTACTAATGTACATAGTTCTGTTGTATTCTCTTCAAAAGATACCAGAGCTGTAGGTACAAAGAATTTATCTAGAACAGAGCACCTGTACTTTGAAAAGCAAATGAAGACATTTCATTGATTAAATTGCTAAACTTAAGAGTTAGACATTGCAAGGCTATGATTGAAATATTTAAATAAGAAATAACATGGAATGTGTTGAGAAAAAGTATTTCCAGGCCTCAAAGTATTAAACCAGTGGTTTCTAACCAGGTGTTTATAGATTTCATTTTTCCAGAAGCACAAGTGTTTGCACCTGAGGACTAGGGCTTCTGAGAACAGAAGTCCAAGAAGATGTGTGGACCAAATTTGGGAAACAGTGTCGCAAACTAAGGAATCCAGCCACAATATCCAAGGAATTATAGCCAGAAGTACATGGCACAGTTGCCAATTAGCTTGCTGAATTCAATCAAGGTTGTGACAGTGGTAACCACATTAGATTAGCAGCCATAACTTGAACAACCCTTTATGTACAGGATTATCAAGACACCTCTGAATCTTGGGTACCGGGGACAATACTGTTGCCATGAAGGATAAACCTATCAGCAACTGCAAACTGGTGTAATATAGAGGTGTTAGACTGGGATTTAGGAGATCCAGATTTTATACCCCAATAAGGGGGACTGCAGTGACTTAGTGATTAAGATACTGAACTTGATGACTGGAAGATTGGCAGGTCAGCATTTCAAGACTCGAGTGCTGCATGACTGAGTGAGCCCCTGTCTCTGTCCTAGCTCCTGCCAACCTACCACACTTCAAAAGCAAGAAATTGCAAATAGATAAATAGGGACCACTCTGGTGGGAAGGTAAACAGTGTTCCATCCACTCCAGTGTTGAGACATGCCTGCCACATGTCCATGGAAATGTCTGCAGATGCAGAGAGTGCTGGCTCTTTGGCTATAAATGGAGATGAGCACTGAACCCTAGAGTCGGATATGACTGGCTTTTGAACAAAGGCAACCTTGACATTTAAGGCCCAGTCACTCTCTTCTAGCCTGACCTACCTCACAGCACTGCTGAGAAGATAGAAGGTTGGGGGAAGCCACTAACACTGCCTTGAACTCAGTGGAAGAGAGACTGGCTATACAGAGTAGATGGTGGTGGTGATGCCATGCAATAGTAGGACGTATACAGGTGTTAGCAAGGGCAGTAATTAGAGTTCCCTTCCATTTAAGTTTACAGCATCCATTGTTGTTCAAGGGTGAGGGGAGCTCACACTAAACACTTGCCACTATAGCCTGTGGAAGCTGTCCCCCCACCCCTCTTTTTAAATACTGCATACAAATTTACTATATTTTCTGCTTCTATTCTAATGAAGAGAATGAGAAAACATTACATATGGTCATTAGACCATAGCTAAAGCAACAAATCTAATGGCGGCCTAAGATCTTTGCACAGTACTCTATACTATAAGATTTATACACTAGGATGAGGAGTTCACAACCTACAGCACCAAATAATATGACCCCTGACCTCACTCCAAATGTATCAACTGCTGCTAGAAAGACGGCAGCAGCAGTCAGAAACCCCCAGCCATGAATGCTTCTGATGCTGCCAGGAACGCCTCTGTGGGCATGTCACCAGCAGCCACATTCCCGACAGCTGCAGGGGTTTTTCCAGCTGTGAACAACACATTTCCAGTTGCCACTGACTCATTTCTGGCACTGCAGAGGTGCTCCGGGCGGCTGTGGAGACATTCCCATTGACTGCGGGCAATTTCCTTCACCCCACCATGCAGCTCTTCCAAGCCGGTAAGCAGGGGAGCAGTGGGGGCCACTTTTGGTGTGGTGGGCTTGGGGTGGTCCTACTGCCACCACCTTTGGTGGCAGTGGCAGCGGGGGGGGGGTGCTAGTCTAGCCCACAAACAGTCAGGGTGTGTGTGTGTGTGTGTGTGTGTGAGTGAGTGATCTAGCCCCCGGCTTTAAAAGGTTGAGAACCCCTGCACTAGATGCTTGGAATCTGCTGTTTTTCTAGAGCTTAAGGCCGTTATTTCTGAAATTCCAAGGTACTTTAGACCAATTAGGAAAAGGAATTAAGACTGGGGGAGGGGGAGATGGGTCATCACTCACATCTTTGTCCAATTGGATTTCCTCAGCAATCTGAGAAATCTCCTGCAGGTTGGGTTTGGGACACCGCATGAAGTAAGTTTCGAGGACATCCCGCACAGGGTCATCAATGCTGGTACGTTTGCGCTTCCGAGCTTGGATCATGGCCGCCTCCATGGAGCTCAGTTGCTGCATAGAGGAGGAGAGGTCTGATTGGTGATGCTTGGAGACCATGACCAGCAACCCCCAAACAGCTAAGGAAACCCTCCCATTCCTTTCCCCCAGCTTTCCAGGTGCGTTGGATTGTGTTTCCAATCCATACAAGTTGGTGTTCATAGGCATAGGGACAGGCAAATCTGAACTACCCAAGGCCCCCCAATTTCCACCATGAAACTCAAACTCATTTACACCTCACCAGACCAAGCACTTCCCTACCACTAGGGAAATATTTGTATACATTTTTAAAGACACACATTTCATTCCCATTGACTAATATGTGATCACGGGGGGGGGGGGTACTCTTATTTGTCTTTATTTCTTCCTTCAAATTTATCCCATCAAGTGAATCCCCAACACAAGCTCAGAAATGAATGGAATTCCATCTGCAAGTGGAAGCCTGGGGTGTACGTTGTGTAAGACTACAAATATCTATCTATCTATCTGAGAGCACCCAGATTTCATACCCACCCCTGTTCCAAATCTGGAAGGCTCCAGGCTGAGAAAAGGAGTCCATAAATTTCTCTATTTACAGCCACCACAAGGAGGCAGGAGATGGTTGCAGTAATGATCCCCACTCAGTACACAGGATCCCAAGGCAGGAAAATACTTACTCCAAAGGAGGATCACCATCATATATAGTAGTGGTTCTCAATCTTTTCTAGCTGAGGGCCAGGTCACGCTCCCTCAGACAGCTTTGGGGGCCAGATGGCCATTTTGCCCTGCCTGCCACACAGAGCACTTCTGGGTGTGGCGGAGGTGGTGGTAGGCCACATGAAATGGTGTCATGGGCTGCATCCGGCCCCCAGGCTGTAGGTTGAGAATCCCTGATATATAACCTGTCTTAAGTACCTGAAGTGCTTTCTCTGTCTTCAGTCCTCCACTGAGACAACCTGTGCCTCCATTTTCCGTCCCACATTTCTGCATCCAGGGGTCCCACCTTGTATTAAAATGGAAATCCAATACAGTACTTCACTCTCTTCCTTCCATGTAATCTATCCTGTCTTCTCCTATTATGGAGGAACTATGGTATGCAGATTGCCTATCCTTGTTTTTAAAACAAATGCTTAATGTAACAATCAGTATTTTGAAAGAAAAGATTTTGATTAGATAGGTAAAGGTTGCCATTGCTTGAAATCTGGTCATATCTGACTCTAGGGTTCAGTGCTCATCTCTGTTTATAGCCAAAGAGCCAGCGCTGCCTGCATCTCCAGACGTTTCCGTGGACGTCTGACAGGCATGCCTCAACATCAGAGTGCATGGGACGCCGTTTACCTTTCCACTGAAGTGGTCCCTATTTATCTACTTGCAATTTCATGCTCTCGAACTGCTAGGTTGGCAGGAGCTGGGAGAGAGACTGGAGCTCACTTCGTCATGGAGTACCTGGGAATCAAACTCCGACTTTCCAGTCAGCAAGTTCAGTGTCTTAACTACTTGAGCCACTGCAGTCCCCTTTTGATTAGATAGTAATGAGCAAATTAATTAATTAGTAATGACAAACTAATTCTTGGAGCATGCTAATGGTTTTCAAAAACAAAACAAATTTTAAATTAGTACTTTGAGCGCTCTTTCCTTCATGTCTCAGCCTGCTCACCTTTCCCAAGAAACTCTCCGGCCAAAACTGCCCAAGTCACTCTGATCACAACACCTTCTTCAGGGCTATCCCCCAAAACATCCAGCACAGATGTCTTGTCCTTCAGCTCAAGCTTCCTTATAAACCTCAAGCCTACTACCCCTTTAAAACATTTCCATGCTAGACATAAACAGGACTGCTTCCCTATTAAAGTTATATGTGGAGCCAGATCTGTGTTGCAGAGGTGGAAGGGACTCACCACAAGTAATAAATAACGCCAGCAAAGATTCTGTTTTGGGGTAACAGTGTAGTAGACCAGGGGTTTGCAACCTACAGTCCACAGGCCGGATCCAGCCATGGTGCCAAATAATCCAGCCATTGACCTCACTCCAGCCACTGCTGCTGCCCCCAGAATGGGCCACAGACTCATTTACCACCATCATAAATGCATTTACAACAGCCGCAAATGAGTTCACAGCCACCATAAATGTGTTTGCGGCTGCCATAAATTAGTTTACTACACCTGTGGAAGCATTTTGCAGGGAACTACCAGTCCTAGCTGCTCAGCTATCTGAGGGGGTGTGGTCAAGCCCACAGCTGAAAAATGTGGAGAACCACTGCAGCAGAGCTACCTTTCTAGTAGCCCAAAAGTTACTTTTTATATCATTAGCGTCAGAACATGACATCTTTTTCCTAATGTTCTCAAAGCTTGGTGAAGTTGTAGTTTCAAATAGGCCTCAGAACAAATCCGTTGTCTTCTCTGAACCTCAAGGCTGTGTTACAGACAGCATGTTTTCCAGTAATTTTTATCTATCTAAGCTAGTTGAGAGCCAATTTTTGTCTATATCCCAGAACACTCTCTGTGCACGTGTGTAAACAATGTATTGCTGTGAGAAAGTTATTCTGTTTTCTCTGTTACTTGATTGGCTAAAGCTAAACCACCTGACTGCAAATTCTCCATTTTGCAGAGAAAGAAGAGTTCGTTTCTGCCTCTTCATGGATTAAGACCTGTTTTGATTTGAGAGCTTTTGTTTCTGGATCTCTATGGGCTAACATTCTTTTGCAATAAGGAATCGAACACCCGTGCTCCTCCTCACTGAACTGTCTAGCTAAGTAGAACTGATAGAGAACTACAACTCTAGAATCACCCACTTCACACACCAATGGGCTATGAAGGATTTTCAAAGCTGCCATTCATAAAAGGAGTACATTCTTTCCAAGTTTGTTACCCATGTAACCAAATCTTTCTAGATATCATATTTCCCTTACTTGCCACTATTGATCTTTCTGCTATAGCTTTCCCAGTTGTGGTGTTACTTTTTTACTATCTTATTTGTATGATTTAACTACTCTACACCATCTTGGCAGTTCTCTCTCTCTCCACTGACAGTGTGTACATTTGCCATTACCTCGTGGCACTGCTCTGCCTGCACATTGAGAGTGTGACTCAAAGACAAGGTTATGGCATTGACCCCATCCTGAAATTGAAAAAGAAACTTTTTTAAAAATCAGTGTTAATCTGCCAGGGATATTACTCCCACAACTGCTACTGAATAAATAACAAATTGGAAAATACAGAATAAGATTCTGTGCAAATACTGTAGTGTCTGCTATTTCTTGGGCCACACACATCACACTCTGTCATTACTGCACACTCAGTAATTTGATGGACAGCAGGCAAAACATAAAAGCCACTTCTACCACTGCCTTTATAAGCATGATAAACTGGAAAAACAACAACAACCCTGTGGCCTAATTATAATTAACCAATATTAACATAGTAATATGAAATACATTTAACATAATATTTTAGCATCCCATAGACCAGGATGCCCAAACTACAGCCCACTGGCCAGATCCGGCCCATGGCACCAATTAATCCAGCCACACTGACCTCATTGCTCCCAGAAGCAGAAGTAAACTGTGCATGCATGTTTTACTTCCACTTCTGGGTGGGAGGAACCATGTGACAGACCCACAGCCCAAAATGTTTGGGGACTCCTGCCACAGACAAATTCCTCACTATTCTAAGGAGTATACCATCCACTCCCCTCTTAGGAACTCACTTCCTGCAATTGCTCATTTTGGTCAGCTTCATCCAACCAACGCTTGAGAAGGGGCTTCAATTTGCACATGTTCTTGAAGCTCAGCTGCAAGGCTTCGAAGCGGCAGATGGTGGTCTGGCTGAACATCTTCCCTACAGATGGGGTAGGGAGCAGGAAGGAAGGAAGGAAGGCATGAATTGGGTTGGAATTCAAAGTCAAGGATCTGATGGGCTTGGAACTGGAAGGGAACAGGCCGCCTGAGTAACAGCATAATTATCTAGCCCTTTGTCCACTCTGAAGTAGGGACAGGTCAAGATCTGATTCTCATGGGTTTTGGGGGGGAGAAAGAACTCCCTGCCCCATATTCGGGCTGAATTACAGGACTAGGAGACATCAAATACCAGGAGGTAGAGAAGCCCACTCCCATCCATGTTGTTACCAAACTGTTTCTTTGTGCCTCTGAAAACTACCCCACTGCAAACTTTGTAAGTCATGAAGATTCCCTGCAACTCACAAAAGTTTAAGGAGGCAGCCTTGCTCCAGCCCCCCCCCCCCTTGCAAGTCACAGGGAATCCTCCCCAGATCGCTGGGTGAACCTGAAGGATTCAATTTACACATGTTCTTGATTTCCTCCCTCCCCTCCCCTCCCCATCTCTGTTAAATTTTGCCCAACCAGGTTACTCACTGGGTATCTTTTTCTTGATCCACATAGAAATGTATATACAGTACTGTATATATATATCAATAGGACAGATTCCCATGTCAGAACATATAGGAGTCCAGGAAGCTGCCTTAAATTTGATCCAGACAACCAGCCTATCCTGCACCCATCAGAGCTCCAAATATTAAGACTTCAAAATGGACTCTGTGCATTTCTTGCTTCTCAGTAGCCAGGTTGCTGTGATTTTTATTGTTACTCTAGCAGAGAAAGTAATTATTACATCCCACACCATTAATAGTTTGAAGTGGCTTACCAATGATCCAGAAAAATACAGGGAAATGCATTTTGGAAACCAATTCTGTAATTCCAGATGCAACATCAGAAATGGTCGCTAATAGGAACAAGTAAGCATTTCCCTGTCTTTTTCTGCAGATGGCAATGATAATGCAATCATTTTTAAAAAGCCTTGTCATGAGAACAATATGATCTGACTGCCCCCCAAATAATAAGTAATGTAGTAAAAACAAAATCTCTATGCTATAATCTTTGTATCTATTATAATAGGTCTTATACTGCAGATAGTTAGGCCAGGGACAGTTGTGGCCAGCAGTTTGGCAACTAGAAGAGGCACAGGGCAATTATTTTTATATTTGCTTTTATTATTTGTGCTTTAGTTTCAGATTCTCCACTCAACACTGATGACCCCTCTGTCCCGTCCTGTCCCTTTCTCCCTTCTGTGGTACCCACCATACAGGATGCCCAACGCAATTCCCACGTCAGCTTGAGTGAAGCCCAGACTGATCCTTTTATGTTTCAACTCTTTGGCAAACTGTTCCAGTTCCTCTGTGGTTGTGGTCTCCTAAGGGGAAAGCAAGGGAAAAGAGGAGCCCATTTAAAGTTCACTATCAGAGAAAAACCAAGCCAAACAGATGAGCTGCTAGCTCTCAGTGTAAGTGGGAAGCCACTTAAATCTCAAATGTGAGATCATTTGCAGAAGATAGGTACTATAAAGGACCACATGTTACAACAGGGATTCTCAACCTGCAGCTCATGGGCTGGATGCGGCCCACAGCACCATTTCATGTGGCCCTCTACCACACCAGGAAGTGCCATGTGGTAGAGGAAGGGCAAATGGTCGTCTGGCCCCTGAAGCTGTCTGAGGGAACATGACCTGGCCTCTGGCATAAAAAGGTTGAGAACTCCTGTGCTACAACATGAACCAGATAGTGGAATTGTACACAACAACTTCCTTGAGTATAGAGGCCATTTATTACATAAAAAGTTAGGAAAATAATATACAACAGTTTTTCTATTTCTCCATCATCCCAGAGTGCAGGACACATAATAACAGGCAGAAACTACAGGAAGCCAGATATAGGCTGAATATTAGAAAAAAGTTAAGGGTTAGAGCAGTAAGACAGTGGAACCCACTGCCTCAAGAGATGGCCAATGCTCCAACAGTGGAAGCATTTAAGAGAGAGTTGGACAGCCACCTGTCATATCTACTTTGATTCAGATTCCTGCATTGAGTGTGTGTGTGTGTGGGGGGGGGGGGGGAGTTGGACTTGATGGCCCTAAAAGGCTCCTTTCAACTCAGTTATTCCATGATTCTGTGAGAAAACATGTAAGCCTACCATCACCATCACATTACCAAGTAATTATGGCTCTTTCCCAATCCAAACTTCTATGCTCAATGCCATTCAGGATTGCTGAGAAATTATATTTTAAGAGTCAGACAGAGGGAGGAAAAGTATTCTATTATGTAATCACTAAAAGTTACATTCTGGCAATGGATCCTTGCAAAAGGTTTATCAGTAAAATTATTTTGAATCAAGTCAGTAAGAGCACTCAAGCCTATGTCATAATTCAACTGGAGCTAAAAGTAAGCATCTCTATTGATAGCCAGAGTATGGGTCCCCATTAAATCTAAAATAATTCAGCAGATTCTCTCTGCAAATCCTCAGCCTGTACAAAGGCAATGTGGCCCCTTTTCCCCTTGCATCCCATGAATCATAAATCTTGGCTTCTCCACCCCATTCTCCACCCTTTTGTTGTTCTAATCTATTCGCTTTCCCACAGACTAGCATTCTACCAAAACCTAATCCCATCAGTTTGTGGCCTGATCCCATTGTTTTTGATGAAGACTGTTTTTCTTTATTTTTCCAAGTCATTTCTTCCTATTTATGCCTTCGGGGAAAAGATCATGAAAGAAACTGCAGAATGAACTCACCAAAAGGTTGCTTCATTTTGGCAGTTTCAAGTCTGGCCTAGACACAGAAGAAGTATCATGAGGCATACAGAAGTTGTATGAACATGTTCCAACCAGAGGAGCTAGGAGAACATTAATAAAATCTTGCACTTCAAAACTTCGGCAAGGACCTAAGAGGAATCCAGTTTATCAACTTAACCTTCTTAAAATACTTGATTTTTTAAAAGAAAACATTCCTTTGTTTCTGGGGGGAAATGACATCATAGTACAGTAAAACCTCGGATAACACTAAAACCTGGTTCCACAAGTCTTGGTGTTATACGATTTTTAGTGTTATCCGATGCATGTTAAAATCCTATGGGATCCATAGAGATACATTGTAACCACACAGGCTTTAGCGGTTGTTATCCGATGCATCCCATAGGATCTTAACGTTATCCGATGCAATTCTTCCCCCCAGATTGCTTAATGTTATGCGATTTTAGTGTTATTCGATACTAATGTTATCTGAGGTATTACTGTAATTCACTTTGCCTAGGATAAAGTTTTAATCCTTTTGCTCTCTTGAAAGTGCCAGCTTTGGTACACATAGATGTGGAAACTTTTGAAACAGAAATTCATCTAGGTCAGTGATGGCAAACCTTGGCACTCCAGGTGTTCTTGGACATCAATTCCCAGAAGCCCTGATCAGCAGGAGTGCTGACTTGTGCTTCTGGGATCTGAAGTCCAAGAACATCTGGAGTTCCAAGGTTTGCCATCACTGATCTAGGACAACCTCTATAAGCTATAACCCAATATTTCTCTATTACATTGTCAGCTCTTGGCAGCATACATGGCTGTTCTTCTGACCTTTCTACTCACAGTTTTGTGATGCAGATAAAGTTAAGAGTGCATCCTGCACAAGATCATGTAGGAGCTTCACTGCTATGTTGGGAGTTTGAACCCAGATTTTTCTAATTGCTTGTGCAGAAGTCTTTCTGCAACTCTACTCATCCAGTTTTAGATTATTTATTTATTTAGATTTATATTGCCGCCCACTCGCCGAGGCGACTCAGGGTGGCTTATACAGTATATTATGTTAATAGACCTCATACATAGTCAAACATATTTTTGCACTTCTATGTACAAGTGCATCCTTGTTTATATCTTGTGCAACTGTCTCGTTCTCCAATTTCTCTATTTTATGTAAAGATCCAGACCACTATTTGGCTCTTCATTCCAGTGGGAAATAGTTGTTATGCATGGCAAGATATGAAATTATTCGAAATATGGGGGAGGGGGTGTCTTATAGTGATAACATATCAAATAAGAAATGTGCAGCATGATGGAAGAAGAGGAGGAGGAGGAGGAGGAGAATTATCATAAATTTCATTATTCCTGTGGGGTGATCTTCAGGTTCTAGTAAAATAAAAAACAATAGGTGGAGTTCTATCAAAGAGGATTTTCCCCAATAAAATTGCACAGCACTTTCCACAAAGAAATTAAAAAAAACCCCTGAACAAATAAGTAAAATAACAGGGAGAACTGTATCACTACCATAGCTTCCCTTTCTCCACATAGCCCAGCAATTAAGCAGAGCCAGACAACTCCCTCAGGAGGTGGGATATCCTGAAAAGCCATCAAATCCTTAGTTAATTGTCATTATTGAACTTGTCCCAGCTAAGAAGAGGTCCTTGTGAGATTTACTGCCTCGGGTGCCAACATCACTTAAGATGGTCTTAGATAGCAAACTCCCAGCCACAGATCAAAGCCAAGAGTGCAGTCTTCCTTTTTACCCCAGGCAGCTAAACTCCAATCAGCAACTGACCTTTACTACCAGCGGAAACCATCCACCAGAGCTCCCATCCAAAAAGATTTCCAACACCCTTAGCAGCAAGAAACCAGGCTAGGTAAAGGTCACCCTTGAAAGCCAGTCATATCCGACTCTAGGGTTCAATGCGTATCTTGGTTTATTAGCCAAAAAGCTAGCGCTGTCTGTGTCTGCAGACATTTCCGTTGACATGGGGGAGGCATGCCTGAACACCAGAATGCTGCTTGCCTTCCCACCAATGTGGTCCCTATTTATCTACTTGCAATTACAGTACAGTAGTTGCTTTCAAACTGCTAGGCTGGCGGGAGCTGGGAGAGAGACAGGAACTCACTCAGTCATGCAGTATACGGATATCGAGCTCTGGCCTTCCAGTCTTCAAGCTCAGCATCTTAACCATTTGAGCCATTGCAGTTCCTGAAACCAGGCTGCTGCCACTCATATTTCTAGACCTTGCCAGTTCAACAGTAACTTGGTTTGCCTCCTAGACTATGCACTCAGAGTATTGAATTGTACTCAAGGTAGAAGAGGGACTGCAGTGGCTTAGAGGTTAAGACGCTAAACTTGGTCAGCAGTTCAAGACCTGAGTACTGTACCGCACGATGGAGTGAGCCCCTGTCTCTGTCCCAGCTCCTGCCAATCTAGCAGCTCAAAAGCAAGAAATTGCAAGTAGATAGGTACTACTTTGGTGGGAAGGTAAACAGTGTCCCATGGACTTCAGTGTCTAGACTTGCCTGCCTCATGTCCATAGAAACATCTGCAGATGCAGATAGCGCTGGCTCTTTGGCTATAAACAGAGATGAGCACTGAACCTTAGAGTCAGATATGACTGGCTTTTGAGCAAGGGCTACCTTTACCTTTTACCTAAAGGTAAAAGGCAAAGGTTTAATGATGGGTCCTAGACTAGAGTCTCAGCAGATAGCGCCCTGCCATGATCCCTTTCAATGTTAACTCTATGTCGAAATTTACAAGAAATAATGCTGGCTATGGGGGATTAGGACTCCAGTCCAATGGCCTATGAAGGGCTAATAGTTTGCCACCCCAACATAGAACATGTTTCCCTCATAGTTATAGAATTACTTCTTGCTGCCAGGGTTTAGAATTGCAAGTTACTTGCAATTACTGTACTTTCTTTTTGCAATACTGTAACTAAGTTGGGCTTTAACTACAACTCTAAAGTTAAAAAAGTAATATCACACATAAACTAATGTTTAAAATTATAACCTGGCAAGAGAGACAGCTGGCTGGATAACTCAGTGGCTTTGATATCTGACGGTCAAGTTCCCCACTGGGCATCCCAGGAGAAAAGCCAGTCAGTGTAGCCTTGAACAAGCTGCACAGTCCCAAGGTACACTTCAAAAGAAGATAATGATAGGCCACGCAGTATATTTTCTAGCTAGAAAACTCTAGAGAGGACTGTTGTTGTTGTTCAGTTGCACAGTAGATTCTGGCCCTTTACGACCCCATGGACCACTGTCCGCCAGGCACTTCTGTCCTCCACCATCCTCCTCAACTCGCTCAGCTTTGTGCCCATTGTGTCTACAATACCGTCTAACCATCTCATTTTGGGCCGCCCCCTTCTTCTTTTGCCCTCCACCCATCCCAGCATCAAGGCTTTCTCAAGCGAATCCTCTCTTCTCATTTGATGTCCAAAGTACTTCATCTTCATCTTTACTATTTGACCTTCTAAGGAGCAGTCAGGGTTGATTTCTTCTAAGATTGACCTATTTGTTCTCTTCACTGTCCAGGGGATTCTCAAAGCTCTCCTCCAACACCACATCTCAAAGGCATCTATTCTTCTGCGCTCAGCTTTCCTAATGGTCCAGCTCTCACAACCATACATTGCCACAGGGAATACAATTGCTTCCTCTTTACCGTTTGACTTTCTAAGGAGCAGTCAGGGTTAATTTCTTCTAAGATTGACCTACTTGTTCTCCTCATAAGTCAACATCAACCTGAAGCATACCAGTATACAGTATTTTTACTGAGAGACAGCTGATGTACTTTTAATATAACTAGCATCTAGTTTTAGTCTAGAAAGCCCAATGCTATGTCTCCATCCTGTCCTGCTGCAAGCATTTGCCCCCTATCTCTCAGAGAGAGAGAGATATGGCAGATTTAAGCCCATTTACATTTGAAGAGCTATTGTGACAAGTATGTGGGTACATGATTGCAAGAATACTGGTGACACTCTGGATACAATAAGTGGCAAATGTAGAGAAAGATTCAATAGGGACTTACAGTCCACCCTGTAGTAGTAAGAAAATGTGGGTGGGGTGAGTGTTGAGAGAGACGATCTCCAAAATTATATTTTAAAAAAATCTGATGGCCAGCACAGAATGTTCTCAAAAAATGCTGAGGCTACATTACCCTAAAACAGGGGTTCCCAAATTTTTCAAGCCAGGGCCCGGGCCATGCTCTCTCAGTCAGCTTTGAGGGCCAGATGGCCATTTTGCCCTGCTTGCATGATGGGGGTGGCCATTTTGTTTCTCAAATGCCCTTGGAGGGGAGCACATAAAATGGTGCCGTGGGCCAGAACTGGTCCACAGACCTTAGGTTGGGAATCCCTGCTATAAGTGATTGCTTCTCAGATACCAATTACCAATACCTGGAAAGCATGCGCGGCTAAGCAGGACACTTGTCTGGAACCTCTGCCCTAAAACAAAGCAAAATCTTTATTTTGCATGGTATAAATCACATTTAAAAGTAATAAAGGAAGGGAGAGCAAATAAGGCAACAGACAAGATGGGATAGAATCTTAAAACACTGACATTATTTTTAAATTGTACTACCAGATAATTTCCCCCTCAGCCAAGGTTATTATTTGCCTACTTGGCTTCTGATTGCCATCCTTTGTGCTGAAATGGCTAGCCACACCCTTTTCTACATTTGAAAAGAACTCTTCTAGACCATTCAAAGATAGGAAAAAGTGATACCAGCTGGTTGGGAGAAATGTCAAATCATAGTCAGTGTTAGAACCAACCAGTCTGACAAGAGAGCTGCAAATTTTCGATTTCTCCAGAATATACGGAATAAGGTTATGTTTGTTTTCTTTCTTGTCTAAAAATACTAAGGTATGCTTATTTTGACCCCCTCTCCAGGCACTGTATACAACTAGTCCCCAAATTACCAAAGAACTGGAAGAGAAAAATATATAGCAACATGACCACAGAAACGCAATAAGCTTTTAAAACAATAAAAAAATATTTGGATAAAAAATTAGTCCTAATTCAAACAATTGCTGAGTTCTAGGCTATAGAGATGGTTTTGGGCAAGTTACTTAAAACATGAACTCTGTTGGCACAGTGGTTAAACTGCTGTACTGCAACCTAAAGGTTGTGAGTTCGATCCGGACCAGGATTTAAGGTTCAGTAAAATGAGTAGCCAGCATGTTGGGTGCAAAATGCTAATTAACTTGTGAACAACCCTGAGAATGCACTAAGTGCTATGGGGCAGTATAGAAATGTGATTAGGTAAAGGTTGCACTTGCTTGAAAGCTAGTCATGTTCAGTGATCATCTGTTTACAGCCAAAGAGCCAGTGCTGTCTGCATCTGCAAACATGGACATGGACATGTGGCAGGCATACCTCAACACCGGTGTGCATGGAATGCTGCTTACCTTCCCACCAAAATGGTACCTATTTACTGAAATTGTTTTGAACTGCGAGGTTGGCAGGAGCTGGGACAGAGATGGGAACTCCCTCTATTGTGCAGTACTCGGGGATTGAACTCTGACCTTCCAGCTGTCAGGTTCAGCATCTTAACCACCTGAGCCACCACAGTCTGCATCACATGGCTAAAGCAGTCTGATATGACTTTAAAAACTTTGTCCTATTGAACTCCAGAATTTGCAGTCTATACCGGACCTTAGAATTCAGAAAGCTTTGGAGAGCCTCTCCTGAGCTACAACTGATCATGCCAAGTACTGTATTGTAATTCTGGGAGACATAGCTGTGGCAGTTAAAGTGGTATCAAGCTACTCAAACTCTGTGGTGCAGGTAAGCCCACAGTTTCAGCTGTACCTGTACTGTAGTTTATTTCTTGGCAAGAGGACCACATGAGTCAACCAACCCCACCAGGACAGCTACAAAGCTGAAAGAAGCAGTTACTTAAAATGTACTTTGCAAAGGTTGAGGGCAAAAGAAAAAGGGGGCGGCCAAAGATGAGATGGCTGGATGGTATTGTGGATGCAATGGGCACAGAGCTGAGCGGGTTGAGGAGGATGGTGGAGGACAGGAGTGCCTGGCGGACAGTGGTCCATGGGGTCACAAAGGGTCGGAATCGACTGTGCAACTGAATAACAACAACCCTTAAACAAATATACTCAAGTTATTTGAAGCAATTACTTTACACAGAATACTAGTTAGTAATTAAGTTCAATAATGACCCAATCTCTTCTCAATTTCTCCCTGCCCTTGTGGAGTACAGTTATTTCTATTCTGTAACTCTACAAAATCAAATTGGAAATTTAGGACATTATAAATCATTATTAGAAAACCAACTACTGATCTGTAACAGACAAAACAGGAAATAAAAACATCAACCATCTGGAAAAATTTTTTTGCACATTTACTATGTCAAACAATACTAGAACTACAGGATAACTGATGAATATAATGTACATAACAGCTAAAATATACACAAACATACACACAAAATGTACAACTGGCATTAGGAAACTGCTATCATTTCTGTTTTAGAAATTCTCACCCATCCTTACAATAAGTTCTCAAATGATGCCCATTCAGTGACAATTTTAAAGTAGTAGACAATGAAACACCACTCCCCAAAAAAATCAAGAAAGAAATTGTCATAGTTCTGTAAGCACTCTTATTTTATCACCCCTGAAGGCCACAAAAAATTCCAAAACAAGTAGTGAATAAAATCCTTTTTAAAAATATTGTGAAACATTGTATTTTCTTTAAAAGGCAGTTTATTGGATGCTTCTAGTTTCTTTTGGTTTTAGTTCATATAGATGGAGAAGGTGAAGACTTAAGCAGGTGAATCTTAGTCATTCATGTTCCAGCTGGCAATTCTGAGTGTTTTTGCAGGCTATAAGATTAATAATTGTGTTTTAAAGGACGTGACATACACCCCTTTATTCTGACCAACAGCTCCTGACTATGCAGCAACCTATTGTGTTTTAAATTGTTTTTATTATCTTTTGATCTTAGTTCTAGCCTCAAGTCTTCAAAGTACATCTCTATAATTCCCTCCTCAATGCAGGCTGGCTCCCTCCTACCCAGAGAGAGAAAAGGGGACTTTTCAAAACAACAGCTCCTATCCCAGAGTTCAGCATTACAAATCCCCAGAAATGCCTGGCCTTGTTAGCCTCAGGTTTCTGTGGTTTGTAGTCCAAAAAACTTAACCTTCCCCATCTCTGTTACCATCCCAGAGAGTGGCTGCTGAGCCAATGGTGTCAGCTAAGAATCTCCCTCCATGGACTGGTTGTATCATTGGATTTAAATGTAAACAAATCAGGCAGAAATCATAGGTTTTATGCATCAGACTTAGGGAATATCTTCCCCCTTCAGAATATAAACTGGCTTCACCAGCTGCCATTAATAATGCATTTGGTAAAAGAGGGCTGCAGTCCACAAAAGTTTATAACATGGAAAACTTTTAGTTTTTAAAATGCCATCAGACTTTCTTGTCAATAGTTTTGCATCAAAAGCACCAAGCTATTCATCAGGAAACCTCAGCTTAGTACCGCTAAGGATGTATTCTTGCTCAGGTGTTATCGGAAAAGAAAAAGATGGAAGTTGCCGGAAGGCATTTTAACACCTACCCCTTATGCCCTACACTTGTAGCAACAAGGCATGGTGTATATGCCAAACATGGTCTTACTGTCACAGTCTCTTAAATAATGATGTATTTTCTTTGTTTTAAGCTTCTGTCAAAAGCAGCCATTCACTTGGGGGTTTGCCACAAGATTTTTTGGGGTCTGAAAAAGTGTATGGTAACCCACAAAATACACATGATAGTGTCTGTTAAAAAAAGCCTTAGTTAAGGTTTTCAACAGACCAATACAATCTTCCCCAAAGACTCCCAAAACAAGGAAGGCTTTTAGTTATGGGGAAAAAATCCAAACCTTGTGGCAGGTGAGGTCCTCACAGGTTTTGTTTGATATTAGCATTCATGGTTGCAGTCTCCACCTCCAGATACAACTGGAGAAAGAGGAACAGTCCTTAAAAGTTTATGCCAAATATAACTTCAACCTTTGATATTTTTAATGCTACAGACTAAAGCAGTTACCCTCTAGAATGGTGATGGTGAACCTTGGCACTCCAGGTGTTCTTGGACTTCAATTCCCAGAAGCCCAAGTTTCTGTGAATCCACATGAATGTTTTTACTGCACATGTTCTTAAGACTTCAGTAAACCCATTTGCTTGGATTCACAGAGACTTGGGCTTCTGGGACTTGAAGCCTAAGAACACCTGGAGTACCAAGGTTCACCATCACTGCTCTAGAATTTCTGGCTGGTACAGTTTATCTGCCCACCTCCACTCTCCCACCACACAATGCCACAGCATCCTTACCTCACCTTCTGCACTTCCATCATCTTCTTTGGCTGCTCCCGAAGCCTCCTGTTTGCCTGGACTTTGGGCACTTTCCTTCTGGGGACTGCATTCGCCACTGTCCTGCTCTTCTGCCTGGCTAGCTGGGCTGCTAGAAGGCTGTGGCTTGCTGCCCGGCAGAGAGGCCTCCCCACTGCTATCAGGTGTAAGGCAGACAGGAGTGGGGGGCACAGGGTAGTGGGGCACAAAATAGGGTACAGGTTGGTCATAGTCATGCTCAACCTTGATCTCAGGCTTTGGGTCTCCACGGGGCTCACCAGACTGAGGGAGCCCATAAGGTCCCCTCACAACCGTAGGATGGTGGGGCCAGGCATCCCCACCACTGGGGTAGGTGTACCAAGCTCGGAGGTTATCCCCACTGCCAATGTGCGACTCCATCAGCCCCACCTGTGGGCCATATTCAGCTCGAAATCCAAAAGCTTGCCCACTACTTGCTCCACTAAAGGACTCAGGCAAGAAACTCCCAGTAGCTTCATGGTGAGAGACAGATGGGATATTGGTGATATAGCTTTGGCCAGGAAAAGCAAAGGGGTGACCTAGTTCTCTCCCCAAATGATCAGCCATTGTGGTTGACGCTCAGAGCTTGATCTAATCAATTAGTTAAGCTAGAGTATAGTTCTCACTTCTGGTGTGAAAACGGTTTTTAAAAAGGTGGTGGACCCAAATAATATTTTTTTTAAATTAAAAATAACTGAAAAGGATGCCAGGGAAGTCAGAAGAAATGAAAAACAAAAACAAGAAAATAAATCTCCTTAGTTCAAAAGATCACATAGACAAATTCCCCACTTCTTCTACTAAAAAAAAATATGCAGGGGAAAATCCCACCCCAAGACTCCAGCAATTTTTTTTACTCACTTAAACTTGGAAGTGAGAAAGAGGCAGAAAGTGAAAGCTAAGCAAAATAATACTCCAGCAACTATTTCATAAGTCAGGAAATTCACTGGCTGGTTTTTTTTTAAATCAAGATTTCAGTTTCTCATAAGTACAGGGGAGGGTGGGATTTTTTTTTTAAAAGGAAAACGAAAACCCAACAATTCAAGAAGATAGAGTAAGGAAAGGAAAAAACACACCTAATGCAAAATAAAAGAGGTGAAGAAAAGAGACCAAAATAATAATATTGAGAGCACTTAGCTTCACTGCGAAGGGGGGAGTCAACAGGAAAGAAGGCCACCAGTTAAAGAGAGATAACGCAGAAGCCAAGATGACTGCCAATGTCAGCCAGCGGCCGTAAAGACACTAGGCTGGTAGAAAGCTTGACCCAACGCTTCGTTGAGGGGGTGGTGGTGATGCTCTTGTAGGCATCCTGAGGCTGGTCCGCCTTCCAATTTCCAGGGGCTCTGGACCCGCCTCTTTCCCCAGGTATCCGTCAAAGCAAAGGGTCTAGTTGTAGGGTTCAAGCCCCACCCACCTCTCTAAGGCAGGAATCTCAACCCCCATCCCACCCATTTCTAGCTTCAAACAAGGTTGAGTTCCTATGGAGCCTCCGTTTGCACCCCACCTTCCCTCCCAAAGCCTTTGGCCCGCCAAGACTCTAGGCCCCAAGGCACCACAATTTATAACCCATTCATTGTAGACCCCCCCGGGGGTTGGAGGACTGGTTGGAGATACTATGCATGGGGGGGGGCGGGGGAGGAAGGGCTTGAAGCAGCGATCAAGAGGTCTTCAAAACCAAGGGGAAATTGGGGAGAATCAAAAAAAGTCCAAAGAGAAGCTTGGACCCAGAAAGGGGGGGGGGCGAGGAGAGGGCATTTTAGGAGGAGGGAGAGTTAAGTGGAAGTTGCAGGGAAAGTTTGGAAAAGGCTGGAGCTGATTTCTCACCTAAAACAGGCAAGACAGCACTTAATTATTTAAATTATTTAACATCTCTGTTCTCCTAATCTCAGTAATGTCATCATCTTTGGGATTTTCTGGAACAAAACACTGCTGCCTAAAACCTTCCCTCCCTCCCCCCCCTTTTTTTTTGGGGGGGGGGCAGTTCTCCATTAATGGCTAACTAGCCAGCCTGCAAATTTAAATCTTCCCACTTGTTCTAGAAAATAGCTGCATCTGTTGGGTGTCTGCCTGTCATTCCAATAGTTGCAGGTACAGATACTATATAAAGGGGAAATATAAACGAAGGTGGCAATCTTATATGAGAGGCAGAGTGTGATGCTTGTGAGGGGAAGTGAATAAATGTCCAGCTCCCTATTGATGATGTTTTGGAAAGGAGGTGGTACTTATTCTTTAAAAGTAGGAATACTGGGATTCCTTACATTTTTATTAAATATTGATGTCCCATTCTATATCAAAATAATTTATTATATATCAATATGTATGTATTTGCTATATTTTAATTCAGACTTTTTTCCATACACAACTGTCCTATCAGGACATGCTTGGTTCATTACAATATGGCTAAGACTACAGTAAAAGCCAGTACTGTATTGTCTACTCAGAAGCAAGGCCTGCTCAAGTCAGTTGAATCTTTTTTTGTTGTTGTTCAGTCACACAGTCGATTCTGACCCTTTGCAACCCCATGGACCACTGTCCGCCAGGCACTCCTGTCCTCCACCATCTCCCTCAACTTGCTCAGCTCTGTGCCCATTGTGTCCACAATACCATCTAGCCATCTCATTTTTGGCTGCCCCCTTCTTCTTTTGCCCTCAACCTTTCCAAGCATCAAGGCTTTCTCAAGTGAGTCTTCTCATTTGATGTCCAAAGTACTTTAGCTTCATCTTTACTATTTGCCCTTCTTACTGCAAGATAAGAAGGAGCACAATCCTAATTACAAAGTAAGAATAACAGATGGGTTTGGAAAAGTCATAAATACCTTGTTCTGGCTGCTATCTGCTTAACTATCAACTCATTTTCCACAAGGACTGTGCTGGGCTTGTGGTTTTAAATTTCCCCCTCTCATGCTATTTTCCCCTTAGGCCAACTAAAGCCCCTCCCATTCTGAGGTGGGGGTTGGATACACCATAGACTTAGCCAGCCTAAGTCTGCTGTGCTAGCCTAAAACCAGCCTAGCTGGGGAGAATTGTGTCATATGTAAAGAATTGCAGATTTACCCCTTTGCCAAAGTCTTTGAGATTGCATATGATTACAATTAACTAACTAATTAGGGTAGGCATAAGAAACAGAGGACAAGACTCCTATACACTAACAGGTTCTGTTGATATTTCCCTTCCAAGCAATTAGGAAAAGTACAAAGCCTTGTCCTCCATTTTGCTCAACCATTTGTCATTTAATATGCATTATGTCATTTTTTCCCCAAAGGCCCAAATAAACTCAGCATTACTATACAAATACAATAATGTTTAAAATAAGCAATGTGAAATAAAGAAACAATGTTATAATGAATTTAATAAACTCAATATCTGAGCAGGCAGATTAAATAAATATTCATTATTATTTAAATTGATAGGTTCCTGGGTGGACACATTTGAACTGTATTTGTGAAGGCATCCAAATGCATGTTTAATACACACACCCCATTTTATCCTTTGTGAAGCAGTTTAGGCTCCAAGTGTATGACTGGTTGTTGAGATTTTATAGTATAGTATGTAGTAAATAATAAGAATGAGGTGCTGGGTAATAGAGTTGTGCCGTTGAAGTGGGACTTTATAGGGTGACTGATCACTTCATTTCAGGGGACATTTTCTAGCTGGAACTAGTACTCTACTGTATTGCATTTAGCCCTGCTATAACTTGCTGTGCTCTGTGTTTTGTTTTTTTTCTCACTTTTAATTTCAAGGATTGAAAAACCTGTGTTTTAGCCTTCCCCATGAGCTGATGTGTAAATATATTTTGCAGTATTACTCTCTATGGTGTCTTGGGCACAAGATACTTCATATCCAAAACACCTGGGAGGCCTTAGTTTATGGAGTTGCTTTCTTTTTATCATCAAGACAGCTTTGTGAGCTAATTTAGGTTTGTGAGAGCTTGATGGATTGATGGAAGAGATTTTAACCAGTTCTTACTTGCACAGAAATCCATCTCTGTAACCTGCCCTGCACTGATTCTATTACTTTGCCAGATCTACTTTAAATTATACGATAGAATATCTCTTAGTTAATCTCATCTGAAGTTTCAGAATGTATAGTTTAGTTCCTTATTTCTATCAGAGTGTTGCATAATTTAAAGTTATGAATGTATTTGCAATATGGGTAAAATGCAAAACAAATTAAAAGGGAAGGTAAACAGTGTTCCATGCACTCTGCCTGCAGACTTGATTGAAGACTAGTAAAGGTCACCCTTGCTCAAAAACCAGTTGTAGCTGACTCTAGGGTTCAGTGCTAATCTCTGCTTATAGCCAAAGAGCCAGAGCTTTCCATGGAAATGTCTGCAGATGCAGACAGCTCTGGCTCTTTGGCTATAAACAGAGATTAGCACTGAACCCTAGAGTCAGCTACGACTGGTTTTTGAGCAAGGGTGACCTTTTACTAGTCTTCAATCAAGTCTGCAGGAGCAGTATATCAATATCTCTGATTGCCTTTTCTTGTCTTCAAGTTTGACATTGGCCTGACCTTGTGAGTCATAGTGACACCAAGGACTTTTCAGACAAAGTGGAATTCTGGAATATGATTACTGTATATAGAGTATAAGCCTAATTTTTCAGTCCCAAAAATGAGCCCCCAAAAGAGGAAACAGCTTATACTCAGGTCAATGCATCAGATTGAGATGTGCTAAAATTTAATTAATTTTATCATGTTTTCATGTACTGTATTTTGATTATTGAAACTCATTAGCAGCTGCTGCATTTCCCATCCTCGGGTCAATCTATTTTCCTGGTTTCTCAGGTCAAACTTAGATACTTTGGCTTATATTCGGGTTGGCTAATACTCGAGTATATACGGTATCTCTCTCCTTTGTTATAAAACAGCCATCTCCAATCTAGATAGTTCACACCCAAGGCCTGAGACTGAAAAATACAGTGAGAAAGTTGACATGCTGATCAACTATATAGCAGAACTGGGAAAGTATCCATACAGCTGTGTAGACCTGTGATTATGGATTGCAGCTCCTAGAATTCCTTGGGTAGCATAATCTGGCCATATTCCATTGGAAATTCTGGAAACTGTAGTAAACAACTCAAATCTACACAGATCTGCCTAATTTTTGGATGGTGATGGACTACAATGCCAATGATCTAGCATCACGAGCTAAACACGTCAAAGTTGATGGGAATTACAATCCAACAACATCCAGATACCCTTAACTGCTAGGTATATATAAAATTAAAAGTATCAAAACGAAAAACCCTTTCAAGACATTTGTTGCTTACAGTTTTTTAAAAATGTATATTTCCTTGGCACTGTCAACACATATTATTCAGAAATAAATCACATTTATCTAGTAGTACTGAATAATTATGAATTGGACTGGTCTCATGGTCTGTTATAAAAATTTTGTGTCAGAAATTATTCTGGGTTGAAAGGATTTTTGGTGGAGAAACTCCGCTCAGGGGATGCCTGAATGAGGCTCCTTTCATGCCCCAAGATATTTTCCCACCAAAGTCCCTATTTATCTACTTGCAATTTCTTGCTTTCGAACTGTTAAATTGGCAGGAGCTAAGACAGAGACAAGAGCTCAAACCATCATGCAGTACCAGGGTCTTGAATTGCAGACTTGCCAGCCTTCCAGCTAACAAGGTGAGAATAATACATTTCATGATATAAACAAAGAAAATAAATAAACAAAAGTTTGGACATCTAATGAGAAGAGAGGATTCACTTGAGAAAGGCTTGATGCTGGGAAAGTTGGAGAGCAAAAGAAAAAGGGGGTGGCCAAAAATGAGATGGCTAGATGATGGTATTGTAGAGACAATGGGTTCAGAACTGAGTGAGTTGAGGAGGATGGTGGAGGACAGAAGTGCCTGGCAGACAGTGGTCCATGGGGTCGCAAAGGGTCGGAATTGACTGTGCGACTGAACAACAAATCTGGGACTAACTGAATGTTTGCTGTAGGTTTTTTTTTAAAAGTATCTCTGCTCAAATAATTGTTGATGGTAGGTGATCTATGTGAATTGTTATTTTATTATGGTTATGCTAAAAGTCAATGTTTTCCTGAATAAAGTAATTATTTTAAGTGCTTCAGTTATTGTGATTTTAATATTTTTAGTGTGTGATGTGTTTATTATTTTAAACCTGTCTTTAATTTCTCTATGTGTTTTAGCCATTTCAGCTTGGTGGTGGTTTTTTTTGTGCGAGACAAGTAGAGAAATAAATCTAATACTGTAAATGAATAAAGGATTATTAATCTTTTTAAAATATTTTAAATGCTGTAGATCCCAACCCTTTGGAAGTTAGACTAGGTTTTTTTTAAAAAAAATATTATCAAGAGAGATCATGCTTCACCAGACATTCCTATATCGGCATTTATTACTGATCAAGGCCTATAAAGTGATAAAAATTCAGCTGATGGGCTGGGAGATAAAACCCCAGGAGTCAAGGTCTCTCCCTCCCTTCCCAGCCCCTCCCCTCCCCTCCCACCCCTTAATCCCAGAAGTGAGAACTGGCTCTAGGTCCAGGACAATGTATCAAAGTAACTTCAGTGCCTATTATCTTGCTAAGTGAGCTGTCAGCTTATCAATGGTCTTTTGCCAAAGGCTTGATTGCTCTCCTGTTGGGCTGGTTTCCTGGACTCCTATTCTCTCTGGGCCAAGGGAGTTTTTTTGGGCCTCCCCCACTGGCCACCTCCAAAAGAACCCATCAGCTTCCTCTCAACAATGAAGCATTCACACCTCTCTTGACAGGCCCCCTCCCCAGATCCTTGTAAACAAGCCCTTCCATCCCCACTTGCCAGGTGGAAATCAAGGTCATATTTAACCATACTGGACTGTAGCTGTTTGAAAGTGTAGTTTCTATCTAATTGCATTATTTGATGGACTTGTGTGATCAGGAATGTCCCGGTTTAAATACAGTATTACCTCCAGGGGCAGTGGTGGTTCAGTGGTTAAGAAGCTCATCTTGTTAGCTGGAAGGCTGGCAAGTCGGCAGTTCAAGACCCGGGTACTGCATGATGGAATGAGCGCCCATCTCTGCCCCAGCTGTTGGGGACATGAAAGGAGCCTCATTTGGGTGTCCCATGAGTGGAGTTTCTTCTGCAAAATCCTTTCAACCCAGAATAATTTCTGACACGAAATTATTATTATATTAATTATTATTATATTGCCTCTGTCAAGAATTTGTGTGAGCAAGCCACGCTCTCTCATTTTTCAGTATCTTCTCCATGACAGATATTGCTGGAAGCCTTGCTTTTTAGCCTCCTACAGCTTCCCAGTCCCTCCAGCTAGTATATGGGAACTCCAGGCTAATGGTCATGCTGGGCAAGCAAGGAGGTGAACCTGGAATTACAATCCTTTCCATTACTTTTTAAAACTCTGAAATACTGTAGGAACTAATAATACTGGTTGTCTTGTCCAGCACAGGACTCATCAAATCCCTTCTGATTAATTGGGACTACTCCAGTATAATTTATTATGCTAAGCAACAGGATATCAACTGTTGAGTACATTACTATACTTTCCTGATACAGTACTCAGAATCTGCTGCCCAAGGCAGCAGAGTCACTGCTTTTAATGCACAAAGTTGAGATGGTAGTCTCCCACTTTGTGCAAAGTACTAACCAGGTTGAGGAAGGTGATTGTATGCCATGGTATACTGATGGATTTTATAAGGTGATATGTGAGGAGCCAGGGATAAGATATTCTTTGCTTCAGCCTGGATACTAGAGATTGACAAATATCAGTTCTTACAAATCAGTTTGTACACATAATAGGAAAAGATCATGGCATATTAAATACAGTAATACCTCATATAACATTAGTATCGAATAACACTAAAATCGCATAACATTAAGCAATCTGGGGGGGAGAATTGCATCGGATAACATTAAGATCCTATGGGATGCATCGGATAACAACCGCTAAAGCCTGTGTGATTACAATGTATCTCTATGGATCCCATAGGATTTTAACATGCATCGGATAACACTAAAAATCGGATAACACCAAGACTTGTGGAACCAGGTTTTAACGTTATCCGAGGTTTTACTGTAATTACATTTCTATGTGAAATTGGACGCTATCTCCTTAATTTTTTAAATTATGTTAACATCATTGTTCATTAATATGAGCTGCATTTGTGTCTGAAATTATACACAGATCTCATCTTCCAAATAGTGTACAATATTTTACAGTTGCAACTACATTGCAGTCTGGAATGGAACCATTCTGGGAACTATGGAAATGCTGAATGGAGATGGAACTAGCCACTAACTGGCCATAGATATGTGTAAGTATGTTATCATGTAGGATTTTAGACATGGGACTGCAGGCTGGGAAACTTTGTGTATGTATGTGTGGATTAAATCAGAGTTCCTAGTGAACATTTTGAAATCCAATATTGTTCTTTTCACAGTTTTGCACTATATACTCTGTTTTTCCTTTTGCAGCACCATTCAAAATGAATTGGTATAATTAGCATGGGAGTTTGCTGAAGAGTTACTAACTCAAGATCAGCATGGTCCATGCTAAAGTTTGAGCAATTTTTAAAAATAAACAAATAAGGCATATGTAGCTATGTGCACAACTGACTTCTCACCAGAATGTCTCCAAGATTTTTAGTTCTTTTAAAGCAGTGTGGCCCCCAATGCCAATTCATCCGACCCATGAAGCCCTCATCACTCCTGGAAGCGGAAGTAAAATGCACCCGTATGGGCGCGTTTTACTTCCGCTTCTAGGAGCGATGAGGGCTTCGTGGGCCAGATGAATTGGTGTTGGGGGCCGCACCCAGCCCCCGGGCCTTAGTGACTGGCTTCCTGAACCACATGATCGGCCCACACCCCAAAAAGTTTGGGCACCCCTGCTTTATGCTGTCTGAAATATGCCAGTATTTTCTTATACAGCCTTGTAGTTTATTAGGGTTAAGGTAGAAGGTTAAAGTATGGACTGCAGTGGCTTAATGGTTAATGGTTGACAACTGGAAGTTCAGCATGTTAGCAGTTTGAGACTGGAGTGCTGGACAACAGACTGAGCTCCTGTCTCTGTCCCAGATCCTGCCAACCTAGCAGTTTGAAAGCAAGAAATTGCAAGTAAATAAATAGGTACCACTTCAATGTTAAGTTAAACAGCATTCCGAGTACTCTGCTGTTGAGTTATGCTGCCACATATCCACAGAAATGTCTGCAGACAGACATTATAAACAGATGAGCACTGAACCTTACAGTCAGATACAACTGGCTTTTGAGTAAGAGCGACCTTTACCTTTAAAAGTTAAAACACATTTGCGGTAGTGTGCAGGTTCTTTTTTCAGAAGATGATTATGTTTGGTATGAATAGCCTTGGCTAATCTTATCAGAGAGTAAATAAAACAAAACAAGACAAAATGATAAAAAATGTGGCACCTTAAAGACTGACTACTATACAGTACTTTAATTTTTCATGGATCAAGTCCACTTTGTCAGACAAGCTGTTGTTAATAGCATAGTTTGGAGATCTGTTTTTTAATAGGAGGGGTTTTTCCATGAATTCCTCTCTCTTTATTGTTTCTTTTTATTCTTATGAATTAATCATATGGTCACACTGTGATGCTGAAGGCAGATGGAAAGGCCACTGCATTATATTCTCAGGACAATCTTCATGGCTTATTGCAATGATGATGGCCCCAGTCTTCAGAATCAGATGAGGCACAAGAAGAAGAGGGAAAGCTCTGCTGGTGTTCTGGATTGCCAGAAAGACAAACAAGTAGATTCAAGAGCAAATCAAACCCAGATTACTCCTCCTCCTCCTCCTCCTCCTCCTCCTACTACTACTACTACTACTACTACTGCTGCTGCTGCTGCTGCTGCTGCTGCTGCTGCTGCTGCTGCTGCTAATCCTAATCCTAATCCTACTCCTACTACTTTACTACCACTGTTACCGCTACTACCACTACCACTACTACTACTACTACTACTTTGGACACATCATGAACAGGCAAGACTTCCTGGAAAAGACAATAATTCTGGGAAAGGTGGAAGGCCTCAGAAAAAAAGAGGAAGGATGAACTCATGGATTGAGTCTGTAAATAAAGTCACAGGCTATTACTTGCAGGACTGAGCATGGGTGTTGCGGACAGGGCGTTTTGGAGATCTCTCATTCATAGAGTCACCATAAGGTGCAGATGAGTTGTCAGCACATAAGAACGTGTCATCTTCCTCAGAGAGGGAACACTGTGCCCATATGGGTATTGCTCTCTGGGTGCTTCTTGTGGATTAACATCATCAGGGCCCCATGGGGAACTTTTGTTGCAAATCATTTGCAAATTTAGCATAGGTTTGGAGTGAAAGGGACAAAATTAGGATTTGAGGTGGTACTAACTAAAATCCTAATTTCATCTAACAGAACATGGTGAGTGGAAAACATGAAGCTAGTGCTTTTGAAATAATTGCAAACGTTTAGCAGCGGTTCTGAGGGGGGTCCCAAATTTGTGGGTTCATCACTATCAGAGCTAGCTGCATCTGCTGAAATATCTTCTGCACAACGATTAAAGGTACAGGAGCCCATCCTTATGTTCCATGTGACTTCCCTGTTTCAACACCATTGCGAATGGGGAGATATCAGGAATGCAGGGTATCATGTGATCCTATGGCCTATAACAAGGGTGCTAAAACTGTGGCCTGTGGGCCATATCTGGTCCCTGACACCAATTCATTGGGCCCTCACCACCTTTGCTACTCCTGGAAGCGGAAGTAAAATGCCATGGATATGTACATATGTGCCGTAGTTTGGGGGCCCCTGGTTTAAGCAGAGAAAATGGGAGCCTAAAAATATGTCTCAGCCTGTTGCAAAACAGATTGCAAGCCACATTTTACTTCTGCTTCTGGTGGGAGGAATCACATGACTGACCCACTGAACCACGTGGCCGGCCCACAACCTGAAAAGTTTGGGCACCCCTGGCCTATACGATGCCTACCCAGTCAACTATTGATCTGTAATTTTTCCATAAGGTTAAATCCCATTTCTAGAATAGCCAGAAGTACAGTACTGACAGAAGAAAAAGAGATATCTCACTCAAGCCATCTGTGCTTGCCTGGGAGCAGATAAAGCTTTTGCCCTGCAGGCAACTTGATTGATCTCTAAATTATTATGTTAATGCAATCTGATGGTCCCTTGCTCTTCCTGTGCTCCCCATTGCAAGCTAGTTTCTCCAGACCTTCCTAGACCTCAATTCTGCTTACTATAAAACACTCAGCTAGCAAATAAAAAGAAATTCAAAATATTTAGTGGAAAAACCTGTGAACCAAATAGCTTTAAAATGGTGGGATTGAATAGAGACATTTTGGGGGGTGGGTGGGGGTGGAATTAAGACTGTTATAAAGGTTAATGGCTTTCGCTAATCTTAACAGCAAAGAACTGTGTAACACACCCAGATCTGAGAGAAACACTTGTATTCCTTTTGTCATGGAGTAAGAATTATAGTTCTGTCTCTGGTGATTTTAGCAATAGCAATTTCACTTATAAACCACCCATAGTACTAAGAGCACAGTCTGGGCTGTTCATAAGGTATTTTGCATTTTCACTCCCAACATCTTGGGTACTTAACTTGGAAAGATGGAAGGCTGAGTCAACCTTGAGCCCTGTCAGGATTTAACTGAAGTAAGAAGCCTGGCTCCCTAGAGGTAAAAAACAAACAAACAGAGCAAATACAGATGGAAGGTCATACCTTTATCAGCTCATAAAAGTCAAACTAGCCTCAGTGACTCAAATTCACTTCTTCAGCAAGTACCAGTTTCTCATGGGCAGTGCAAGAAAATGAAAATAGAGTTCTCAAAGTTTATGGCATATGAAGGTATTGCCTTGTTCCTACTTTTATATTGCATGCTAGAGTCACTATTGAGCAATGACATGTCACATTCAGAGCCAGAAGGATTCTGGAATATTACCCAAGAAACAGGTCTAGCTTCCCTGTTCTGTGTTGCACTGTTCAGCTTTTTGGATGGTGTCCAGTTTCTCTAGAAAGACCAGGGCTGGCAGACAAGGAACCATGAGAGAAGTGGCCTGGAAAACATCTTGAAAACAGGAGCATGTCCAGGACTTGCTTATTTTCAGGTCACTAGAAGACAATCACAGCTTCATTTGGCAGTCAAAGAGGAAATTTTCCCTTCACTAATCCAGCACTATAATGATCAACAAGGGATGGGGGACCAATTATACTTTCCGGACCAATCTGTGGTGAGTCTGGTCAGGTTATCCTGCTATGGTAATAGGGTAGATAATACTACCAGGAACTCAATTCAGAGTGTCAGGTGGTGGTTAACTAACCTGACAACCCCTGAAGACTAGTGGCCTTGGCGAAATCCACAGGAAAGGGTGATGGTTCCCAAGTGGATTAAAATCCCACTTGAATCCATTTTAATGGAGGGCAGCTGCTTCCCTGCTGATCTGAGGATGAGGATGACTTTACATGCAAAAAGGACCAGAAAGTGATTCATGGGAGTGGTACATGTGTCATGCTGCGATGCAGAAGGCAGATGAAAGGCCACAACACTATATTTTCAGGACAGTCTTCATGGCTGATTGCCATGATCTTTGCCAATATTTGCAATTGGATATGGCACAAAAAGAAGACCACTCTGTAGAGGGGTTCTGCTCAAAAAGATAAGCAGGGATAGTTAGTCTACATGGTCCTTTTTGGTGGGTTTTTTTATTTTTTGGCCAGTGGGATAATTACTCAACTCCTAAATTATTTATTTATTTATTGCCATTTCCCTCCCCTTTTTGGTAGCAGAGTTTAACTGTGGTGACCTGCCCAAATGGCATTTTGAGGATATTCTGGAACATAGGTTCTGGATTAGTTAACTGAAGCTAATGGGTCAACCAGATGCTATGTACATGTGTATATGTTTTTCTGCTTTTACCAGCCATTGCAGTTTGAATTTCCGGAAAGAGACCTGGTGTCTCCTATGTAACTTGCAAAGTTGGACCTTGTGCTATTTCTGTTAAAGTGTTCATTTGTAAAGTTTTTGGTACTTATACAAGTTCTTTTTTGGACAAAAGTTCCCAGAAAATCTTAGTAAATCTGGGCATCCTGGTTGAGGGATTATGGGGGTTTTGGGACTACATAATCTATTTTCCAGGCTCTCGGTTTTGACTGTGTATGATGAACTGGACTGAATTGTGGAGTTAAAGAAGAGGGTGTCTGAGTTTGTGCTTGAGGGAGATCTGTCTGTCACCCCCACTACATGATCTTCTTCTTCTGTGTCTAGATCAGACGTGAAACTGCCAAAATGAAATATTTGAAGTGGTAGCCATGTCAGTCTGTGCAATCATATCAGAGAGTAAACAAAATAAAAGACAAAAAAAGCTGTGGCACTTTAAAGCCTAACTCCTGTACAGTACTGTATTTTATTGTTCGCTTTTGTGGACCAAGTCCACTTCATCAGAATGCCAAAATGAAGCCACCTTTTGGTGAGTTCATCCTGCAGTTCCTTTCACCTGACCCAGTGTGAGGAAGATTAGCAGAGAAAACGGGGTTGCTTTTATTTATTTATTTATTTATTTATTTATTTATTTGTATTTGTTTATCGCCCTCCTCCCCAAAGGGACCCAGGGCGATTTCCAACAATTTTAAAAACACTTAAAAAATTAAAAACTTTAAAAAGCTTAAAAACTTAATAAAAATCTAGATATTATAACTTGGGCATAGTACTGGGGGTCAAACCATCCATGCCAGCCCGGTTTTCACTCCTTTTCTAAAGGACAGCAACTCCGTCTGCAGGTGTAGCTCTATCGGGAGGAGGTTCCACAGGGCCAGAGCGGACACCGAGAAGGCCCTCCTTCTAGTGCCAGAGAGATGCGCCTCTCTGGCTGATGGCACAACCAGAGAGCCTCTCCGGTCTGCTCTGGTGGGCCGGGTAGATGTCCTTGGGATGATGCGGTCTCTCAAATAACATGGACCACTACCATAAAGGGCTTTAAAGGTAATAACCAGCACCTTGAATTGCACCCGGAGGCAAACTGGGAGCCAGTGCAGCTCCCTCAGCAGCGGTGAGGCACGGGCATAATACCCGCACCCCAACAGTACTCGTGCAGCTGCATTCTGGACCAGCTGAAGCCTCCAAATGGTCATCAAGGGCAGCCCCATGTAGAGCGCATTACAATAATCAAGTCTGGAGGTGACAAAGGCATGTGTGACCATGAACAAGGAGTCCGGGTCTAGGAACGGCCATAACTAGCGAATCACACGAAGTTGTGCAAAGGCCCTCCTGGCCACGACTGCCACCTGCTCTTTGAGCAGTAGTAGCAAGTCTGACTCCAGGAGGACCCCCAGATTACGTACCGGGTCTGTTTGGGGCACAACAGCCCCGTCCAGAACCAAAGGTGGTAGTTTCTGAGATAACACAGGACCCCCAACCCACAGCCACTCAGTGTTGCTGTTACCAGGGTACACCCTATTGTGGTTCAAAAATACCACAATCTTCGAAGAGGCTCTTTCTGTGTACCCCTGCATCACTACATGATGTGTCCATCCCAGTGAGCACAAGCTCCTGCTGAGCAGAGGAATTTTTGCTTTCATTAAGGGACTGCAGTGGCTCAAGTGGCTAGGTAATGGCTTCCCTTGGTAAAAAGCCAGTGTATATGACTCTATTGAGTGGTGCTCATCTCCTTCTACAACCAAAAAGCTAACGCTGTCTGCAGATGTTTCAATAGTCATGTGGCAGACATGACTATATGCCAAAGTGCATGGAATGCCATTACCTCTCCTGCTGAAGTGGTACCTATTTATTTACTTTCAAATTCTTACTTTTCTACTGCTATCTTGGCAGGATCTGGGACAGAGGATGGGCGTTCACTCCAACCTGGGTCTCAAACTGCTGAACTACTACCTTCCAGCTGTCAAGCTCAACGCCTTAACCCCTAAGGCACCAATGCCCCTCATTTGTTTGTTGTTCAGTCGCACAGTTGATTCCAACCCTTTGCGACCTTATGGACCACTGTCCACCAGGCACTTTTGTCCACCACCCTCCTCCTCAACTCGCTCAGCACTATGCCCATTGTGTCTACAATACCATCTAGCCATCTCATTTTTGGCTGTCCCCTTCTTCTTTTGCCCTCCACCCTTCCCAGCATCAAGGCTTTCTCAAACGAATCCTCTCTTTGATGTCCAAAGTACTTTAGCTTCATCTTTACTATTTGACCTTCTAAGGAGCAGTCAGTTTTGATTTCTTCTAAGATTGACCTATTTGTTCTCCTCGCTGTCCAGGGGACTCTCAAAACCCTCCTCCAACACCACATCTCAAAGGCATCTATTCTTCTGCGCTCAGCTTTCCTTATGGTCCAGCTCTCACAACCATACATTGCCACAGGGAATACCATTGCTTTGACTATACCCTTGGTCCTCAAATGTGGCTCTCCAGATGTTCTTGGACTTCAATTCCCAGAAGCCCCAATCAGCAGGAGTGCTGACTTGGGCTCCTGGTAATTCAAGTCCAAGAACATCTGGAGAGCCACATTTGCAGACCACTGGACTATACGAATGTTTGTTTGCAATGTGATGTCTCTACTTTTCACTATGTTCCCCAGGTTTCTCATCACTTGGCTCCCAAGAATCAGTCCCCTTTTTATTTCATGGCTGCAATCACCATCTGCAGTGAGCTTTGATCCTAAGAAAGTAAAATCTGTCACTGCTTCTACTTCTTCCCCATCTATTTTCCAGGGACTGATAGGGCCTATTGCCATTATCTTGGTTTTCTTTATATTGAGTATCAAGCCAGTTTTTGCATTTCTTCTGTCAACATAATCAGGAGCTTTTTAAAGTCCTCCTCATTTTCTGCCATTAGGGTGGTATCCTCTACATATCTCAAATTGTTGATGTTTCACCCAGCAATTTTGATCCCAAATTGTGATTCCTCCATCCCTGCATTGCACATTATGTGCTCTGTGTATAAGTTGAATAAGCAGGGAGACAAAATGCAGCCTTGTCTTACTCCTTTTCCTATTCCAAACCACTCTGTCCTTCCGTATTCTGTCCTAACTGTTGCTTCTTGATTCATGTACAGGTTTCTCATGAGGCATATATAAGGTGTTCTGGTATTCCTATATCTTTAATTACTTGCCACATTTTGTTGTGCTCCACACAGTCAAAGGCCTTAGTGTAGTAAATGAAACAGAAGTAGACTTGTTTCTGATATTCCTTTGTTTTTTCTATGATCCAACGTATGTTGGCAATGTGGTCTCTAGTCCCCCTGCCTCTTCTGAACCCCGCCTGCACTTCTGGTAATTCTCTCTCCACTTGCTGCTGCAGTCTATCCTGTATTATCTTAATCATCACCTTGCTAGCATGTGGGATGAGCGCAATTGTTCGATAATTTGAACATTCTTTGGCATTACCCTTTTTGGGGATTTTGGGGATACTGATCTTTTCCAATTCTGTGGCCATTGTTGTGTTTTCCAAATCTGCTGTCATACAGAATGCAATAATTTGATTCCATCGTCTTTTAGGGCTTTGAAAAGTTCAACTTGGATACCATCATCTTCACTGACTTTGTTGTTTGCAGTGCTTTTTAGGGCCTTTCTGACTTCACTCTCTAGGATGTCTGGCTCAAGTTCAATTTCCTCATCATTGGTATTATCAGGAGTGTTGAGGTCCTTTTTGTAGAGTTCCTCTGTGTACTCATTCCATCTTTTCTTAATATCTTCTGCATCAGCTATCTCCTTGCCGTCTTTGTCCCTTATCATGGTCATTTTTGCTTTAAATGTTCCCTTGATTTCACCAATTTTTTTGAAAAGATCTCTAGTCCTGCCTCTTGTGTTGTTTTCTTCTATTTCTTTGCACTGTTCATTCAGGTAGGTTTCCTTACTTTCCTTGCTTTTCTTTGAAATTCTGTATTCATGTGATTGTATTTTTTCATTTCTCCTTTGCCTTTTGCATCCCTTCCTTCCTCTGCTATTTTAAGAGCCTCATCGGACAACCACTTAGCTTTCTTACAATTCTTTTCTTTTGGTATGGTTTTCCTTGCTGCCTCCTGCATGATGTCCCACATCTCTGTCCATAATTCTTCTGGCACTCTGTCTATCTTGTCCAAGCCATTGAATCTGTTCCACCCCTCCACTGTGTATTCCTTAGGGATGTTGTCTAGGTCATATCTGTCTGGCCTAATTGTTTTCCTTATTTTCTTTAGTCTAAGTCTGAATTTTTTGATCAGTAGGTTGTGATCTGAGCCACAATCTGCTCCTGGTCTTGTTTTTGCTGACTGTATGGAGGTTCTCCATCTTTGGCTGCAGAGTATGTAATCAATCTGGTTTCGAAGTTGGCCATCTGGTGATGTCCATGTGTAATGTCTCCTCTTGTGTTTCTGGAAGAGAGTGTTTGCTATGACGAGTGCATTACCTTGGCAGAACTCTATCAGTCTTTGGCCTGCTTCATTCTGTGTTCCAAGAGCAAACTTGCCAGTTATTCCATTTACTTTTTGATTTCCGACTTTGGCATTCCAGTCTCCTATGATAATGTGTACATCATTTCTTGGTGTCTGTTCTATGAGGTGTTCTAGGTCTTCATAGAACTGGTCAACTGGTTTCATCTGCACTAGTGGTTGGTGGGTATATTTGGATTACAGTGATATTGAAAGGTTTCTCTTGTATTCTGACTGACGTCATTCTAAAATTTTTGAGATTATATCCCATTACTGCTTTTCTCACTCTTTTATTAGCAATTATGGCTACTCCATTTTTTCTGTGGTTTTCTTGTGCACAGTAGTAGATATGATGGTTTCCAGAGCTGAATTCGCCCATCCCTGTCCATTTTAACTTGCTGATTCCCAAGATGTCAATGCTTATTCTTTCTATTTCCTTTTTTACCACTTCCAGTTTTCCTTGATTCATAGATCTTACATTCCATGTCCCTATACAGTATTGTTCCTTGCAACACTGTATTTCTCCTCCCCCTTTCCTGTTCCTCCCCTCCTTCTGATGTGATGTGCTGATCATCCTGTTTCATCTAAATTGCCCTTTTGTTTTGCCTTTTGTTTTGGTCCATAGGGTTCTCTTGGCAAACTTCCTGACATGGTTTGCCGGTTTCTACGCCAGTATCCTCCCATCATACATGTTATCACAGTTTAAAACAAAGTATTATCATGCATGTTATCACAGTTTAAAACATAGTATGCCCCTCAGCTCATAGGCTCCAACAAAACAAAAGTTGGGCAACCTTGCAGCTTCTACCTCCCTTGTTGGGTTACCACCACTCATAGCAGCCTTAGCCAGCATAGGCCACAGCTGGTGAAGAATACACCAACCACATGTAGAAGAGTCCACTTGCCCCACCTGTGAATGAAAAACCCTACTGGCTGCCAGCTTTATTAAACAAAAAAAAATTGGGTACCTCTCCTTGACTCTGTTAACAGCCCTTGTTCTGTACTCATGGGCAAGTGAACAAGTTTCACCTACAGAAAGAGCCTCCTCAAAGATTGTAGATACCTTTTTGAACCACAATAGGGCATTACCCAGGCAACAGTAACCCTGTTCCGTTGGCTAATCTTTTACTCACCAGTTCATTAATTTTTAAAAAACATCTGGACACGAAATAAGAACCACCTTTTGGTGATTTCATTCTGCAGTTCCTTTGACCGGCAACACAAGGCTACCATTGCCAGGGTATGCCCAATTGTGGTTCAAAATGTTATTTATTTATTTATTTATTTATTTATTGAATTTCTATACCACCCATATGGGTGTTATCCCACTCTGGACAGTGAACAAACAGAAAATAAATAACAACAATACCCGCAACAAATCAAATCCCACCACCAACAAATACATCTTAGACTAAAATAAAATAAAATAATTGGTGTCAGAGGACATCAAGACTGAACCTAACTGGCTAATTTATTGATAAGGGAACAACGCCCTGAAAGGCCTCCTTGAAGAAGAGCATTTTTTTAAAAAAAAGGTAGCCAGGGATGGGGCCTGGTGCAGCTCCACCGGTAGTGTATTCCACAGTGTTGGTGCCACCACCAAGAAGGCTCTATTTCTGGTTAAAGACTTTTGAGCCATCCTCAGTATTGGCTCCTGGAACACAATGTTGGAAGAGGCTCTTTCGGTGTACCCATATCTGTACCATGAAGACTGTCCTGAGAATATAATACAGTGGCCTTTCATCTGCCTTCCACATTGCAGCGTGACACCTGTACCACAGATCCAGTTCCGTGAGTCACTTTCTGGTCCTGAACCCTTTTGGCACACAAAATCTGCCTCATCCCCAGGCCAGTATTAATGAAGCTGCTGCCTTCCATCAAAATAGATTCAAGTGGGACTTAATCCACTTAGGGACCATCACCCTTCTCTGTGGACTTCAGCACCCAAATCCTCAGGGTTGTCAGGTTAGTTAACTGCCTGCTGACACTCAGCACTGAGTAGCTGGCAGTATGGTCTACTCTATTATCACAGCAGGATAACCTGGCCAGACAAATTCAAGCTGCTGTTAAAGGTATGAAAGGTAAAGGTCGTCCTTGCTTGATAGCTAGTCATATCTGACTATAGGGTTCAGTGCTCATCTTTCTTTATAGCCAAAGAGCCAGTGCTGTCAGCATTTGCAGATGATTCCGTGGACATATGGTAGGCATGACTAGATATCGAAGTGCATGGAATGCTGTTTATCTTCCCACCAATGTGATACCTGTATATCTAATTGCAATTTCTTGCTTTTGAACTGCTAGGTTGGCAGGGGC
Organism: Furcifer pardalis; assembly: GCA_030440675.1. Classification (NCBI taxonomy): domain Eukaryota; kingdom Metazoa; phylum Chordata; class Lepidosauria; order Squamata; family Chamaeleonidae; genus Furcifer; species Furcifer pardalis. Next base: position 157,937,762 of record CP126893.1, read on the forward strand.
TGGGACAGAGATGGGAGCTCACTCATTCATGCAGCACTCAAGTCTCGAACTGCTGACCTTTCAGTCATCAAGTTCACATCTTAAATACTAAGCAACCACAGTCCCTATTATCTATAAACTGGATCTGAAAAGGAAAAAGACAGAGATCTTTGCCATGGGTATGGAAAGAAGGACACAAAAGATGCCAGTCAAGGACACTTTTGGTCATCCATCCAGCAACTTTAGAGAAGGGCAGCTGTTGTGGCTCTCCAAATTACATGTTCTTCCCCTCTTCATGAAAACAATTACAAAATACTCACTCCAAAAGAAAAGGCAGAGCTATCTATCTAGGCGTGTTCTTTATCTGCATTCCTCTTCCCATTTCTTTAATCACTTATTCCAAGGAATGCAGTGAGCAAAACTAAGTTCTGAGAGACTGAAACAAGATTTAAAAGAACAAGAACATAAAGGAGAAAAGGCAGAAAGAAAAATCCCTTGATTCAAAGGGGGTTGCCAACTTCTCTTCCTGGACATGTTTCCAAGGCTTTAAAAGTTAAGATAACCATGCTGGTTATAATCATAATAAACACAAAAATATCCAGGACAGGGGATGCAGGTGCTATTGCTATTGATTTATAGCTAGAGACCTTTTTCAGAGCTTGGAAAATTTGGGGCTATGTTTTTTTTTACCACAACATCCAGAATCCATATGTTGTTCTGGGCTGTTTCTGAGTTATGGCAAACTTATGATTTAGTGACCTGTAAGCCATATAACAACAATGGGAATACATAACATCTCACTGTTCGGATCTTTGTAGTGAAAGTTAGATCTCTACTGCATAACAAGTCTCATATTTGCTTTTTCTCTTTGTATCTTAATCTCTACCTTGGGATCCCAATTTTCATTTAACATACTCCCCAAATAGAAATTTTTATCCAGCACTTGCTTCTCCCATAACTCACCCAAAATGTAAGAATTTTGCCTTTTCTAGTCTCATGTACATTTCTTGTGCTAGTACAGTACTGTAGTTCATATCACCCAGGCAGTAATCACACAAAAGTACCATCCATTCCCAAGCACAGGCTCATCATTTGTAGGGTGGAGTTATAGGTGGAAACATCTTCAGCCAGTTTATAAACTGCTGCTCTTGATAATTCTTCTGTGTCTAGACCAGAGGTGAAACTCAAATTTGATTGTAAAAGTATTCATTCATTCATTCATTCATTTCAAATGCCTCAGGTAAAGAAAGCACTTACCTTTCCCCACCCCACCTCCACCCCCCAAAAAACAGCTGTAGGTAGAAATTGCTGATCTCTAGTTTCTGACAAGCTGATATTTGCTGTTCTCTCCCAAAGAATTGCCCAGTAGAGGGAAACAATGGTTTTGATAATCTTTACTGAGGGACAGGATTTAAATGACCGATTTGCACAATTTCCCTGATCTTTGGTACTCTTTCTAAAGCAGGGGTTGCCAACCTTTTAAAGTCTGGCCGGTCACTCTCCCTCAGATAGTTGTGTGGGCCAGACTGCTCCCCCCCGCCGCCACCATAAACACTGTTGTAAAATTCATCGGTGGCTGTCTTAAGCACATTTATGACAGCCGTGGGTACATTTATGGTGTTGTAAAGGCATCCACTTCTGGCAGTGCAGTGTGAGCCAGATGATTTGGTGTCATGGGCTGGTTCTGGCCCACAGGCTTTAGGTTGCCCATCCCTGTTCTAAAAAGATTCCTGCAGAAGATGTGGATGGGGATATTTCTGTGTAGTTTTAAACTTGAAGGGGAGAAAAAAATCTCACTTTAAAAAAATGGTTTTAACCACATGCAAATTACACGAATATTAACTGATTATTCAATTGAAACATATGATTATCAAGGAAGTGGGATACACAGAAAGAGCCTCCTCAAAGGTTATGGATACCTTTTATATTTTTGAACTACAATAAGATGTACCCTTCTTCTGTTACTGCTGCTGTATCCGAATCCGAATATAGGCAATCATCATGGTGATCAGCCATGAAGACTGTTCTGAGAATATCATGCAGTAGCCTTTCATCTGCCTTCTGCAAGAACTGTGACACTGTTGCATACAAGGCTGGCCCTAGCACTTGGCAGAATGAGCCTTGGCTATTATGAAGAAAAGGAAACCAAAGTGTTCATCATTGACTTTATTATTACTGGACATGCTTGTGAAATTCTCTGCCCCAGGTGCCAAACTAATTTAACCTTTGCTGGGTGCTACTCACACTCATTTGTGGGATGGAGGGGGTGTAGCAGTGGGGAATTTACTCTTCTTCCAGGGGTAGCAATATGCTTTGAGATGGCCCTGGGTGGAGGGCAGGACACATATCTACATGCACATATATGTCCACAACAGCTACACATGAGGAAGAGTCCTCCCACTCACATAGACATTCCAAACTTGAAAAGGGGTCTCTAACTAAGATGGAGGGTAAGAACACCAGGAATGCAGGCACACAGAATCATGGAATCGTTGAGTTGAAAGGAGCCTTTTAGGCTGAGTCCAACCCCCTGCTCAGTGCAGGAATCCAAATCAAAGCAGAGCTGACAGATGGTTGTCCAATTCTCCCTTGAGTGCCTATAGCCTTGGAGTGCTCACCACCTCCTGCTATACAGGTCAGAGGATGCTAATCTGAGGCAGAGCTTAAAAAATATTAAAATACCCCCCCAAACCCCCCCCCCACATACAACTAGATATGCCTCCTTTCAAAAACATATCCACAAGATGGATAAAATGGAGATGAAGGAATAAGTGATTGTGGAGACTATCTTTTCTCAAAGGAGCAAAAATTCTTTTTTTGTTTGTTTGTTTTCAAAATTCTGAATCTTCCATATACAAATTCAGGAGGTAAAGGTGTGGATGACAACAGGAATGAGGCAGGAGAGAAAGAATGTCCTTAGGGGTGGCATTGGCGAAGGGTGGTGGTGTCAAAGAGAGGGTTGTGAATCTCCATCTCACCACTCTGTAAGAAGAGAAAAGGACGTGGAGTTAGTTAAGGTTCTCTGAGCTAGGTAAAGGTAAAGGTCGCCCTTGCTCAAAAGCCAGTCATATCCGACTCTAGGGTTCAGTGCTCATCTCTGTTTCAAAGCCAAAGAGCCAGCGCTGTCTGCTTCGGAAGATGTTTCCGTGGTAATGTAGCAAGGCATGACTAGACACTGGGAGCACGCAGAATGCTGTCTACCTTCTCACCGAAGTGGTCCCTATTTATCTACTTGCAATTTCTTGTTTTCGAACTGCTAGGTTGGCAGGAGCTGGGACAAAGATGTGAGCTCATTCCATCCTGCAGTACTCAGGAATCAAACTGCTGACCTCCTGCCTTCCAGTCACCATCTTAGCCACTTGAGCCACTGCTAAGGGAAAAACATTTCTTAAAGACCAGTTTAATTATGGATCAGAATCATGTAGAATTCTAAGCCATTTGACCTCAGTGGCCTAGAAGTTCAAACTCTCAGATATTTATTTATTTATTTATTTGCTCATATTTACTATCCCGCCCCAATCGGATAAACCCGACTCTGGGCGGCTTACAGATTAAAATCATAGGTTAAGCCTATGATAATACTAATTCATCTTAAAACTTCATACTTAATACTTAAAAATTCATATAAGAATTAAAACATCACAAGAACATAGAACCGAAAGGGTGGCTGTCCCTCAAATCAGCCACCCTACATGAGATCCCACATTCCTGGGTCCCCACGCTTGCCCTGCCAGCCAGGTTTTTAAGCCCTTCCGAAAGGGCAGGAGCTCTGTCTGTAGGCGCAGCTCAATTGGTAGAAGGTTCCATAGGGCTGGGGCGGACACGGAGAAGGCCCTCCTCCTGGTGCAAGAGAGGTGCGCCTCTCTAGCTGATGGAACAACAAGAGAACCCCTCCGATCCGCCCTGGTGGGGCGGACAGATGTTCTTAGGGGGTGACGCGGTCTCTTAGGTATCCTGGCCCACTACCATATAGGGCTTTAAAGGTAATGACCAGCACCTTGAATTGCACCCGAAGACATACTGGCAACCAATGCAGCTCCCGGAGCAGTGGTGAGGCATTAGCATAATGCCCGCACCCCATCACTACCCGGGCCGCCGCATTTTGGACCAGCTGGAGTCTCTGGATGGTCACCAGGGGCAGCCCCATGTAGAGCGCATTACAGTAGTCAAGTCTGGAGGTGACAAAAGCATGTGTGACCATGAGCATGGCATCCCGGTCTAGGAGTGGGCGTAACTGGTGTATTACACAAAGTTGTGCAAAAGCCCTCCTGACCACGACTTATTTAGATATCTATATCAGATGAAGACATGGAGAGCCACTGGTGGCAAGAAAATTATAAGCTGTAGTCCCCCCAAAAAGCTGGGTTTTTTAAAACTTTGGGTTGTAGTGGGAATAGCTAATTACAAATTATATAGGTACAGTAATACCCTGGATAACACTAAAATTTGGTTCCACGAGTCTTAGTATTATCCGATTTTAATGTTATGTGATACGTGCATCACATAACATTAAAGTCCTATGGGATGAATTGCATAACATTAAAACTCCATATAGATACATTGTAACCGGCACAGGCTTTAGCGAACGTTATGCGATACATCCCATAGGATTTCAACATTATGCAATGCAATACCCCACCCCCAGATTGTTTAATGTTATGCAGTTTTAGCATTATCTGGTGCAAATGTTATCCAGAGCATTACTGTACTATACTGGCTTTACGTTTAACCAGTTACTTTTCTGGATAGCTCAGATATCTCTAGAAGTAATAATAATAATAATTTCATATCAGAAATTGTTCTGGGTTGAAAGGATTTTTTGCTGGAGAAACTCCGTTCAGGAGATGCCCAAATGAGGCTCCTTTCATGTCCCCAAGAGTTGGGACAGAGATGGGTGCTCAATCCGTCATGCAGTACCCGGGTCTTGAACTGCCAACTTGCTGTCCTTCCAGCTAACAAGGGGAGCTTCTTAACCACTGATCCACTGCAACCCCTCTAGAAGTAATGCAATTAATAAGTTCCAAAGTTATTTGTGTATATATGTGTGTGTGACACTTGTTTAAAAGAGATACACAGAAAGACCCTCCTCGAAGATTGTGGTATTTTTGAACCCCAATCAGGTGTACCCTGGTAATGGCAACCTTGGGTTGCTAGCTAATCTTTCTCACACTATGTCATTTAAAGGACTTTTCCACCACTCCTTTCTTCTCCTGGTGTGTGTTGTAGGGCACACAACTCAGCTGTGGTATTTCTCTTCCCACATCAGCTAGCCAGGGAGCAAATAAGTAATAATCTCTATCTTTAGACCTGTTGTTTGTGTCTTTTGTCTGTGTTATCCACAGGAAAACTGAAATTTTCAGGAGAAGAGCTCGGAGAGGCAAGCTGGTGCTCATCCAGTCCCTCCCTCACTCATGACAGGATAATCTTCTCTGAGTCGCTTCGGTGAATAGAGCGGCATTTTTGTTGTTCAGTCGCATACAAATCCAAAATACAAATACAAAGATTACATACCGGTGCTAGTCCTGGACACTCATACACAGTATAATCTCCATTCTCAGTCTCTGACTCTGTGGAGAACTGCTGTACTGGTTTTGGAGGTTCTCTCCTGAGAAAGGATACAACAGCTTGAGATGGGAGGTTTTGGGACACGAAATCCAAGACATCTCAGCCCCATTCTGGAATGACTCAACAATACAGCTTTAATGGCCTTTCTTCTTCTTTTTTAATTCTTTCATGAATCACTGAATGAGCTGCCTCAGTCTTTCTTGGGGAGGATGGGTTTTGTATTCCCAAACACCTGAACAGCAGGAAGCATGCTGTAGACAATCTGTTGTATGGCAAATCTGCCCGTAGAACAGGACTGGCCAAAATACATTCCAGCCCATGAGACATCATCATCTACTCCACGGGCCAGCTTGCCACCAACACTGCAAGTGCCCTGACATCACCAGAAGTGCCAAAAAGGCTGTGTTTTCACACTGAAATGTGGCAAAAAGTGCAGTGGGGAAAATGGTGCAAAAATGCTCCTACCTCAATTCTTCCTCCATGGGAAATGGTAGAGGCTGGAAAAACGATGAGAAATGCATCTGCCACTACCATCAGTGCCACCAGGAGGAACCATGTGACCAGCCTGCTCAGCTATTTGAGGGGGCATGGCCAGGCCCCTGACAGGAAAGGTTTAGGTACCCCTGCCCTACAAGGATACTCTTTTCAATCATGGATGACCACTATTCAGGGGAAAACCCTCTTATGTGCCATATTGGAAATAAACTTGAGGGAGTAGAAGTCAATGCTAAAACCACTTTGACATCTAATTTCTGAATGGGAAAGGTTTGTAGTCATGATTGCAGTGCTTTTTAACATGCAGCAATCCTGAAATTCCTCACTTAAATTCTGATTTTTTAAAAAATTAAAAATAGTTTTTACCTTTTAATAAACTCTTAGTGAAGGAAGCCTCTGAATCAAACCAGTGGTCCATCTGCACCAATATTGGCTACTTTGACATAATGTTGCTTTCTAATATCTGAGACGGAGTCCCTCCAGAGGCTTCTTACTAGTGTGCTCCTTTTATCTAAGGAGGGTAAGAATTAAGCCTGTAGTTCTGCACATCTTGTACAGTCAATGAGTCTGGCCCTATTATTTGTCAGAGTGAAGCAGTAGATTGGGGGTGTCATGAAAGAGTAGCAAAAGGTCAGCTGCCTCCCTCCATTTGTTATTATTTGATCCCCCCCGAGATATTTGTGGAATTTCTTTTCCTTTAGGAACCACCCCCCCCCCTTTGGGAGATTTAGGAGCCATTCAGGAAGGAAAATGCCTTGATCCAGTCCTGATAATTGAATGAGGATCCTTTCCCTCCTCGTGGCTTTTTCATCTCTTCCATCAACACTACCCCAAAAGAGAGAACTTACTCCTCACTGGTGAGAAGCTTCTTCTGATGTTGATAGTGGTGAACTTGGCAAGACTGGGCTAGCCTAGAGTCCATGTACTGAAAGGGATCACAGAAACACCCAGATTAAGGACAGCTTCAGAAGATCTCTTCATAACCTAACTCATTTGGCTTGTTCCTCACAATGGCTAACCAGATTCTATTGAAAAGTTCACAAGCATGACTAAGGTCTCTCTCTCTCTCAACACACACACACACACACACACACACACACACACACACACACACACACACACACACACACACACACACACACACACCAGTATCTGGAGGCATGCATGCCTATGATTCTGAAGTCACCCCATTGGCTCATTTGATAAATATCCCTTGCTCTGAATTCTTGTTAATCTTACTCCTTTAAAAATTTTTATTGTCAATGTTTTAAAATCAATTGACTATGTTTTATTGACTGATTTTATTCTTGGGATGTACTGGGTTTGTGATACTTGTATGTTTTATGATATCATGTTAGCCGCCCTGAGACGCTTGGCGAGTAGGGCAGCATACAAATGTGAAGGAATGAATAAATAAATATACTACCTTTGTGATGATAACAAATAATAGATATTCACAGATCTTATCTTAAAAGTTAGGACTTAAATGAATGTGTCTAATTCCCATTTAAAGACATCCATTTCAGTAGCTATTACTTACTTACTTACTTACTTACTTACTGCACTCCTACACTGCCTTCCTCCTACTAGTGGCATCATAGTAGAATTCTACAGCCTGGCTAAAGCAACCAGCATTTTGTGACATTTTCAAGACTAAAAAGTGCTGGAGATTTTGTGGATGGATTTCCACTTCCCTGAGTGCTGAGCTGTAGATACAGCCTGTAACTAGGGCTTTTAGCCGAGGGACTTACATTAGCACAGCTTAAGTTTTTGAAATGGTATCGGTGCTCGTCTGTGTTTCAAGCATATCAGAAAGTAAACAAAACAAAAAGGCAAAAAAGGTTATGGCATTTTAAAGACAAACTGCTGTATTTTAATGGTCTGATGAAAGCTAAGCTGCCACAATGTTATTTTTTGGTCTTGTTTTGTTTACTCTCTGCTATGCACAGTTGCCTCTCTGGAACAGTTCAGCTGCCCACTGAGTGAAGTACGGTACCTTGTTTCTGTACATCTCAAGATTCTCATTGCTCACTTGCCTGTGAGCCAGGTCCCAGTACTGTGAACGGAAGGTGTTTCCTGACACCTCAGCATCACTCTAAAAATATATACAGAGTCACCCCCAGACACAAGTATCAGTGAGCATGGGCAAAAACCACTTACTGCACTGGGCTGATGGTATCGGTACTGGCTTCCACGAGGTGCTGTGTATGCCATCTTCTGAGCTAGGCGTACCTCTGTCTGTAGCCTGTCAATTAATCATAGGATGCTTTTACAGGCTATACAAGAAACCAAAACAACCTAGTAAGTATCTGTTACAATAGATACTAATACTTTCACAACCTAATATGTGAATTCTAGGGCCAGGCACCAATCCTCTGGCTTTTAGAAATCTATAAAACAGCTAATACACTGAATACACTAAAGAGAGGGGCAGGAGATAGATCAAGTTCTAATAGGACATTTCTGGGGATTCTGCAAGGATTTTTCAACTCAGCATCACTTATAATTAGAAGTGAACTGGAATACTGTACTTTTTTCTATAGAAGGAGAGGGGAAATGAATATTCTTTCATTCTAAAAGTCCAATACGATTCTAAGATACTGTAGTCTAAATATGTCTTTTGAGGCTTTTCCCAGTTGTTGGATCTTGGGGTTCTAGGAAACCAACCTTACATGACTGATGTTTATATAGTAGCAGCAGCAACTTCAAAAAAGTTCATTTTTGAGATTAAGTAAGTACCCAGAATTAACTAACCAACATGGCTGCTGTTTTGGGATTTGTACTCTAACCTGTGAGTTAATAAAAATGAAAACAAGAAATATGTAAAAAGGTACATACCTGTACCAACAAATGGCAGCTACCACTAATCCAGAAACCCCTGTCACTGTGCACATCACCACAAGAGCTGTAGAGATGAAAAATTAATCACTTTAGCGATAAATGGGGATAGGTAAAGGTCTCCCTTGCTCAAAAGCCAGCCGTATCTGACTATAGGGGGCAATGCTCATTTCTGTTTACAGCCAAAGCTGTCTGTTTCTGCAAACGTTTCTGTGGTCATGTGGCAGGCATGAATGCATGCATGGGAAAGCAGAAGAAACACCTTTCCTGCCACAGTGGTAATTATCTACAGTGGAACCTCAGTTAACATTTAAAAAATGCATAACAAAAGGAAATCCATAGAAAATAGTGGCTCAGTTTAAGGAATTTTTTTGAATGGATTAATTGGTTTTCAATGCATTCCTATGAGAAACTGTGTTTTGGTTAACATATTTTGATTTTTATGATGCATTCCCATGGGAAACTGCATGCAATACATTCCTATGGGAAATTTGGTTTAAGTAATTTTCACTTTAAGAAACATTCCGGGGAATGCATTAATTATGTTAACTGAGGTTTTACTGTACAGTACTTGCAATTTCTTGCTTTCAAACTGCTAGGTTGTCAGGAACTGGGACAGACAATGGGATCTCACTCTGTTGTGCGGCACTCAGGTTTTTTGTTTTTTTTTAGTAACTGATTTTGTCTAGATTTTTTTTTATAATTTTTATTACATTTTTCAAACAACATAACAATACATTAATTTCAAAAAAGGTAAAACTGTTAGTTTTCACATTATCTCATCTATGTATGAAATAACAAAGAGAAAAGAAAAAAAAGCAAACACTTACATTACATTACAGGACTAACAATCTACTACTAATATTATAAAATTAAAAGGAAAAAAAGATTTCTTGTATAAACACATCTAATTGCTTAATTTGTATCAATCACCCTTGTGATATTTACATTCCAAAAACTCCTTTGATCTTGAGCTGGTCTCCCTTCTTCCCCGTTTAGTGTCACCTCCACAAATGGGTTCCAAATTTTTGAGAATTTGTTTTCTTGGACTAATCCTTTTGCCACATTCAGCTCCCACGTTAACTTATCATTTAAAGCAAGCCCCCACATCTCTTTGTACCAATTTTCAATCTTTAATTTTATATCGTTTTTCCAGTTTCTTGCTATACATTGTCTTGCTGTTGTTAACATTATAGATATCAGTTCTCTTTTATCCTCATCCACTTTTATACTGTCCACCTCTGTCAGTAAGGCCATACCTGGACCCAGCTCAAGCCTCACCTTCATTATTTTTGAGATTTCCTCTTCTATTTTCCCCCAAAATATCTTTACCTCATTACAACTCCACCACATGTGTACATATGTTCCTCTTGATTGATTACATCTCCAACACATATCACTTGCTTTGGCTAAATATTGCCCTTGCTTGAAAACCAGTTGTATCTAACTCTAGGATTCAGTGCTCATCTCTGTTTATAGCCAAACAGCCAGGGCTGTCTGTGTTTGCAGACGTTTCTGTGGATATGTGGCAGGCATGACTAGACACTGTAGTGCACAGAACACTGTTTACCTTCCCACCAAAGTGGTACCTATTTATCTATTTGTAATTTCTTGCTTTCAAACGGCTAAGTTGGCAGGAGTTGGGACAGAGACGGAAACTCACTGGGTCATGCAGTACTCGGTAATCAAACTCTGACCTTCCAGTCATCAAGTTCAGCATCTTAACCACTTGAGCCACCTCAGTATCTTTGGGTCTCAAACTGCTGGCCTTAACCACTAAGCCACCAAGGCCACTTAAATGGGGATAACCAGACACAATTTCTCCAGCTGCGCATGCACTCACAAGCAAACACCCACCCACAAGTGCCCTCTCCACAAAATGAAATTGCCATGCTGTCCTCACCCCACCCCACCCCTTGACGGCTCTCCAGTACTCACTGAGGGACACAGCTTTGTTCAGATTTGTAGCTGGGGGTCGGGACCGTTGCTTAAAGTCCACTTTCACTCTCCCTGGAGGTGTGGTGGCCAAGACAGAGGTCTCTTCATGGGATTCAGAAGATACAGGGATGGTGCTCACAAAATAGGAAATATTTGTAGGGAGAGGAGTGGGTTGGCTGGAAGGTTCAAAGAGTCCAGTACTAGCTGAAAATAAAATAAAAGAGTCTTTATAAATCTTCTGTTTTTCTACAGGTCTAACCGTATCACTTCCTAATGACACATAGGATACAGCAATTACTACACTCTATAGTAATGCCTGTAATGTAACTGTACATTTATATCTAAATTTCATGTGCTTTGAAACCTGGAAGATATAAAATCAAGTCAAATCAACTCCAGCTGGCATGATCCATTAGTACTACAGGTAAAGGTCGCCCTTGCTCAAAAGCCAGTTGTATCCAACTCTAGGGGGTAGTGCTCATCTCTGTTTATAGCCAAAGAGCTAGTGCTGTCTGTGTCTGCAGATGTTTCCATGAACATGTGGTAGGCATGACTAAAGGCTGTTCTAAAGGATAGAGATATTATCTGTAATCTGTATGACACGTTGAGAACAGCTAAAGGTTAAGGTCACCCTTGCTTGAAAGCCAGTTGTATCCAACTTTAATGTTTGGTGCTCATCTTCATTTATAGCCAAATAGCCAGTGCTGCAGATGTTTCCATGGTGATATGGCAGGCATCACTACAGTGCACAGAATGCTGTTTACCTTCCCACCAAAGTGGTACCTATTTATCTACTTGCAATTTCTTGCTTTTGAACTGCTAGTTTGGCAGGAGCTGGGACAGAGATGGAAGCTCACTCCATTGTGCACTGTCCGGGTCTCGAACTACTGACCTGCCAACCTTCCAGACGTCAAGTTCTGCATTGTAACCACTAAGCCACCACAGTCCCATTAGTATAGATCAGGGATGCCCAAGCTTTTCAGAACGAGGGCCGATCATGTGGTTCAGAGAGCCAGTCACTAAGGCTGGGGGGCTGGATGCAACCCTGTGCCAATTCATCTGGGCATGTTTTACTTCTGCTTCCAGGAGCGATGACGGCTTTGTGGGCCAGATGAATTGGTGTTGGGGGCCGCATCTGGCCCCCGGGCCTTAGTTTGGGCACCCCTGGTATAGATGGTGGGAATTTTATCCCATCCACCCTGAAAGGATCCAAGGTGTTTATCAATAAAGCACAGGTAAAGAGCCTTAATTTCAGCCTTGTGGGACCTGTTGTGGTCTGTAGATCTCTGTACACCACCATAGATGAAGAAAATGAATAAAGCATTTGATTTGTTTTACATTATTTTTCTCCTCCTGGTTTGCTGCCACGATCCAGTGGTAAACCACAAACAAGCCATTTCAACCAAGCAAAGTGTTTATTTTCATTGAGATTTTTTTTGCAGTTTGTTGCCATAATTTGGTAGTAGTTTGGGAAAATGCTACAGAATAGCACTGAGGTAGATATGTAGCCCACCTTGTCCTGTCTTAAAGTATGTGAAAGCTTAGCCCATATCTTAGTGCCTGTTCATCCACCCCTAAACGGTGGTTATATTCTGATTAAAGAGGTAGTATAGTGTAGTGCCAAGAATGACAAATGAGTACTTGGGTTCAAAACTCTACCATGGAAGACCCAATGGGCAGTGATACTACCGGTAGCAAAGCCACCCTTTAAATAGGTCAATATACAGTATCTTGAAAACTGTGTCAGGGGTGCCTAAGTCAGATGTGACTTGACAGCATATAACAACATACAGTATTCTTATTTGGTGAAATGCAGAAGTAGAGAACCAGTGAGATGGAGTGGATAGAGCATTACATCAAAACATTAGAAACCTGGGTTCAAATCTACACTCATCCACAGAAATTCACTGGGGGAGACAGAAGTGATAAATCACTCCTTGAACATCCCGCACACGTTGAAACTCCTATTAGGGTTGCTGTAATTCAGAAGCAACCTAATGGCACGTAACAACAATGTGAAAATTTATATTTAACTCAGTCATTGGTAGGTAATTAATCAAGGATGTTAGGGTTGTTTGTTTGCTTGTTTACATGCTACAATAAGTAGACCTTCTCTCCATGCTTTTAGTGAGATATCAGCAAACATTCTTTCTGGAACATAGACAATTCCCACAGTCAAGTGGTAGTAGAACATGTGTTTTGTAGTTGTAGGTCCAGTCTGTGGCATCTATGTTCGACTAGGAAAACCTCATGTCTAAAACCCTTAGGGAGTTGTTTGCAAGTAATCCAGACACATAATATTGAGTTATATGTATCCAAACTAGCTGGATGGCTCAGTGGCATTGGTAGGTTGGGAATGTACCGGTAATTCCCCATTAATTCTCCAGGAAGATGAGTCATTCTATGTGGTCATGGCCAAGCTGTATAGTCCCAGGATACCCCTCCTAGAGGAAGGGCATAGTAAACCACTTTGTGTATTCTCTACCTAAAAAACCATGTAAAGCGTTACCATAAGTCAGAATTGACTTGCTAGCATACAATATTATTATTACTGTATATATGTATCCAATGGCTTCTGATTTGGTATAATGATGTTTTAACACATGGCAGTCATTGTGAGTACAGGCAATTTGACAGGTTTGATGGCCACGTTTTCATTTCTAGCAACTCCATGGACTTGGAAATAGTAAAAAAAAGACTAGGGTAAAAACTATCAAAACTGGTAGTGTCCACTTCACTTTTGATTTTCTAATTGGGAAGGAAGATTGGGCTGGAAGAAGTTTGACATATACACACTTCAATACAAAAGTTACTTTTTCTGGTGAGGGGGGAAGGTAGATACCCAGGATCCTCAAAAGTAAGTTTAAAGGTAAAGGTAAAGGTTTCCCTTGCTCAAAAGCCAGTTGTATCTGACTCCAGGGTTCAGTGCTCATCTCTGTTTCAAAGCTGAAGACATTTCCGTGGTCATGTGGCAGGCATGACTAGACACCGGACTACATGGAACACTGTTTATCTTCCCACCAAAGTGGTCCCTATTTATCTTCTTGCAATTTCTTGCTTTTGAACTTCTAGGTTGGCAGGAGCTGGGACAGAGACGGGAGCTCATTCCATTCACAGTACAGTACTTGGGAATTGAACTGCTGACTTCCTGCCTTCCAGTCAGCATCTTAGCCACTTGAGCCACTGCAGGTTTAGGGGCCACAAATGTCTCACTGGCTGCACAGTAGCCACCTTAGCAAAAAGAGGAAGGGTTGGTCAGAGCATTACTTTTAACAATATAACTTTATGACCAAAAACTGCTATAAAATGTCTGTGTATATGCCTTACATACACATTACAACAATAAAGTTTTCCTTCATCCTCCTTGGTACTTTACTTTTGAACTGCACCTTCTTTACCTGTAAAGAAAATAGTGACAGATATCTGTATCACTTGCTCCTCTTTTTGTTTAAATTATGTCCAGACTCTGGGATTGGTTGGTTAGATATACAGACCAGGCAGCGTAGTCTCCAGGCTTGGCAGTTGCAGTCCTTTCTCATGCTTGGCCAAGAGAGAACGGATGAGACCAGGCAAATCTTTGGGCCTTTTCTGTGCTTTGGGTTTGCTTTCTAAAAGAGAGAGAAGCAAAGGAGGTCCTTGGAACACCACTTAACAAACTGTCCCTTTCTTCTCTCCTTATGCTTGCCAACTGCACTTGTTAGAACATAAGAAGTAATGTACCCAATGTTACTTCACAGAGTGACATGTCTAACCATAGCAAAGCATTCCTCTAACTTGAGGAACAGCCAACCATGGGGGAGAAAATGAAGAGAAAGCCTCAATAACAACTATTGGGGGATCTTCAACAGCAATAACAAAATACAATGGTGTGTAAGTCACTGGTACAACACTTTAGGACAGTGAAGGCAAACTTTGGCTCTCCAGCTGTTCTTGGACTTCAGTTACCAGAAGCCCAAGTCAGCACTCCTGCTGATCAGGGCTTCTGGGAATTGAAGTTCAGGATGCTCCCGCCCTCCCTCCAGGCCCCTCCATCTCGCCTGGAGGAGGAGACTGCCATTAGTTAAACAGACGTTGTATCTATGACATTTGATTATATTGTTTGTACTGCTGGATTGAATTTTCTTGTTATTATATGGTTAAATTGTTATATTGTATTTTGGGATTGTATCTCTACATTGTATTGTTGGATTGTACAGTTGTATTGTTGCTTGATTGTGTTGCCACATTGTTGCTGTTTTGCTGTGTGGTGTTCTATCATAGCATTGTTTGCCTTATTGTTGTATTCTATTGGTTGATTGTATTCTATTTGTTTTGTACACCGCCCTGAGTTGGTTGCACCAAGTAGGGCGGTATAGAAATCCAATAAATAAATAAAAATAAATAAATAAACATGTGGAGAGCCAAGGTGTGCCATCACTAGTCTAGTCCAGGGTTCCTTAAACTTGGCTCTCCAGGTGTTCTCAGATTTAGTTATCAGAAGCCCAAGTCAACACTCCTGCTGATCAGTGCTTCTGGGAATTGAAGTTCAAGAACATCTGGAGTACCAAGGTTCAACTTCACTTCTTTAAGATATTCCATTACATTTTGCCCCTTTCTTTTTCCTCACTTTTCTTCTCCCAAGTATCAATAGATCAAGGATCTGTCCCACTTGGTGAAGTGTGTTTCTGCATGATGGCCCATCTGTTTTGTGCACAATCTAAAAATACTAATAACAATATGATATGAACAAATGTAGTTTTCAGGATGGTGGTGGACAGAGGTGCCTGGAGGACAATGGTCTATAGGGTCACAAAGGGTCGGAATCAACTGTGCAACTGAACAACAAAGTTTCCATTTGCTTGGCACTCAAGGCCACAGTTTCGGAGCATTCCTTTACTTGGGCTAGACTAGTGATGGGCCATGGCAAACCTTGGCACTCCAGGTGTTCTCGCACTTCAATTACCAGAAGCCCAAGTCATCAGTCCTGCTGATCAGGAGTTCTGGGAATTGAAGTTCAAGAACAGCCAAAGTGCCAAGGTTTGCTGTCGCTGGGCTAGACACTTCTGGATCCCCACTGGAGGCAGAACAGTATCCAAATACCATTTGCTTCCATTCTGCACCCAAGGTACAGTATTACTAGTAAGTTGTATTGTTTCTTAAAATGATGTCCCAGTTTTCTGCCATTAATTGTTCTCCAGCTACAATAAAATAAAAGATAAAATGGGGGGAGGGGTAACTAAACATAAAAGCAGTCCAATTAGAAGCACATCAGTAGAATTATCTACATCACCATCTGCTAAGACCCAGAAATATCTGCAACCTGGGAGCAGCTATCAAAAACATCCTGTCTCAATTTCCTGCCAAGTATCTCACTAATTTCAAGCCCAGGAAAAGGGAGAATGTGGCCTTACAAATATCTTAGCCCCAAGCCATATAAGATAAGAGCCAAGAGCCTATTAGATACTGTTGTGGCCTCAAGAGAAACTGCAGCTGTATTGGGGTGACAAAATGAAAAGTAAAATAACTCCCATTCCTAAAGCAGGGATTTGCAACCTATGTCCAGCAGTCTGGATTCATCCCACAGCGCCAAATAATGTGAATAGGAGTTCACTTTTTGAATAAGAATTATATGTCACAGGGGTGGGGGTGAGGGGGTAGGATCAGGAATTTAGAGGTTCTTTGGTGGGGCATGGCAAAAAAAAAAAAAAGGTTGGGAACCACTTCTTTAGACTGTGTAGAGACTGAAAAATGTTAGAACCAGACAAGCAGTGACCAAATACACATTAGCTGGAACTGAAACCAATCATGGTTTTCAAATTTACACAATTGTGATTTAAACACAGATGTGTTACATAAATTGATCACAGACTGCTTTTCATCTCTCTTTCTTTCTCTTCTTATGCTAAAGACAGAAGGATGGAAAATGTGAAAAGCATCAGCTCAACAGATATCAATGGAAGGCAGGGATCCCTTCCCTCTGTCACTGTGCCTCTGAACATATAGTAAAACCCCAGGTTATGGAATTAATCCATTCTGCGGGGTTTTCTTTATAGCAAAAATTCCTTATCATGAAGCACTCATCAGAATGCATTGCAGTATTCCATAGGAATGCATTGAAAACAAAAATTCCATAAAGCAAAGTGTGGTTTCCCAAAGAAATGCAGCGGGGGGGGGGGGAGAGACATTCCAAATAAATCTGTAAGCCGAGGCATTATTTTCAATTTCTGTAAATTGAGTTTTCCATTACCTGAAGCATCCTAACCCGGGGTTATACTGTAATTCACATTACACAACTGTAGTGTCAGGGTAAATAGTGACAAATAAACTTAATTTATTTACTGAATTTATTTACTTAACTCAGCTCGGCTGGCCAGCTCCTTTGAATACCCCACCTCTCTCTCTGTTGTTGTTTTTTAAACTTTTTAATCTTTTAACTTTTAACTTTAATTTTTATTGTAAGCAACGTGTTTTTAATTGTTTTAAATTGTAAGCCTCCCTGAGTCCTTGGATAAGGGCAGGGTATAAATGTAATAAATAAATAAATAAATAAATTCCTTTTGTGTGTGTGCTGAGGGATACTTCTGTAATCCTCAATTATCATAACCTGAATTTTAACACTAACGTTTTTGCTCTTCCTGCGTAGATTGTTGGAAGACACCATCTCCAATGATAGTTAAGAATTTTAAACTTGCAGATCTTACCATGCTTCGGGACTTTCACGCAGTCACCACCATCATCTTCCTCATAATTGGGGAAGCAAGGTCCACAGCTAGGTGCCCCCTCGGGCCCACATCCCAACCGTCGATGGAGAAGGCAGTTGAGTTTGTCCCTGGCAGGACAGAGGGGATCTGTAAAAGGCAACGTGACAAAAAGAAAGAAAAGAGAAGCTGAGTCAGAAGCGTAGCTTACCTTGGCGGGGCCCCGTATAAAAATTGTTTGGGGGCCCTTTATATGTGGGGCGGAGCTAACGTCATGACATCATGACGTCGTGGGGGGAGCCAACGTCATGACGTCATGGGCGGGGCCAAAATAAAAATAAAATAAATAAAAATAAAATAAATAAAATAGAATTAAAATGTAAAAAAAAAAAAACACACACACACCTCAAATCACCCACCCACCCACCCGAAACACAAAAACCTCACTTACCTTAATCCTGGGGCCTCTTCTTCCTCCGCCTCTGCTGTCACCGCCACGCCGCCGCTGCTGCCATCGCACGATCGCTCCCTCGCCGCGCACGGCGAAGGCAAGGGGCAGCTGTGGAAGGGGAGCGGGCGCAGCGAGACAGCCCCGAGGCCCTTCCCCCGGTCGCCGTGGGGGCTCCCTGGCAGGCTGCGCCAGCCCGGGCGGCGCTCTCCACCTCGACGCTGGGGTGGGAGTCCAGCTGCAGGACCAGCTCGCGCGCGAAGGCGAGCGGGCGCAGCGAGGCAGCCCCGAGCGAGGCCCTCTCCCCGGTCGCCGCGGCGCGGGGGCTCCCTGGCTGCGCCAGCCCGGGCGGCGCTCTCCACCTCGACGCTGGGGTGGGAGTCCAGCTGCAGGACCAGCTCGCGCGCGAAGGCGAGCGGGCGCAGCGAGGCAGCCCCGAGCGAGGCCCTCTCCCCGGTCGCCGCGGCGCGGGGGCTCCCTGGCTGCGCCAGCCCGGGCGGCGCTCTCCACCTCGACGCTGGGGTGGGAGTCCAGCGCTGCAGGACCAGCTCGCGCGCCCCGTCCCGCACGCGGCAGGTGACAGGTCAGCTCCAGGCGCGCTGGACTCCCACCCCAGCGTTGAGGTGGAGAGCACCGCCCGGGCTGGCGCAGCCAGGCAGGGAGCCCCCACGGCAACCGGGGGGAGGGCCTCGGGCTCAGAGTCGGGGCTGCCTCGCTGCGCCCGCTCGCCTCGCCTTCCACAGCTGAGCCGCCCCTTGCCTTCGCCAGCTCAGCTACGGCTCCACGCGCTGCATCTCGGCCCTCTGATGGCCGCCATCGGAGC
This sequence comes from Furcifer pardalis, assembly GCA_030440675.1. NCBI lineage: Eukaryota > Metazoa > Chordata > Lepidosauria > Squamata > Chamaeleonidae > Furcifer > Furcifer pardalis. Next base: position 157,956,525 of record CP126893.1, read on the forward strand.
CGCGCTTAAAAGCTGCGGCTCCGACTCCGGCTTTTTTTAAAAAATTGGAGCCAAAAATGGCTCCAATAAAATGCGCATGCGCAGAAACTCAATCTGACGCATGTCAATGCATCAGATTGAGTTTCTGCGCATGCGCAGTAAATTTTTGCTCTTTTTTATTTTTAATTTTATTTTTTGCCGTTGGGGGCCCCCATAGCCCGGGGCCCCCGTATAATTGATACGGCTGATACGGCGGTAGCTACGCCTCTGAGCTGAGTCCTCTCCCAAAAGACAGCCAATGACCCTCCAGATCAGGGGTTCCCAACCTAAGGCCCTCCACCCCTCCAAGGGCATTTGAGAAACAAAATGGCCTCCCCTTTGAAGCTGTTGGAACAAAATGGCCACACCCATCATGCAGGCAGGGCAAAATAGTCATCTGACCCTCAAAGCTGACTGAGAGAGGGTGAAAAGGTTGGGAACCTCTGCTCCAGACAAATGTGAAGCACAAAGGGAGGGGATAGGATTGCAGTTTGAGATTTATTTTTAAAAAAAGACAGACAAGGAGTCACTTATGACTTTGAATGAGTTCAGATTCCCAGGACCTGATGAACTGTATCCAACAATAATAATTTTGTGTCAGAAATTATTCTGGGTTGAAAGGATTTTTGCTGGAGGAACTCTGCTCAGGGGACGCCCGAATGAAGCTCCTTTCATGTCACCAAGATCTTTTCCTACCAAAGTGGTCACTATTTATCTACTTGCAATTTCTTGCTTTTGAACCTCTAGGTTGGTAGGAGCTGGAACAGAGACAGGCACTCAAACTGTGATGCAGGACCCGGTCCAATGATATTGAAGGAACTGGCTGAAGCGATCTCAGAACCACTGTGTACTGTATATAATTTTTTGAAATTATGGATGGGCAAAGTGCTGATTGACTGGGGAAAGGGTAATGTTATCTCCTATCTTCAGAAAGGGCAAAAAGGAGGAACCGGAGAATTATAGATTTGCAGTTAGGGTGACATCAATCCCAGGGAAAATTATAGAACAGATTATAAAACAGTCACCCTTGAAAACAGTGCACAGCAGTAATAATTAGAAAGCCAACATGGATTTGTCAAAAACAAATTCTGCAAGACTAATCTTATCTCTCTCTTTTTAACATGTAACTAGCAAGGTAGATGGAGGGAATGAGGTGGACATAAGATAGCTTGCCTTCAGCCAAGCATTTGACAAAGTGCCACATGATATTTTGATTAGCAAGCTACCTAGGTGTGGGCTGGATACAACAACTGTCAAATGGATACAGAAATGATTACAGAATCAAACTCAGAGTATTTATCAATGGCTCCTTCTCCAACTGGGAGGAGGTAACGATGGATAATGCAAGGCTGAGTCCTGGGACCAGTGCTCTTCAATATTTTTATTAAGAATTTGGATGAGCTAGTGCACGGAATGTATATCAAATTTGTGGATGGTATCATACTGAATGGAATTGCTAATACTGTACCTTGGAAGACAGAAACAAAATTCAAAAAGATTTTTATAGGCTTGAATACTGGGCTGAAAACAACAGAATGAAATTTAAGTGGGGTGATTTGCAAAGTAATACACCTAGGGAGAAAGAAATGAAAAGTTATGAGGGATTTTTGGCTCAGAAATACAGTGAACCACTGCTTTATGGACCAGAAGCGTAGCGTGCCTTGGCGGGGCCCCGTATAAAAATTTGTTTGGGGGCCCTTAGGAAGGGTAAAGATTTGTTTTGCTTACGCACGTATGGGGCCCCCGTGGCCCGGGGCCCCCGTATAATTGATACGGCAGATAAGGCGGTAGCTACGCCCCTGTTACGGACTTAATCCATTATGCCAGTTTGTCCTTAAAGTGAACTGTGGTTTCCCATAGGAATGCATTGAAAAGCAAAAAGCAAAAAACAACACCATTCAGGACCTTGGGGTGGGGGGAGCCAAAAATAATGGTTTAAATGTTCAAACTCTTTATGAGGTGGCAAAAAAAAAATCCAAAGTGCACTTTATCAAGAATTTTGAACTGAAAACATGACGAAAAATTCCAGAAGCAAAGCGGAAATGCTACGAATAACCTCCCACCACCATGGAAAATGGGAGGGGGTACTCAAGCAGCCCAAAAAAGCTTTGCACCCTTGGGAAACTCAGTCCGTATTGTGATTTTTGTCCTTGAAGCTGGTTGTCATTTCCTATGGATTTCTGGTCTGTGAAGTGAGTTGTCTGGTAAGTGAGCCAACCGGAAAGTGGGGTTTCACTATACTCCAAGCAAGAAGGATACTGGAATTGTTGTAGATCACAAGCTAAATATGAGCCAACAGAGTGATGTCACAGACTCACAGCAAAAATGGCAAATGTTATTTTAGGCTGTATACTCTCTCTCTCTCTCTCTCTTTTTCTTCTGTCTGTCTGTCAAATGCACCACCAGCATATAACAACATACAAAGCTTAAAATTAACACATCTTTTTTTTTTTTAACAGAATTAAAAGGACTGGATAACATCCGCCCAATATCGGGCCACTTCAACAGCATTTCCTCTTGCCAACATAAGGTCCTCCTCAGAGCACGTTGAGGGGCATTGTGTGCATTGTATCATTTGGGAGATAGTTCATACTTCTCCACAATCACACAGACTGTCATATACAGCGGAACTCCACCTTCTCAGATTAGCTCTTGATCTTCCTACCTCTGCATGATGTCTATTTAAAACTTTCAACACAGGCCATGGTTGTTCTTGGCCAAACGGTAGTCATGTGGCAGTTACCTGGCAGCTCCTTGCTCACCTTCCATCATTCTAGGGTGGTCTGTGGGGGCTGGTTGTTCAAAGGGGCAGAAGTTGTGAGGAAGCTAAGCCTTGATTTCAGTCTCTGCTTTGGTGGTTGGTGATCAAATAGCAGGTTTGTTTCCGAGTAACTTGCTTTGACCCACTCTTTCTGAGCAGCACTTTCTCAATGGAATTTTGATGGGGGGATGCCAGCTAAGCAATGCACTTTTTGTACTGGGGTTGGTTTTAAGCATCCTCTGACCAATCTCACAATTTCATTTAGGGCCACACCTGCCCTGTTGATCTGCACTACACTGGACTAGCATACTCTCCTTCAGAGTAACATAAAATTAACGCAGAAGTTCTTAATGTATGTGGTTGGGCTGTATTAACAGAAGTATAGTCTCCAGATCCCATGAGGTCAGTCCTCATCCTGAGTTTTGTGCCCATTTCTGGACACAGTATTTTTAAAAAAGATGCCAACAAACTGGAATAGTTTCAGAGGAGGGCAACAAAGATGATCAGGGGAATGGGATTCAAATTCTATGAGGAAAGACTGAAGGATCTGGGCATGTTTTTTTCTTGAGAAAAGAAGGCTAAGGGAAGCTATGATAGCACTTTTCAAGTATCTGAAATATAATCAGATAAGATGAGGGACTGGAACTCTGAATTTGGCTAAATATCTGAGAAAATGTCTTAATTGTTGGAGCAGTATGACAATGGAACCAGAGGCATAGCAAGGGGGGGTGAGGGAGGCGGCCCGCCCTGGGCAGCACTTTGCGGGGGGGGGGGGCGACGTCGCTGCCCTGGACTTCCTGGCGGCTGGGGCAGGCGCCAGGACCCTCTGTCACCACTGGCGCCCTGGGCCCTGCCCTGGGCTGGAGGGCGCGGACCCAAATGTGTGGTGGAGGCCAGGGTGTGCCACTCCCCCTCCTCTGTCCCCCTCCTCCCCCATCACTCCCTCCTTGCTGCCTTCCGGGCTGGGGCAGCGCAGTGTAGCCCCAGCGGAGAGCCCACCGTTGGGGTCCCAGGCAAGTGGCCGCCCTGCCTCCTAGCCTGGCAGTGGTGCCCAGGAAGGCAGGAGGTCGGTGGTCCCGCAGCCTGGCACTGGCCAGGCAGAGGACCACCATCCCCGCAACGCATGGCCAGTGCTGCTCCAGCCATTGGGCTGCAATGACCACTGGCCTTGCTTTCTGCCTTCCTGGGCACCGTTGCCACTGCCGGGCTAGGATGCGGGGTCACCGCACACTTGGGACCCCGACAGCACAGGTGAGGGTCTGGGGTGGTGTGGTGCAGGCCCAGCGGTGAGCCCACCATCAGTGTGCCAGGCATGCGGCAGCCCCACCTCTAAGCCCAGCGGCGGCAGCTCGTCTACCTTCGGCAGCAGTGGTGCCCAGAGGGGTGAGGCCAGTAGTTGTTGCAGCCCAGTGCCTGCGGCCAGAGCAGCGCCGGCCAGGCCAAGGACACTCCCCCCCGCGCAAGACCTGGCCTGCATTGCTCTGGCCATGGGCGCTGCTCCGTGGCAACCGTCAGCCTCACTTCCCGCCTTCCTGGGCACTGCTGCTGCTGAAGGCAGATGAGCCGCTGCCATACAGCTCAGAGGTGGGACGGCCACATTCCTGGGACCCTGACAGTGGGCTCCCCACTGGGCCCGCGCCGTGCCGCCCCAGACCCTGGGCCTCGCAAGTGCCATCAGGGTCCCAGGCATGCAGTCACCCCGCCTCCGAGCCCCGTGAAGCCTGAAGATAGGACTTTCCTATCTGGGGGGGGCGGGCGAGCCTGGGGGGGCGGCAAGTTTGGCCTGCGGCCCCGGGCGACAGAAAGCCTCCCTGCGCCACTGAATGAAACCAATTACCTCAGCTCAGGAGGTGATGAGTGTTCCAGTGCTTGAGGCATTCAAGAATAAATTGGACAACCATCTGCCAGATCTGCTTGATTTGAACCTGCACTGAGCAGGGAGTTAAACTTGATGGTCTCAGAAGCTCCTTCCAAATCAGTTGTTCTATGATTCTGGAGGGAAATAACTTCCCCAGGCTGTCTAGGGCTAGGCATGTTCTGGGTAAGTCTTCAATAATACTGTACTGGGAAATCAGTCACTGATGCTGTTTGGAGGGGGGAGGAAGCAGTCTAAACATCATTTAACTCTTTCTCCACCCACAAGCAACCTGAGCCTGCACAATTCAGCCCACACCAAAAGGATCAATATAAATAGGTCTTCAATAACTAGCCTGAGGAATGACTCAAGTACAATACAGGTTTCCCACCACCACCAATGTCCTAAATACTTCCCAAAAACTTCTTCAGATACCTGAAACCACATAAAACAGCGAACCTCTATATTTAACCACACATACCTGAGTCAAAGAAATTGAGAGTGTGTGCAAATACTTCTGTCGTTCTACCAAGTGCTAGGAAAATGGCTGCTGTAACAAAAACAATCAGTTCCTTGTAAACATTATATTGTAGACAGTGGCCTCTAGTGGTAAAATCTGGTAATGTGCATGAACATAATACTGTATTTACAGTACAGTATATCAAGTGTTTTCTATTGAAGATATTTAGACCCATGGATAATTAAAATCATGGAAACGGAATCCATGGATACAGGGGAGAACTGTACTTCAATCTTGGCTTCCCATTTCTAAACTGAAAATACTAACACTGAAATGTTGTAGATAGACAAAACATTTTGAACTCTATCTAAGTTGAATATTATCACAGCAGTTATGGAACACTACATTTATGGAGGCCTTTAAATAAAACCTGGACACTAGTGTTAATTGTTTCAAGAACAAATAAGAGAATCAAGAATAACCAAGAATTATAAAGATGTTTGGCATGAGTTTACAGAATCTAGAGCCATCATACAATGGTTGGTTCATCTTATGTGAGTCTCAGATTCCAAACATCATGGCAAGTTGACCCATTAAAGCTTATACCAAATAAACTTTCTTCATTTTCCAGGTGCCATAAAGCTCTTCTTCAGTTTTTATTGTAACAAACCATCATGGCTACTGTCTCTTGCCCCTCCACACCCCCATACATTAAAATTCCAAGAACCATAAGGGCTAACACTTCCTGCTATTGTGGGAAGCTTTAACTTTAATTTAAAGAGTACTATATGCCTTTTCCAGGTCACTGGGGAGCTACAAAGAATGTTAGCATAACCCACAAACATAACTCAGCCAAATAAAAGACAGTGTTTTGGTATAGATTAAAATAATCAATCAGTTTAGATTTTGGGAAGAGACAAGTGTCTCTCTTGCTTCCCCTGACTCTCATAAGAAAAGTTTATTTGCTAGAACTGTTCTTCTTGTTCTTACTATTGTATAATACAATTTCTAGAGCACTTCCCAACCTCAATTTTAAAGAAAAACCCCTTTAGTAGCAGTAGTCTATAGCATCCATAAGGGACTATGGTGGCTTAGTGGTTAAGATGCTGAATTTGATGACTGGAAGGTCAGCAGTTCAAGACCTGAGTGCTTCATGATAGAGTGAGCTCCTGTCTCTGTCCCAACTCCTGCCAACCTAGCAGTTGGAAAGCAAGAAGTTGCAAGTAAATAAATAAGTAGCACTTAGGCGGGAAGGTGAACAGTGTTCCATGCACTCCAGGATTTAGTCATGGCTGCCATATACACATATCCACGGAAATGTCTGCAGAGACAGATAGCACCTGCTCTTTGGCTATAAACAGAGATGAGCACTGAACTCTACAGGGTGGGCCGTAAGTCCCTACCCATCCATATGTATTATACCTGTAATTTTTTTCTTTTTTTCAGAGAAATATAGCCAAGTTAAACCCATTTACACTTGAAGAGTGTTTTGTGACAAGTACATGGGTACATGAGAGAAAGAATACTGGTGACACCCTGGATATAATAAGTGGCAAATTTAGAGTAAAATTCAATAGGAACTTACAGGACATTGTGTAGTGTCAGATATAACCGGCTTTCAAGCAAGGCCAATCTTTACCTTTACCTATTGCAGTCATGGTGAACCTATGGCATGTGTGCCAAAGGTGGCACTCAGAGTCTTCTCTGTGGGCACCCATGCAGTCACTCCAGAACAGAGTTCGCCCTATCCCTCTGCCCAGAAGCCCAATGGGAGCGCTTCCTCCCTTCCCCCCAGCACAGAGTTCACCCCACTCCTCTGCCCAGAAGCCCAATAGAAGTGTTTTCTTCCTCCTCTATTGCTGTGTTGGCACTTTGAAATAAATAAGTAGGTTTTGGGTTGCTGTTTGGGCACTCGGTCTCTAAAAAGTTAGCCATCACTGACCTATAGCATCCATATCTGCAGTTGTACCTCGCTTAAAGAGCATAATATGTTCCACAGGATTGCTCTTTAAGTGAGTTTGCTCTTTAAGTGAAACACCATTGTAAATGACAAATTGTGTGTGGGGGGATTGTGAACCCCAATTTATTTGTTAAGCAAGTTTTTGGTTGGTTTTATTTGTTAAGCGAAGCGAACATTCTGAGAAAATTCTGTTCTTTAAGCGAGTTACTCTTTAAGCGAGGCGCTCTTTATGCGAGGTTTGACTTGTAGTGTAAAAAGATTTGAACTAGACATTGAAATGATAACAAAGTTGGCACCTAAAAAGCAACTTCCCAAAGCAAGACGCCACTATGGAAAAGGCCATGTCTCAGATCACCTCATCTGCCTTTTCCCCAACACTAAGTGAAAGTTTTTACCATTAAATTTTTTTGAGGAAGTTAGGGTTGTATAAGAGGAAGCAGCCCTTAAGGCAGGGATCCTCAACATTTTAAAGCCAGGGCCTGGTTCACACCTGCTCAGACTGTTGTGGGGCCAGATCAATGGTCCCACCCCCACTGCTGCCACTGGTGGTGGTGGGGAGAGCTTGGGGCTCAAAGTGGTCCTATCCCCACCACTACACCCCACCCCACACAGCTTCTCTGCTTACCAGCCTGGAGGAACTGCATGGCAAAGGTGGAGGAGAAGTCCAGGCTGTCCTTCTTGCCCACGCTTGGCCAGAGCAGCCTCCGTGAAAGACACAGGCAGCTGCATGTCTGCCAGGAAAGACACGCTCAGCCAGAATGACCCCTGGGAAAGACATGGGTGGCCGCAGGTGGCCTCCACTTCTACCACTGCTGCCTCAATCCTTGTCACCTCCGCTTGGCTTGGCGTGTCCCTAATGGCACTCCATAGCAGGGCAGATGTTGTAAGCCTTACAACATCTGCCTTGCTATGGAGTGCGGCACAGACATGTCAAGCCAAGTGGAGGGGACAAGGATTGAGGTGATGGCAGCAGCAGTAGCAGCAGTGGTAGCAGTGGAAGCAGTAGCTGGAGCAAGGACATGGGCTGGATGATTTGTTGCCACAGGCCAGATCTGGCCTACGAGCCATAGGTTGAGGATCCCTGCCTTATGGTATGCTGGTACTAAGTAATGTCAAAAATGGCATCTTGAATTCTGCCTAGAAGCAGACCAAGGCTTAAGACTTCAAATCATTTGCCCCAGATACTTAGAACTAAAATGCCACCCAACACTACCATTTAGATTAATTTATTCCATAGAAATTGAAGTTAGTTTATTTTAAGAGTTGCAACAGGGAAATACAAACCAGTATTTTAGGTACCTAGCAGTAATGGTGTAGTAATAAACCCTGGCATGGAGCTGCTCCCCATGGTAATTCCCATTACCATATTCCCAAGGGAAGTTCAAAAAATGAAGGCAGATGTCTTGATCCTTGTCAGTAAACTAAATCTAGGCCTTAGCCTCTCTGCCAAAACAGGTCTTTCATAAAGTTAATAAATGTCTCATCCAAACAAGACCACTCAAAAACACCTTGTACTACAACAAGGATTCTCTTGGTAATACACAAACGCACAGCCCCTTGTTCACATGTATGCTCAGACTGTGAGGACTGGAGCTAAATTCAAAGGGAACAGAGGAGGATAGCAAATGATGTCATTCATAAAAATAGAAATGGCTAATCAAAAGATTATGAGAACAGTCTCATATCCTGCCTCAGTTTACCAAGTCTCCTCTCGAGACAATCGCTGCAGATGGCTTTGTTTTGGTAGCTTTGTTTTGATTTTTAACGTTTCTGCTCCCTACATTCTGAACAGTGCAGCACCTGTTGAATGCCTGCCTGCAGCTGAACTGGAAATGAGCAAGAAAATTCTCAAAAAGGGGAAAAGAGAAGGTCTCTAGGTCTTTCCCACTGACAGATTTTGGAAGTTGCTTTGGAAGTTTTATTTCTATGCTCACGGGAAGCAAAGCTGTGCAGTTTTGTCACAGGGCCTGCAGCCCAGACTTCTTTGTTCTCTACAGGCAATTGTGCCCAGAGAAGTGCATTCAGTGAATGTTGGAATCAAAATCAAAATTTTACTCACACAGCGCATCAGTCTATTCTGAATTTAAGTGAAGAAGCGGCGAGTTAAAAGAGATGGATTTCTCATCCGACACCCCACCCAGACCCCCATATGGGTCTGACAAGTTTAAAGGAGAAGGAATCGGGAGGGAGACTCAACGGATGCCACACTGGGTGCCTCTAGCATCGCATTCCCCGTGGCAGCCTCTGCCTCCATCTATGCCTCCACTCTGAATTTCTTATTGTCCCTCCGATTTGCTTGCTTTCTAAAGCCGGGCATCTTCTCAAAGCAGCTGGATATTTATTTCTCAGGTTTTGTCTGTTTCCTTGCCTGGTTCCTGTCTTTCCTCTGCCTCTTCCGCATTTGCTTGTTTCCCCTTCAGTTTCACTAGATAATCATCCCCATCCTTTCCAGTCCCCCAAAGGATGAATCCCCAATTCTGCATCCCCCCCCCCCCACTCACCTGCTTCCCAACTGGCTCCTGTAGCAACCAGGGCTGCGAAGAAGCCGAGCCATCGGATCGCTTGGCTCAACATGTCCTTTCCCCAAAGAACGTGGACGGATCGTGTGAGGGTGGGGGGGTGAGTAGCCCCCCCTCCAGCTATAGCAAGGGGTTGTAGCCCTTTACAGCTGCTGGCATCTAGCCGGATGCGTGAGAAGACCTGGTGCGGGTGGGAAGGGGGGGGAGAGAGAACGGGGGACTGCGGATCTTTATGAATGAACTCTGGGTGGGAGGGTGGACAGGAAGGGGGTGAAGAACTGAGCGGAGGAACAAGGGTCCCCAGTTTCTTGAGAGCTGCGAGGGCGGAGAGTGTGGACAGGTTGATGGATGGATACTTGGATTGATTGACAAGTTAATCAGATGGAGAGGCAGAATGGATAATATGAATGCTGAGATAAGGTTAGTTCTTGCCAGGCCCCTAGCTGGTGTAGGCACATACAGCTGTGTTACCCTTTCTGTTCTTACATCCATTTGGCCACCTCTTGAAAGTTGTATAAATACATTCCAGAATTAATTCACCCTTCCCCTTTTCCAGTTTAGACAGATCATGAGATATTTTATAAATATAGTATGTTTATGTCATTGGTCTTCTTCTAATGGCTAGAGCTATTATCTGTAATCTGTATGACACCTATACGACTCTAGTGTTCAGTACTCATCTCTATTTATAGCCAAAGAGCCAGTGTTGCAGATGTTTCCATGGTTATGTGTCAGGCATGACTGTACAGAATGCTGTTTACCTTCCCACCGAAGTGATACCTGTTTATCTACTTGCAATTTCTTGCTTTCGAACTGCTAGGTTGACAGGAGCTGGGACTGAGATGGGAGTTATCAGTAACTCCATCATGCAGCACTCAGGTCTTGACCTTCTGATCATCAAGTTCAGCATCTATGTTGAGAATACAACATATGAAATTGATACACATATAAAGTGTTTAACATCTCAGAAACATTTGTTGTTGTTGTTGTTGTTGTTGTTGTTGTTGTTGTTGTTGTTGTTGTTGTTGTTGTTGTTGTTGTTGTTGTTCAGTCGCACAGTTGATTTTGACACCATGGACCATTGTCCTCCAGGCACTACTGTTCTCCACCATCCTCCTCAACCTGTCCAGCTCTGTGCCCATTGTGTCTACAATAGCATCTAGCCACCTCATTTTTGGCCGCCCCCTTCTTTTTTTGCCCTCCACCTTTCCCAGCATCAAGGCTTTCTCAAGTGAATCTTCTCTTTTCATTTGATGTCCAAAGTATTTTAGCTTCATCTTTACTATTTAACCTTCTAAGGAGCAGTCAGGGTTGATTTCTTCTAGGATTGACTTATTTGTTCTCTTCGCTGACCAGGGGACTCACAAAACTCTCCTCCAACACCACATTTCAAAGGCATTTATTCTTCTGTGCTCAACCTTCCTAATGGTCCAGCTTTCACAACCATACATTACCACTGGGAATACCATTGCTTTGACTATGCATATTTTTGTTTGCAAGGTGAGGTTTCTGCTTTTAACTGTGTTCCTCAGGTTTCTCATCTCTTGTCTCCCAAGCATCAGTTGCTTTTTTATTTCATGGCTGCAATCTCCACCTGCAGTGATCTTTGAGCCTAAGAAAGTAAAACCTGTCACTACTTCTACTTCTTCCCCATCTATTCTCCAGGGACTGAGAGGGCCTGTTGCAATTATCTTGGTTTTCTTGATGTTGAGTCTCAAGCCAGCTTTTGCACTCTCTTCTTTCAATCTGATCAGGAGCTTCTTTAGGTCTTCCTCACTTTCTGCCATTAGGGTGGTATCATCTGCATATCTCAGATTGTTGATGTTTCTCCCAGCAATTTTGATCCCATATTGTGATTCCTCCATCCCTGCATCGTACAGTATGTGCTCTGCGTATAAGTTGAATAATCAGGATGACAAAATGCAGCCTTATCTTACTCCTTTTTCTTTTCCATCATTCTATATTCTGTCCTAACTGTTGCTTCTTGACTCATGTACAGATTTCTCATGATGTGTGTAAGATGTTCTGGTATTCCTATCTCTTTAACTATTTGTCACATTTTGTTGTGGCCCACACAGTCAAAGGCCTTGGTGTAGTCCAGTGATGGCAAACCTATGGCACGCGTGCCAGAGATGGCAGTCAGAGCCCTCTCTGTGGGCAACCATGCAGTCATCCCAGCACAGAGTTTGCCCCCTCTGTGCAGCAGCCCAATGGGGGCATTTCCTCCCTCCCTCCAGCACAGAGTTCACCCCGCCCCTCTGCCCAGCAGCCCAATGGGAACGTTTCCTTCTTCCCTGTTGCTATGTTGGCACTTTGCGATAAATAAGTGGGTTTTGGGTTGCAATTTGGGCACTCAAGTCTCTAAAAGGTTTGCCATCATTAGTGTAGTCAATGAAACAGAAGTAGACTTGTTTTTGATATTCCTTTGTTTTTTCCATGATTGAATGTATGTTGGCAATATGGTCTCTAGTTCCCCTCCCCCTTCTGAACCCCGCTTGCACTTCTGGTAATCCTGTTTCCACATGCTGCTGCAGTCTATCCTGTATTATCTTGACTTGAGCATCACCTTGCGTGTGGGATGAGCGCAATTGTTCAATAATTTGAAATTCTTTGGCATTACTCTTTTTTGGGGCTGGCACGTATACTGATAGTTTCCAATCCAGTGGCCATTGTTTTGTTTTCCAAATCTGTTGACATATAGAATGCAATAATTTGATTCCATCATCTTTTAGGGCTTTGAAAAATTCAACTGGGATACCATCCACTGGCTTTGTTGTTTGTAGTGCTTTTTAAAGCCTTTCTGACTTCACTCTCTAGGATGTCTGACTCAAGTTCGATTTCCTCATCATTGTAATCATCAGGGGTGTTGAAGTCCATTTTGTAAAGCTCCTCTGTGTACTCTTTCCATCTTTTCTTAATCTCTTCTGCCCTTTTTGTCCCTTATCATGGTCATTTTTGCTTTAAACTTGATTTCCCTTGATTTCCCCAATTTTTTAAAAAGACCTCTAGTCCTACCCCTTATGTCGTTTTCCTCTATTTCTTTGCACTGTTCATTTAGGTATGTTTCCTTATCTTTTATTTGAAATTCTGTATTCAATTTATTGAATTTTTTCCTTTCTCCTTTACCTTTTGCATTCTTTCTTTCCTCTGCTATTTTAAGAGCCTCATCGGACAACCACTTAGCTTTCTTACGCTTCTTTTCTTTTGGTATGGTTTTCCTTGCTGCCTCCTGCATGATGTCCCGCATCTCTGTCCATAATTCTTCTAGCACTCTGTCTATCTGGTCCAAGCCAATGAATCAGTTCCACACCCCCACTGTGTATTCTTTAGGGATGTTGCCTAGGTCATACCTGTCCGGCCTAATTGTTTTCCCTATTTTCTTTAGCCTAAACCTGAATTTTGCAATCAGTAGATTATGATCTGAGCCACAATCTGCTCCAGGTCTAGTTTTTGCTGCAGAGTATGCAATCAATCTTGTTTCAATGTTGTCCATCTGGTGATGTCCATGTGTAAAGTTGCCTCTTGTGTTGCTGGAAGAGGGTGTTTGCATTATCTTGGCAGAACTCTATCAATCTTTGCCCTGCTTCATTCTGTGTTCCAAGACCAAACTTGCCTGTTATTCCATTTAATTTTTGATTTCCTATTTTGGCATTCCAATCTCCTATGATAATGTGGACATCATTTCTTGGTGTCTGTTATGAGGTGTTGTAGGTCCTCATAAAACTGGTTAACTGTGGTTACATCTGCACCCATGGTTAGTGTGTATGTTTGGATTACTGTGATGTTGAAAGATTTGCTTTGTATTCTGACTGACATCATTCTATCATTTTTGAGATTAAATCCCATTACTGCTTTTCTCACCCTTTTATTGACAGTTATGGCTACTCCATTTTTTCTGAGGTTTTCTTGTCCACAGTAGTAGATATGATGGTTTCTGGAGCTGAATTCGCCCATCCCTGTCCATTTTAACTCGCTGATTCCCAAGATGTCAATGCTTATTCTTTCCATTTCCTTTTTTACCACTTCCAGTTTTCCTTAGTTACATTCCTTAGTTACATTTTCTTACATTCTATGTCTCTATACAGTATTGTTCCTTACAACATTGTATTTCTCCTTCCCCTTTCCTGTCCATCCCCTTCTTCTGAACTAGTGCTGATCATCCTTCTTCATCTAAATTGCTCCTTTGTTTTGTCTTTTGTTTTGGTCCATAGGGTACTGTATTTATATGTAGTGTACTTATATCATTTCTCTATAGGTCAGTTAGAGGTACCCAATTTGGTGTAGTGCAGGGTTTCTCATCCTTGGGCCTCAGGCTGTTTTTGTACTTCAATGACCAGAAGAAGCCCAAGTCAGTGCACCTGCTGATCAGGGCTTCTGGGAATTGAAGTCGAAGAACAGCTGGGGTCCTAAGGTTGAGAAATCCTGTGAATTGAGATATACCCTGGAACTCTGGAAGCCTGGATTCAATTCTCACCTCAAACCAGGGTGGAACTGGTTGACTTACCTTGAAAAGCCCTATTAGGATTGCTATACTATAAGTCATTCTTGACTTGACAGCTCACAACAAAAATAAAGGTCCATTTATGCAGACAGTCATAAAACATGGGCTACAGTTCCATATTCATTTAGGTAAAGGTAAAGGTCACCCTTGCTCAAAAGGAAGTCATATCTGACTCTATGGTCCAGTGCTCATCTCTTTTTATAGCCAAAGAGCCAGTTCTGTCTGCATCTGCAGACATTTCCATGGACATATGGCAGGTATGCCTCAATACTGGAGTGCACGGAATGATGATTACCTTCCCACCAAAGTGGTCCCTATTTATCTACTTGCAATATCTTGCTTTTGAACTGTTGGGTTGGCAGAAGCTGGGACAGAGTTGGGAACTCACTCCATCATGCGGTACCTGGAAATCGAACTCCAACCTTTCAGTCAGCAAGTTCATTTACTAGGGAATAAATTTCATTTAAACCAATAGAACTAACTTTTAAGAATACAGGAATATGATTGCCCTCTTATTTTCATTGGTATAATTAATACAATAGCAATTGTGCATTTAATGATTCTTGTACAGTTCCACTTAGCTACATTTTAGTTCTAGAACAGCAGAGTTCTAAGTTCAAAGTAACCTAACAATTGAACCCTATGCTTGTGTACTCAGAAGTAAGTCCAAACAGTTTATGATCCGAATGAGATCAATCCGTCTCACTGTACAGCATTCATCACCAGCCTTACACAATTAGTCTCAGAGATCCACATGATGTCACAAATAAGGCTCTCCATCGATCTCAGTCCTCTGCCACCATGCAGCAGATTTTCTGTTACTCCATTCATTCATCTCTTTTTATGTCTTCCCACTGGTCTCCTGCCCAATGGAATTAATATCCATCAATATCCTTGGCCACCACTCATCCTTCATTCTTACCACATGTTCCACCCACTCAAGTCTTGGACTTCTCATCAGTCCAAAAATGTTAAGCTTCTCGTAGAGTTGTTCCAACTCCCTATTATGGCATTTTCTCTATTTCAGACTGTAGCCTAAACTATATAAACAAGTTATAAAATTATTGCTTTGAATCCTTAATCAATATTCATTCACACCTGGACAAATAATTTATGGGTATTTATGAAGAAATCATTCCTAGTGATCAGACAATTCAAATTTGCTTCCATTTCTTCATTGATACACATAATTGTTATACTGTACAGTCAAACCTTGCATAAGGAGCATTTTTCTTAGCAAAAAACTTGCATAATGAGTAAGTTTTTTGCTAAGCGGTCCGACACGCATAACGAATTATTCGCTATGCGAGTCGGACTTTTCTCTATGGAAAAACTCGCACAACAAGTGTTTCTGTGGGGAAAACTCACATAGCAAAAAGAACAGAGGTGCCTGGCAGACAATGGTCCATTGGGTCAGAAAGGGTCGGAATCGACTGTGCAACTGAACAACAACAACAACAACAACAACAACAACAACAACAACAACAACAACAAACAACAAACAACAACAACAACAACAACAACAACAACAACAGATCTAACAGTGCCTCTTGTTTTTTTCTCCACTCAGGGGTAAAGCTTTGAGCCAAGACCGTATCATGAATGGGGTTTCAGTCTCCATGGATTCAGGGGAGATTAGGGGCCTGACAGTCTGCCTACCTATTTAGTTTAACGAATGTATCATCATGCCGGTTCTTACTTATGACTGTCCTTCCCCCGGGGGGGGGGGTGTCCCTTGGTATAAAGTACTTAGAAGTCATTTACAAGTTGCTCTTCCTGAGGACTATCTTGGATTGTAAAATTTGTCCAAGCCTATAGAATTTTGGTGTAGGACTATGGTGACTTAGTAGTTAAGATGCTGAACTTGATGACTGGAACTTTGACAGGTCACCAGTTCGAGACCCAAGTGCTGCATGACAGAGTGAGCTCCTTTCTCTGCCCCAGCTTCTGCCAACCTAGCAGTTTGAAAGCTAGAAATTGCAACTAAATAAATAGATACCAGTGGGAAAGGTAACAGCATTCTGTGCACTCCTGAGGCTAGTAATGCCTGCCATATGACCACAGAAATGTCTGCAGAAACAGACAGCTGTTAACGGATCTTACAGTCAGATATGACTGGCTTCAAGTAAGGGTGACCTTGAACTTCACCCTTTATTTATAGAAGTTGGACAGGTATTGGGGATGTGAATTGCTGGTCCAGCTCTGCAAACAGATGCTCTGTCTCATTCTGCTATACCAGTTTGGTTAAATACAGATACAGGAGCATTAAAAGTTTATTTAAAAGCTCAGTGTGGTTGGTTATTATTCTCTTATTGGTCTTGTGTTTTATGTTTTACCTCTGTTAGTGGAAAATATTGAGAATATTGAGAAAATGGAATATCACTTGTGTATGTGTAAAATGGGCATTTTATGTGTAAAATGGGCATTTCCCACAGCCTCTTAGAAGTTGTCTACTTTGACATAACTGACCACTCTTTGGATGTTTTTGGAGTGGGGTGTATTGATCTGGAATAAAAATAATTGTGTGCACATCTTGTGTGCTAGAGCAGGTCAATTAGCCACAAACTGTCCCATTTTGAGCCCATTGGAGGATCTCCTAAAATGTGGTGCTGTATTTTTCCCCTCGCTACCAGCATATGTGCTGTTAGAGCTGCTTCCTGTGTAATCTTTTGTATCTTGCAGTGGCTTGTGAGCTGTTGCAGATCTGAAAACTTAATTACTATACTTCTTTTTTTCCCTTCTTTTGGGGGACAGTCAAGGAAAATGTAAGCTTTCCCCCTTTAGGTAGCTGATCTCTGTTCGGGTGCATCAAAGCAGCAATCATTAAACAAAAAAAGGATGGCTGCAGCAGTGCTGATCTATGGTGCATGGCTTCCAGGATTACCAGATGATCAGCAGCAATGCTGCCATTGCAGTTATAGAAGCACTGCTACTGATCAACTAGGAAATGGCTACTACAGGCACACTGCCGTCAATCCGCAGTCTGATCAAGGAAGCCCCACAACAGTGATCAAGCTGCTTCAACCATGCTTATTTAAAATGTTCAGTATAGGATTACTGTTTTGATGGGTTGTTTAAACCCACTATCATCTAGCGATACATCAGCACAGCAATAATCTACCGAATGTAAAAAAAAAATCACTTCCCCCGACCATTCCTGGACAGCCAAGGGTAGTGTCCCGTTTGCCCATGCGGTATTATGAAACAGGTTCTCAGACACTTCACAATACTGTTCAGATGATGTAAGTGGGTTACATGCTGTTTAATACCACCCATCCTCAAGTGGCCCCAGAAAGCCAAACACAGGCAGCACTCCATTTTATGTGCTTTAACTCCTTGATAACAAAATACACAGAGTGGCCAAAATCCTGTTGTGTTTTATGCCAGCATATCTCTAAACTCATAACATCAGGAAGTAAATTGCCTCAGATTAAGAAATTACTGTCAATAGACACTGACCCATGCAACTCAACACACAACAGCTAATACTTACAGTGATTTTTTAATGTGAAGCAATTTTCCTCCAGAAATTCTACCATAGGCATTATGGTGGCATAAATATGCTAGTTAGAGGGTTTGGCCAATATGCTTTTAACATGTAGTTTGTGGATGGGATCATAAGTGCTCTGAGAATAAGCTCTGTGCATTTTCCTACTTCAATTTTTGTGTTTGCTGAATCTTATACTATTCAATTATGTTAGTTAGATAAAATAGTTAATGACAAGAATGGAAGACCACTAATAGATCCCTCAGAAGCTATAGGAAGGTGGAGAGAATACTTTAAATAACTCCTCAGCCCCATAGGAGAGTGCCACAATGAAGCAACACAAGACTACAAAACAATAGCACTAGAACTGGACATATTAAGTGAAGAAATAGTAAGAGTTGTTAAACAATCACATAAACACGAAGTACTAGGATTAGATGGATTACTCGCAGAAATCATCCAAGCAGCAGGGGAAAACAGCATCAGATGGCTAAACAGCATCTTCAGTGCAACATGGACACAACTAACTGCACCCACAGATTGGCAGGAACCAATATTAATACTACCATGGAAAAACAAAGGGAGCATATGAGAATGCACACAATACCAAGGCATTTCACTCTTAAACCATGTAGGGAAAATGTGTGCCAAAATAATAGAAACAAGGTTGA
Organism: Furcifer pardalis; assembly: GCA_030440675.1. Taxonomy (NCBI): domain Eukaryota; kingdom Metazoa; phylum Chordata; class Lepidosauria; order Squamata; family Chamaeleonidae; genus Furcifer; species Furcifer pardalis. The sequence continues at coordinate 157,974,757 of CP126893.1, forward strand.
GACCAATTCTAGAACCACAATTAGCAGAAGAACAGGTGGCCTTCAGAAAAAAACAGAAGCTGTACAGATGCAATTTTTACACTTAAACAACTAATAGAGAAAAATATACAATACTGTACAGCAAGAAATTCTTTGTTGCATTTGTAGACCAAGAGCAGGCATTTGACAGAGTTGATAGAAAACTGCTGTGGCAAACATTGGGCCAAGCTGGAGTAAGTGAACATCTTGTTAGATTATGTAAAAGCTTATATAGTAACTGCAGAAGTGTAGTTAGAACAAGTCAAGGAATATCATAACTTTTTCCAGTAACATCTGGAATGAGGCAGGGATATGTACCATCAGCCCTATTATTTATCACCTACATAGGCATCATAAGCAAAAAAATCTAAGCCCATGAATGGAAACAATATCAATTAATTACTTTTTTGTAGATGATCAGGAATTAATAGCAAGTACAGTACAGCTAAGGAATTACAGCAACACCTTATGTCCATGGACCAAAAATGCAAGATAAATAATACGAGAATCAATAAAGAGATGACTAAGGTAATGGCAATTGGAAAGAATAGAGGGAACAAGTGTAAAACAAGTGGAAGATTTCAAATACTGTACCAAGGAACAACATTTACTGAAGATGGCAAAATGGACAAAGATATTAACATAACGTGTAGTAAAGCAAACCAAATAGGGGCAGTGGTGGCTCAGTGGTTAAGCAGCTCACCTTGTTAGCTGAAAGGCTGCCAAGTTGGCAGTTCAAGACCTGGGTACTGAATGACGAATTGAGCGCCCGTCTCTGTCTCAGCTCTCGAGGACATGAAAGGAGCCTCATTTGGGCATCCCCAAATTTTCTTCCGCAAAAATCCTTTCAACCCAGAATAATTTCTGACATGAAATTATTATACTGTAGTTAGCTCTACACTTACAACATAAGGCAGTACCAAGAAAAACCTCATACAAAGCATATTCATTTCCACCTTATGTTATCAATGCCAAATATACCCTCTTACAACAAAATATAAATGAAGGTTGGTCACCAGGGAAATGAGATGTCTGAGGAAGGGATAAAATCAGGAATGAGATTACAGTATAAGGGAAAGAATTGGAATAGAACTGATCTTAAACTATATCCAGAGACAACAAATAAAGTGGTTTGCCCATTTGGAATGTTTTAGAATTCAATACCCTACAGGGCTGATGTAAAAAGAATAGAAGGACAAAGACCATGTGGGTAACCCAGAGGAAGGTGGAGAGATAAGATCAAAGAAACAGTACAAGAACACCAAATAATGTGGGTGGAAGCTGCTAGAAGTGCCAGAGCAAGAACCTTCTATCTCTCTTGACACTCAAAGGTGTAAGGAAGCAGCCGCAGCAGCAGTTAGGCGGCACCAGTTTCACACCACTTTTCGGTTTTTATTTCAGTTGTCCTTCCACAGCTGAAAAGAGCCCTAAAAACCTAGTTTCTGTCTGTAACCTAGGAAGAATTGCAATGGTTTTGTCTTGTCTTTTCATAGATGTTCTATGATTTTGATAACTATGTCCAACAGGTAAAGTCCAACAGCTGTTTCTCACGCTGACAGGGCAATGCAATTACGGGCAAAGTCTTCATCTGTTCAGTTCCCAAGTGGTGCAAATATTCTTCTCTGATGGGCAGACTTTTTGTGCCAGGAAAATAAGTGACATTACCCAGTCCTCTCCCCATCTAGTGAGGCCTTGCAAAGTAGCATGGCCTAGTACTGTATCTCCACTTTCCTTCCACGCCAATGGTTGCTCTAGCAACCATCCGCTCTGGTTGCCCAACCATAAATTTCTCCAGCTTGATTCCTTGTGTTTCCATGGCAATGGAACTGGCAGGGAGAGGGAATAGAGGGGAATATAGCTTCCTTTTCATGAGAGTGATAGTTATTGATGTAGTAATGGAAACAACAAGCACTAATACAAAAGTTCCATTAGCAGAAAGGAAAAATTAAAAGGGAAGAATTATATTGTATTTTTGCTGCTTTTATTTTAAACAAGTATTAATAAATTACATATTATATGAAAATCATGCAGGAAAAGTACTTTCCCAGAATTTCTGATATTTCACGGTAAAATGGTGTGAGAAATACAGATGAGATGAATATGATGGATCAATATATAGGACCAAAATACTTTCCTTATAAAAAACATGAATGCATGAAGGTAATTGTAACTGACAAACCTTGCATAAAACCTAGAGCAGAAAGGCAGTCTTAAAGAACTTTCTTAGTATAAAGTTTAAGCATGAAGGTTTAATTTAGTAGTTAGTGTAAACCCACTGAATTAATGGGACTGCTTTTTAGAGAGCAAGGTGAATTTAATGTCACTTCAATCATTGTGTGATGATTTACTGTAAAATGGCAGTTTTGACTGTGTGATCATGAGCATAAATCTTTTTTATTATAGGACACATTAGAACAGGCTTTTGGACATTTGTACTAGGGTGACAAAATGCAAAGTAAAGGAACTCCTGTTCCTTTAAAGCAGAAGTTCTCAGCCTATGGCCAGTAGGTCGGATCTGTCCTGCAGTGCCAAATAATCTGGCCCCGCCCTCCTTTCCAGCCCCCGCCACTGCCAGAATCAGCCATGGACTCATGTATGGCCATAGTAAACACGTTTACGACAGCTGTGGACTCATTTATGGCTGTTGTAAATGCATTTACAATAGCCATACATGAGTTGCTGTCATTGTCGTTGGCTGGACCATCAGTTTGGACCACCAACTGTTTGAGGGAGCATGACCTGTGACCTGGCCCCTGACTTGAAAGGTTGAGAACCCCTGCTTTAAAACAACATAAAAAATTAAACTTCAGCAAGTGATCTTTTCACATTTTGGGTGAAACAGTGTCTGCTGAAGTTGGCTTTTAAAACTGGATCTTTTAGATGTTTTTCCAGTACAATACATATAATGCATGAATACAAGTAATAAAAATCAACAGAGCAGTGTATTCTCTGGGGAGGACAAATTAAAGAGAAGAGGGAAGCAAAATGCTGAAACAATATACACTAGATATGCAAGGATAACAGATTTCTTTAAAGGAGCATCCTGCGATGAAGAACCTGAAGTTATAGAAAGTAAAGGGAAAGCTGTTCTCAGAGTGCTTGGAAGAAATAAATCACCAGGCATAGATGGTATACCAATCTGTTTCAAGCTTTAGAGATGGAATTGATCCAAAATCTAAGAAGAATATGCCAGCAAATATGGAAAGCAAAACAATGTTCCACACATTGGAAACATTCAATATACATTTCAATCCCAAAGAAAGGAGACACCAAAATTTACTATAACTACAGGTTTATTGCATTCGCATTTACATGCTTTCAATCTTCATTGTGGTTTCAGGTACAGGTTTGAATATATTTTTTAAAACGAAGATGTTTGTTCACCAACATTTTCATCGGTTTCCCTGTTAAATATCGTGTACCTAATAAAAGAAATATACGTATCCATATTCGTTTCACACATTCTTTCCCTATGTATGCAAAATAGCACTTATTCCTACCATTATTTATTTATTTATTTATTTAGATTTATATCACCACCCACTCGCCGTGGCGACTCAGGGCGGTTTACAATCAGGAAAAAACAACAACAACAACAATAACACACACACAACACAAACAACTAAAATCCATTCCATGATTTACCCTTAGTGTCAAATATCAGAGGATTATTATTATCCATCACAAATGGAAACTATCATTTTTAAAATATGCCTGCTAGTTCCCTGCCCTGATCTTTTTATACACATTAAAGGAGTAACACATCTTGTCTGGGGTTTCTATTTTGGTACATTGTTCACGCCACAGTTTTTCTGTGACTTCCTTATTTTTTTAAAAAAATATTCCTCTGTTGTTCTCCATGTTTAAAGTCATCTTTATTTTTTTTAAAAAAATACTTCCCAATAATAGGAAAGTGGATAGTACATAATGGAAGTGTGACTCTTTCTTCCATTAGCACTAATATCTCCAAGAACTGTCAGGAAGCCAACTAGATCCATGAATCCATGCATCTCCTGGGGTGGATCATCCTAATTGGCTCCACCCCACCTCTGCAGAGATTAAGAGTTCTAGTAAGTCTAAACTTCACCAGATAGTCATCTGTTCTTGACAACAGAAATACAGAGAGTTCTTCCACCTAGATCACCACCCTCTTACCCAGCAAACAAGACTACGTCCAGAATGTTCCCTGAAGCACGGGTGGAACCAAATACCACCTGGGACAGACCCATTGTCATCATGAAGGACATGAAGTCAGGAGCTGTTCCTAATAAGGTGACTTCCACATGAATATTGAAGAAATCCCCCCCCCCCCCGTTCTACAAGGCTAGAGAACGCCAACATCACCTCTGACACCAACTCAGCCAGCTCTGGAAGGGAGACTGTTGACAGGGCACCTGGTGAGGAAGAAAGAATCATGATAGACTACAGCTGGGGTCCCAACCTAAGGCCTGTGGGCCAGATCCGGCTCATGGTGCCATTCTATGTGCCCCCACCCCCTCCAACAGCATTCAAGAAACAATATGGCCACCCATTTGAAGCTGTAGGGACAAAATGGCCACCCCCTTTGTTCAGGCAGGGCAAAATGGCTATCCGGCCCTCAAAGGTGACTGAGAGAGCATACCCCTGCCCCTGGCTTGAAAAGGTGGGGAACCCCTGGACTACAACAATTCCACCACTCTATCTCCCAGGTCTGGCCTGATACTGCACAAAGAACCCAGGGGGCAAAGCTGAGAAAGACTATCAGTCTCCATAATGTAGGCCAGCCCAGCATGTTCATCCATGATCAAGTCCCAGGTGACTGGTGTTTCCCCTTTCACTGACTTAGACTGGGACACTTGTCTTCTTCTATTACTGGCCAACTTATAGCCAGCAGTGCTCACATAAGAAGAAAACTAGTAAAAAAAATGAGTAAGGAACCTGGTAATCTAATCACTTCCATCCATCCACCTGCCCATTCCTCCATTATCAGCTTACCACCAATTTTAAGTGGTATCACTAAAATTCACAGAGAAAAAAAACCCCAAATACAAAGGTTCAAACTCAAATGAGCTTTATTATCCCCTGAAATTTTATATACTTGTTAACACTTAACAATAAAAGGAACATCCCTGCCATTGCCAGGATTGGATGAGAAGGAAATGGTTGAGTTCATCACAGAAGAAAATTAGGAAATGCAGCCTTCGTAATCAGTCTGCTTTATCTGGCTTTGATGGTGAATCAAACGGATGTTCAGCCACTTCTGTAAAAGAAACATGCACAGGGAAGAATAATATGGAACAAGTTAGGAAATAAAATAAATTTACAGTAAGAATATTTATTGGTAAATGAAAGACTTGAGGGAACCTTTTTCATCTGAGAGAGTGGTTCTGTCTTTGTGTTTTGGTTTAAAAAAAAAAAAAGACTTCACCAAAAATTAAAATAAAATAGTGGACCCTCTGAAAGGACTGTGGAGAACAGGTCTAGTTGATTGTGAGAGATGAGAGGAACCCTACTAGAACTTGTTTTGTACCAGGAATGGGGTAACATTTAAAGGAAGGAACCAGATCTTCCCCTCAGGCAATTCATCAGCTGGCCGAAGTCAGGAGAAAGGGCACAGGTCCTTGGCCAATGCACCAGGTGGAATTCCTCCAGCTCCAGTGCTTCCGTTGAGCAGTAATAATACTGTCATTTCGTGTCAGAAATTATTCTGGGTCGAAAGGATTTTTGCTGGAGAAACTCCACTCAGGGGGCACCCGAATGAGACCCGAAACTTCACTCAGGGGACACCCGAATGTCCCTAAGATCTTTTCCCACTGGAGTGATTCCTATTTATCTACTTGCAATTTCTTGCTTTTGAACTGCTAGATTGGGCCCATTATTATGTATTCTTCACTCTGGGATGGCTGAGAACAGATACTGCCCTTTCTTGTTATGACTATTTTTCATGTATTTGAAAAATGCTATCACATCCCCTCTCAGTGTTTTTTTTCAAGACTAAACATGCCCAGTTCTTTCAGTCTTTCCTCACAGTACTTGGTTTCTAATCCCATGATAATTTTTCTTGCCTTCACTCAACTAGTTCCAGTTTGTTAGCATCCTTCTTAAAGTGCAGTGTCCAGAAGTGCAGTGTCTCTAGATGAGGCCCAACTAGTAGAGAGACTAGTACTTCATGGGTTTTTGCAGACTAAACTTCTGTTAATGTAGCCTAAATGTAGTCAGTTGCTACCGAGGAGAGAAGCATACAAATCTAAAAATGAATGAATGAATAAAATAGAATTGGGGTTTTTTTGTAGCCACATCACATTGTTGGCTCATATTCAGCTTGTGATCTACAACAATTCCAAGATCCTTCTCGGTTTTAGTAGTAGTAAGCCACGTACCCCCCATCTTGTAACTGTGCACCTGTCTTTGTTTCCTGGGTGTAATACAGTAATAACAACTGCATCGGATAACACTAAAATCAGATAACGATGCAAAATTTCTAAAGAACTGATCTGTTAGCATTATCCAGTGCAGTTGTTTGCAGCAGCAGGGTGGCTGGAAAGCTGACGGGGGACTCCCCCGTCGGCTTCCCCAGCCACCCCACAGCTGTAGAGGCAGGGGCGGGTGGCTAGGGAAGCCAACGGTGAGTCCCTGTCGGCTTCCTCAGCCACCCTACAGCTGTGGATCAGGTCCCTCGACCTGCCCGGAGCTGGCAGGGGGGTCAGAGAGCCCAAAATGGGTTAAAAACCCCATCCTTTTTTTACCCATTTCGGGCTCTCTGACCCCCCTGCCGGCTCCGGGCAGATCGGGGGACCTGATCCAAGCTGTTTCCTCACCTCCCCAGCCAGTGCAGCAAGCCAAAACATCAGGATTCGAATCTTTGATTGTTTCAGGCATTTTATATGTGTCTATCATTTTAGTGCCTTTCATTTCTCTTTTCACTATTTCAGCAACAGATTTGGATTAATGGCTACTGTAACGGTTTTGAACTTTACTGTCATATTGTTATTTTGCATTTCTTACTTTGGAAATCGTACTGGGGAAAGGTATGGAATAAAACGTATGACATAAGTAAGCTGTACTAAAAAATATAAGGATATTAACATTTTTATACAGATGATGAAAACATAGCTGGTTATTTTGATGTTTTAGGGTACCAGGTATGGTTCTATTTTAGTTGAGATATTTGTACAGTATCTTACCTATCAATACCTAAATGACCCAAAGGGTTTATTACTACTCAGTGTGCTCACATGCAAAATACTTAATGATATTTTAAAGTTGATTCTAAGTTCTTTTGAATTACATACAGTTTGATTAATTACACTTTCTTACAATTTTGCTGGATAGAGCTTACACTTATTAATCATTATATGAATAATTTCTACTCTGCAGCTAGTTGGTTACAGAGAAGGTTGCAGCAATAGATGAAGTTCCATTAAATACAATAAAATTAAAACTGAATATCAGGTTTAAAAAAAATGAATCCAGTATACAGAAAACAATCCTCTCCTTGAAGGGCTGTTCAATCCAGTCCTCGTTTAAAGATAAAGAGGGGATAGGGGAGGAGGGAGAAGCAGGCATAAAGTTCTACTGGTGAGTTTTCCTTGTTATAATGAGATTAAGTATACAAGCAATTATTAAAGAGACGCTTAAACAGAAGACATACCGTAGATTAGAAAAAACAAACCTCCAATCTTTAAAACTGGATGGGGGGAAACGGGCTACAGCTGAATCCTGACAAGCCTGAGTGGCTGTGGGTCAGGGGTCCTGCATTATCTCAGAAGCTACCATCTTTGGTACTGGATGGGGCAGTTTTGCCCCATTCAGACCTGGTGCATAATCTGGGGTTCCTCTTGGACTTGTGACTACTGCTCAAAGAGCAGGTGGCAGTCGTGACTAGGAGGGCCTTCACACAACTTCGTGTTGTCTACCAGTTACGTCCGCTCCTAGATCGGGACTCCTTACTCATGATCACACATGTTCTGGTCACCTCCAGACTTGATTATTGTAATGCGCTCTACATGGGGCTGCCCTTGGTGACCATTCAGAGGCTGCAACTGGTCCAGAATGCAGCTGCCCAGATGGTGATGGGGTGTGGGCGGTATGCACATGCCTCTTCACTGCTTCGGGAGCTGCACTGGTTAGCAGTATGTCTCTGGGTACAATTCAAGGTGCTGGTAATTACCTTTAAACCCTACATGGTAGTGGGCCAGGATACTTAAGAGACCGCGTCACCCCAAGAACATCTGTCCGTCCCACCAGAGCAGACTGGAGAGGCTCTCTAGTTGTTCCATTGGCCAGAGAGGCACACCTCTCTAGCACCAGAAGGAGGGCCTTCTCTGTGTCTGCTCCGACCCTATGGAACCTCCTGCCAACGGAGTTGTGCTTCCAGATGGAGTTGCTGCCTTTTAGAAAGAACTTAAAAACATGGCTGGCAGGGCAGGTATTGGGTACGGGTTGCACCACGACCCCAGCCTGCTGGCTAGTGTGAGTTCCCTCTCTCCCTCAACGCCCTTTTAAAGTTATTTTAAGAGTCAGTTTTAAATTTTTAACTTGTTTAGTTTAAATCTTTTAGAATTTTGATTCATATTGATGACAATGTTTTATATGAGATGTTAACCACCCTGAGTTGCCCTGGCAAGGAGGGTGGTATACAAATTTAAGTAAGTAAGTAAGTAAGTAAGTAAGTAAGTAAGTAAGTAAGTAAGTAAGTAAGTAAGTAAGTAAGTAAGTAAGTAAGTAAGTAAGTAAGTAAAGGTTGCCCTTGCTAAAAAGCCAGTCATATCAGACCCTACAGTTCAGTGCTCATCTCTGTTTACAGCCAAATAGTTAGTGCTCTCTGCAATTGGAGACGTTTCCATGGATACATGCCTCGACACCAGAGTGCACGGAACTCTGTTTACCTTCCCACCAAAATGGTACCTATTTCTCTACTTTCAATTTCTTGCTTTTGAACTGCTAGGTAGAGCTGGGACCTCGTTCTGTCCTGCAGTACACGTCTCAAACTGCTGACCCGCTGATCTTCCAGTCATCAAGTTCAGTTTCTTAACCACTTGAGGCACTGCAGTCCTTTTAAAACTGAAGTCCAATTTAAAAGCAACCATAGACTGAATTATTTTATGATTTTGATAAGTGTATTGTTATACGTTTTTGTATATATAGTGCAGTGCTACATTCTCTTCCATCATTCTAAGTTCTTACCTTTTGCCTTGTCAAATATACCTTTCAGCGTCCTAAACACACACCTGAACGCATCTGCAACACAATCCAGGTTACACATCTTGTCAGCTTGACCTGTATGCAGAAATGGGATAAGGTATGTTAGAGCAGCTCCAGAACATTCAAGATGATAGGTAACATTGCATGCAAACTTCTCCCTGAGCCTAATGATTTTGTTTTACCTCCCCAAATCCTTCTTCAGAGTCCATTATCTTAAACCACAGACTGGTTTAAGATAATGTTTGGAATATTTTGAATCCTGATTCATGCAACCAGAAAGGCCCACACAGTGGAATCAAGAAATGTATGGAACTCCTATGGAATGATAGAGACACAGCCAGGATCAGGTGAGGCACTGGCTGTATGAACTAGAAGATGCTCAGGATATGGAAATGCTAGGTGGTTTGTAAGTCCCTATCCATCCATAAGTTATTATGTTACATTCAATTATGCATGTATTATTTATTTTTAACCCCCCTCCCCGAGAAATATGGCCAATTTAAGCCCATTCACACTTGAAGAGTGTATTGTGACAAGTACACATAATATTGTGCAGTGAGAATGAGGGATAGCACACAGATACATAAGATATATGGATGGGATGGGAGTTATAGGCCACCCTATACAATGATTTTTTAAAATAACCTGCTGCAGTGACAGATTGGTAAGAAATGGAAATGATTTTACATCAATTCTTTTCAAAGGTTTTTTTAAAGCTGAAACTGACAATTTCCCCATATACTTTGGGATGGCAAGGAATTTGAGATTTTAAAAGAAGTTGGGGAAAACCAACCAAAAGGGCTTCATCTTGGCTCAAGGTTCTGAATGGGTAGCTCTTGAATATCTGGAGTTGAACTTCTGTATGTTCAATCATGTTAGCGCTGAATTGCATTGCCACCTCTCTCTCTCTCTCTCTTAGAATTATCATTGTTCCACTCATCAATGTCTGTATGACAGGCATATACAACAATATGACCACCACAAGGTTGCAAATAGCTTGAAATTTGACTGGTGCAAATTGCAAGGACAATACTTCAGTTCTTTATTAGAATGGAAAAAAGCCTTCACATTCAGGTCAGAGTGAACTTTTTATTTTAAACATTAGTAAAGATAAAGGACACCATTGCTCACAAGCCACTCTGATCCGACTGTAGGCTTCAGTGCTCATCTCTGTTTTTTAGCCAAAGAGCCAACACTGTCTGTGTCTGCAGACGTTTCCATGACATGTGGCAGGCATGATTAAACACTGGAGTGCATGGAATGCTGTTTATCTTCCCATTGAAGAGGTACCTATTTATCTACTTGCAATGTCTTGCTTTCAAACTGCTAGGCTGGCAGGAACTGGGACAGAGACGGGAGCTCACTCCATCATGCAATACTCAGGAATTGAACTCTGACCTTCCAGTCAGGGAGTTCAGCATCCTAATTACTTCAGCCACCACAGTCCCTTTAGAAGGCAGGAAAAAGCAAACCAAGCATGTTTTCTCCCACCCCAAGCTCCTTGTTTGAAAATCACAGTAGCTCTGTGTACATCCCTGTATGGAGGCACCAATTCCTGCACTGAGTAATTCCATATCATGGAATTGTGTCATGGCCACATTGGAATTTCCACATGGTATGAGATATTATTGTGGGATCAAGGGCATCAACTCTATAAAATAGACCTGTTTGGTACACCATAGTAATGCCATGTAGATTTGCTGTTTTCTCTTTCTCTCTTAAAACAAAGCTACACATGTATTTGCTATCTGAGATCAGTTTCCAAATATATAAGCAATATCATAATGGTGAGTCAGAAACTGCTCTTGAACTATAACAGCTGCTGGATGTTCTGTAGGTGCTGTACCATCCCTCTTGTTTACACTCCTAATACTTGCTTCAGAAATCTTAATGATACTAATTAGCACCAGCGTCTGATATTTATTCTGTGATCATCCTGCCAGGCTCATTCCAGATAAATATTCCACACCCTGTTTTCAATACATTATCATATTCATGTTGTTTTGAAATAATATCTTTAATCTGAAAACAGTCTCAGCCTAAAGGAATTGGGTTACATGTTACACTTCATTGTCAACGGCCCAAGCTCTGACTCTGAAGGATCTACTGTACAAAGTTCCCTTTCTGACAATGAATTGTTCTGAGGAGTTAAGAAAAGAAAGGCTGTCACCATGATGATAGCCAGTATCCGTAACAGATACAGCACCCGAAGAAGAAGAAGACATCTAACAATGAGAAAAAGTTTTAAGATAGCGAGTCATGTATGATCTGAAGGATGGAAGCATTGGCTGCCTCTGTCTCCACTGCAGACAATCTCCTTTTGTCTTTCTCCCCTGTAGCTAATTTTTCCTGCTGATCTCTTTCCTAATCCTTGATATTTGGAAAGCTCCTCTCTCCATATACGGTATACAGTAATACCTCAGATAACATTAGTATCGAATAACACTAAAATCGCATAACATTAAGCAATCTGGGGGGAAGAATTGCATCGGATAACATTAAGATCCTATGGGATGCATCAGATAACAACCGCTAAAGCCTGTGTGGTTACAATGTATCTCTATGGATCCCATAGGATTTTAACATGCATCGGATAACACTAAAAATCGTATAACACCAAGACTTGTGGAAACAGGTTTTAGTGTTATCTGAGGTTTTACTGTACCTGCCTAATCATTGAAATCTACCTGGAGAGCCCCTTGGGTGTCCCACCATTGAGAATGATACTTCATCTGGCAACACCCAATCTTGTACATGGCACACTAGTTGTCAAATTGTCAGGCAATTTGTGCTAGCTAATCTTTCTCACACCAGGTCACGCAAAGCGAACTATGGAATGAATTTGCCAAAAGGTTGCTTCATTTTGGCAGTTTAATGTCTGACCTAGACATGAAAAAAGAAGGAGGAGGAGGAAGAAAGGAAGGAGGAGGAGGCGGCAGAGGCAGCATATTTTTCAAGGGAAACATCAGAGAAGAAAAACAGAAGATTAGAGTGTATGTATTTTGGTAGTACAGTACTGTATTTTTCAACTTAAAAAAACACCCCCAAAACATTTCTCCTTTTATGAAGGATAAACATTTCATTTCCCCCTTCAAACTTGTCTTCTGAAAAAAAATTATTATCTGAAGTTTGAAATATTGCAACTAAAAAACAAATCAAACCATCTGCAAATTTAGTGGGAAAATACCGCAATCTTCATAGTTTTATATCAGTAAAATATATTTAACATTAAATATTTATTTATTTATTTATTTAGATTTATTATCCCGCCCCAATCAGGCGAACCTGACTTAAATATGCCCTTTCCCCCCCTAACCACACATCCTGATGTGCTAAAGGCATGCCACACTGGCTGAAAATTATTCTATCATGCTAAGATTTGTCTAATCAATATTTCTAAAAAGTATTTGTAGTTCCAATTATAAATGGGAGACACTGTGGAATGTTGTCAACAGAGCTGATGGTTTTAGGTGACTCTGGTAAAAGATCCAACCCAGTCTCAGTGTAGAAAATAAAATTGCCCAGGGTCAATGGTCTTTTGACTTAAGATCTTCTTTCTCTAGCCATTCCTTTTCCCCAACATATTTAGTCTGCCTATTTATCTACTCTTGTTTTCATAATGAACATCCATCTTGCTGCTCAGCCCTGAAGCCAAACTCAACTTCTCATCCATTAGTGACTAAAGAACTTCTGACTTACTAAGCAACGTTGTCTCTGGTGGCTTGGATGTCTTCTCCTGGTGATTATCTCAGCCCTCTGAGAATCTCAGGTTGTTTATGTAGAGCCTTCTGCCCTCCCACTTTGGGTAGTAGTCACAAATGAAGCAGATGGGTGGAGTTACTATGTGAACTTTCACAATCATGGAAAAGATGATATATGCTGGACAAACTGGGGACCTGCTGACTTGTGTAGGTGGCTAAATCATGGATACTTGACTTGAAGTATCAATGGCATGCATCCCTGGCCTTTAGAGATCCTTTATAAACTTATTAATGCTTAATTGAGAGTTGTTTAAAAATAAAAGCAGGAAATGACTAGAACAGCTTATGTCACAGTATAGACATGTGTCTATAGGCTAAGTAGTCAAATGTGAGAAAGGAATGAAACATATGGGGAGCTTATCTTAAACTTCAGACTGGTCCCATGAATCAAATATGGTTGTACCAAGGAGCATTGGGTAAGGTACATGAGGCAATTAGGTTTAACATAATCACACCCAAACCAACATATTAAGGTACAGATGACATAATTAAACTAATTATTACATAGGATAAGTATGAGTGTCAACTTGCTGGCTTTAAAGGGGAATTGGATGTCACTTTGTACCTGCATTTATTTATTCGTTCATTTAAAACAAAAGTTCTTGTGGCACTGTTTCAGTCAATACTTGGATCTCTGCTTTGTTTTCCTCAAATATATGTTGCCGGGATAGGAGTACAGATAGGTTTGCAAGAGCTGAGCATGGCCATATGATGTTTTGGAGGTGATGCACATAACACCCACAGGAATATAGAGGGGTGGGCCATTCTCTCAGACAAGTGTGGCTGTTTGCGAATGCATAATAGTCAAATCCCAAAGTAGACAAGACTATTGTTTCTTAGCCTTCATCCATCCATCGTTCAATAGGAATGCAGACAGGTGCCTGCATCAGATTTTTTCCCTTTCTAACCTTGTATTGTCAACACCAACTGGCAGCTGCTCTCCATGGTTTCATGGTGGTGTTTCCCCAGCCCTGGCTAGAGATGCCAGGGACTGAAAAGGGCCACCTGCCATCAATTTACAAACAAGGATGCTGATCCAAGGGTAAAACAACCTGTAACACACCTGAATTTTTGACAAGGTTATGAAGTAAAATTTTATAACAGAACTCATGCAAGCAGGCCAGGTTAAATAAGGGTTTTTTCAGAGAACATTTTTTTACTGCATTTGCAGGGTGTAGTTTAAGATGCCAGATAAGTGGTTGGGGGGCTTAAATATGCCCCCCCCCCAACAAAAATATTGGGAGGCTAAAAGAAAGGGGAACTAAATGCCACAGAAAAAGGAAACAGACCTGCTTGTGGTGTCCTGGGAGCTACTCATTGCTTCAGAAAATGCACAGCACACCCTTTTAGTCCACAGAATGTTGTGCTCAACCCACTCCCTATATCTAGGAGATTTTTTTTTGTCTCTGCACTTATATTAAAACTGCGACTTCATACATCTATGTTTTGGCTGAAATTCTCTTGAATTCTCTTAATGTAACATTCTCCTATCAGAAGTGTACATATGTTATCTCTAGGCTGTCAGTATTGTGTTGTTTAATTGTGCACTAATCATGTGGTTCACCTCACGACTGTTGTGCGACACACCTACAGCACTCCTTTGTGATTACTGCTTCCACCTTGGCACAGTGTTTTCTGCTACTTCAAGTAGCATCTGTGGGACATGATTTCAACCAAAGAAACAAAGTACTGTACTGCATTCCTCCTATGGTCATGCATGTTTCTACTCACCTTGTTTTCATAGAGGAGAACCTGCAATTTGTCCATTGATTAGTGGTAGCCAATTCACCTCAATGCTCTGTCTCTTACTTTTCCTGATACATACAATATGTACATATTCTAGGATGAACCACAAATCAGCTGATAATTCTGAATGGCTGAAAAAGCTCAAGCACTAGTATATGCATAGTCTTCCCCAATCTGATGCCTTCAGAAGATTACCCACACTACAATCCCCACCATTCCCAGCAAAATTCGGTAAAAGGGGGGGGGGTTATGGGGGAGGGTTGGGAAAAATGTTAGCCTCCCTAGCATAATAAAGGACTTCTGGGTTTAAAACCTCACACAGCTCTGGAGTTCCCTGGGTAACTCTGGACATGATGCTCTTCTCAGTAAGCCTATTTGTTTTGAAGATAGTATTAGGAAGGAGGATCAAATGTCTCATGAGTCTCTTCAAAAAAAGTCAAAATGAGAAGTTAATCATGCAGAAATGGTCTTCAATTCCCAGAACACTCCAGTCAACATGGCAATAATCTGGGCATTATTTCCAAAAGTAATTTTGTTAAGCTCTGGATATAAAGACTTAAGCAATCAGAGTCTGGAAAAGTTAATTCTGGAAAATGACAATTCTAGAATGAAACTATACCCAGACAAACATTCTGGCATTAACTTATTTCATCAGTGAAGAAATGGGTTGAGTATCAGGTGTCAGGAAATGAACCTATTTCCTAAGGCTTGAAATTGCCAATTTTCAAATAGGCCTCAGAAAAATCCATTTTTCTCTCTCTGAGCCTCAAGGCTGTGTAACTGCATGTTTTTCAACCATGTTTTTCAGTATTTCTTATCTTTTGTAAGCTAGCTGAGAGCCTAGCCGTGTTGTGTCTTTGCATAAAGGTAAACAACCATTGTTGTGAGAAAGTTTTCTCATTTAGCTTGCTGTTACCTGATTGGGTAAGCAGTCCCACCTGACTGCAAATTCTCCATTTTGGAGAGAAGAAAGAGTTCGTCTCTGATTCTTCATGGATTAAGACCTGTTTTTGATTAGAGAGCTTTTGTTTTTGAATCTCAATGGGCTAGAAATCTTTAGCCTAGGAGCTAAGCACTTTTGCTCCTTAAAAATGGTTACCTAGATTTGCCTGTGGACTTTATGGGACTGACCTGTGCTACTGACTTTTATGCTTTATGAACCTGATCAATAAATCTTCATCATTTTTCTGAACAACGTGTCTTCATTGGACTAAAAAGGGTAAGAGCTGCCTTTCACACACACAAATCTTTGAACACGCTACCAAAATAAAAACCCCTTAAGAGCTGATAAGCAGCTGAGAGTTGGATCTCTGTTCTAATTAGCCGTCCAGCTCGCCCTGTGTAGGTTTGTTTTGGTTTCCAGGGGTTTTCCAGAAGTGTGGGGGCCGGCTGGATTGTGACATGTTGGCCTAGCGGTGGGATCTACGAGCCCTGAAGCGGGTTTTTTTGTGTGTGTGTGCATGCTCTCAATCTCGGCCCAGCAAGAAGCAAGCTTCGTTTGTTTGCCTGAAAGCCTGCGTGTGTGCGTCTGCAGCAGAAGCTGAGAAACTGCATCCTTGGAATGTTTTGTTTTCCTGAGATAAGGGTGCTGAAAGGAAAGCAGGGTCGCAGCTGTTTGCTTCTTCGTTTTGAGTTTTGAGTCGGATTCTCAAACTCCCAGATCTGAGGGCCGTGGGCCAAGGGCCGTTTCCAGTGCTGGCAGTTCCAGAGGGACTGAGACGTCTTCCAAGCCTACAAGATGGAAGGTAAGCCAGTGGATGATGAATGTACCCCCTCACCACAGTTAGCACCCCAAGACAGACTCCATTCCAGATGGGATCTTGGAGAAGGTGCCCAGATGATGTTTAGCCAAAAGGAAGGGCCCAGGGTGGGTGAAGCTTGTCCAGATGACTTCTGAGACTTCCCCAGACGCCCAGCAAGCCCCAAGCCCTAAGTAAGACTCTTTTGTGTTGAATTGGAGTCAAAACTCCACAGAGTGCCTATTTTCACCAGAAGCAGTTCCCTGAAGTAATTTTCCCCCAAAGCCAAGAAGAGGGAGTGGAACCCTTCAGATAAGATTTATTTTCCTGCATTGAAGTTCCTAGTTGCTGATTACATGTGCTGTTTGGTCTTTGAAGACCTGGAGAAGTTGATGATTGCCTCATTGTGTTTGAGATACTAGCGTAAAGGTGGAAGAGCTCCAACGGACTCCTCCACGTGTCCAAGGAAGAAGTTTTGCTAGAGTGTGTGGGCCAGAGCCACCACTCTGAAAAGTGTTATCTACAGGCTGTTACACTACGCTGTTTTGGTCAGCTAGTGGGAAGTGGGAAATAATTGCCGGATGCAGTGTTTCCCTGAGTTTTACTACCCTTCGAGAAAGCTAAGAGCTGAAGAGGGGAGTAGTCCGTAAAGATGGCTGGGGGGAAGCCCAACTAGCGGTTTCAACAATAGCAGAGGCCAGATCCAGATCCAGATTCCCGACGTACTGAGGAGAGTGAATGGAATTCTGCGTGCTCTTGAGTTGAGAAGCTAGTCAAGCCATCAATTCTGTTGCCTGTTTAGTTCCCAAACCTCACAGGGATGAGGATGCGGGGTTGTTTGATTGATTCCTTTGGACTGTGTTCTGATAAATACCTTAAAGGTTGTTTCTTGAGTTTTTTTTCTAGGAGATGCACATGTTCCTGACGTCTGAAAGAAAACCTGATAACGGAACTCTAAGTGGACTTTGTTCAACTGGTTGTTTAATTGTTTGCAGGTGCAACATCGAAGAAGAAGAAGAAAAGGGGAAATGTTATTGTTTCTTGCTAATCATCTGTTTATTTTTCCAGAGGCTCGTACAAGCGGCCTCTGTGACATGTGTGGTGTTACTGACCTGTTTTCTGATTTAAAGGTTGTTCTGTTTGGGCAAAATGTGTTTTGGAATGGGAAAACCTTTGGTACCTGAAAATGCCCAAGTCTTTTGTTCCAGCAAGGTTTTATACCTGAGTTTGCTTGCAATGCAGAATGTAACTTATGTAACGTGTACCTCCAGTAACTAAAACTGGAAGAAGCTTTAACGCTTGATATCCTCCATATATAAGGGATAGCTTGTTTGCTCAATTGCTTTGCTCACATTAGTAAATAATGCCTTTTGGTAAAGTCAAACCCCCGGTTTGCCTTTCCAGAAAGGAGGGCGTGTCAGGAAATGAACCTATTTCCTAAGGCTTGAAATTGCCAATTTTCAAATAGGCCTCAGAAAAATCCATTTTTCTCTCTCTGAGCCTCAAGGCTGTGTAACTGCATGTTTTTCAACCATGTTTTTCAGTATTTCTTATCTTTTGTAAGCTAGCTGAGAGCCTAGCCGTGTTGTGTCTTTGCATAAAGGTAAACAACCATTGTTGTGAGAAAGTTTTCTCATTTAGCTTGCTGTTACCTGATTGGGTAAGCAGTCCCACCTGACTGCAAATTCTCCATTTTGGAGAGAAGAAAGAGTTCGTCTCTGATTCTTCATGGATTAAGACCTGTTTTTGATTAGAGAGCTTTTGTTTTTGAATCTCAATGGGCTAGAAATCTTTAGCCTAGGAGCTAAGCACTTTTGCTCCTTAAAAATGGTTACCTAGATTTGCCTGTGGACTTTATGGGACTGACCTGTGCTACTGACTTTTATGCTTTATGAACCTGATCAATAAATCTTCATCATTTTTCTGAACAACGTGTCTTCATTGGACTAAAAAGGGTAAGAGCTGCCTTTCACACACACAAATCTTTGAACACGCTACCAAAATAAAAACCCCTTAAGAGCTGATAAGCAGCTGAGAGTTGGATCTCTGTTCTAATTAGCCGTCCAGCTCGCCCTGTGTAGGTTTGTTTTGGTTTCCAGGGGTTTTCCAGAAGTGTGGGGGCCGGCTGGATTGTGACATCAGGTTAGTCTACAATCTCATGAAACATTATCAGTCCACCAAGGTGAGGCAATTCTTCATTACCAGGCACTAGAGTAAAGGACATACAGTAATTTGATTTTTGCTAAATTTAATCACATATAATTCTAGTTTCTGATTGTTTTAGGTTTACCCTGGACATATTTTCAGTTTTGAAAGTCTTATGTTAATTAGCCATAACTGTCAACAAAAGAGTGAGAAAAGCAGTAATGGGATACAATCTCAAAAATGATAGGATGTCAGTCAGAATACAAGCCAAACCGTTCAATATCACTGTAATCCAAATATACACACCAACCACTAGTGCAGATGAAACCACAGTTGACCAGTTCTATGAGGACCTAGAACACCTCATAGAATAGACACCAAGAAATGATGTACACATTATCATAGGAGACTGGAATGCCAAAGTAGGAAATCAAAAAGTAAATGGAATAACAGGCAAGTTTGGTCTTGGAACACAGAATGAAGCAGGCCAAAGACTGATAGAGTTCTGCCAAGATAACACACTGGTCATAGTGTCAGAAAACAGACATCTTTTTCCTAATGCTCTCAAAGCTTGGTTAAGTTGTAGTTTGAAATTGGCCTCATAGAAATCCATTTTTCTCTCTGAGCCTCAAGGCTGTGTCACAGACAGCATGTTTTACAGTGTCAGTGTACCCGTGTTATCTTTTCCAAGCTTGCTAAGCTCCTGGATGTTTTGACTAAACAGAGAACATTCTCTGTTCATTCTGTGTGCACGTGTGTAAACAATGTGTTGTTTTGAGAAAGTTTTCTCTGTAACCTGATTGGCTAACGCTAAACCACCTGACTGCAAATTCTCCATTTTGGAAAGATGAAGGAGTTCGTCTCTGCTTCTCCATGAGTTAAGACCTGTTTTTGATTAGAGAGCTTTTGTTTCTGGTTCTCTATGGGCTAACATCCTTAGCCTAGGAGCTATGCATTTTTGCTCCTTAAAAATGGTTACCTAAAAGATCTTGGACTGTTTATTGGACTGACCTGTGCTACTGACTTTTATTCTTTATGAACCTGATCAATAAATCTTCATCATTTTTCTGAACAACTTGTCTTCATTGGACTAAAAGGGTAAGAGCAGCATTGCATTTCACACACAACTTTGAACACGCTACCCAATTAAAACCTCCTTGTAGCTGATAAGGAGCTGAAAAGATCTTATTGCCGTCCAGCTCTCCCTGTGTAGGTTTGTTTTGGTTTACAGGAGGTATTCCAGAAGTGAGGGGGCCGGCTGGTACGTGACACATAGCAAACACTCTCTTCCAGAAACACAAGATGAGACATTACACATGGACATCACCAGATGGCCAACTTTGAAACCAGATTGATTACATACTCTGCAGCCAAAGATGGAGAACCTCCATACAGTCACCAAAAAGAAGACCAGGAGCAGATTGTGGCTCAGATCACAACCTACTGATCGTGAAATTCGGGCTTAGACTGAAGAAAATAGGGAAAACAGTTAGGCCAGACAGATATGACCTAGACAACATCCCTAAGGAATACACAGTGGAGGTGTGGAACAGATTCAATGGCTTGGACCAGATAGACAGAGTGCCAGAAGAATTATGGACAGAGATACGGGACATCATGCAGGAGGCAGCAAAGAACACCATACCAAAAGAAAAAAAGCGTAAGAAAGCTAAGTGGTTGTCCGATGAGGCTCTTAAAATAGCAGAGGAAAAGGGATGCAAAAGGCAAAGGAGAAAGGAAAAAATACAATCACTTGAATACAGAATTTCAAAGAAAAGCAAGGAAAGATAAGGAAACCTACATGAATGAACAGTGCAAAGAAATAGAAGAAAACAACACAAAAGGCAGGACTAGAGATTTTTCAAAAAAAAAAAGGTGAAATCAAGGGAAAGTGTAAAGCAATAATTATCATGATAAGAGACAAAGAAGGCAAGGAGATGGCTGATGCAGAGGAGATTAAGAAAAGATGGAAAGAGTACACAGAGGAACTCTACAAAAAGGACCTCAACACTCCTGATAATAGCAATGATGAGGAAATTGAACTTGGGCCAGACATCTTAGAGAGTGAAGTCAGAAAGGCCCTAAAAAGCACTGCAAACAACAAAGCCAGTGGAGATGATGGTATTCCAGTTGAATTTTTCAAAGCCCTAAAAGATGATGGAATCAAATTATTGCATTCTATATGCCAGCAGATTTGGAAAACACAACAATGGCCCCATGATTGGAAAAGATCAGTATACGTTCCAATCCCCAAAAAGGGTAATGCCAAAGAATGTTCAAATTATCGAACAATTGCGCTCATCCCACACGTTAGCAAGGTGATGATTAAGATAATACAGGATAGACTGCAGCAGCACGTAGAGAGAGAATTACCAGAAGTGCAGGCAGGGTTCAGAAGAGGCAGGGGAACTAGAGACCACATTGCCAACATACGTTGGATCATGGAAAAAACAAAGGAATATCAGAAACAAGTCTACTTCTGTTTCATTGATTACATTAAGGCCTTTGACTGTGTGGACCACAACAAAATGTGGCGAGTAATTAAAGAGATGGGAATACCAGAGCATCTTAGATACCTCATGAGAAATCTGTACATGAATCAAGAAGCAACCGTTAGGACAGAATATGGAATGATGGAGTGGTTTGGAATAGGAAAAGGAGTCACCCTGCTTATTCAACTTATACACAGAGCACATAATGCGCAATGCAGGGATGGAGGAATTACAATTTGGGATCAAAATTGCTGGGAGAAACATCAACAATTTGAGATATGCAGATGATACCACCCTAATGGCAGAAAGTGAGGAGGACTTTAAAAAGCTCCTGATTAGGTTGAAAGAAGAAAGTGCAAAAACTGGCTTGATACTCAATATAAAGAAAACCAAGATACAGTAATGGCAACAGGCCCTCTCAGTCCCTGGAAAATAGATGAGGAAGAAGTAGAAGCAGTGACAGATTTTACTTTCTTAGGATCAAAGCTCACTGCAGATGGTGATTGCAGCCATGAAATAAAAAGGTGACTGATTCTTGGGAGGCAAGCAATGAGAAACCTGGGGAACATAGTGAAAAGTAGAGACATCACATTGCAAACAAAAAATCATCTAGTCAAAGCAATGGTATTCCCTGTGGCAATGTATGGTTGTGAGAGCTGGACCATTAGGAAAGCTGAGCACAGAAGAATAGATGCCTTTGAAATGTGGTGCTGGAAGTGAGTTTTGAGAGTCCCCTGGACAGCGAGGAGAACAAATAGGTCAATCTTAGAAGAATCAACCCTGACTGCTCCCTTGAAGGTCAAATAGTAAAGATGAAGCTAAAGTACTTTGGACATCAAATGAGAAGAGAGGATTCACTTGAGAAAGCCTTGATGCTGGGAAAGGTGGAGAGCAAAAGAAAAAGGGGGTGGCCAAAAATGAGATGGCTAAATGGTATTGTAGAGATAATGGGCACAGAGCTGAGCGAGTTGAGGGGGATGGTGGAGGACAGAAGTGCCTGGTGGACAGTGGTCCATAGGGTCGCAAAGGGTCGGAATCGACTGTGCGACTGAACAACAAAAATTGGTTAGTTCTGGCAATACTCATGTTGAAGTTGGCTAAGATCTTCTAATAGTGCTATTACCTGTATATACTGTACTCGAGTATAAGCTGAACTGAATATAAGTCAAGGTACCTAATTTTGACTGAAAACTCAGGAAAATAGATTGAGCCGAGTATAAGCTGTGGATGGGAAATGCAGCAGTTGCTAGTGAGTTTCAATAATCAAAATATATGAAAATATGGTAAAATTAACTAAATTGTTGGCATATCAATCCAGTGTAGTCTTGGGACCCTCGTGATCACTGACCTGAGTATAAGCCGACTCCCCTTTTTGGGGATAAAAAACTCAGCTTATATTAAAGTATATACAGTAAGAGTAGACATTGCCAATAAGTAAGAGAAACCTTACCTTAGCAAATAGCCAAAGGACTTTAAGAAAGATGCAAACAAATTAGAGCAGGTACAGAGAAGGGCAACAAGGATGATCAGAGGAATGGACCCCCAGCCCTATGAGGATAGACTGAAGGAACTGGGCATGTTTAGCCTTGAGAAAAGGAGACTGATGGGGATATCTTGTCAACTTCCTTAAACGTAATCAGAAAGAGGAAGGAGCGGATATGCTCTCCATTATCCCAGAGTGCAGGATTCATAATAATGGGCTGAAGCTACAGAAAAACAGATATAGGCTGAATATTATGGGAAACCTCATAATGGTGAGAGCAATATAACAGTGGAACCAACTGCCTCAAAAGGTGGTGAGCTTTCAAAAAATGGAAGCACTCAAGAAAGAATTGGATAACCACCTGTCATATCTGCTTTGATTTGAACTCCTGTATTGAACAGGGGGTTTGGACTCAATGGCCTAAAAAGCCCCTTCCAACTCAGTGATTCTATGATTCTATAATTTGATGATTCTATGACTGTTACTCTATTCTTGAGGTTCTTTAGCAATTGTTTGTTTGAGAAAGAACATTTTCATTTTCATGTGCTTAGTTCCAAAGACATCTGTAGCTTTATAATATGATGGATCATTTAAGCTTTTCCACATCCTGCCGTTTTGAATTATAATGCCCATCATCACCAGCTGAGTCAGCTCTACCGTAAGGCAGAGAGAGGCAAAGACCAGAGGCAGCAGCAAAGCCCCCTAGCCCTTCCTTCTGTTTCCGCAGCTTTCCTTAGTACCGTAACAGAGCTTTCTGTGTACAGTGCTCAGCTCATCCTGTATCCTATAAGTCTGTCTGTTGCTTTCTAGTATGGAAGGCTCCCTCCTCCTATTGACATTTTGTACATGGCATGCAGTACCATTTTGCCCTTTGCCTCAGGCAACAAACTCTTTTGGTCAGCCCCAATCTCCCCTTGCTAAAAGCCATCCCAGTTGTGAATAGTGAGAAGTGCAGTCCCACATAGAATAGATAACAAATTCCTTTCATTATTGTCTACCAATCTATACAGGTAACACTGAACCAAGCTAAAAATGAAGTTTTGAAAAGCATGTGGCTCAGTTCTGTGATTCACCACTGGATATGCAATCAGTGTGTCTGTAAGAATACTGGTTCTCCAGGCAACAGAAGCTTCAGATCTGTAACAAAAAGGAATATTAGGTATCCTCCACATTGTATGCAAGAATTGGTTGAACCATATTTGTTGAACCCTATTTGTTGCCAGTGGTGATATTATTTATTATTTATTAGACTTAGATCGCCACCTGCTCACCATGGATAGTCTTCTCAGTTACATCTAAAAGGTAAGCAGCTAGCTAGCTAGTTTATGAGGAACGAACTCTCCTCTACACCTGCTGCCTTAGGAAGCTTCTTCAGTCTGCCTAATGATAGGGCCAGTTTGGAACTAATCAGTACAGTTAGTGTCTTAAATTATCTCATTTGGTAATTCTTTACTCTTAGTCTAGGGAGGATCAATTGAGTTAATCTAGATAACTAATCAGCCAACAGTGTTTCCCTTCCTCACAAAAAATCTGCATGCAGTTTGGGCTCATTAAAATATGGCACCAACACACAGAACTATGGATACATGTGGAATAGGCAGATGGATAGCTCAGATATATCCTCCCCCTCCCTACACATCCACTTTTTTTTCTAGACTGAGTGTTACTGTTAGTCTCATCTCCTCATGCTCCGAGCTCACTTCTTGCTTTCCCCTTCTTTAAACTAGGAAGAAGCAGCCTCACAGTGATTCTCCCAAAAGATTGAAGAGAATTGTTCAAATTTAATCCATGTTATGATGCTCTTTTCTGCAATGTGCCTGAATGGATTCCCTGAAACAAATAATGTATGGTTTTTTTAAACTATCATCCTATTATGAGTTTAGGCTGTGGTGGGTTAGTGGTTAAGACACTGAGCTTGATGACTGAAAGGTTGGCAGGTCAGCATTTCGAGATCCGAGTAATGCATGATGGAGTGAGCTCCTGTCTCTGTCCCAGCTTCTGCCAACCTAGCAGTTCAAAAGCAAAAAATTGCAAGTAGATAAATAGGTACCATTTTGATGGGAAAGGTAACAGCATTCCATGCACTCCAGGGTCAAGTCAGGCTTTCCACATGTTCACGGAAATGTCTGCCAACTCAGACAGCAATGGCTTTCAAGCAAGGCTTGACTGACTGGCTTTCAAGCCACTCCTGGCTGGCTTTCAAGCAAGGGAGACCTTTACTTTCAGCTACAACAACAACAACAACCAACAACAACTATAATAATTATACTTGCCAGTGATGATAACTAGATCGTCCTCTCAGTTACATCTAAAAGGTAAGCAGCTGACAATTTCGTGTCAGAAATTATTCTGGGCTGAAAGGATTTTTGCAGAAGAAACTCCATTCAGGGAATGCCCAAATGAGGCTCCTTTCATGTCTCCAAGAGCTGGGATAGAGATAGGTGCTCAATCTGTCATGCACTACCCGGGTCTCAAACTGCCAACTTGCCAGCCATCCAGCTAGCAAGGTGAGCTTCTTAACTACTGAGCCATCAGAGCCCCTCTTTTAGCTATTATGAGTTCTCATAGTAGTTATTTCTGTTTAATAAGCATGCACTCAGCACTAGTCCATTGTACTCTGCTAACATAAATAACAATTTCTTTCTATCTTTCTCTTTTTCTTTGTTTCTTTTGGAGGACAGACAGGCTGCACCTACTTTTGAACAGCCTGTACAAGGGCAATAGCTCAGTAGCAATGCTTTCAGATAGGACTCAGAAAGAATCATGTCTGAAACTGGTGGCCCAACTTCCTGTGAGAACTGATACTGCTGGAGTACATGGTCCCAGGTTCTGACTCAGCATGGCAGTTCCATATCTTCCTATTCTTCTTCACTGACCTACTGCTGTCAGGTGTAGGTGTGGGTGGAGAGCATCATTATCTCCATGTCAGTCTTAAGTCAGCTATTTGGCTCCTGAAAGTGGGTGGCAAAGAGAGAAGCTGCTTTCCCTTCACCTCACATAGCAAAATATCAAACTTTAATGTCAGCAGCTGATGAGCAACAGTCAGGAAGGTTTTCATGTTGTTCATAGGCTACTGGGCTTTCCACAGAGACAACTGGTTGGCCTAGGGCTAGCAATGATATCTTGGCATTCCAGGTGAAACCAACAGTTACCTATGTCAAGGTGCTTAGTACCCATAACCAGCCGACTTATGTCGTTACATGAAGTAGAAAACCCCAGGATGACTGCTCTTGCTTCTGTCTTTAGCAGTAAAAACACAATGGACAAAATCCTGTTGGGTATTTAAACACATGAGAGAAATTTGCAGAAATTGTTGCAGCTAATTGTACCTCATTAATACATTGAGTGCAGAATGAGACATGCAACTTCTTGTTCTTTTGTGTCCAGATCACACTTCCGACTGTCAAAATGAAGCCACCTTCTTGGCTTTGTCGTTGGCCAAAATTAAGTCACCTTTGGTACATGTTTCTGGTTGTAGACCAGCAGACCAGTAAATTAGCTGGATTCTGTATCTGTCCACATTTACATAGTGTGTTGTTGTCTGCCAGAAGCTTCCACTTGAGCATGTTGGTCTTACATTTAGCAACTCTGATCTTCAGCCTGTTCAGGGTTCTCCAAGTGACATAGGGAAGGTCGAGTTCCTCAGTTATATACTCCTTTAATGTTGTTCCATGTCCATTGATCTCCTTCCTTCATCTTCTAATTTGGTTTTGCTCTTATGTGCCCTCAAGAATGCTTGTTCTTGCCATAAAGCTCTTCCTGGATCCGAGTTGGTGAATTTGATGCACATATCTATTCAGAGGACATAGAGGGTCATTCTCTTGTATAGTTCTCTTGGCATCCACTGCTACTTCTCTTCTTATCTTAGGTAGAGCAATACCAACAAGAGCATAGATTTTCTCAACTGGTGTAGGTTTGAAGCATCCTGACACTATGCACATTGTTTCATTAACAATGATATAGACTTTTTCCACATACAGTATATGGATGCGCTCCATACTGGAGCAGCATACTTTGCCGCAGAGATGCTCAGGGTCAAAACTGATGCATGCAGTGTGGATGGTTTTGTTCTCCATGTATAGTTTGTGAGTTTCCTGATGATATTATTACTTGTACTAACTTTAGCTTTAGTATTCAGGCAGTGCTGCTTAAAAGAGAGCATTCTGTCAAGTGTCACACCAAGATATTTCGATGCTGAACAATGTTATAATTGATTCCCTTGGAATGTAACATCCAGCTCAATCTTTGCCTCTTGCTTTCAAAGGTAGAAAGTGCACATTTGAGTCTTGGTCAGGTGGGGTTCAAATGGTTGATAATATAATACTGTCCAGCTCAATCTTCAAGTGCTGCAGTAATTTTTCCAGCTACCTCATCAAAGCTTGATCCCTGAATAGCTATTGGCATGTCATCCACATTCATCTTCTTCTACCGTATCCAATTCTGAATACAGTATTGATGATAATCATGATGATCAGCCATGAAGACTGTCCTGAGAATATGATGCAGTGGCCCTTCATCTGCCTTCCACATCACAGTGTGACTGATCCAGCTCCGTGAGTCACTTTCTGGTCCTGAGCCTTTTTGGCATGCAAAGTCTTAATCAGCCCTAGGCCAGTATTGATGAAGCTGCTGCCCTCCATCAAGATGGATTCAAGTGGGATTTAATCCACTTGGGGACCATCACCCTACTCTGTGGACTTTGGCACCCAAGGCCATTAGTCTTCAGGGTTGTCAGGGTTAACCACCGCCTGACACACAGCATTGAGTCGCTGGCAGTATGGTCTACTGCTGTGGTGATGAACCTTGGCACTCCAGGTGTTCTTGGATTTCAATTACCAAAAGCCCAAGTCAGCACTCCTGCTGATCAGGGCTTCTGAATTGAAGTTCAAGAACACCTGGAGTGCCAAGGTTCACCATCACTGTTCTACTCTATTATTATAGCAGGATAACCTGGTCAGAGTTGAGGCTGGACTAGTCATGACTAGTTGGCTGTATAGATGAACAATACTGTATTGTCAGGAACTTTTTGATAATTTGTGTATATATTATACAATGTAGGAGACAATACACTTCCTTGGGGTAGTCCCTTCTTCTGCTACCTCCATCTACTGTTTTTTCTGTTCATCATCACATAGAATCTCCAGTTCTGGAGGGAGCTGCCAATGACCCTAGTAAGCTTGATTTTTTGGGATAGTAGCCGTGTTAGTCTGTGGTTCAGGCATATCAGAAAACAAAAACAAAAAAAGTAATAAAACAAAAACACTGTAGCACTTTAAAGACTAACTGCTATATTTTTATTGTTAGCTTTCGTGGATCAAGTCCACTTCTTCAAACGAAAGCTAACAATAAAAATATAGCAGTTAGTCTTTAAAGTGCTACAGTGTTTTTGTTTTATTACTTTTTGTTTTTTGATATGCCTAGTAAGCTTGTTATCTCTGGTAAGATTATTTATTTCATGGAGCAGTAATATATGATTGACAGTATTGTAGGCTGCAGTTGGGTCAATGAAAGCCCTCCCATAATTAGCTTTCTTTCGAAAGACATGCAACTGATAAGCCACCAGAATCTCACAAATTAGATCCAGGAGCTTGCACATTTCCTTTTGCTTGCACACAAGTAACCACCATGATTCTGACCAATAATTAAAAAACCAAATAGCCTGTGTGCTGCCCTTTTAGGATGTCCACAGCTTGCTGCCTGGGTTGCCTACTGCACAGTGCCTAAGCATAGGATGAAGTGGGAGAAATGCTACAATGGGCTAGATGTTCCTTTGCTCTGATCCTGCACAGTTTCCTGTCTTCTCAGATCTATCTAGCCAAACAATCCTTCGGTGTGTATATATAAGTAACAGCTCTTTCCTACATAAAGTGTTGGCTGTGACTGTTGCAATTGTTATGCACCAGCAAATAATTCAAGAAATTATTGCTCTGAGTCATGAGGGAGAGAGTACAATTTGCCATCAGTCCATGGATTGACTCATCACCACAGGGAAAAACAAGCTGCTGTAGATTAGGAGGCTATTATGGGAAAAGCTATTAAGGACAGAAAATAACTTTTTCATTGTTCCATGTTCCTGTACAAGTCAATGGGGCATTTAACCCAGAGGGTGTTATGTGCTTCCAGTCACTGCAGTTGCAGGACAGGTGTGGCAACTTTCACATTCTTTCTTTAATGCCCATTCCTTCCTTTTTTGGGAACGCTTATTTAAACATTAAAGGGAAAAGAAGCCTACAAAATGTGTGTATAAATACAGTACATTAATATTAGTAACAACAATATTAATTGCATGCTCTCATGTCAATTCTGTCTTACTGTAATGTTGTGTAAGGTTTTCTAGGTGGAGAATACTCAGATGTGGTTTACCATTTTCTGTCTTCTGGGGGATCCCTGGAATCATGGAGCTTGCCCAAAGTTATTCAGACTACCGTAGGTCTATTCCCAGGAGGAGCAGTGAGGAATTCAATAATACCTATCTCACTGAGCTACCTAGCCAGTTTATATTGGTTAACAAATATGATATACAATACAGTACTGTATAAGGTTTGGAAACAAATGGAATAAAGCATTGGATTGTCCTGTTTGCCTAACCTGTGGTTGGCTTCCATATGCTTCTACCTATGCATCTCAAGCTGCTGCTTATGCAGAAATAAAATCAAGTTGTGTATCCTGGACATGACAATGACATTTCAGTGAAAGCTTTGGCTGGTCCAGTAATTGTTCAAGTTGCAATACTCCTGATACTTTGCTAAAACACATCATCTGGTTGTGTCCAGCAATTAGATCTTTAAAAGTAGAAGTTCTGTTCTGTATCTTTTCTGAATGGGAGCAATCCTTGAACTGTGTATTCTCTTAAATTATCTACCTGTTCTTTGAATTCACCTGACTTGTTAGCTCAGTGAGTTGGAGCACCTGGTTGTAGAACCAGAGTTCAATTCCCCACTATGCCTTCTAAGTAGTGGTGGGCATCAGCAGGTTCACACCAGTTCTCCAGAACTGGTAGCAGAAATTCTGGCTAGTCCCACCCATTCAAGTTTTGAAATAAAGTAGTCCTAATTTGGGTGCAATGGAGGGCTTTCCCCTGGCCAAGCCCACCATACCATGCCCACAGTGTTGTAGTAAACATTTTTGAGCCCACCACTGCTTCTAAGACCTGGGTCTTTGGCACTTCAGATGCTTGGGACTTCAACTCCTACAGACCTTTATCATTGGCAATGCAGGCTATGGGTTCTGGGAAGAATTCTGAAACAATTAATTCCAATATGGAGTCAGATAAACATTTCAATCATATTGATGTTCATCTGGTTATCGAGGTACTGTATAAGTATTTTAAACCATTGTTTTATTCATGGTGAAATAGGTTTTGCCCAGGCATCTTTGACATATAAAGTTTATTCCTCCTGCATAGAAAAATTATTCAGACTATATCAGCTTGCATAATTCAATGGACTTTATTCATCTACCTTGGTTCTTATGCACAACAATTCAAAAGTTATTGAAAACGTGTAACTTTTTTTTAAAAGAAAGTTGCAAGCCAACTCAATTATAAAATAATCAGTCTCACGGCTATGAAAAACTCCAGGTTCAAAATGCTTAAACAGAAATTCCTTCTTGCAGCTTGTAAAAAGCTTATAAATTGCCAAAGGAAATAACCCACAAGCAAAACTTAAGTTGTAGGCAGAACTTGTGAGAAACACAATTTCATTTATAAGCCTTTAGCTATAAAAGTTCCAGATAAGAATTTAAATGATATTTCAACCCAAAATTACAGGAACATAGAGAATGCTGTATGAAATCACAGTATTCAGTACACAGGAGAGTCTCACTTTGACATTCCCTGAGCGGAGTTTCTTCCGCAAAAAAACTTTCAACCCAGACACAAAATTATTATTACACAGTTTGCAGGAGGTTCTAGTAATGGCTCCAAATTAACAGCTAAAGATAATACTATTAATAATTAATGCTAGATAAAACCACAATTAAAAAAAAAGAGAGCGTATTTGACAAAAAAATACCTACCAACCCCAAGGGACAAAAATGTTGTGGCATCTTAAAGAATAATTGCTATACTGTACTGTATTTTAATATGAGCTTTTATGACTCATGTGTGTTTCATGGAAGAAATAAACTTGATCCATGAAATCTCACATTAAAATTCAGAATTAATCTTTCAGGTGCCACAATATATTTGTCTCTTGGCTCTCTTTTTTTGGGGGTGTGTGTGTCAGATATGCTTGCACAGACTAAGATGACCACTTCTTCGAAAATTATAATAATTGCATTAAATTTGGTACAAGCAAAATACAACTCAAAATCCAACAAATTCCATGCCTACAATTCACCCCAGATAAAATGAACATAATGTATGTAATTTTCTTGTTAGAAGTAAGTTTACACAGAAATGACATAAAGAGAAAAGGATTTTAAATAGGGGAAGTGTTGTGGCTCTGCATTGTTGCACATGTTCTGCTAGCTAGTAGCTGATAACATCTGTTTGGAGTAGATTCTGGGATGGCAGTGAGAGCATAAATTCCAATTCTCCCTGCATTCTAGAGTTTAGAAAAGTTATCTGACAAGATTATGGAAATTAGACCCCAATCAAGTTACTTTTTTCAAACTCTATTATCTGGAACTTGCATGTGATACTTGTTTTCTCTCTCTCTCTCTTTCTCAAATGGTGGCTACCTGCCCTATTTTCTTTTTTTAGAACCATTACAAAGTCATAATTTGAGTGAAGGAACATTCAGTTCTCCTCCATTTTAGATAAGAGCAACTATTACCAAGGAGAGCAACAAGGACCTGGAAGATGCTAATCAATTCTTAGCATTTAGACAACAGCAAGCAGAGGAGGCATATGGGTAATTTGTTTATAGATAAGTCTTAGCCAATATGGTATTGTATTGCAGCTTAATTACAGTAATTATTTCTAAACACACATCTATACCTACAAATTATCATATGTAAACTACTGTCCTCTTTCCTTTGGTGATACATTTCCTTTTTTCTGCCCATGTTTACATGACCAGAATATTCTGTTCCCAATATCTGCCTTGTGAAAATGCTTTATTATAATCCTCTGAAGGCTTGTTGTGGGAACTGTCCTAGCAGTTAAGTCTTGGAAAGTGGTTGGGTGGAACTTGTCTCTTGTGTAACCCATTGGATCCAGAGCTCTTCTTGATCTGAGTGTGAGGCATCTTCTAATGAAGTGGGCTGAAGTCAATGAAAGCTTAGGCTACACAAGGTAATAGTCTCAAAGGTACCACGGAGCATGAAAATGTTACTTTTTTGAAGGGTTACCTCCCAGAATTCTCCAGCCAGCATAGTTTAGTCACCAAATAAAAGCCAAAATATCATTTTCAAGTTCAGGCAACGGGGCCTTCTATTGTTTTGATCCAAGCTAATTTCACTTGGCTTTTATTCATGACTTTTAATGATATGACGGTCTTAGCAGTTGTCAATGCATACCTTCAAGCGTTGAAAAACATCGCCTGCTGATTTCTGCAGACTGAACTCCTCTTAACAGTCCAAGAACATGCCAGCATCGTTGGTCTACCCAGCACCCAAGTCTAGTACTGTAGCCATCACAACAACCTGCTCTCTTTCTGTTAATACAAACATGGTTATCTCTATTGCAAAAACTACAGCTTTGAACACTGTAAATATATTCAGGCCATTCAACTGTTGTATATTTCTCCTTCATTTTATTTTTTAAAAGTTAAATTTAGTTTAACTCAATTTTGAGTTTACTATGATTAAGTTCTTTCCATGTCAATTTGTGAATTTGGACAAATTCTTCAGAAATGAACATAACACTTTGCTATCTGAGCTGGCCATACTTAGTGGGTAAACTTGGCCCACACTCCTTCAGACTGATTTACAGTACCTCATTGAGTTAGGATTGCAGTGATAAACATGGGAGGAAAATATCGCCTTATATATGAGTTTATTTGTGGAAAAGTGGGATATAATTGTTAATATATGGCTCCATGGTTCCCAACATGGGGTACATGCCCTGCAAGGGGGAAATTTGATTTTTAAGGGTGGACAATTTGAGAATGAGTTTAGACCAAGTTAATAGCCTTTTATGCTTCTTCCAGTGAATAGTTCACTTTTTGAATAAGAATTATATGTCACAGGGTGTATGTGTCAGGATTTTAGAGATGCTTAGGTGGGAAATGTAGGGGGGGGGAGGTTGGGAACCCACGATATAGATACTGTATAGTAATATATTCACATCAGGAAGAGGGGCAGGTTGCACACCCATTCTTATTTTTCTTCTGCATCTAGGCCGGACATGAAACTGCCAAATGAAGTCACCATTTGTGAGTTCATTCCATAATTCCTTTCACCTGACCTAGTGTGAGAATAGCTGGCAAAAGAAGTCTGTGGTCGCCTGGGGTACTCCTGACTGTGGTTTAAAAATACCACTATCTTCAAGGAGGTTCTTTCTGTGAAATTTTACCTGCTTGTTGATGTTAAATGTGAGGAGCATTTCAGAAAAATGAGGTTGCAACCTGAAATCATCACTAACATGAAACTAATTTGTTACCTCAGGTATAGCTGTATACCTCAGGTATAGCTGCAAGTACTATCTGACACCCACCCACCCCCTGCATTGAAATAAGATTCATTTGGCATCCCAGCTGGCCTTTGGAAGTATAATAAGGCAGTATAATCTCATATTTTTCCTCAGGGTCATCTCAGTACAAATTTGTGTATACAGAGGTGAGTCTTTCATTGTGTGTTTCTGAGTTGTGTCTCTTTCTTATGAAACAGATGATTGGACCTTCTCTTTTATGAAAAGAGCCTTCTTTACATGGGATTTGCCTATTGAAAAGATACAATTATCATGAGCTGCTTCTGTTTCATTGAGATGCTGACATGTCTTTATTGCAACAGAGTCTTATCTGAAAGTGTAATCTTCATAACAGACACTTACCTATTTTGTTTCATAATCTGAAAAAAATGACCATTGATTAGAGTCCAGTTTTGCAAAAGTTGGTGGTCTCTGTTTATGCCAAGCTTTTTCAGTGACACCAACCATTGTGTTTTTAGAAGTATGCTTTTTTGCATTTCTTGCATTACAAATATGAACTCCTTTGTGGGTGGGTGAGTAGGTAGCTGGGCAGGTCTTGAAAGGCAGACAGATACCAGGGAAGGGTGTATTGCAACAACGGATGTTATTAATGATAAGGATTGATAATGGGCAGGTGCTTGTCTTTGCTTATGTAGTCTTGCTGACACCATTCTAAAGCAACAGCAGCCTCAAACTTGATAGGGCAAAGTTGAGAAATAGAAGTAAACTTAAATATGTTGCTGTTTCCATGAGCTTGGGAAATGTCAAAATGGGAGTTCCCAACCTTTTCAAGCTGGGACCTGGGTCATGTTCTTTCAGTCAACTTTGAGGGCTGGATGGCCATTTTGTCCTGCCTGCACGACAGGGGTGGTCTTTTTGTCCCAACAGCTTCAAAGGGGTGGCCGTTTTGTTTCTCAAAAGCCCTTGGAGGGATGGGTGGGCCACATGAAATGGTGCCATGGGTCAGATCTGGCACACTGACCTTAGGTTGGGAACCCTGTGTTAAAGGAATGTAATTTTTCTCCCCTCTGCATTAGTATCTTTATTCAGAGGGCTCTCAGAAACCATATGGAGCAGCACATGGTGATAGGCTTGATTTTTTTTTTCACTCTCCAAATCAACTTAGCCAAAACATTGTGAATCCTTTGAAGCCTTCATGTCACGGATAAGGGCAACCCCATTAAAAGAACATTATAGTAGCCTGATCCTGAGATACCAATGCTTGGATCAGTGTTGTCAGAGTCTTTCTGTTGAGCAATGATGGCACCCATTGACACCATTTGAAGAGCATTCAGATTCTGCCTCCTTTTGAGAGAGATTATTTTACTGGCATGTGGGAGAACTCTTTGTTAAATAGGAATGTAGGGACCCGCCTTGTGCTGAACCAGACCATTGGTTCATCTTGCCCACAGTTTTCAGCACTGACAGGCAGTGCCCCTCTGGGACTTCTGACAGGAATTTTTTTCTAGCTCACCTTGGAGAAACATGGCATATAAATTAAGCACTCTCCCACTGAGGTAGACCACTTCCCCAGAATGTTTCTTGTCCAGGAGGAATTAGTATCTATTGATATTGTCTGCGGGATATTGACACCGTTCCTTGCCCTATTATAACAAATTATATGAATATTCAATTAATTATGAGTAATATATTTATATATTATATTATAGAAGAAATCCTGACTATTTGCTGGGATTTATATTTGCACATTTACTTTATTCCATTAACTAGCCACTTAATTATAATAACTCTATGGGTGACATAAAAAGAAAACAGATTAGTAGTAACAATTCCAGTAAAATCACAGGGTTCATACAGCAGCACAGGAAAGAACTGTAAAGTAAAACAATTACATAGCTGACATCCAGAGAGAAAGATCTAGCATGAAATGTAACAGCACCAATCAATTAATATAGGAAGTCAAATTCTACAGAACTGAAATTGAAACATAATGTATACATGAGTAACTAATCTTTCTGATTGTAAGTAAAAAAGAGGGAGGGGAGACACGTGTTCCTGAGGGAAAAAATAAGTCTTTTAGCTCATGTCAAGATACATTAAGAATAACACTTCAGGTGGGATTTTTTGAAAATGCGGTCTAATTTTTTAAAAAGCCCTTTTCTCTTGTGACCTTTCCTGTGACTCAGATTTCAGTGGGGCTCACAGAGTAAGCAGCTGACCAATTCCACTGAAAACTCAGTTAGCATTTATTATTTGCTCATTAGAATATAAAAAGAACACAGAACCCCTTTCTATAGCCAGGATGGAAGCCTCTACAGAGGTTATATGACTGGCATCTTGCTTGCACAACTTTGTGGCTGTAAAGCTGATAATATAAGACTTTAATCTTAATAAAAATAATTCCTATCTCCTCCCTCCTCCATTAGGTTCTGAGGCTTCCTAGGAATTCCTTTTGATCCTTAGGTATCAGAAGTGGCAGTGGCAGTTTTGGGACATTAAAGGATTTCCCCCATTCCACCAACCCAAGGCTACCAAATGCTTCCCCAAGTCTAAAATGATCCCCAGGTAGTCTTGGAACCTGGGTGATAGTGAGGAGAGGAAATATTCATTAAACAATTAAAGTCTGTAGTTGATGACTTAATCAACTTTACACCCACGAATCTGCGAGATAGGATTCTAGCCTATACATTCAGAACACTAGCCTATTTATTAATAAGCAATTTCATAAGCTGCATGGAGTGGGTTGACCTACAAAGGTGATTGAATGATGATTGTAAGTATGGGACATCAGAGACTGGACCATCCAGCATGGAGAGGGTGCAATTGGGAAGTGGATGGAAGAAATCCATTGCTGTTTGATTTCCCCCCAAGTCCCACAAGTATGGTAATAATTGTGCATATGTAGAAACCTGCACAGATGCTGCCAGCTTCTAGAAAGTACCTCTCTACAACATTTTAATCACACCCTGATGATGTTTAAGAGTATCGCTTAAAACGGAATGTCTGAATGAGATAAAGAATAACGTACATCAGAAGGGAAATAGATGGTAGGGGAAAATCTTGTAGTGCAGTAGCAGAGAAAGTAGAAACAGTGAAAAGTACTCTTTGCAACCTCTGAGACACTATTTATTGAAGAGGCTTAGGTAAAACTGGGGAGGTTCTTGACAGATCTTAGGAACATAGAATTGATCCATCTAACTACATCATTACTCTGCTAAGCCCATTATGGTTAATTCCAACCAGTAACAGGTCTCCGTTTCAGGAAGGGGAACCCTAACTTTTCCCTGTTTTCCCATCCAAATAGCTTGCACTTTGTCAGACATTAGCCGTCTCATCGTAAGGGCTCCTCCCCCTAAGTTCCTGAGACACCTTGTCCCATTCCTGGAACTCTCACCTTTACCTTCCACGTTTGAGAGAGCTGAGCTGCGTAGAAAGGAACTCTTACTATGCTCAGGCAATAGAGCAAAACAAGGGAGGATTCTGGTAGAGTAGCTTTGTGTGTGCCAATAAAAGAACAACAATCTTCAGAGAGAAACAGCTGCTTTATTCTTCAGGTTCATGTAGGATAGTCCATGGGAAAAACATAGTTATTAAAAGGTCAGTAACAGATATCAGTCCAGGTAACAGACCACGGGTTAAGTAATCATATTGAGAACAATAAGAATAATCCCACACCATAGCCAGGGTCTTATACCATTGAGATCCAGAAACGAACTAACTAACTTCTCTGCAAAATGGAGATTCTGCAGTCAGGTGGGCTAAACTTGGCCAATCAGGGAACAGAAGAAAACTGTCTCAAAACAATAATTGTTTACACACATGTAGAGTCAAAACATGAAACTCAGCTAGCTAGAGCAGGGATCTGCAAACTTGGCTCCCAGGTGTTCTTGGACTTCAATTACCAGAAGCCCAAGTCAGTATGCCTGCTGATCAGGACTTCTGGGAATTGAAGTCCAAGAACATCTGGAGAGCCAAGTTTGCTGATCCCTGAGCTAGAGAGATAACACAGGAACACTGGCTGAAAACAAACCGTCTCGTGACACGCAGTCTTGTGAGACACAGAGAGACAAAGGATTTCTTTGAGGCCTAGGTAAATCTACAACCTCAAGCCTTGGGAAACATGAGGAAATATGTCGTTTCCTGACACACTTCATTTTCTAAAATTACAGGGTTTTCACCACATTATTCTTCTTCAAAGGAATTTGTCATCTTTGTTTCTCAGCTGTACATTGTTTTATTATATTGTTTCCATCTTCACTTCATTTCATCCTGTATGGATGATTTATTTATTTATTTATTTATAATATCTTCCAATGTCTATCTTTTAGCATCCCTAATGTAGGTTTACATTTCCCTTACATTTCTTGAAGCTTATGGAAAAGACCTCTTGCTTTTCCTGTTCTGTCTTTCACTTTTATTTCTTTGTACTGTTGAAATAGTTCTCATTGTCTCTATGTAATAGTCAGGATTCTGACCTGACTGCTGTCATGTTTTAATGCAGCTTTTTATCTGTCCTCAAAATGTTAAGTGTTTCTTACATCATTCACCTATTCTAGGCTTTTCCCCCCTTTTCATTAGGGGAAAAGTCAAGTTGATTTCTTCCCGAATCATGTATCTCATTTCATTCCACCGTTATTCTGGTTCCTAGTAATTGAGTTTAGTAATGCAAATCTGTTCATTGCATGGACTTTAAATTAATCAGAAGATATTTAAATCATACTTTGGCACTAATAATCTTTAGCCTTATAGAATTGTGTTACTTTTGCTGTGGGGAAACAAATGGAAGAGCGTGGAAAGGGCAAGTGCTATTAAATCTTTCTTGGATGTAGAATGATGGATTATACAGGTGTTTGGTCTGATCCAGCAAGATCAGGGGTGCCCAAACATTTTTGGTCAGGGGCCTGACCATGCCCCTGGAACAGCTGAGCAGGCCAGACCACTCCCCCCAGGGCGTGTTTGTGCATGCATGTCCATATTTACTTTGTTTCACAGAATGTTATATTTGTGTATTTTCTGTGAGCTGCCCTGAGTCGGTTTTTACTGAGTAGGGCGGCATACAAATCGAATAAATAAATAAGTAAGTAAATAAATACTTTCTGGTTCAGTACGGGCACTTTGCGCATGCCTGTGGCAAGCACTGTCTTCAGCAGATCCTTAAAAACTATGTTTTCCTTCTCTTCTAATACAAATAATTTTGACAGGTAGGATAATGCAGCACAAGAATACAAAAAAATAGTGGGATATGAAGGAATAGACTCTTCTCCTTCTTTCCTCGGCATAAACCAGAAGAGGAAGAGATGATACACCAGTCTTGAGCAGGTGTACAAAAATAGCAACTTATTTCCTTATTACAAAAATGACAGTCACTTATCAATGGGAACATGTGTGTGTGATGTTGATTTAAAAAAACACCATTACAAATTTATTGCTTTAGGTAAGTACATTTTCTAAGAAAGAAAGGATTGTATAGCTACCAACGCAGATGTAGTGACACATTCATCAATGTGTGCTGCAAACCATACAATCATCCGCCTACGTTGCTTCATGCTCACGTCATCATTTCGTCTGTAGCTCCAGCAGTGCTCATGTATATACTCACAATGGAGTGGAATCTCCAACTGATGACGTTCTCTAGCAGTGTTGACATTGAAAGGCGCACACATGGGTCAAGAATATAAGGAATGAGTGTAGCCCCAGCTTTCCTTCTGTTGCTGTTTTAAACTGGTTGTTGGAGGGTGGGAAGAAGTGGGGGAGGATGGAAGGCAGGGTGACTCATGCGGCATGCCCATACAGTCCATTTGGAAGATGCATAAACCTTTCCCCAACACTTGCATGGCAAGTGTTGAGACCTCCAAAAAGGAGCCCCAAAAGGGAGGGCAAAGCAGAACAGAACAGGAATTGACGTAAAACTGCATGTGCAAATATATATGTACAGATATAATGGATCTTATCCTTTAAACAGAATTATAATGCCAACTGGATAGCTCAATGAGTTTGGGTATCTGGCTGTAGAGCTGCAGGTTGCGAGTTCAAATCCCCACTGTGCCTCCAGGAAGAAGAGAGAGCCTGTGTGGGCCTGGCAAGCTGCATAATCCTAGGGCACCCCCAGAAGAAGGGAAGGGCAAACCACTCCTGTGTACTCTCTGCCTAGAAAACCCTAGAAAGGGTTGCCATAAGTCAGAATGGACTTGAGAGTATACAATTATGTGTCTGGTTTGAGTGAGGAAGACAATAACACAGTGCTTTGTTCACCCAGTGCTATGTCTGTTACCTAGGTGTTCCTAATGGTGGATGGGCAGTTTCATGGCTCCTGATCTTCTTTCACCTTTAAATCTCTCTTGGACCAGATAACACTTAGAGAGAGAGAGAGAGAGAGAGAGAGAGAGAGAGAGAGAGAGAGAGAGAGAGTGCAGGAAGGGCAGGGTTACCTGTACTGTTCAGCTTCTCCCCATATATGAGTGGCTGTAAAGCACACCAAGGAGTATTTAACTGAGTATTTCCCAATCTTTAGTTTTTTGGCTTCAATTCCCAGAAGCCTAAGTCAATTCCCCAAAGCACTGATCAACCATTGTACTGACTTAGGCTTCTGGGAAATGAAGCCCCCCCCCTGCGGGCCGTGGACCCCTGTGGATTGATGTCCTATCCTCCTCAAAGAATTTGCAAAAGGGCTGAAGAAAGTTTGTTTTACTCTCCCCTTTCCTATGCCCTTTGTTCTTCTCAGGTTAATTAATTGTATTCTTCAGATTAAATATCTAAGATAGATTCAGGCTTCAACTACACAGGTAAAGAGTACAGGATCTGATATGGAAGTAAAACAGATGCATTTGAATCCATGGGGGAATAGGTATCATCGGTGGCCAATCCTGCTTTTTACCAACTGTGGCGCATTGCCCATTCCAGGATAGGTGGTCATGGACTGGTAGTCTCCAAGATTGACTACTCTGATGCTCTAATTGTGGGGATACCCTTGAGACTGGTATGGAGACTCCAGCAAGTTCAGGATGTGGCTGCCAAACCAAACTGATCCCAGATATAGGCCATTATGATCACATTACCGTGTTTCTGGCTAGTCTGCACTGGTTACCATTTGACTATTTGGCTATTACCCTTTGCTAGATTCAAGGCATTGGTTATGACCTCAAATTTCCTAAACTGCGGGTTCCCAACTTTTACAAGCTGCGGGCCAGGTCACACTATCTCAGTCAGCTTCAAAGGCCAGACAGCAATTTTCTCCTACCTGCACGATGGGGTGGCCATTTTGTCTGAACAGCTTTAAAGGGGTGGCCATTTTGTTTCTTGGATGCCCTTGGAGGGGTGGAGGGCCACATGAAATGGCACTATGGGCCAGATCCGATCCACAAGCCTTAGGTTGGAAACCCTTGCCCTAAACAGTTTGTGTCCATGCTATCTGCAGGAGTGTCTACCCAAAGCACTCAACAGCTTAATTTATGGGTAATCACACCTAAAGAAGTAAAGAAAGTTGTGACTAAAAGAAGAACATTTTCTGCTGTAGCTCCCACATTATGGAATAGTTTACTGTATGAAATAAGATCAGCTTTATCTTTAATTGCTTTTACAAAACAAGTGCCCATTAGATAGACATTTTATAAAATGTTAAGCTATTGGGGTAATTTGAATTTACTTGTATTATACAGTATTTTATTTTTTGCAGTATAGTTGCACTTGTTATTTGTTGTATTTTTATATAATGATTATTGGCTTTTTGAACACTACTGCTGGTTTATGTGATATTGTGAACCACTCAGAGTAGCGGATTTGCATTAATTTGGGGCGGGGCACACATTAAATAAATAAGGTTCTTTTTAAATTGATTGCATGACACAATGGCCAATGTCAATCAGTCTGGCTGTTTTTGCTTCCAAAGGGAAGTTTTTTCCCCTATCGACATGGAACATTTACATTTTCAATCTGTTGTTTTGCTTTCCAAAAGGATGGGAGGCATGACTGTGGTGTTATTCTGGTAACATGCTAAACTGGGCTTGATGTTTTGGGCAGTGGGAACACACTCTCTCACACACACTCTCTCTCTCACTTACTTTAGTGCATTCTCTGGATGGTTCACAAATTAATTAGCATTTATCCCCATATACTGGGTACTTATTCTGAGTCAACCTTGAGACCTAGTCTTGATTGAATTCACAACCTCTTGGTTGCAGTACAGCAGTTTAATCACTGCACCACCAGGGCTCCTCATACAACACCTTACAGTCCATTGTCTTTGCAGTGAAAGGTAAAAGGGAAGCAGAGGAACAACAGAGGACAGACTCAAAGAAAGGGATGGTGGTGACATGGATCATGCCACATTGGACTAAGGAGCCAGTGTAGACACTGGCTCTGAAACCATCTGCAGTCTCTGCTGTGTGATCACCTAATCTGGCCAGAAGCACAAAATAGGCTGTGAATCAAACTGCAGCAAAGCTGAATCACTTTGATTCTGTCTGTCAGTGTAGTTGCAATCTCCCTCTCCCGGGATGTGGAGGGCAGTGTGTGTTCACAATTTACTTCAGACAGTAGGCCAGTACAGAGAAGGGCAACAAGGATGATCAGAGGAGTGGAAACTAAGCCATATGAGGAAAGACTGAAAAATACTTGGCATGTTTAGCCTTAAGAAAATGAGACCGAGAGGGGAGAGTAGCACTATGAAAGATAATCATGAAGAGGCAGGACCTGATCTTGGTCATCTCAGAGTGATGCAGTAATGGGCTCAAAGGAAAGGAAGCCAGATATAGACTGAATATTAGGAAAAATGTCTTAGCAATTAGAGCAATACAACAGTGGAACCAACTGCCTTGAGAGGTGGTGAATGCTCCAACACTGGAAGCATTCGAGAGAGAATTGGACAACCATTTGCCTTATCTGCTTTGATTCAGATTCCTGCATTGAGTGGGGGTGGGGGTGGACTCGATTGCCTAAAAGGCCCTTTCCATCTCAGTTATTCTATGATTCTGTTATTCTTCCAGTCCAGCCCTATCACTAGGTGGGGGAGAGGTGGTTGCCTCAAGTGGAAGACACTGAGCAATGTGAAGCATATGCTGGCCATTCCTCTCTGCTGATAGATGAAGATATATGTTCCAGGCAGTATACCATGAATGCCCCAGAACTAACCTGCTGTCATCAGGTATAATGGAGGATGCTGTTTTGTCATTAGTGTCACAACATGATTAAGCTGTGGGTCCTGTCAGCCTTATGCACAGAATGGGCAGTCCCTTGTGCCTTTTGTTTCAGACCATTCCTGTTGTTCACTGCAGCAGAGATGATTTCCTGCTTCAAGAGGAGGGATGACAGCTATTAAGGTTCTCCAATTTGTGGTTCTGAGAGTCACCACTGGGAAGCCATTTTTGGCCTGCATTTCACACAAAACTTTGTGCCATATCTGCTTGCTTTACCATGAATGTAACTGACTAAGGAATTGCACAGTACTGTATATGTCTCTGTAACCAAGAGATGATCAAGCAGAGAAAATAAACTAATTTGGAACCAATTTGATCAAAATTTGGTCCCAACTCTGACCTTTTTCTAGCTCAGGGGTTCTCAACCTATGGCCCAGGGGCCCGATGTGGCCCACAACAATATTTCATGTGCCCCCCACCGCCTTCACCACACCCGTAAGTGCCATGTGAGGCAGGCATGGCAAAATGGCCGTCCGACCCCAGAAAATGCCTGAGGGAGCGTTACCAGGCCTTTGGCTTGAAAAGGTTGAGAATCCCCACTATAGCTAGAAACATAATGGAAGATACTGTATACGTTCCAATCCCCAGCAAGGGTAATGCCAAAGAATGTTCAAATTATCGAACAATTGCACTCATCCCACACGCTAGCAAGTTAATGCTCAAGATAATACAGGATAGACTGCAACAGCATGTGGAGAGAGAATTACCTGAAGTGCAGGCGGGGTTCAGAAGAGGCAGGGGAACTAGAGACCACATTGCCAACATACGTTGGATCATGGAAAAAACAAAGGAATATCAGAAACACGTCTACTTCTGTTTCATGATTACACCAAGGCCTTTGACTGTGTAGACCACAACAAAATGTGGCAAGTAATTAAAGAGATGGGAATACCAGAACACCTTATATGCCTCATGAGAAATTTGTACATGAATCAAGAGGCAACAGTTAGGACAGAATATGGAATGATGGAGTGGTTTGGAATAGGAAAAGGAGTAAGACAAGGCTGCATTTTGTCACCATGCTTATTTAACTTATACACAGAGTACATAATGCGCAATGCAGGGATGGAGGAATCACAATTTGGGATCAAAATTGCTGGGAGAAACATCAACAACTTGAGATATGCAGATGATACCACCCTAATGGCAGAAAGTGAGGAGGACCTAAAGAAGCTCCTGATTAGGTTGAAAGAAGAAAGTGAAAAAGCTGGCTTAAGACTCAATATCAAGAAAACCAAGATCATGGCAACAGACCCTATCAGTCCCTGGA
Source organism: Furcifer pardalis (assembly GCA_030440675.1). Taxonomy (NCBI): domain Eukaryota; kingdom Metazoa; phylum Chordata; class Lepidosauria; order Squamata; family Chamaeleonidae; genus Furcifer; species Furcifer pardalis. Next base: position 158,018,319 of record CP126893.1, read on the forward strand.
AAATAGATGAGGAAGAAGTAGAAGCAGTGACAGATTTTACTTTCTTAGGATCAACGCTCACTGCAGATGGGGATTGCAGCCATGAAATAAAAAGGTGACTGATTCTTGGGAGACAAGCTATGCGAAACCTGGGGAGCATAGTGAAAAGCAGAGACATCAAATTGCAAACAAAAATTCATCTAGTCAAAGCAATGGTATTCCCTGTGGCAATGTATGGTTGTGAGAGCTGGACCATTAGGAAAGCTGAGCACAGAAGAATAGATGCCTTTGAGATGTGGTGTTGGAGGAGAGTTTTGAGAGTCCTCTGGACATCAAGGAGAACAAATAGGTCAATCTTAGAAGAAATCAACCCTGACTGTTCCTTAGTAAAGGTAAAGGTTTCCCTTGCTCGAAAGCCAGTCATATCCGACTCTAGGGGTCAGTGCTCATCTGTGTCAAAGCTGAAGAGCCAGCGTTGTCTGCTTCTGCAGACGTTCGCGTGGTCATGTGGCAGGCATGACTAGACACGGAATGCTGTTTCCTTCCCACCAAAGTGGTCTCTATTTATCTACTCTCAATTTCTTGCTTTCGAACTGCTAGGTTGGTAGGAGCTGGGACAAAGACGGGAGCTCATTCCGTCCTGCAGTACTCGGGAGTCGAACTGCTGACCTTCTGCCTCCCAGTCAGCATCTTAGCCACTTGAGCCACTGCAGCTCCTTAGAAGGGCAAATAGTAAAGATGAAGCTAAAGTACTTTGGACATCAAATGAGAAGAGAGGACTCACTTGATGTTTGGAAAGGTCGAGGGCAAAAGAAGAAGGGGGCGGTCAAAAATGAGATGGCTAGATGGTATTGTGGACACAATGGGCACAGAGCTGAGCGAGTTGAGGGGGATGGTGGAGGACAGGATTGCCTGATGGACAGTGGTCCATGGGGTCGCAAAGGGTCGGAATCGACTGTGTGACTGAACAACAAAACTGCATTAAGCCTCTGTTTCCCCCTGGTGGACATAATGAAATAGGTCTCTCCAGTCCAGTCCCCTCCCCCTGTGCCTATACCAACTGCTAGGGGAGGAAGAAGCCAGGGCAGGATGAGGACCTTGCCGTCCCTCCCCCTGTGCCTATACCAACTGCCAGGGGAAGAAAAAGCCAGGGCAGGATGATGACCTTGCTGCCCCTCCCCCTGTGCCTATACCAACTGCCAGGTTAAGAAGAAGCCAGGGCAGGATGAGGACCTTGCCACCCCTTCCCCTGTGCCCACCCCAACATATTATATTGTAATGTAATGTAATGTATTGTCTGTAAGCCGCCCTGAGTCGCCACGGCGAGTGGGCGGCAATATAAATTTGAACTAATAAATAAATAAATAAAAAACCTCAGCATCATCAAGATTCTTTTTCAAGATTTAGGGCGGACTTTGGATGCACCGTAACAGTGCTGCTTATTATTTATTTATTTATTTATTTATTTTGATATGGTAGAATGTTAGGTCTCATTTCAGCTCACTCCATCATGCAGCAGTCAGGTCTCAAACTGCTGACCTGCCGACCTTCTAGTCATCAAGTTCAGCGTCTTAACCACTAAGCCACCACAGCCCCTCATTCTTTGCCCATTTGTAAGTAAAAGTCACCCTTGCTTGAAAGTTAGATGTATCCGACTCTAGGGTTCAGTGCTCATCTCTGTTTATAGCCAAAGAGCCAGCGCTGTCTGTGACTGCAAACATTTCCATGGACACATGGCAGGAATGCCTCAACCCCAGAGTGCACGGAACGCTGTTTACCTTCCCACCAAAGTGGTACCTATTTATCTGTTTGCAATTTCTTGCTTTTGAACGGCTAGGTTGCCAGGAGCTGGGACAGAGATGAGAGCTCACTCTGTCATACAGTACTCGAGAATAAAACTCCGACCTTCCAGTCAAGTTCAGCGTCTTAACCACTTGAGCCACTGCAGTCCCTGGCTACAGTAGTCTTACATTAATTATTGGCAGGATACAACTTAAATAATAACTAATTACTCTGTGGTGGAGGGCCCGCTTTTTTATTTTTTGCTGCTTTGGATGTTCCTTTTTCTCATTTCCCTCTTAATTTTTCTTAAAACAGCCAGAGGTACATCACAGACTCTAGGACATCCCTTCAAAACCACTGAAAGACCAGCTCTTCAGTCAATCGCTGCTATCAAGCTACAGAAATGGGGGAAAGGAAACAGGCCATAAGGCCAGCAATCCTGAAACAGCATTGGCACCTGGCTCATTCTTTAGCAAAATGTGTTTCCTGCAGTTCATTAGAAGAACTAAGAAGTACAGTAATACCTCATATAACATTAGTATCGAATAACACTAAAATCGCATAACATTAAGGAATCTGGGGGGAAGAATTGCATCAGATAACATTAAGATCCTATGGGATGCTTCAGATAACAACCGCTAAAGCCTGTGTGGTTACAATGTATCTCTATGGATCCCATAGGATTTTAGCATGCATCAGATAACACTAAAAATCATATAACACCAAGACTTGTGGAACCAGATTTTAGTGTTATATGAGGTTTTACTGTATAGTACTTAAGAATTGGCACCTGGGTTTCTTCCTTCCTCCCCCCCACCCCAATTCCTTCCCCATATTTTTGTCTTTGTGTCATATCTTCTGTAAGACAGTAGCTAGGGGCTGGCCCGTACTTTTTTGTTATTGCTTCAGTTGCAGCAGAAAATGGCATCTCCTTCCCAGTCATAGCATCCAAGGCAAACCATAATCTGACTTTTTAATAGTAAACTGATAACTAACAAACTTGCAGGCTTTCAGTAACTATGAACTCTGGTGTGTAGAGCAGTTGCCTTCCTTTGCCTCCCAGAAGGACTAGCCTAGCCTGCAATAAGGAATGTGAATGTAAGCTGACTGGATTTTTTCCTATCTGGAAAGCGGTGCAAAACTGTAAAATAAATAAATAAATAGTGGGCAGTGATGCCATATGACTGTCAGATCAGATCATAATCTCCTCCATAAACTGCTTTCCACCTTTCCCAATTAAGTTCCTGATTAACTTTTTCTACGAGATGTGTTCTTTGTTCCTGGGTTTTCCTTTAAAAAAAAAAAAATTGGGAGCGCATCATTTTTGTTTTTTTGTTGATACTTATAATATATTTAGTTGGGTTATTCTTTATGCCTATTTTTTGTAAAGATTTTTTAAAATATGTTGTAAGCTATCCAGAGTGGAAAAATGTCCTAGGTGGGCAGGATATAAATGCAATAAAAAACAAACGAACAAATAAAAATAAACTATAACTTATTGGAGCAAAATGAATTCCTACACAGGGTATATTTGCCACAAATGTAGCAAAAATTGTCTAGCTTATTAACATAGCTGCACCTACTCATCTTTAGCTCAAAACAGACTCACAACTGCCTAGCTGTATTATCCAATAACATGGTTTTGTACTAGATACAAGACCTATTCCATCTCACCTTAGATACTGTACAGTTGTACCTCGCTTAAAGAGCATAATGCGTTCAACAGGATTACTCATTAAGCGAGTTTGCTCTTTAAGCAAAACACCATTGTAAGTGACCAATTGTGGGGGGGATTGCGAACCCCAATTTATTTGTTAAGTGAGTTTTTGGTTGGTTTTATTTGTTATGTGAAGTGACCATTCAGAGAAAATGCTGCTCTTTAAGTGAGTTACTCTTTAAGCAAAACGCTCTTTATGCAAGGTTTGACTGTACCTATTTCTGACGTCAGCTCACTGACTTGCCCAGACATGTCTGGCCGCTGCTGGAACATGCATGCAAGCAGGGGATGTGATTCAGGTGAGGCGGCAGCAGGAATAGTGGTCACTGCAACTGTTGCAATGTTCCCATGTAAAATTACATTACCCAATTACTGACCATTTGAACAACTAGCATGCCTATAACTTAAAAACTGTACGTGATGGGCAAATTCTGAGTTCAGATTTGAACTCAGCATGCCTGTACTCGATATCATGTAACTCACATGTGTTATTCCCAGTAGCAAAATCGATGTTGTGCAGTGTGTAATGGACAGGTGAGTGAGAAACAGTTACGGACATTTTCTGAATATAATAAGTGGGAAAAACTGTTCCCCCTCCCCTTTGACAATTAACACCTATTAGTTAAAACTCCTCCTGGTTCAATGCCTCTGGGAAACTTGCAGTTATTGGGATCATCTGATAGACCGCTCCACCACGTGGAAGTCTTATTGAGCTGCTTTTGTGATTAACAACCACCACCATCTGTTCACAAGATGGCACACGTGTGGGTCTCCAAACATTTCACACTAAACATTCTTATTAACTCCTTGCCCCCGATTTTGCTAGCTCCCTTCCCAAGACGGGCTACCAGAAAACTCCACATACAGTTTCCGCGTGGGTGACTACACTGGAGGCCATTGCGGAATAATTGGCCTTCGGTCCCTTTAAGAACCTCTCGCTCTGGGTCTCTTCCTGCCTAGAGCGTCACAAGCCGGGGTTTCCGTCTCTCTCTCTCTCTCTCTCTCTCTCTCCCCCCCCCCGCCTTCACAAAAAGCGCCCAGGGCGCACGCGCGACACGGGAAGTTCTTTCTCATCCCGACGCTTTGGTCCGCGCGGGGATTTTGGATACCGTGCCTGGTATCAAAAGAAGCGGCTGCGTGATGGTGAGTGTGTGTGTGTGACGTCGAATCTAATCATGAGACCCCCCCCCCTTTTTTTTCTGGGTGGTTCCGTAGTCCTGTATATTTTGCTTGGGCGACAGAAGGTCTTTAGAAGTGAGATAAGCGGCTTATAAATCAGGCGGAGGCTCTTCCTCCCTCCTCCTCCTCTTCCTCCTCCCTTGATGTGGGTTGGTGGAGAAAAGGGTGAATTGGCTTCTGTGCGACTGAACAACAACAACAACAAAAAAATAAGGACCCACCGCAAGGCTGGACCCCATGGGGATCGTTGTGGTGTGGACCTGTGCAAAGAAAAACGAATCAGGAATAGCCATTATACTTCTATTCCGCCCACAGAGTTTAGTGCACTCTCTGGGCGGTTCACAAGTACATTAGCCTCCCCACCCCCCAAACATGCTGGGGACTCATTTTACTAGTGATAATTTTGTGTCAGAAATTATTCTGGGTTGAAAGGATTTTTGCTGGAGAAACTGCTCAGGGGATGACCGAATGAGGCTCCTTTCGTGTTCCCAGGATTTTTCCCCACCAAAGTGGTCCCTATCTACGTACTTGCAATTTCTTGCTTTCCAACTGCTAGGTTGGCAGGAACTGGAACAGAGACCTGGGCTCAAACGGTCATGCAGTACCCGGATCTCAAACTGTCAACTTGCTGGCCTTCCAGCTAACAAGGTGAGCTTCAGATTCTTAACCACTGAGCCACCACAGCCCCTGACCTCAGAAGGATGGACCTTACTAACCTCAGAAGGATGGAATGCTGAGTCAGTCTTATTACCAGCAGGATCAAACTCACAACGTTTCAACTGGACTACAGCAGATTAATCACTTGGTCACCAGGGCTCTTAAAGTGTCTTGGGGACCCTGGCAGGGTGTGTGGGGACACAGGATGGCGTGTGTCCTTGTTTTAGAAAGGACAGCCCTACCGCCTGGATGGCTGACAGGTGGCCATTTGGAGATAGAGAACCTGAAGGCTGTGATGTTGCCCGTTCATGGTGACCACATGGACAGTGGACTCCGCAAGCATGCCAATCACCCAGGCACAGCCTTTGCCAGTTGTGGGAGAAGTATGACAGCCCTCCTGTTTTAATTAATTAATTAATTACTGGTTTTGAATCTGTACTTGTCAATTGAGGCATGCAAAGTAGTGGCTTATTTTGCCTTCTGTTATGGAGAAGTTGCCACGTTGATTTAGTGTGGTGTTGTGATGGTGGAAGTGTTGGGTTCGGACTTGAGTGATCTAGCATTAAATCTCCACTCAGCCATTAAACATAATTGGGTGATGTTAGGGCAGTTACAAAACATAAACAAAAGTTGGTCACCGTGGAAATGAGATGTCTGAGGAAGGCCAGAGGGACTAGAAGGGATAAAATCGGGAATGAGATTATAAAGGAAAATTAGAATAGAACCAATTTTAAACTACCTACAGAGACAACATATAAAGTAGTTTGCTCATTTGGAGAGAATTCCTTGGGATTCCATACTCTACAAAGCTTATGTGAAAAAAGAAGGAGAAAAAGCACAAGGCAAACCCAGAGGAAGGTGAAGAGATAATATCAAAGAAATATTACAAGAACACCAAATAATGCTGGTGGAGGCCTCTGGAAATGGCAGAACAAGAACCTTGCCTCTCCCACGACTCCCAAAGGGGTAAAAGGAAGTAAAGAAGAAGGATAATGTTGGGGCAGTTATGCTCTATGGAGCTTATTGATATAAGAGTTCATGGGCTCTGTACCAGAGGCTTAAAGTTTTTGCAGACTTAAGGTGTGCCTTTTATTCTCTTTAATCTTCATCAGAATACACCTCTTTCCATTGTTTGAGGTTTTATCTGTAATTAGGTAAATACATATACATAGATATTTGTAATAATGGCATATGGTAAATAAAAAAATAAAAACAAATCTGAACAATTTGTTTTTGGGTGCAAAACAATGATCAAAATGGTAGCTGTGTATGCTGCGGGGAAATTGACATATTTTGGCAAAAAGAGATGAACCTTCTTAGGTAAGGTTTTGGAAAAGGCTGTGGCGCGGCAGTTGCAGGAGGTCCTGGATGAAGCGGATTATCTGGACCCGTTTCAGTCAGGATTCAGGCCCGGATATGGTACCGAAACCGCGCTAGTCGCTTTGGTGGATGATCTCTGGAGAGAGCGGGACGGAGGGGAACCGTATGTCCTTGCTCTTCTCGATCTCTCAGCGGCTTTTGATACGGTCGATCATGGCATCCTTCTGGGAAGGCTCCAGGGTCTGGGGATCCAGGGCACGGTGCTGTCCTGGTTCTCCTCATTCCTGAGGGGCAGGACCCAGTCGGTGTGCCTGGAGAAGGAGAAGTCCAGCCCTAGGCCCCTGCAATACGGGGTGCCTCAGGGTTCGGTACTTTCTCCTCTCCTGTTTAACATCTATATGAAGCTGCTGGGTGAGATCATCCGTTCCCACGGGGTAAGGTATCATCAATATGCAGATGATACCCAGTTATACATCTCTGCCCGTGGGGACCCAAGCGGTGCGGTGGAAGTCCTTTCCAGGTGTCTGAAGGCTGTAAAGGTCTGGATGGGGGACAACGGGCTACAGCTGAATCCCGGCAAGACTGAGTGGCTGTGGGTAGGGGGTCCTGTGTTAACAAAGGAGCTTCCATCTTTGGCCCTGGATGGGGCAGTCCTGCCCCAAACAGACCCGGTGCGTAATCTGGGGGTCCTCCTGGACTCACGGCTGCTGTTCATAGAGCAGGTGGCAGCCGTGGCCAGGAGGGCTTTTGCACAACTTCGTGTAATTCGCCAGTTACGCCCACTCCTAGACCGGGATGCCCTGCTTATGGTCACACATGCGTTGGTCACCTCCAGACTTGATTATTGTAACGCGCTCTACATGGGGCTGCCCCTGACGACCATCCGGAGACTCCAGCTGGTCCAGAACGCGGCGGCCCGGGTAGTGGTGGGGCGTGGGCATTATGCTCATGCTTCGCCGCTGCTCCGGGAGCTGCACTGGTTGCCAGTATGTCTCCGGGTGCAATTCAAGGTGCTGGTTATTACCTTTAAAGCCCTACATGGTAGTGGGCCAGGATACCTAAGAGACCGTGTCATCCCAAGAACTTCTGTCCGTCCCACCAGGGCGGATCGGAGAGGCTCCCTTGTTATCCCTTCGGCGAGAGAGGCGCGCCTCGCCTGCACTATGAGGAGAGCCTTCTCCGTGTCTGCCCCGACCCTCTGGAACCTCCTGCCCACCGAATTGCGCCTTCAGACGGAGCTCTTACCATTCCGGAAAGGCGTGAAAACCTGGCTGGCAGGACAGGTTTGGGGACCTGGGAACGTGGGTTCCCACACCAAGTGGCTTACATAAGAACTGCCTCCCTGGGTTGGAATATGGGAATACTGATGTGTAGTCCTGCGTTGTCTTAAATCTGTGATGATTTTTTAATTCTGATGTTTTTAATTCTGATGTTTTTAGTGATATTGAGTTGGGTTTTATTTCTGTTTTTATTGGGATGTAAGCCGCCCAGAGTCGGGTCCCCCCGATTGGGGCGGGGTATTAAATTTAATAAATAATAATAATAATAATAATAAAAGGGTGCAGATCAGTCAGCTGTGTCTATAGCTCCATACGGAGAGGGAGTTTCATGGACTGAAGTATTGAAATGTAAATATACAATAACACAACTTACTTGCTGAATTTGAATTGGGGCTGCATGTAGAATATGGAGCAGAACTTGACAGATTTTTTTTATAACTCACAGAATTTACCTGCCAGCACGTTGAGGGATCTTGGAAATTGCTCTAAAAAGTAACTTGTCAAAGCTTTGGTTTCCAAAGATGAGAACAGTTGTACCTCGCTTAAAAAACATAATGTGTTCCACAGGATTGCTCTTTAAGCGAAACACCATTGTAAGTGGTGTGTGTTTGCAAACCCTGATTTATTTGTTGAGCAAGTTTTTGGTTGGTTTTATTTGCTAAGCGAAGCAAACATTCAGAGAAAATTCTGCTCTTTAAGCGAGTTACTCTTTACGCGAGGTGCTCTTTATGCGAGGTTTGACTGTATATATGGACCATGATGTATTTAACTGTATTCTTTCCCACTTAAGAAACAGGGAATGTGTGCTTGTTTTCCTCAGTGTTTCATGTCTCTTGGTAACTTCTTGTGTTCAATCTTTCTCTTCTCCCTCACTCCTAGCTCTTCTATTCCTTCTTCAAGTCCCTGGTAGGGAAGGATGTGGTGGTTGAGTTGAAAAATGACTTGAGGTATGTTGGATTTTTATAGCTTGTTTGAATTCAAACCAAGAAACAGTTGGGCTTCCAGGTTTCAATCCCCTTCTCAGTCTCCCTATACCTCCCCACTGCAGTGCCCATCCTTCTTCAAACGAAGAAAGCAAATGCTGGACTAATTTTGCAAAGGACATAATTGTGCAACTTGAGCCCTCCTCCAGCTTGTCAGGTTAGTTAACTACTGCCTGATGATTGGTTTGAGTCACTGGTAGTATAGTCTACACCAGTGGTTCCCAACCTAAGGCCCACTGGCCTGATCCAGCCCATGGTGCCATTTCATGTGTCCCCACTCCCTCCAAGGGCATTCAAGAAACAAAATGGCCACCCCATTGAAGCTGTTGGGACAAAATGACCACCCCCATCATGCAGGCAGGGCAAAAAGACCATCCGGCCCTCAAAGCGTGACCCAGTCCCTGGCTTGAAAAGGTTGGGAACTCCTGGTTTACTCTATCACCATAGCAGGACAACTTGGCCAGACTTCTGGACATTCAATATATTAAACCTTAAACGGTCACTTTCCCCTCTATTTGTACTGAAATCTCTACTAATACAGTAGTTCATTGCTGTTCATATCTTCATATTTTTAGGGTTACACTTCTTATACTCCTTTTATACATTTCAATGTTGTTAAACATTTTGCACTGATATAGAAAACCCATTTCCTGGCTTTTAACTGTCTTCCTCTTTTTTTAATACAGTATATGTGGAACACTACACTCTGTGGATCAGGTACAAAAATCCCTCTTGAAATGAAATACATTTTATTAATATTATATCCTATTTTATTGTTATGTTAAGGCATATGCTACTCAAGGTATGAAACAGTGGATGATAATAAATTAATTCATTAAGATGGGTCTGTATTCAATCTGCAACAGCCAGTGTCAGCAAGTTCTAAAACTCAGTTTAGAAAATAATCAGGAAAGGAGTCATGCTCACATTCTAGGGTAGAGCTTTTATTAAAGATGGAGCCACCACAAGGAAGACCCTCCTTGTTGTGTCTGGCCATCTAATCTTAGGAGCTGGGTCATGATATGAGCCTGTATAGGAAGTGCTGAGGCTAAAGTAGTTAAACCTAGCTCTGAGCCCTTTAGGTCTTCAAGAGATAACAGTCAAAACTTTAAATCAGGCCTGGAGATGGATTCTCAGCCAGCACAGTGGCTTTTGAATTGATATCCTATGTCCAGCTGGCTGGATGTCCTAGTGTGTTGGTTACCCGACTGTGGAACCAGAGGGTGAGAATTCAATTCCTTACTGCAGCTCCTAGGAGAGCCAGCCTGTCTCACCTTTGGAAAAGCCGCATACTGTATTTTCAAAGCACTCCAGGAAAGAGGACATAGTGGACCCCTTTTGACAACTCTGGGCCTAGAAAACTGTTTTAAAAGAAGGGTTGCCATCAACTGGAATTGACTTGATGGCATGTAATTATTATAATGTATTTGTATTGCTGTATAGTATCAAAGGTTTTATTCTGCACAGCTGAAGCTTTTGAGACTATGTGGAGAACATTACAGGCAACCAGTGTAGGCTTAACTGTGAACACATGTTATACATGCAAATTGATGACTGCAGTATCAAGCAATGGCTTGGATTTGTGAATGAGGAATTGCAGCCCCCAGTCACTCATCTGTCTCCTCTGGATTTTGCAGTACCTAAATATCAAGCTCACAGACATCAGTGTGACAGATCCAGAGAAATACCCTCACATGGTGAGTACTTGTCATAGGCTGATGGGAGTTGAGGTGGAGTAGGAAGCACAGACGAGTGCCCCTGTAGAAATGCACTTGGGTGGCTTTTAGATGGGGAATTTCTGGCCTCTGATATGGCATGCAGTCTTCCTGCCCAGCCTGCAATTGCCTCCAATTAGTGACCAGAAAAAAGAGGCAACATAAAATCTTTGAAGCATGGCTCTGTTTTGTATCTGGAAAGCTCTTACATAGCAGCTTACTCCAGAGTAGACTTGCTTAAACTTTTGCTTGTTGGGAATATGTAGATATTGGCAAGAATTTTTCTTGTCCTTCTCTGTGCCCCTAGCACTGCACCTACTGGGCTCTGCAACCAGATGAACTAACCACTGGGACGGGCTGTAACTCTGTGCAAGAGCATTTTATTTATTTATTTATTGTTCACATTTGTATGCCACCCTACTCAGAGAGCGACTCAGGGTGGCTGACATAATATTGCAGACAAACGTCAAGACCACAACAATCCAATAAATTCATCAGTAAGACATAGCCAAACCCATAAAAATTTGAAAGATTAAAAGCTTTAAAAAGTTAAGAAATTAAAAGAGAGAGGGGGAATATCAGATCAAGCAGCAGGCTGGGGTCACTGTGTTGCTGGTACCCCACACCTATCCCATCAGCCAGTTTTTTATCCCCTTCCTGAAAAGCAGCAGCTCTGTCTGGAGGCGCAACTCAGTTGGCAGGAGGTTCCATAGGGCCGGAGCAGACATTGAGAAGGCCCTCCTTCTAGTGCTAGAGGGATGTGCCTTTCTAGTAGATGGAACAATAAGAGACCCTCTCCGGTCTGCTCTGGTGGGATGGACAGATGTTCTCGGGGTGACGTGGTCTCTTAAGTATCCTGGCCCACTACCAGGTAGGGCTTTAAAGGTAATAACCAGCACCTTGAATTGTACCTGGAGGCACACTGACAACCGTGCAGCTCCCGAAGCAGTGATGAGGCACGTGCATAACGCCCGCACCCCATCACCACCTGGGCAGCCACATTCTCGACCAGTTGCAACCTCTGAATGGTCATCAAGGGCAGCCCCATGTAGAATGCATAACAATAGTCAAGTCTGGAGGTGACCAGAGCATGTGTGATCATGAGCAGGGAGCCCCAATCAAGGAACGGGTGTAACTGGTGTATAGCACAAAGCTGTGCAAAAGCCTTCCTGGCCACAACTGCCACCTGGTCTTTGAGCAGGAGTTGCTAGTCCAGCAGGACCCCCAGATTACGGACCGGGTCTGTTTGGGGCAAAACAGCCCCATCCAGAAGCAAAGATGGTAGCTCCCGGGATAATGCAGGGCCCCTGACCCACAGCCACTCAGTTTTGCCAGGATTCAGTTGTAGCCTGTTGTCCCCCATCCAGACCCTGACAGCCTCCAGGCACCTGGAAAGGACTTCCTCTGCATCGCTTGGATCTCCACGGGCAGAGATATATAGCTGGGTATCATCTGCATATTGATGATACCTCACCCTGTGGGAACGGATGATCTCACCCAGTGGTTTCATCTAGATCAGGCATGCCCAAACTACGGCCCGTGGGCCGCATCCGGCCCGCCAGGCCATTTCATCCGGCCCCCGACATGGTATAAGAACTCTTATAATTTTATTTTATTTTTTTAAAAAAAAATTTGGGTGAACTTTTTTTTTGGGCGGAGGGATCACAAGTCAGTGAAAGAGTGATTTGCCTAGTTCCTTCCTCCTCCTGCTTAGTACTAGGAGTTCAGCCGGATCTACTTTAGAATGGCTGAATCAATACGCCAGAGTGGAGAGAGGGACTTCAGTGGGAGCTAAAAGTAAGTAGTTTGGGCATGCCTGATTTAAAGCAATTAAAAAAGAAAGCCAGGAGCAGGGGGGAGGGGGAGGGAAGCGAGGTTTAGAGTTCTTCAGATCTCTTTGTCAGGCTGCTTATATTGCAAACTTAAGATATCAGAAGAGAAGCAAAAAAAGTTCACAACTTATCAGGTGCCACAATGCATAATAATGCATCCACCCATCCATTGGCTGGGCAAAAGAAGTTTGTTTTGCAGCCCTTTGTAGGAGGTTTGAATAAGACCCCCGGGATCTTCCCTTACTGTCAGAAGCAACAAATGTTGCTTTTCAGCTCGCTTGTGCAAAGAAGTTTGCTCTGCAACCTTTTGCAATTGCAAAGGTTTAAATAACCTGGGATTTTTCATCAGTTGCAAAAAGAGACGTTACTTTACCTTTAGGCTTGCCCCGTCATTGTGTGCCTGTGGAGTTGATGTGCTCTTACAAATTCAACCCACGAAGCTTTGCTCTTCTGCCTGATGTGGTGGATTTGATCTTAAATCCACCTCAAATTTAAATACAGCTCAAATTTAAATACAGGAGTTAGTCTACAAAAGGCCCTGGAGAATGCATTAAATTTGGTAAAGGTTTCTCTTGCTCGAAAGCCAGTCGTATCTGACTCTAGGGGTCAGTGCTCATCTCTGTTTCAAATCCAAAGAGCTAGTGCTGTCTGCTTCTGCAGGCATTTCTGTGGTCATGTGGCAGGCATAACTAGACACTGCAGCCCACAGAACACTTGTTACCTTCCCACCGAACTGGTCCCTATTTATCTACTTGCAATCGTAAAGGTAAAGGTTTCCCTTGCTCGAAAGCCAGTCGTATCTGACTCTAGGGGTCAGTGCTCATCTGTTTCAAATCCAAAGAGCTAGCACTGTCTGGTTCTGCAGGCATTTCTGTGGTCTTATGGCAGGCATGACTAGACACTGCAGCCCACAGAACACTTGTTACCTTCCCACCGAACTGGTCCCTATTTATCTACTTGCAATCATAAAGGTAAAGGTTTCCCTTGCTCGAAAGCCAGTCGTATCCGACTCTAGGGGTCAGTGCTCATCTCTGTTTCAAATCCAAAGAGCTAGCGCTGTCTGCTTCTGCAGGCATTTCTGTGGTCTTATGGCAGGCATGACTAGACTGCAGCCCACAGAACACTTGTTACCTTCCCACCGAACTGGTCCCTATTTATCTACTTGCAATCGTAAAGGTAAAGGTTTCCCTTGCTCGAAAGCCCATCGTATCCGACTCTAGGGGTCAGTGCTCATCTCTGTTTCAAATCCAAAGAGCTAGCGCTGTCTGCTTCTGCAGACATTTCCATGGTCATGTGGCAGGCATGACTAGACACTGCAGCCCACAGAACACTTGTTACCTTCCCACCGAACTGGTCCCTATTTATCTACTTGCAATCTCTTGCTTTTGAACTGCTAGGTTATATGTATATATAAAGGTAAAGGTTTCTCTTGCTCAAAAGCCAGTCGTATCCGACTCTAGGGGTCAGTGCTCATCTGTTTCAAATCCAAAGAGCTAGTGCTGTCTGCTTCTGCAGGCATTTCTGTGGTCTTATGGCAGGCATGACTAGACACTGCAGCTCACAGAACACTTGTTACCTTCCCACTGAACTGGTCCCTATTTATCTACTTGCAATCGTAAAGGTAAAGGTTTCCCTTGCTCGAAAGCCAGTCTTATCCGACTCTAGGGGTCAGTGCTCATCTCTGTTTCTAAGCCGAAGAGCTAGTGCTGTCTGCTTCTGCAGGCATTTCCGTGGTCTTATGGCAGGCATGACTAGACACTGCAGCCCACAGAACACTTGTTACCTTCCCACCGAACTGGTCCCTATTTATCTACTTGCAATTTCTTGGTTTTGAACTGCTAGGTTGGCAGGAGCTGGGACAGAGATGAGAGCTCATTCCGTCCTGCAGTACTCGGGAATCGAACTGCTGACCTTCCGCCTCCCAGTCAGCATCTTAGTGACTTGAGCCACTGCAGTCTCATATGTATATATGCAGTACTGTAAAGCTATTTAGATACACTGTATGTCTATAGTGGCTGCACTCTACTCTGGCAGCAGAGGTAGCTCCAGTTGATGGGGCAAACTGTCCCCAGCTAATCAGTGGCATCTCCGCTGCCGCCATGAGATTTCCCATTGATCAGCTGACTGGCGGTATAGAGATGTCCCAGGTAAGCCGATTGGCAGTCACGATGGCATCAGAGATGCTGTGGACCAAATGGTTATGTTCTCCTTCATCAGCTGGAAATCTGTCTGCACTACCAGGGCAGATCAAACCCACTGATCAGTGAAAACATGATGTCAGGAAGCAGATCTTTTCTAAGGCTAATGACTTTTCATTGCTAATTAAAATCCAAAGTTTCAGGTAGGTGGGGTTTTAATTAGCAATGAAAAGTCACTAGCCTTAGAAAAGATCAGGAAGCAGATCTTTTCTAAGGCTAATGACTTTTCATTGCTAATTAAAATCCCACCTACCTGAAGCTTTGGAACAACAACAGCTCCTTGGATGCCACAATGACCAAGCTGGATGTGAGTTTCTAGGATCTGTCATATTTTTTTAAAAGGACACTTTTAAAGGACACCGCGAAGGCGGGGAAGGAGGAGCCGGCGAAAGAGGAGCCGGCGGCAAAGGCGTTAGTGGTGGCGGGGGTGGGGGCAAGGCTAGGTGGATGTATGTACCATGGAGAAACAGTTCGGCCCTCGGAGCATCTGATAAAATGTTATCCGGCCCCCGGGCCGAAAAGTTTGGGCACCCTTGATCTAGATGTTAAATAGGAGAGGTGAGAACACTGAGCCCTGAGGCACCCCATATTGGAGCAGCCTAGGGCTAGACACCTCACCAACCACACCGACTGGGTCTGGCCCCTCAGAAATGAGGAAAACCAGGACCACACAGTGCCCATGATCCCCATTCCTCGGAGCTGCTCCAGAAGGATACCGTGGTTGACGGTATCAAAAGCCGCTGAGAGGTCAAGAAGAGACAGGACAGACAGATGACCACCATCCCGCTCTCGCCAGAGATCATCCACCCGCACAACCAGTGCAATCTCGGTACCATTTACGGGCCTGAATCCTGACTGAAAAGAGTTCAGATAATCCGCTTCATCCAGGTTCTTCTGTAACTGCCGTGCCACTGCCTTCTCCAAGGCCTTACTCAAAAAGGGCAGGTTGGATATAGGCTGGTAGTTGCCAAGCACTGTGGGGTCAAGTGATGACTTTTTCAGGAAGGGGCACACCAAAGCATGTTTTAATGGTGCTGGAAAGACCCCTTCCTGCAATGAAGAATTTATAATTGCTTCAACCCAACTGCCTGTCATTACCCTGGTAGTTTTAACTAACCAGGTGGGGCATGGATCTAATACACAGGCAGTGGCTCAAACAAATCCCAGGAACCTGTCCACTTTTTCAGGGACAACTGGATCAAACGAATCCCAAATAACAAGGCCAGACTGCACGCCGGTCAACCCCAGATCTGTGTTTTCCACACCAGGATTAAACTTTGAACGAATCCAAGCGATTTTCTCCGTGAAATAATCAGCAAAAGCCTCAGCAGACCCCTGCCAACTGGGGCCTGACTCCCCTGTGCCAAAGAGGGACCTGGCCACCCGGAACAGGGTCACTGGGTGATTATCTGTAGAGGCAATGAGGGTGGTGAAATATTGACGTTTCACCACCCCCATCGCCACTAGATAGGCTGTAATAGTGGCTCTAGCAAGTGTTCGATTGGACTTGCTCTGGGTCTTCACCCAGTGGCTCTCTTGCCATCTCTGCCTGTTGAAGCTCCCTCAGCTTCTCTATAAACCATGGACACGAGCGGTGTCCACAAGCACAGAGAGGCAGTAGCAGCACAATCACATCCAAGGCCACCGTCGCCCTCTCATTCCAGAGGTCGAGAAGAGCCTCAGTCATCCAACCTGTTTTGTATGCAGGTTGTCCCATGCACAATCTGTCCTGTCTTTACCTGGTGAGAGGAAACAGTCTTGCCTAAAGTTACTGCCAGCCAATATTAACAGTATTGGGCCTAAGAAGCCCAATACTGTATTGGGGGTCAGTGCACTGATCCCACATTTTATTTTATCTTTTAATCAATCAATCAGTCTTGCCCAATAGATGCAAATACCACTCTGGTCAGTTGATAACAATGAATAACAGCAAACATAAGTGAACAAATTGCAACAATAGCTCAAAATACAGGTTAACACATATAGAACTGGTAAAGGTTGCCCTTGGTCAAAGGCCAGTCGTATCTGACTTTAGGGTTCAGTGCTTATCTCCATTTACAGCCAAAGAGCCAGTGCTATCTGCATTTGCAGATGTTTTTGTGGTCACATGGCAGGCATGAGTAGACAGTGCATGGAATGCTGTTTACCTTCCCACCAAAGTGGTACCTGTTTATCTACTTGCAATTTCTTGCTTTCGAACTGCTAGATTGGCAGGAACTGGGACAGCGATGGGAGCTCACTCTGCCATGCAGCACTCAGTCTCGAACTGCCGACCTTCCAGTAGTCAAGTTCAACGTCTTAACCATTAAACTACTGCAGTCCCTACAATATCATATAATAATAAATAAATACTTACCTTGATGACATCCATAACTCAATTAAACACATGGGCAATAGATTGTACATCAGTCCTTTAAGGAAGGACTGGAATCAGTGAAGAACTGAGTCCTGAATCCCAAACTCAACAGTTGTCCCAGAAGGATCAAAGGCCAGATAAAGATCCATGATCTCCAGCAGGGTTACACTCTCCCTGTTGAGCTCCCTTAGGAATCATTGTGCAGAGTGACCAGTCCCATTTCAGTTTGATGGCATGGACTGAACCCAAATCAAAATGGACCTAGCCTACCTGTTTCCTCCAAGGATATCTGCAGCTGATTTATCACCACCTTCTTGATCAACTTGGCTAGGACTGGAAGGTTGGCAAGTGGCTCTATAGTTGTTGAGACTCACCATTAGGTGTCTTTGGAATGGGCTTTATAAAGGTTTTTTTAATATGGAAAGGCAAACACCCTCCCATAGAGACACATTAATTGTGTAAGTAGTGCAGGGTTTCTCAACTGTGAGCCTCCAGGTGTTCCTGGACTTAAATTCCCTGCTGATATGGGCTACTGGGAATTGAAGTCTCAAGAACATCTGGGGGCCCAAGGTTAAGAAACCCTGAATGATGGTCATGTCCTTCCCTAATTTTAAGAGCCACAGTGAGCAATGATTTAGAGCCGCTTGGTGCTCCAGGTGTTCTTGGACTTCAATTCCCAGAAACCCAAGTCAGCACACCTGCTGACCAGGGCTTCTGGGAATTGAAATTCAAGGACATCTGGAGCACCAAAGGTTGGCCATCTCTGATCCAGAGTGTATTTGCAGAGTACAAGTGCCTTGCCCACCTTCTCAGGATGTGTCAACTGGAAATGCAGTTTTGTGCTCTTCTCTTTCAGCTGTCTGTCAAGAACTGCTTCATCCGGGGCTCAGTGGTCCGCTACGTCCAGCTCCCAGCTGATGAAGTTGACACTCAGTTGCTACAGGATGCTGCACGCAAAGAAGCTCTCCAGCAGAAGCAGTGAGGGAAGATTCTGCCCCATCCTGCCTGATTCTTCCTGAAAAGTGTTTCAGGATGTGGGAAAACCATGCCAGCTTTTTACAGGGAGGGAACCTACAATATTTGTTCCTACATGTGTGTGTATATATGTGTGTGTTCATTCAGCCATGGTGTGCTCCTGATATTGAAAGAAGGTGTGTGTACACAAGTATTTGAGCCTTGTTTCCATTCCTCCAATGCACCGAGCAAGTTGTTTCTCTTTGTTAATTACTTTAAGGAAGGTGCATAAAAAATGGACAGAGCCATAGACTGAGTAATGGCAGCAATTTCCCACCCCACATACATCTGTAGAGCCTATAGCACAAGGGCTCCCAACCTTTTTATGTCCTGGGCCTGACCACACACCCTGGACAGCTGCGCAAGCCAGACCACAAACTGGAAGCGGAAGTAAATGCTCCCACTTCTGCATTTACAACAGCCACCGGCGCATTTATGATTAATGTAACCGTGTTTACACATGTGCGGGTGTGTTTTACAGCTGTCATAAATGCATCAACTTCCAGATATGACAGTGGCGGGCTGGATGGAATGGCACCATGGGCTGGGTCTGGCCCTTGGGCTGTAGGTTGGGAACCTCTGCTATAGCACATTTTGTTTTCTGTTTCCATTCATTCACCATTTGATTTCTGCAACACTGCTTGTGCATGGAAAAGCTCCCTTTTGGCAGAAGACTAGTGTCCCACTAAATCTCTAAAAAAACTCCCCTGCAAGTCCCCATTCAACTTTCCCTAACTAAGGGTGTTTCCAAATGTGTTGGATTAAAACTCATCTGCCCTGGGAATGACTCTTTATACTTTTTGATTTATTGTACAAGGAGAGCTGTCAGTATAAACCTCTCTTTTCTTAGCATGTCAGCCTGAGCAAAAGGGACACCATGAATGTAAGCACCATGAATTGTGTATTCCAATTTTATTTTTGAGTAATAGGCAATAGAGTCCCATCCAATGGACCAACTCCAGGCTCCTTTAATAAGCATTGCAGATGATAGCACTGATGATGCCACCAGGGGATGCAAGAAGCAAAGCGCTGCTTTCTTTCCAAGCAAGTCCAGCTTTTTCACTGATTCTGTTGCCAGGCGGAGAGAAACAATCTTTATTGGGCTTTTATTCCCTCATTACATTTTGTTATCCTAGTGATTGCTTGTTTGGAGCGAGTGAGGGATGAGTCTGGTTTTTTAAAAAACAACAGCAACGTTTTTTGGAAGGAAAAGATGTAAAATTAAAATTCAGCAACAATCTATCTATCTATATTCGATTTATATCCCGCCCCAATCACGAAATGCGACTCTGGGCTGCTTACAGACATATCAATACAATACAATATCAATACAATATCAAATTCAATCAACATAATATCCATTAATACAATAAAAATATCGTAAGACACACTAAAACAGCACATAGCACTACAGTATCATATAGCAGTTAAATAATAATAGGTAACTAACAATAAAAGGCTGTTCTGGGAAAGTCCTAATACTTGTGGTTTTATAAACAATACAGCAGCATTAAATCTAAACACACACACACAATCTGTGTGTCACTAATGTATTCCCTATTTTCCCAGTCACAGATCAACAGAAGAACTATGGGAGAACCATTTTGAGGCTTTTTGAGACTTTTAAGTAGGTACTGTTCTTTTCAAGCTCATCTTTAAAGGCTAAACTGCCATTACACAGTCACACATTATCAATACATTCCTTATGTTTTGAAATGGTAGCCATGCTAGCCTGTGTTTCAAGCACATCAAAGAGTAAACAAAACATAAAGCTGAACACACAAATTGTGGCACTTTAAAGACTTAACTGTTGTATTTTAAGGTTAGCTTTTGTGGATCAAATCTACTTGTTTACTCTCTGATATTCCTTATGTTTGTATTTGCAACTGTACAGGTTCCACTGAGATTGTGAAACTTTCTGTCTTGCCTAATGTGAGGTTTAAAACAAAAAAGTGTAAGACAGGAATATCTCACAATTGCAACGCATGTCTTGTATTCATTGCCACTGAGATATTTTGCATGTGTGCACAGAAGTTGTAGGCCCTGCTTTAAGACAACCTTTACCTGGCACTTGGGCACAGCTGCATAGCAAAATCTCCAACCTGTTTGTACCAGATTGTGTGATCTAACAAACTAGCCTCAAGGATGCTTTTTGGGAGGAAACTCTATAAGCCTAGCAGAGCAGTGGTGGGTGGAAGGGGATTTAAAAAAATCTGTTGAGTAAAAGCAAACTGACTGGCATAACCATATTGGTGTACATTTGATGCACCAATCTCTTACACAAAAGACACAGAAAGATTCTGGTTTATAAATATTTGCCAACTTTTCTCAAGCTCGACTCCTTCAACTTTAGCCTGCACTGTGTCTGTGACAAATCCAGGCAGCAAGGCAACCATCCACCATTGCTAAATCTAAACACAGTACTTGCTAGGATTTCTTTTGGTCATGCATGGCGGCAGTGGGGGAGGGAGTGGCTGGTTTCCTACAGCTATATATGAAGAGCATGATGTGTCGGAGGCCAAGTGGAGCCTCAGGAGTTCTACTCTTGAACCTCGCCCTTCCTAGAAGCCCTGGAGTGTTATCCAACAATTTCTAGCTTTTTTGCTCTTCCCTCTGAAGACCCTTCATCCCATGCCTGGGAAGTCCCCCCCCCCCCCCGCATTTTCAAGGGACATTTTTGCAACCACTACAGCTGCCCAGGTGAGGGGTTTTGTCAACCTAGCTCTTATGGTAGGCCTCCTATCTGGCGGTGCTCATATTTGTTAACAGCTAAAGTTAGAGCTGTCTGTCTGCAAACGTTTTCATGGTCATGTGGTAGGCATGTTGCCAGTGCGTACAGAACGCTGTTACCTTTGCAGATAAAGTGGTAACTACTTTTGCTTTTGAAATGCTAGGTCTGCAGGAGCTGGGACAGACAATGGTTCACTCCATTGCACAGCACTCAGGTCTCAACCTGATGGTTGTCAATCTCTAAGCCACCACAGCTTCCTCACCCCCGACCTTTTTTTGGGCCTGTAACTTTATGTAGCTAGCATAGGCAGGGTGATGGTGACAGAAACTCAAGCCCAAAAATTGTGAAGGGAGTCTACACCTCTTTCTTTTCTCCCCCAGAATTGCAAGGGGTTTGGGAATACGTTGGACACCGTTGGACTACAACTCCCATCCACCTGGATCATGAACAAAAGAGGCACCAAATTTGCGCTAAGGTCCATCTTCAAGAACTCAAACGCCTTTCCCCCCAAAGCTTTTTTCAGCTCTTGAGCTTGCTAACGGTCAGGTTTTAATAAATATTCTGGGCAGCAGCAGCAGTAGTAATAATAATTTTGTGTCAGAAATTATCCTGGGTTGAAAGGATTTTTGTAGAAGAAACTCCACTCAGGGAATGCCCAAATGAGGTTCCTTTCATGTCCCCAAAAGAGCTGGGACAGACGGGTGCTCAGTCTATCATGCAGCACCCGGGTCTGTTTAACTGCCAACTTCCCAGCCTTCCCGCTAACAAGGCGAGCTTCTTAACCACTGAGCCACCACTGCCCCAACAACAGTAGTGATTCCCTCTCACCTCAAGGAGGCGCTGTCTCCATTGGAAATCTTCGGCCAGATTCCAGTTAAAGAAACGAGAGCGAACTGTGTGCGTCCTCCTCTACTATTTTCTAGGGTTCCGCAGCACTTCCTCATTCGTGGAGACACTCCTCTTAGCAACCATGATAGATCTCCGATCTCAAAAGATCTACTTTGCCTTACCATTCAAATAATTAAGAGTTTATTTTTCTCACAGGGGTCGAGTTGAGCATTATCCCCTCAGCACACCTATTTATGTAGCTAAGAGGCGAGGTAGTTTTCCATATTGTTTCCCGGAAGTTAAACGCCATGTATCACTCTATCGCTGCAACCGGCTTATTTTTTTCTTCTCTACGGTTAAGTGAGGCGAAGACCTTACACTTACGGGCTGGCTAAAATACTGCCTGGGGTGGGGGAGGAAAGGGGGCGAATGATGTAAATGGGCTGTAATATTTGTTTGTTGAAGGACTGTAAGTAACTCATTGGCTGAATATCAGAGAGAGTAAACAAAACAAAAAGACATGTTACTTGGTGTAGATTAGAAGATTGCAACTACTTCTGGCTAAATTAAGAAATGGTGACATAGGAATTAAAGGGATAGTAAGTAAAATTTATCAAATCCTGAACAAATGTGGAAAAATACAAGAAGTTTTGAGAAATAGTTGGGAACAAGAATTAAATGGGATAATTACAGAAGGAAAATGGCAGAAAATGTGGAGGAGAAGGATTACGAGAACTATGTCCATTAGAGTGAAAGAACATAACTATAAGTTAATATGGAGGTGGTATAGGACCCCAACAGGGCTGCATCAGATGTATAATAGGTTGAGCGATAAATGTTGGAGATGTAAACAAGCAAGGGGAACATATGAGCATATGTGGTGGAGTTGTGATTGTTTAAAATTTTTTTGGGAAAAAATAGAAAATGAAATTAAGAATATACTGGATATGCAGCTCGAATTGGGGTCAGATACAATCCTGTTAACCGAGGTTGATAAATACAAAATGAGTAATGATAATAAGGAATTGATGGCTGTGATGTTGTCAGCGGCTAGACAGTGTATAGCAAAAAATTGGAAGAACAATGAAAAGTTAAGATTGCAGGACTGGTATAAAGACATGTGGGATTTAGCGCTAAATGAAAAGCTCACTTGGGAATTAAACTTTAGAAAGGGTAAAGTGCAAGGTAATAGATTTTGGAGGATTTGGAAACCATTTATTGACTATGTGCTGGTTAAGAAGAAAGGCATGGTCCCTGTACCAGGACAAAATGATTTTTGGAAGTTATGAGGGTTTACAATTCCCCGGACGATGTATATAGCACAAGGGTGATAAAAAAGGTGTGAAATGAAGTAGTGAAGGAAAACATTTTGTATTAGTAAATAGGAGGAAAAATAATACTATTGTATGAATCTGAATTCTTATTTTTTCTTGACTTAATTTGAGTGACTTTTACTTATATTTACTCTAAGGGTGAAGACTTTAATGTAGTATCGCTGACTATGTTATTTTTTTCTCACGTTTTATATTGTTTTCATGTATACTTATATTGTTTTCATGTATACTTATATTTGTTTTGTTTTATATACCTAATAAAAAAAATTTTTTTTAAAAAAGATTGCAACTGCTGTTATGTGCTGTCAAATTGTGTCTGATTCAGTGTGAGGCATGAAAGGAGCCTCATTTGGGCATCCCGTGAGTGGAGTTTCTTCAGCAAAAATCCTTTCAAGCCAGAATAATTTCCGACATGAAATTATTATTATAATGAGAGATCTCCAAAATGTCCTTTCCTCAACAACTCAGCTCAGCTTTTGCAAACTCAAGCCTGTGGAGTCAATTCATCTCATGTTGGGTCTTCCTCTTTTCCTGCTGCCTTCCACCTTTCCCATCATTTTTGCCTCCAAAGAATCTTCTCTTGTGATGTGCCAGAAGTAGGACAGTTTCAGTGTCATCATTCTGGGCTCCAGAGACAGTTGAGGCTTGATTTGCTCAATGGCCCACTTGTTCCTCATTAATCTAGCACTATATTTGAAATGAATCCTTTCCCCTCTAATTAGCTTGCTTTACTGTCCAGCTTTACATCTGTACATGGTGACTGGGAATACAATAGTGTGGATGTTCTTGGTCTTCACCTTCCTTACACTTAATGATCTTTTCCAGTTCCTCCAGTGCTTCAGGAAAAAAATGCCTTCTCAGATACGAGCTCCTCTTGTTACTGCACTCCTTTGTATCTCCTTTTTTGGGGCTTGAGCATTACCAGTCTGTGGGGCGTTGTTTTGTTTTTCAGATTTGCTGACATGTTAGGATTTTAGTACGTTCAGTCTCTCTCGCTTGAAATAATTCTACCAGTATTTCATATACGTACCTCTGATGATTTCTTCCTAGTGCTTCAGAGTTTTCAGTTCATTTTCTAGAACACATGTGCTAGACTCCCTAGTGCTAAGTTTGGGGACTGAAGTGTAACCTTTAAATTACTCAACTACAATAAGGATAGGTCAAGGCAGTGGTGGGCAGCAACAGGTTCACACACATCCCCGGGAGGGAGGGTAGTAAAATTTAGTGGCCTCTGGGCAGGGTGGTGGTGAAATTGGGTGGCCTTTGGGCAGGGTTTTCTTTTCTTTTTGCGAAAATGGGTGGCCATGCCCACCTCCCTGCCCCATCAGGTTTTGTCCCTGCAAGTGGTTCAAAGTCTCCCTTGCTCAAAAGTCGGTCATATCCGACTCTAGGGAGCAGTATTCATCTCTATTTACAGCCAAAGAGCCAGTGCTGCCTGTTTGCAGATGTATACATGGCCATATGGTAGGCATGAGTAGATCACCCATGATGTAGGCTCCGCCCATGACTTAGGCTCCACCCACAACATGGTAGTGAAAATTTTTGCTGCCCACCACTGGGTCAAGGTCTCCCTTGCTTAAAAGACAGTCTATCCAACTCTAGGGTGCAGTGCTCATCTCTGCTTACAGTCAAAGAGCCAGCACTGTCTGAGTCTGTAGACCTTTCCATGGTCATGTGGCAGGCATGACTGGACACTGGAGTACACAGAATACTGTTACCTTCCTGCATAATTAGTACCTATTTGTTGTTGTTCAGTTGCACATGCAATTTCTTGCTTTCAAACTGCTTGGTAGGGCAGGTGCTGGGACAGATAATGGTAGTTCACTCTGTCATGCACCACTCAGACCTCAAATTGCTGACCTGTCATCAAACTGCAGTGGCTCTATGGGTTAAGACCAGTGATGGGTTGCTGCCGTTTCGGATTGGTACGGCTGAACCAGTAGCAGAAATCTGGAGGGGTTCACCGGGGGGTGGGGGTGGGGTGGGAAGTAGTAAACCCACGGGCAATCGGTTTGGTTACCTCTCCAGCCGCCCTCCGGATTTCTTTTCCAGGCAGCTCAAAATGGCTGCTCGGAAGTACGCGCATCAAAGCACCATTTGATGCATGTGCACTGAAAAATAGAAGTGCACATGCATCAAATGGTATTTTGATGCATGTGCACTTCCAAGCAGCCATTTTGGGCTGCAAGGAAGGGCACAGCGGCTGGCTTTTGAGGCCCTCAGTGGCCTCTTTGGAAGAGCGGCAGCGGCGGCCTTTCCTTGGCGCACCATTGGGCCAGGCTGGGCTAGGCTGTGCTGCGCCGCCAGTCCACTGCGCCGCTTTGCCACACCGTTGCTGCTCCTAACTGCTTGCCTGCCTGCCTGCTGCTCCCCGACCCCAGGGTGACTAGTTTGTGGTTGGGATTGGGGTGGGTGGGTGGGTAGAGGTGTGTGTGTTTTTATGTGTATTTAATGTCTAATTTAATTTGTATTTTTATGTTTTTTATTTCTATTTAATGTCTATTTTAATTTGTACTTTTGTTTTTTATTTCTATTCAATGTCTAT
Organism: Furcifer pardalis; assembly: GCA_030440675.1. NCBI lineage: Eukaryota > Metazoa > Chordata > Lepidosauria > Squamata > Chamaeleonidae > Furcifer > Furcifer pardalis. The sequence continues at coordinate 158,043,769 of CP126893.1, forward strand.
TTTAATTTCTATTTTTATGTTTTTATTTCTATTTAATGTCTATTTTTAATGTGTTTTTTAATTTCTATTTTTATGTGTACTGTATTTTTATTTTATTTTTTACTTTGGCTCCACCCATGACATCATGTTGGCTCCGCCCATGATGTCATGACATTGGCTCTGCCCATGACATCATGATGTTGGCTCTGCCCATGATGTCAGCTCTGCCCAGTGTGGTAGTAAAATTTTTGGCAGCCCACCACTGGTTAAGATGCTGAACTTGATGACTGCATGATGGAGTGAGCTCCTGTCTCTGTCCCAGCTCCTGCCAACCTAGCAATTCAAAAGCAAGACATTACAAGTAGATAAATAGGGACCACTTCGGTGGGAAGGTAAACAGCGTTCCATGCACTCCAGTGTTTAATCATGCCTGCTACATGTCATGGAAACGTCTGCAGACCCAGACAGTGTTAGTTCTTTGGCTGTAAACAGAGATGAGCACTGAACCCTAGAGTTGTATATGATTGGCTTTCGAGCAAGGGCGACTTTTAGGTAAAGGTTACCCTTGCTCAAAAGCCAGTCATATCAGACTCTAGGGTTCAGTGCTCATCTATTTATATCCAAGGAGACAGCGCTTTTTGTGTTTGCAGACGGTTCCGTGGACACATGGCAGGCATGCCTCAACACCAGAGTGCTGCATGGAACGCTGTTACCCTTCCCACCAAAGTGGTCCCTATTTATCTACTTGCAATTTCTGGTTTTTGAACTGCTAGGTTGGCAGGAGCTGGGACAGAGACAGGCACTCATTCTGTCCTGCAGTACTTGAGTTTTGAACCTCTGACCTTCCGCCTCCCAGTCAGCGTCTTAACCACTTGAGCCACTGCAGTCCCAAAGGGTGACCTTCACGTTTACCATCACGCTCAGTGTCTTAACCACTACTAAGCCAATAAGGAGATAGATAGCAACCCAACGCAGAATGTTGGTGGAATAAGTAGTTGTGCTACCTGTAGAAAAGAAGTGGGAGGGAAGGGTCGGGGAGCGAAAGAGGCCTCCTCCCAATGGAAATCTGGCTGAAGCGAACGGCTTCGAGACTGCGTCTCTCCCCCTTTTGCAGAGGCGTGACTCAGGCTTTGCTGTAGACTGCTATAGGCGGGGTCCTTCTGCAAAGAGAACGCAGCACGTGGGGGGGGAGGAGAAGCCACAGCCGGCAGACGGTGCAGGTAAGACTGAGGCATCCCTGTCTAGGAACCAAGAAGTCATAGCTGAGGGCCCCCCCCCAACTCCCCAGAGCGTAGCCCTTTAGTTTATTTCTACCCCTGAGAGGCCCCTGTTTTCCTTAGTTTCAACTTAAATTCTTGTCTCCCACATAACTCGGTGCCTTTCTTGATCTCTCCGAGTTTCACTGTTGGTCCTTTCTTCAGTCAATATTTGTTGATCTGATGTATCTCAGTCTCGATTACAGTGGTGGCCAAACTATGGCCCGTGGGCCAGATCTGGCCCCCATGCCAATTCATCAGGGCCACGGAGCCCTCATTCCTCCTGGAAGTGGGCATGTTTTACTTCAGCTTCTGGGAGCGATGTGGGCTGGATAAATTGGCATTGGGGGCTGGATCTGGCCCATGGGCCACAGTGGCTGGCCCCCTGAACCACTTCACTGGCCCATGGCCCAAAAAGTTTGGGCACCCCTGCTCTATTAGGTAAAAATCTCATTTCTTTCAGAGAAATAAATTTTTGGCAAAATAATTATTCCCTGTGGCAATCTATGGATGTGAGAGTTGGACCATTAGGAAAGCTGAGCGCAGAAGAATAGACTCCTTTGAGATGTGGTGTTGGAGGAGAGTTTTGAGAGTCCCCTGGACAGCAAGGAGAACAAATAGGTCAATCTTAGAAGAAGTTAACCCTGACTGCTCCTTAGAAGGTCAAATAATAAAGATGAAGCTAAAGTATTTTGGACACCAAATGAGAAGAGAGGATTCACTTGAGAAAGCCTTGATGCTTGGAAAGGTCGAGGGCAAAAGAAGAAGGGGGAGGCCCAAAATGAGATGGCTAGATGGTATTGTAGAGATAATGGGCACAGAGCTGAGCGAGTTGAGGGGGATGGTGGAAGACAGGAGTGCCTGGCGGACAGTGGTCCATGGGGTCGCAGAGGGTCGGAATCGACTGTGTGACTGAACAACAACAAAAATTAAGTTAATAAAAGACAACTTGTAGATTCAAGGACATAGGGTTAGTAAACTAGAGTATTTTATGTACTGTATTGTGTTATGAGAAAATTGAAGTACAGTACCATATTAATGTGAATAATTTAACCAAAGTAATGACATACGTATATATAAGTAGAACAAGTATAAGTAGAATAAGTAGAATAAGTATTGTGCTTATGTAACTTTTGTTTTTCTTTTTAAAATTTAATAAAATTTATTATTTATTTTAAAAGAGAGGCTCCTTTCACTTTGATATTTTTACTAGTTTTTCTTGTGAAATCCTAAAGAACTACTCTTGGCAATCACAATTAGACTCATATACCACCCCATAGCGCTTAGTGCACTCTGGGTGGTTCACAAGATAATTATAGTAGTATTTTTTTTTTGCTCCCAACATGCTGGGTACTCATTTTACCAACCTGGGGATGGAAGGCTGAGTTAACCTTGAGACCTCAGGATCGAACTCATAATGTTTTGGCTGTTAGTACAGCAGTTTAACCACTACACCATTTTTGGTATTCTTAACTCCAAATTTTTCTTTTAAATGTTCCTTATGTAAAGTAGAAACGGAAGAAACAAAAGTTTTACATCCCTGACTTGAAAGGGTTTAAGGATTGTAATGCAAGCTTTCCCCATATGTTTGAATTTTCAGTATTTGATCATTTCCCAACTTCAGAATGTTATTAGGAGATGTTATTGTATTTTAAAAGAACTGTGCCATGAAGTCATTTCTGTCTTATGTCCATTCTATGAATTAGTCTACTATTCCTTCTACCTTGGTGACTTCGTGGAAGAGCTGAGCCAGGCAGATATAGCAGCTTGCAATCTTGAGTACTCTGAGTGCAATCTCAGGAATACTTTGTTGTTCAGTGTCACAGTCGATTCCGACCCTTTGTGACCCCATGGACCACTGTCCGCCAGGCACTTATGTCCTCCACCATCCTCCTGAACTTTCTCAGCTCTGTGCCCATTATGTCCACAATACCATCTAGCCATCTCACTTTTTGCTGCCCCCTTTTTCTTTTGCCCTCCACCTTTCCCAGCATCAAGGCTTTGTCAAGTGAATCCTCTCTTCTCATTTGGTGTCCAAAGTACTTTAGCTTCATCTTTACTATTTGACCTTCTAAGGAGCAGTTAGGGTTAGTTTCTTCTAAGATGACCCTATTTGTTCTCCTTGCTGTCCAGGGGACTCTCAAAACTCTTCTCCAACACCACATCTCAAAGGCATCTATTCTTCTGCGCTCAGCTTTCCTTATGGTCCAGCTCTCACAACCATACATTGCCACAGGGAATGCCATTGCTTTGACTATATGAACCTTTGTTTGCAATGTGATGTCTCTGCTTTTCATTATGTTCCCCAGGTTTCTCATCGCTTGCCTCCCAAGAATCAGTCGCCTTTTGATTTCATGGCTGCAATCTCCATCTGTAGTGAGCTTTGATCCTAGGAAAGTAAAATCTGTCACTACTTCTACTTCTTCCCCATCTATTTTCCAGGGACTGATAGGGCCTGTTGCCATGATCTTTGTTTTCTTTATAATGAGTCTCAAGCCAGCTTTTTCACTTTCTTCTTTCAACCTAATCAGGAGCTTCTTTAAGTCCTCCTCACTTTCTCCCATTAGGGTGGTATCATCTGCATATCTCAAATTGTTGATGTTTTACCCAACAGTTTTGATCCCAAATTGTGATTCCTTCACCCCTGCATTGTGCATTATGTACTCTGTGTATAAGTTAAATAAGCAGGGTGAAAAAATGCAACTTTGTCTTACTCCTTTTCCTATTCCAAACCACTCCATCATTCCATATTCTGTCCTAACTGTTGCCTCTTGATTCATGTACAAATATCTCATGAGGTAAATAAGGTGCTCTGATATTCCCATCTCTTTAATTACTTGCCACATTTTGTTGTGGTCCACACAGTCAAAGGCCTTGGTGTAGTCAATGAAACAGAAGTAGACTTGTTTCTTTGTTTTTTCCATGATCCAACGTATGTTGGCAATGTGGTCTCTAGTCTCCCTGCTTCTTCTGAACCCCACCTGCACTTCTGGTAATTCTCTCTCCATGTGCTGCTGAAGTCTATCTTGTATTATCTTGAGCATCACCTTGCTAGCGTGTGGGATGAGCGCAATTGTTCGATAATTTGAACATTCTTTGGCATTACCCTTTTGGGGGATTGGAACGTATACTGATCTTTTCCAATCCTGTGGCTATTGTTGTGTTTTCCAAATCTGCTGGCATATAGAATGCAATAGTTTGATTCCATCATCTTTTAGGGCTTTGAAAAATTCAACTGGAATACCATCATCTCCACTGGCATTGTTGTTGGCAGTGCTTTTTCGGGTCTTTCTGACCTCACTCTCTAGGATGTCTGGCTCAAGTTCAATTTCTTCATCATTGTTATTATTAGGAGTGTTGAGGTCCTTTTTGTAGAGTTCCTCTGTGTACTCTTTCCATCTTTTCTTAATCTCTTCTGCATCAGTGCCATCTTTGTCCCTTACTACTAGTAGTAATATTTCCTGAGAAGCTGAATTCTTGTCTTTTCTAGAATAGGAACATGATTTGAAAGTTTGGGGTAATAAAGGATATGGCGCTTCTGCTTTTCGGTATTGAAATGCTCTTCCTCAGTAGAATGCTGAAAAAGGATTCTTCCTCCAATCCTACCAATATTAAAATTGTTTAGAGCATTTATGTTTGCTTAGCATGTTTGGGGCAAAATGCTAATTAACTTGTGAACCACCCAGAGAATGCATTAACTGATATGGGATGATATATAAGTGTTTGCATTGCTTCTTGTGTTGTTCTTTGCACAGGTGTATAGTGTGTCTTTGAAGGGAAGAGAGTGAAAAAATTGAGAAACAACTGGGTTTGAACTCTATGTGTCATTTATATTTTCACTTTTAAGAATGATTCATTGAAAGACTGCTGTATGTTGCATCATGTAAAAGTGACAGTCACAAATACACAAGGGCCATGAGAGAGGCAAACGTGCCTGGAACGATGGAGGGCTCCTTTATATACAGTAATACCTCATATAACATTAGTATCGAATAACACGAAAATCGCATAACATCAAGGAATCTGGGGGGAAGAATTGCATCAGATAACATTAAGATCCTATGGGATGCTTCAGATAACAACCACGAAAGCCTGTGTGGTTACAATGTATCTCTATGGATCCCATAGAGGATCAGATAACACGAAAAATCATATAACACGAAGACTTGTGGAACCAGGTTTTAGCGTTATATGAGGTTTTACTGTATATATATGTCCCTGTCTTGCAAGTAGATAAATAGGGACCACTTTGGTGGGAAGGTAAATAGCGTTCAGTGCACTTTGGAGTCTAGGCATGACTGCCACATGTCAATGGAAATGTCTGCAAACACAGAGCTGTCTCTGGCTATAAACAGAGATGAGCACTGAACCCTAGATTTGGATACGACTGGCTTTCGAGCAAGGATGACCTTTACCTAGGTACCCTTGCTCAAAAGCCAGTTGTATCCGACTCAAGGGTTCAGTGTTGATCTCCATTTATAACCAGAAAGTCAGTGCTATCTGCATCTGCAGACATTTCCATGATAGCTGGCATGACTAGACACCAGACTGCACAGACACCTTTCCCGCCGAATCGGTACCTATTTATCTAGTTGCAATTTCTTGCTTTTGAACTGCTAGGGTAGTAGGAGCTAGGACAGATGGAAACTCCCTCCGTCATGCAGCACTCAGGGCTCGAACTGTTGAACTGCTGACCTTCCAGTTGTCAAGTTCAGCGTCTTAACCACTAAGCCACCACAGCCCCAATCTATTTATACTGGTTTGATATCCATGGCCACTCTGGTACAGTTGAGAAATCTATGGCTACAATTTGATAGAACACTTACCTATACGTATGGCTTGAAGTTTTAATGCTTTAAGCAGGGGTTCTGAAACAAAGGCCCATGGGCTGGATCTTGCCCACAGTATCATTTCATGTTGACCCCACCCCTCCAAGGGCATTCGAGAAACAAAATGACTGCCCATTTGAAGCTGTTGGGACAAAGTGGCCACCTCCATCGCGAAGGCAGAGCAAAATGGCCATCTGGCTCTTGAAGCTGACAGAGAGTGTTGCCTGGCCCCTGGATAAATTCAGTGCTTCAGATTTTGATGGACTGCAACTTTCAACAGCTTTCACTGTTAGCTGTTCTGATGGTAGTTGTAGTCTTAACAGCATCTACAAGGCCTTGGTGGCTGAGGTCTTCAGAATGTTGCTGAGATGGGTTCCTATCATTCCTGGGAACTGAATGTGGTGGCTACTGGAAGTTGGGCTGCAGTTATAAGTGATAGATTGCAAGTTCCCCTTCTCTGCATTTCACAATTTCTGTGCCTCACGTCGGTCCTTGCTTACTGTTTGTCCAACTGTCCTTTGCTTACAGGTCACTCTATCCTCACCATGCCTACACTCTATCTTGCTCCACATCCTGATAACTTCCAGAACCTCCGTGTACTTGTTGCAGCCCATTATGGCCAACAGGACCCCAAGGTGGTGGCACTACCTCCTGACACCAAGTTGGGGGACCCTTCCTTCTCTCTGCCAAAGCTCCCAGCTCTGGAGACCCAGGCGGGTGTCTATGTGTCTGGCCCAGCAGCTGTTTCTTACCTGCTTTCTCCCGATGTCATGAGAGGGCAGGGCTCCGAAGGTGGCACCCTGGTTCAGCAATGGATCAGTTATGCTGACTTGGAAATTGCTCCCGCTGCCTGTGCCGTGGCCTTCTCCGTCCTTGGAGTCTCTAAGCAAAATAAACAGGTGAGCGGTAGTGTGGAGGATATCTGGTTTTGCCAGCCGTAGTTGGAGAGTGAGAGCCAGTGTAATGTCGCAGGTAGAGTGTTGGAGTGGGATTCAGGAGATGTGGGTTCAAATCCCTATTTGACTCTTTAGAGTAGTGTTTCCCAAATTTTTTCTAGTGTGAAACCCTTTACAAACCCTAAAATAGAAAGTTAGGTTTAGATGTTTTTCAGTTTTTAATAACAAATAATGTAAATAGGTATAAGAATTAAAAAACAAAACAAATGTTTATTTCAGAATTTTAGTTATACAAAACATAACTCTTAGAAACAATACACAAATAAACAATGACAAAAAATAAATAATCAATGTAGGTATTGCCATATACCGATGTCCGTACGAAGCTCTACTTCTGCTTTGAGATTGACAACTGATTTGAGAATTTGTAACTTGACACTACAGAACAATACGATTCACACATTTAAAACACAGCTTAGGGCAACTACAAAGCGAAGAAAGTGGCTTGATTTTGGTAGTCCAGGGTCTGATCAGGACAGGGAAGAAAAAAGTGAGTACAGTATTTAAAATCATATAAGGTTACTAATTTACGAGAATTTCATATTTTTTTCTCAGAACATTTATTGACCTTCTATGGAACACCAGTGTTTCATGGAACATAGTTTGGGAAATGCTGATCTAGATTGTGGCAATGGTTAATTACTCCTTGAACATCTCACATATCTCAAAAACCTTTATTAGGGTTATCATAAACAAGATTTTGCTTGTTGGTGTAGGACGGGTTCACAACCTATGGTCCAGTCCATGGTGACGACCCTGGAAAGGGAAGCGGACTCATTTACAACAGCTATAAATGTGACTGTGTATGTGCACACACGCCTGCCACAGTTTATGGCAGCGTTTACATTGGGAAACCATGTGTCTGGCCTGCTCATCCATCAGGGCGGGCGTGATCCAGCTTGTGGTGTGATAGGGTTGAGAACCCCTGGTGTAGTACATAGTGTAGTTGTTAATATAAGAGATGAACCAGGATGTCTTTGGCTCAGAGAAAATAAAGAGAGGGATAATAAGGTGAGCCAAATACTGTAGTTTGGAAATGCTACTTCTTTGATACTACAAATCCTGGAACTTCATCTATCTTGACCACTAATTACATGGCTTAGGGAAGTTCTGCTAGTCATAGTCTGAAGAAGTAACACGATTAAGCTCTGTTACAACAACGGCCACAGGATTGGAAAAGATCAGTATACATGCCAATCCCCAAAAAGGGTAATCCCAAAGAATGCTCAAATTATCGAACAATTGCGCTCATCCCACATGCTAACAAGGTGATGCTCAAGATAATACAGGATAGACTGCAGCACCATGTGGAGAGAGAATTACCAGAAGTGCAGGCGGGTTTCAGAAGAGGCAGGGGGACTAGAGACCACATTGCCAACATACATTGGATCATGGAGAAAACAAAGGAATATCAGAAACAAGTCTACTTCTGTTTCATTGACTACACCAAGGCCTTTGACTGTGTGGACCACAACAAAATGTGTCAAGTAATCAAAGAGATGGGAATATCAGAGCAACTTATATACCTCATGAGATATTTGTACATGAAACAAGAGGCAACAGTTAGGACAGAATATGGAATGACGGAGTGGTTTGGAATAGGAAAAGGAGTAAGACAAGGCTGCATTTTGTCACCCTGCTTATTCAACTTATACACAGAGCACATAATGCACAATGCAGGGATGGAGGAATCACAATATGGGATCAAAATTGCTGGGAGAAACACCAACAATTTGAGATATGTAGATGATACCACCCTAATGGCAGAAAGTGAGGAGGACTTAAAAAAAGCTCCTGATTAGGTTAAAAGAAGAAAGTGCAAAAGCTGGCTTGAGACGCAATATAAAGAAAACAAAGATCATGGCAACAGGCCCTATCAGTCCCTGGAAAATAGATGGGGAAGAAGTAGAAGCAGTGACCGATTTTACTTTCTTAGGATCAAAGCTCACTGCAGATGGGGATTGCAGCCATGAAATAAAAAGGTGACTGATTCTTGGGAGACGAGATGAGAAATCTGGGGAACATAGTGAAAAGTAGAGACATCACATTGCAAACAAAGGTTCATATAGTCAAAGGAATGGTATGCCCTGTGGTAATGTATGGTTGTGAGAGCTGGACCATTAGGAAAGCTGAGTGCAGAAGAATAGATGCCTTTGAAATGTAGTGTTGGAGGGGAGTTTTGAGAGTCCCCTGGACGGTGAGGAGAACAAATAGGTCAATCTTGGAAGAAATAAACTCTGATTGCTCCTTAGAAGGTCAAATAGTAAAGATGAAGCTAAAGTGCTTTGGACATCAAATGAGAAGAGAAGATTCACTTGAAAAAGCCTTGATGCTGAGAAAGGTGGAGGGCAAAAGAAGAAGGGGTGGCCAAAGATGAGATCGTTGGATGGTACTGTATACACAATGGGTGCAGAGCTGAGCGAGTTGTGAATGATGGTGGAGGATCGAGGTGCCTGGCGGACAATGGTCCATGGGGTCACAAAGGGTCGAAATCAACTGTGTGACTGAACAACAACAAAATTCTTTATCTGGACCAGCATTTTTCAAAGAATCAAAGAGGAGGTGATTGTGAACTGTCATGTTAGGAGTAAGGATAGCCTCATCCAACTCTCGTGAAACTTGGGGGACCTTTGGTCTGACAGCAAAACCCTTCCCCATATTGTGAGTGTCATGATATGTTGATGGGAACAGGTATGTCAATTTGAGATGCTTGAAGGAAATATTGGAGAATAATAGGTCCCACGGTGGGTCATGTTGTACTCTCTGTTTCCTCCCCAGATGGTGGGCCGTGCTATGGCAGAACTCCAAAATCTACTCAATGTGTTGGACAATCATTTGAAACTCCGGACTTACCTGGTGGGGGAAGCTGTGACTTTGGCTGACGTGACAGTTGCGTGTTCTCTGCTGCTACCCTATAAATATGTGAGTTGCCTTGGCTTGTCAGAAATCCAATGGGGTTTCCAGGTTGTGATTTTGCCATCTAGTCATTGCTGCCTTGTTAGAAGTAATGGGGATTCCAAATGTATAAGGAGGTGGCGAATGCTCTCTGGTGCAAATGTTAAGTAACCCTATCCCTGGGACGTATGCAAAGAAGATGAAGATGTTACTACAAATTTGTTGTAGCAACTGCTACTAACCAAAGCAGCAACCACAGTCGGGCCAACATAGCGTAGTTCAGCCTGACTGGTTCAAAAAGACTGTTGTATATATAAAGCAGGGGTCTTCAACCTTTTTAAGCCGGGGGCCAGTCCATGCACCATCAGACTGTTGAGGGGCCAGACTGGTGGTGCTGCCACTGCTGCCTTACAACATCTGCCCTGCTACAGAGCACCAAGTCAAGTGGAGGGGATAAGGATTGAGGCAACGGTGGCAGAAACGGTGGCTGGAGTGAGTGTGTGGGCTGGCTGACTTAGTGTTGTGGGCCAGATCTGGCCCACAGGCTGTAGGTTGAGAATCCCTGATATAAAGTGATGAGGAAAAAACTCACTGGAGACAAATGGGCTATAAAATTAACCCATAGGAGAAATAACAATTGCTATTACAGTCAAACCTTGCATAAAGAGTGCCTCGCTTAAAGAGTAACTCACTTAAAGAGCAGAATTTTCTCTAAATGTTCGCTTCGCTTAACAAATAAAACCGACCAAAAACTCGCTTAACAAATAAATCGGGATTCACATCCCCCCCCCCCAATTAGTCATTTACAATGGTATTTCGCTTAAAGAGCAAACTCGCTTAAAGAGCAATCCTGTGGAATGCATTATGCTCTTTAAGCGAGGTACAACTGTACTGTTATTGTGATACTGGTTTTTTAAAATGCTTTCTCCATACAGTAAAACCCCGTACAACGAATGCCTCTTACAGCGATTAAATCATACAACAACGAGGATTTGAAAAAACATTGTGCCCCGTATAACAACTAAAATTGTTATACGATGCAGTGCATCTCTATGGGGAAAATCGTACAATGATTTTTTGTTGTTGTATGATTTTTCTCATAGAGATAATCGTTGTACGATGCATCCCATAGGGATAATTGTTATACGATGCATGCATCTTATAGTGATTAAATCGTGCAACAACTAGCCCCGAGGAATGAATTAAAGTTGTTATATGGGATTTAACTGTGTTTCCAATGATAAGCCAGTTATGAAAGCAGATTTTATTTCCTTGCCATTTTAGAAACAGAAAAAGTGAAAGAGTAGCAAGATGATAAAATTGTTTGAAATGTAGATTTTAAATCTTTTTTTTCACAGTTACAAAAAAAGATCATGAATCAGTATTTTCCCAAATTCCATTTCCAGCTACATCAGGGCATGTTATTTCTTATGAAATCCTTCATATTCATCCCCAATTAGTAGTACTATTTCTCCCTTCCCTCTTGATGTTTCCTTTAGGTTTTAGATCAAAGTCTCTGCACTGCTTACACCAATGTGACCCGTTGGTTCCTAACCTGTATAAATCAACCAGAATTCCAAGCTGTTCTGGGGCCAGTGAAGTTATGTGAGCAGGGCCTTGGGCAGGCGATTCCCAAACTGGATCTCAAAGGTAAGAGAGAGCTGCCAAATATCCTCACCCTGTCCTGAATCTTCATAATTTGGCCAAGAACAAACAAACAAAGGATAAATAAAGAATGCTATTAAATCTCTTGATCAGTTCAGTCGTCCTTAACTTGAGACTCCAAATAATTTAAATGAAAACTCTCATCACCTGTCAGCCGACAGGGTGACTGTTGCTGAGAGTTGAACTCCATTATACACGGAAGGTGCCAAATTTGAGAAGGGTATTCTAGTTTCTGTAGAGACACAGAAGCCCATGCTGGGTGTTGACTAAACAAGATTTGTTAAATCAGGTTGAATAGGGTTTCTTCATCCGTGTCTTTTACTCCAAGAACCAGTGGTGTGCCAGAAGGAAAAATTACCAGAACAGAGAGAGTTAACTGAGCCACCCCCTAAAAGTGCTTCCCAACTGAAGAAGGAGGCCAAGAAGAAAGAAAAACTGGAGAAGTTTCAGCAAAAAAAGGAAAAGAGCCAGCAGCAACAACTGGGGGAGGTAAGAACTATAGAGTGAGAGTATATTTAATTATGATAGAAGATAGAAAGGACTATCCTGCTTTGGTGGGTACATATGTATTTGAGAATAAAATATTGTGCATTACAGCAAAACAAAAAGAGGAGCACCCTTCCCGCCCTCCACCACTGTGAAAATTTGGCCTGTTGTGAGGAGAGATGATGATTTTGTCGTTTATGATTCTCTGCAGAAGAAGCCAAAGTCTGAGAAGAAAGAGAAGAAGGATCTTGGAGTCATAACGTATAACATTCCAACCAAGCCAGGGGAGAAGAAAGGTATGACAGTGATTGTCAGGAAGTGATGAAAGACTGGACAGATCTCTGTCCTGCATCTTGCCTTGCTATTCCATATAAAAATTAGTTAGATGCACAAAGAAAATAGGCGGTTCGAACATGGGAGAAACAGGTTCTAACCACCTTTTCATTCATGTTCTTTATTCAGATTCTTAAAAGTTTTTATTCAGGCTAGTTTATCCTTATTTTTTTTTAGGTAGATCTGCATAACAATCACCCCAGAGCTTTCTGCTTCATATACAGAGCAGTTGGCATTGAGCTCTTGGCTATATAAGAGCCCAGGTTCAGTGGTGTCTGCTATGACTGGCAGCAACCAAGACCCCTAAGAAGCCTTTCCTACTCTGGTTGCCTGAAATACTCTGAAGGCCTGGATTTAGAATAGCGCCATGTAGATGCCATTATTATAGATGGAGAATATTTTTGTGTTGAGCCAAGGTTTAGTAGCTTACCTGGAGGCATCAAATGTGAGATCTGAACCCAGGGACTCCTTGATTTCCATGAAAATTACATCCCCACAACCCTTGAAACTGTTTTACCCATGTTTACCCAGACAGGCATTTAATCCCCTGCGCTATTTTAAAAAACATTGCAGTAATCAGTAATCATTGTTTCATTAATGACAAGCTACTTTGTAAACAAGCCTCTATTCTCCCTGCAAAATTAACTAGCCTGCCAAGTAAAGAACTAGCTAGCTTGCCAGGGCCTGAAAGAACCAGGATGGAGTTATTCTCTTTTATAGTAGCTGGACTGATTTCTGTGCTGGGCCCTCAGAAGAGAATTTAAAGGATTTCTCATCCTTCTTTGCTCCAAGGGAACGAACAGAAACATCTTAGTTGGTTGAATAGGCTGTTCTGCCAGTCCCTTCCTTCTCACCCACAGCTTTTCTGTTTCCTCCTTCCTTACAGATGTGACTGGCCCCATGCCTGACTCCTACAGCCCACTATATGTTGAAGCTGCCTGGTACCCTTGGTGGGAAAGCCAGGGTTTTTTCAAACCAGAGTATGGGGTAAGTGTGGGCGTGAGGGTGCTGTGCTGTCACTCCAAGATGCCTGAGAAATAGATTTCATTTTTTCACTTCCTAGTGAAAGCTAGCAGGAACCTAGTTACAGTGGGACCTCATACAACAATCACATTGTATAGCAACGAAATCACATAACAATTAGGTTTTGGGGGGAAATGGTGTCCTGCATAACAATTTCCCCTATGGAAAAAAATCATACAACAATTTTTCAATGGGAAAACCCACTTAGCAAAAAAAAAAAAAAACACCATTGTACAATGCATCCCATAGAAAAAAATTGCTATACGATGCATGCATTGTATAGCAATTGTTTCTTACAACAATGAGCCCCATGGAACAGATTAAAATTGTTGTATGAGGTACCACAGTATTTGCTTTCCAGGCTGTATTTGGATGACTTTCACCTTTAGAAAGGTCCAGTGCTCCATTTAAGATCCAGTGCCAAGGATCTCATGCTTCACACAAACTGTTTCCTTCTTCTTCCCCTTCCCCAGCGTTGCAGGGTCTCCGATCAAAACCCCAAAGGCCTCTTCATGATGTGTATCCCTCCGCCCAACGTCACGGGATCCCTCCATCTGGGTCATGCCCTCACCAACGCTATCCAGGACTCCTTGACTCGATGGTGAGTGTCGACTTGAATCTCCTCTTCTGCAGCTAATTTCACTAGCTTTCATCTGAAAATTAATGTAATTGTCTAGTCCAGAGGTTCCCAATTTAAGGCCTGGAGGCCGGATTCAGCCCGCAGCACCATTTCATGTGGCTCCTCCAAGGTCATTCAAGAAACAAAATGGTCAACCCTTTGAAGCTGTTGGGACAAAATGGGAACCTTCTTTGTCTTTCAGGCACCGAATGAGGGGAGAGACTACCCTGTGGAACCCCGGTTGTGACCACGCTGGCATTGCCACACAAGTGGTGGTGGAGAAAAAACTTTGGAAAGAGCAAGGGAAAACCCGGCATGACCTTGGCCGTGAGCAGTTCATCAAGGAGGTCTGGAAATGGAAAAATGAGTGAGTTGCCTTGTTGAATTCATCTTGGTTCTGAATTCTTAAATAAGTGAGGCTTTGCATTAATACGATCCTTTGCGAGTATGCAAAAGAACAGGCAACTCTATCCCAACGTTAGCTTAGTTGCACTCATGTCTTCTTCATAGACTCCCCCTAGGCAACCTGTTGGTCACTGTATGAGCAAAATGCAGACCACAGGCTGTGATCTGACCTAGCCTGATTCTGATGTTCTTATGCCATGACCTCTGTTCATATGTTGTGGTTGATGTGCTCATCTGTGTTTCCTTTCTGGCAGGAAAGGTGACCGGATCTACCACCAGCTGAAGAAACTGGGTTCCTCAATGGACTGGGACAGAGCCTGTTTTACCATGGACCCAGTAAGAGCCATAACAGGAAGAAGACGTTGAGCATGTGCATTTGTTGGACTTCTAGGGCTTCGCCTAGATCAGTGATGGTGAACCCTTTTGAGACCGAGTGCCAAAACTGCAACCCAAAACCTGCTGTTTACTGGGGGAGGGAGGAAGCACTCCCATTGTGCTCCTGGGAAGAGGGGCAGGATGAACTCTGTACTGGGGAGGAGGGAGAAAGTGCTCCTATTGGGCAGAGGGGCAGAGCGAATTCTGTGCTGGAGGGAGGAAGGAAGTGCTTCCATTGGGCTGCTGGGCAGAGGGGCCGGGGTAAGTTTTGTGCTGGGCCGATGGCCGTATGTACGCACAGAGAGGGCTGTGAGTGCCTCTTCTGGCACGTGTGCCATAGGCTCGCCACCACTGGCCTAGACCTAATTTAATGAATGACTGGGACAGGGCAATTAGTTTTGGTGGCACAGTCTCCTGTTTATCACAAACATGGAGATCCTTTGACTTTCCATTTGCTTTGGACTCACTCTCATTGCTGATCTTGGTACCTAGGGCTTCTTAGAGTTGCAGTCCAAACCCTCTGGAGGAGCAAAGGTTCCTGCCCCTGCCTTTTAATGAACTTGTAAGGAAGATCAGTATTGTTGTGCTCCTAGTAGAGGTATGAGATGTGGAGACTGAGGTTAAGAGAGACTGAGATCAGTAGAGGTCATCATAGCAAAGGGGAAGAGGCCACTTGGAGTTAATTGAAACTGGTGTATAAGACCTTCCTTATTTTGGGCCAAACAGAGGCCTGCCTCTGTGCACCCAGTGATTTCTAACCTGTCTCTCACACCGGTATCATCTCACTTTTCCTTTCTTGAGCTGAAAATTGAAGAGTTACTAGGAGTCCTAGACTATAGCCAAATATTATAATTTCATATCAGAGATTACTCTGGGTTGAAAGGATTTTTAGGGGATGCGCAAGTGAGGTTCCTTTCATGTCCCCAAGTGCAATTCTGAAAATATTGCATGGACTGCATCTGTTGGAAGTTGCAACCTAAACTGGGTTGCTTTGTCTTGATGTGCCAATAGAAGCTCTCCCATGCTGTGGAAGAAGCTTTCATCCGACTGCACGAGGAAGGAGTCAT
This sequence comes from Furcifer pardalis, assembly GCA_030440675.1. Lineage (NCBI taxonomy): Eukaryota > Metazoa > Chordata > Lepidosauria > Squamata > Chamaeleonidae > Furcifer > Furcifer pardalis. The sequence goes on from CP126893.1 coordinate 158,059,657, forward strand.
CTATCGCAGTAAACGTCTAGTCAACTGGTCCTGTACGCTCAACTCAGCCATCTCTGACATAGAGGTGATTGGAAAGGAACGTGGGGGTGGGTGAGCAATTTATTTGCTGATCCAACTGAGCAGACCAATGATGGGTTTTTTGTATCCTCTTCTTTTTAGGTAGATAAGAAGGAGTTAACAGGCCGAACACTTTTGCCTGTCCCTGGTTACAAAGAGAAAGTTGAATTTGGGGTGCTGGTTTCATTTGCCTACAAGATTGAGGGTTCAGGTGAGTCAAGGGACTTGACTCATGATCCCTCATAGATTAAGATCTGAACCAGAGGTGGGAGCCATGTGGACCTTTCCAATATTTCTTGAGTTGTCATTTCAGTCCTTCTAGTATAACTTACACTGGCTGATACTTGTTATCCAACCACAGGTAGTCATTACATCATTTGGCCTGTAGTATGGCTCCATTCTCCAGTTAAGCATTTTTCTTTTCTTTTTCCTCAGATGAGGAAGTCGTGGTGGCTACAACCCGTATTGAGACAATGTTGGGGGATACAGCGGTTGCAGTCCATCCCAAGGATCTCCGGTACCAGGTGAGGATCTCTTTTAAGTGTAAGATATAAATAGCATGTTAAGGATGAGGGCAGGGGTGGGAAACCAGAGATGGGTCTTTCAGGTGATGGAGCTTTCCTCATACCTGTTTCATGCTCTCTATGGCTATAGAGAGTTATGACTTGTCAGCAGCTGACTGATCTGATATTATTCAGCCCTGCACTAGAGAATTCTCACTGTCCTCTCCAGACTACAATTCCCATGGTGCTTGGGGGGAGTCTCTTGAATTCCCCCACTCCTGAATAAAGTTTTGAAGAGGAGGATCATGAATAAGATCAGTGGTAGCCCCAGACTAAGCCTCACAGATATTTTCTCCCAATTGACCCCTTTCTTCTTGCCTTCTCAGATCCCTTCAGTTGACTAGAGTGCATTGCCTATATTTGCCCAAAGAATGGAATGAATGGGCTGTTGTGGGTAGCAGGACATAATAACAACTGGACATGTGGAGACTTTAGATATAGGAGAGTTTAACCCAGAAGATTGTGGGTGCAACATTGTGTTTTAACGGCAGAGCGCTGAGTTGGCGAAGAGAGCACATCTTGGAGAAAAGATAGCCTGTAGGATAAAAATGGTTGCACTCAGTGAACTCAATTGTACTGCAATGCTCTCTCGTATTATCTGGCAATTCTTTTGTAAGTCTCTTAATTTTGCCCCAACTTCTCTTCCAGCACCTGCATGGAAGAAGTGTCTTGCACCCTTTCACCAGACAGCTCTTGCCTATTGTATGTGATGGTTTCGTAGACAGGGAGTTTGGAACTGGTATGTCTGTCGCCACCTACTTTACTCTGAGTATGACTGTTACATGGTCTAACCCAGGGGTGGCCAACCTACAGCTGGCCGATGGTACCATTCCATGTGTCTCATGCCACTGCTGCACTGGAAGCACATTTACAATTGCTGTGGATGCTGCTGCACCATAAAGCACGTTTATGACAGCCGGAGATGCGTTTTATGGCAGCGTTTACAGCAGGGCCCCCCTATGTGACTGGCCCTCTCAGTTATCTGTGGGGCAAGGTCAGACCTGCAGCGTAAAAAGGTTGACCACCCAATACTGTCAGCTGACTGGCAGTCAGTCTTTACCATGCCAGGCAAGATTTTTGTTTAGCCCTAAATAGACCTCCCTGGTGTTCCCTGGTGGTCTCCTATCCAAGTATTAACTAGGGCTCAAGTTCCACTTAGCTTCTTAACCAGGAAAATACATGTGTATTCATGGTTGCCCCTAAGTTTGAAAATTAATAATGCCACACACTGGGTTGATTCTACTACTAGATCAGAGGTGGGCAGTAAGCAGTGCATTGGGCTATGCACAGCCTGCTGAGGCTTAGATGGGATCTCCCAGCATCCCCCCCCCCCGGGAAAACGTTTAGATTTTTATTTGGAAAAAGGCAATGTTCAGAAAGTCCCTCTGCCCTTGTGAGAGTATGGGGAGGTGGGCATTTTGCCATGGTTTTATGGGCTTCATCACCCTCCCCTCCCCAACCTGCCCTACTTAAATAATAAAATACAATAAAACATTTTTGCTGCTAGAAGGCATGGATAGGCTTTTTCAGATGAAAACAAACAAACAAATAGACCCATTTTTATAGGAAACAATTTGGTACTGTTGAAGTTGGGGAAGTTGCGAGCTCTTTTATGACCAGGGATGGGTGGTTGCAGATTTCAACCACTGCCCTCATCCCTGTACTAGAGGGATTTCCTTCAGATAACTGAAGAAAAAAGAACGTTCCTGCTTTGTGCATAATTTATTGGGAGGGAAAATGAATTGAAGGGGGTGAAAACAGGATTGTGGATGAAGTGTAGTTTTTCAGTAATAGGTCCCTATAAATCAAATCCCAACCAAAGATGTCTTTCTTGGCCTCTCTGTATCACACCCAAGATTGAAACTCTCCTCTTGCTTCCCTCAGGTGCAGTGAAAATCACACCAGCCCATGATCAGAATGACTACGAGGTTGGACTGCGTCACGGGCTCAACTTCGTCACCATTTTCGATGAGAACGGCTACCTCATCAATGTGCCTCCTCCATTCTTGGTATCAGTGGGACGCAAAGGGTTTTCCTTTAATGTCTGATATCCTTTGAATGAGTGAGGTTTTGAATGGAGTGTGATATTTGAGGATTACTGTTTTTGCCAGCATATAATACACACTTTCCCCCCTTAAAATACACCCGAAAAACAGAGTGTGTCTTAAACTCCAATGTGTCTTAAATGCCGGCAAATACCATATTTACCAGCATATAAACACACTTTCCCCCCTTAAAATACACCAGGAAAACAAAGTGCATCTTATACTTTGATGCGTTTTATACACCAGCAGTTAGGGTACATCTCAGTAGTGAAAAAGGGTTGGATTTCAGTAACCCATCATCCTTCCAACCACATGGGCTAACTAATTCTCCCCTCCTCCCTCCCCTCCCCTTTCCAGGGTATGAAGCGATTTGATGCTCGCCGAGCAGTGTTGGAAGCCTTGAAGGAAAGGGGGCTCTTCCGCGAGGTGAAGGACAACCCTATGGTGGTTCCAGTCTGCAGGTGGGGAGAAGCTGCAGCATAGAAGAATTGGGGAGTGCTGTGAGCCGTCTTCTGTTTTCGGAAGGCAGTTTCATTCTCCAGACTAGTCTGCAACCCGGGAGAATATTTCAGCCTCACTTAAAATAACCACACCGTGATTTGTTGGACCATGCGGTAAAAACTTTGAAGTAGCAGGTGTGCATAGAAAACATTCCTATTGGGCAGATAGGCTTGTTACCAGAACTGTTGCCAGTCTGTGCCCGTTGGCTTGGTAAGAAATCTGTACCCTTAAGGACACCTATTGAATGACAGTGTAGGTTTAACAAGTGGTTCAAGCTGCTTACCTGATTGTCTGAAGAGTAGTGTTGCTTCTCCACCTGTTTTAACTCGTGCCTTCTTTTGCTGCACCTCAAAATCTTATGAATTGAGGGGACTTGAAGATTATTGTTGTTGTTAATTAGATTTATTATGCCACCCTATTTGCCGGAGCAACTCAGAGCGGCTAACAGTGTTACAATTTCAAATATAAACACAACATAATACAAATATAACAACCAAATGTAGTACAGTCGATACAGTTAATAAATCTTACATGAAAATAAAAATAATCAGGAAATGCAATACACTCAGGAGAGAACATTAAGAGGCGAGGGAGTCAATTCCTGAAACAGACCTGATGGCTTTGGAATAAGGATACCTAAAACAAATACATGCAGTCACTCTCTGAGTAGTTGGGAGCCACTGTGTGGGAGTCTATCTCAGCGATGGCAAACCTTGGCACTCCAGGTGTTCTTGGACTGCAATTAAAATTTCAAAGGATTTTGGAAGTTCACAATCACAAAATATAATCCACAATCCTTATCTTTGCATTGAAGGGATGAAAACAATATAGAAAGTTGTAGAGTGACAAATTGAAAACCTGTAGCTAATACTTAACCATCAAACAATAGCAGTTACACTTATCTACTGCTGATCGGGGCTTCTGGGAATTGAAGTTCAAGAAGCGCTGGAGTGCCAAGGTTCGCCATCACAGTTCTGTGTCAATGTTTGTTGTGAGGGGGAAATCATTTTGTGAACCAGAGGGAGTGGCAGCCCACGTTTCCCTCTGCCAATTCTTCTTTCTTCTTCCCTCCTTAATTCTGTAGCCGCTCCAAAGACGTGGTGGAGCCTCTTCTGAAGCCCCAGTGGTACGTGCGCTGTGACACAATGGCTAGGGGAGCAGCAGAGGCCGTCCGCCGGGGTGACCTGCACATCATACCAGATTTCCATCTCAAGACCTGGTTCAATTGGATGGACAACATCAGGTGAAAGCCTCATGGGGGAGGCTGTATTGTTATGGGATTAAGGGAATGTGGGGGCCGGGGGGGGGCCTTGTACACTTCTTGAGGAGAAAAGTAAAGAGACGTGGAAGCTGTTTTGTGACATTTGAATTGAGGCCCGGCAGCTCAGGAAATTGAAATGGAGGGAAACCTGAGGAAAAGGAAACTAAGAAAGGAAAGAGAGAAGAACCCAGGAAGTAAAGGAATTGTTGAACAGGAACAATTCATGCCACAACTTTCTCTTGCAGCATCACCTTTAGTTCCGTTGCTTGCAATTACTTTTCCTTTACTTTGTTAAATCTGACAGACTGAAATGAAATTTTTATGTTAAGGAGTGGCCTGTGTCTAGTCATTAACAGCACACACCTCTCAGTTCCCCAAACATAAACACATGGCAGGTTTTACAAGAGACCTGGTGGCGCAGTGGTTAAACTGCTGTACTGCAGCCAAAACGTTGTGAGTTTGATCCTGACAAGGAATCAAGGTTGACTCAGCCTTCCATCCTTCCCAAGTCAAGTGAAATGAGTACCCAGCATGTTGGAGGCAAAATGTTAATTGTGACCTGCCCGAGAGTGCACTAAGTGCTATGGGGCAGTATATAAGTGTAATTGCTATTGCTATTCCATTTGTCAGTCTACAACTTTCTATACAGTGGAACCCCGACTTACAAAAAGTTTGACTTACAAAAAAATTGACATACAAATAGAAATCCTGGCTATGAAAAAATTTCAACATGCAAATTTTTAATAGGAAAAAAAATAACATACAGTAATACCCCGGATAACGTGAGTACCGTATAGCGTGAAAACCGCATAACGTGATTTTTAATGTTATCCGATACAGTCATTCTTAGCAGCAGGGTGGCTAGAAAGCTGAATGGGGTTCTCCATTCAGCTTCCCAGCCACCCTGCAGCTACAGAGGCAGGGGTGGGGAGGCTGGAAAGCTGACGGGGGGCTCCCCCTTCGGCTTCCCCAGCCACCCCACAGCTGCGGAGGAAAGGGCTGGTGGCTAGGGAAGCCGACAGGGAGTCCCCATCAACTTCCCTAACCACCCTGCAGCTGTAGATCGGGTCCTCTGATCTCTCTGGAGCAGGCAGGGGACCCGATCCAAGCTGTTTCTGGGCATCACCGACGTCCTCAGCCAGTGCAGCAAGCCAGAATGTCGGGATTCGAACCCTGACATTCTGGCTTGCTGCACTGGGTGAGGACGTCAGGGAAGCCCAGAAACAGTTTGGATCGGGTCTCCCCACCTCCCTAGACCCGGCGGGGGTGTGTGTGTCAGAGACCCCACAATTGGTAAAAAAAAGTCTGGTTTTTTTACCAATTTTGGGGTCTCTGATCCCCCCCCTCCCGGGTCCAGGGAGGTGGGGAGACCCGATCCAAGCTGTTTCCAAAGTTTCCCCATCTCCCTGGAGGCTGCAGCAAGCCAAAATGTCAGGATTCAAATCCCGACGTTCTGGCTTCCTGCAGCCTCCAGGGAAACAGAGCTTTTTTTAACATTGTGTGATCAATGTATCGCACAATATTAAAAACCGGATAACGACGGGACTTGTGGAACCAAGTCATAACGTTATCCGGGGTACTATTGTACTGTGATATCTAGTGGCCTCTTCTGGTAATGCAATGTGTTTTTGACATACAATTTTTTTGACATACAAATAACCTTGTAGAATGGAAAACATTCGTATGTAGAGGTTTTATTATATTGTTTTCATCATTTTATTTCAAGGATAAGGATTATGGGTTATATTTTGTGAGAGAGAACTTCCAGGATCCTTTGAAATTGTAAGTTCTGCAAGAGAGCTTTATAATCTAGTTCTCCCCCTCCCCGCTTCTGTCCTGTTCTAGGGATTGGTGCATTTCTCGGCAGCTGTGGTGGGGCCATCGCATTCCAGCATATTTTGTGACTGTGAATGATTCCTCTGTGCCGCCTGGAGAGGTAAGACCACCAAGTAGTTGTGGGTTGGCAGTCAGTGTGTGATGGTGCCTTTAGAGGTCCATTGTATCATCTCAGCTGAAAGATAGTCTGTTGGCCTTGGGATCTTCTAGTTCTTAGTCAGTTAACCTCTTGTTCTATCTTAAATGGTAGTGAAGCTTAGATTTATTTCAAGATGTGACAGGCATGATTTTATTAAAAATCTGTGTTCTTTCTCCTAGGACACAGATGGCAAGTACTGGGTAAGCGGACGAAGTGAACAAGAGGCAAAAGAGAAGGCTGCCAAAATATTCAAAGTGACCCCAAATAAAATCTCCCTCCGACAAGGTATAGCACACATTAGGGTCTGCCTGTCTGCCTTTCTGCCTATCTTATCTATCGATCTGTCTGTCTGTCTGTCTGTCTGTCTATCTATCTATCTATCTATCTATCTGTCTGACTTAATATAAAAGTGCAAACTGGTAATAAAATAGTATGTTGCACCAAGCCAGGAATAATTTTACAAATAGCAGTAATTAAAGCTTACAATAATCAGAAAGACCGTATCTCTTTCATGGTAGGGTGGTTGTCCTGTTCAGTGAGACAGGTGAGCAAGAAACTTGGCTAAGCTTCTTCCCTTCATAATCTTTTAGTTGATAATCTCAGTCCATGTCCCAGCCCTTCAACCTGCCTACCAGCAATTTCCATGACTTTCTGACCCTCTTTAAAGCATTTTTAGGCTGAATATTAGGAAAAACGTCTTCATGGTTAGAGAAGTACAACAGTGGAACCAGCTGCCTCGAGAGGTGGTGAGCACTCCAACCCTAGAAGCATTCAAAAGAGAATTGGATAACCCACTGTCAGATCTGCTTTGATTTGGATTCCTACATTGAACCAGGGGATTGGGCTCAGTGGTCTAAAAGGCCCCTTCCACCTCAGTGATTCTATGAGTTCTTATATTTCTAAATATGCAGAGTCAACATCTTCCAAATAAATTTCCATACATTAGTTGCAGAATGTTAGAATTACGTCTGGAAAAAACCTAGTTTGCCATTGTCATAGACCAGTGGCGAACCTATGGCATGTGTGCCAGAGGGGGCATTCAGCACCCTCTCTTTGAGCACGTGCGCCATTGTCCCAGAACAGAGTTTGCCCCGCCCTTCTGCCCAGTATCCCAATGGGAGCACATCCTCCCTGCCCCAGCACAGAGTTCACCCCACCCCTCTGCCCAGCAGCCCAATAGGAGTGCTTCATCCCCTGTCTGGGGTAAGGTGAGCGGCTCACATACAGCGTGAGGGTGCAGCGCGGACGGCAGCCTGTTGAATTTGGGCGCTCAGTCTCTGAAAGGTTCACAATCACTGCTATATACTGTCTGTTTTAGTCAATGCCTCCATATGCTTCTTGTCCCTGTCTTTCAGATGATGATGTCCTAGACACCTGGTTTTCATCTGGTCTGTTTCCTTTCTCCATCTTTGGATGGCCAAACCCTGTAAGTCCACAGTCATAAAGCAGGGCTCTGAAAAGAATTGGAATGATTTTTATTGTACTGTTGCTGTACTCAGATCTCATCTATCCTCTCCAAATCAGCTAGAAAGGCTCGCCTCCCTGGCACTGGACGGAGGGCCTTCTCTGTGTCCACTCTGGCCCTTTGGAACCATCTGCCCCTAGAGCTGTGTCTCCAGACGGAGCTACTGGCCTTTAGGAAGGGTGTGAAGACCTGGCTGGCGGGACAAGTGTGGGATAGTGATGGTTCATTTACCCCTCCCTGCTGGTTTATTTAATACCTATATTTACCCTCTCTCTATTTTATAAAGGAATGATAATTTGTTTTAAATTGTTTTTAGATTTTTAGGACGTGTTTGAATTTGTGATTTTATATGTTTTTATATATCATGTTGTAATCCGCCCTGAGTCGCCCTGGCGAGTAGAGCGGAATAGAAATAATAATAATAATAATAATAATAATAATAATAATAATAATAATAATAATAATAATAATAATAATAATAATAATAATAATAATAATAATAATAATAATAATAATAATAATAAATCTTGTCTTTTTTCTCTCTCCTGTAAGAGCGAAGATCTCCAGGTGTTTTACCCTGGGACCCTCCTAGAAACAGGGCATGACATTCTCTTCTTCTGGGTAGCCCGCATGGTTATGTTGGGGCTGAAGCTAACCGGAAAATTACCATTTAGAGAGGTGAGAAAGAGGTTTTATTATGTCTTTTCCTGCACCACTGTACTCTTCAGGGCTGTGATTGATCACTCAGTCAAGCTTGGATTCCGTGCACGCATAGGTTGGATGTACAAGCTTGTAATCTGTTATCTGTGGCGGAATTTTCTGTCTGAGAATTGTTTGGTTTTATGAAAAAGTCACTAAAACCTTTTAAGAAACAGAATGGGAATCATTAAAACTGGGGGGAAAGGCAGGATAAGATGTGGTTAGGAAACTCAGGTACTGTATAGTTTTGCTTGTTTATTCCTTAATGACTATTCATTGGAGTCCCTAAAAGCAAGACCAACTTGCTCAAGTGGGGACTGCTGGCGGACAACAACACATGGTGAGAATGTGGAGAGACATAGACTCTGGCTCATTTACTGGTCTACCGATTTCTGCCAGAGGCATGCACCGATGAGGACTTGGGTTTGAGCAATAACAAAGCAAAGAAGTGGCTTCATTTTGGCAGTCCAGGGTTTGGTCGGGACACAGAAGAAGAAGAATGGCTATTATTTATTCTTGCTGCTGAGCTTACCTGAGCCAAACCCAGTCCTCTTGTTTTGGAATCAGAGTTGGAAGCCTACCCAGAGATCTCATGGAATACTACAATGTCCCTTTAGGTTTTGAACTTACAGTGGTATCCCGGATAACAAAATTAATGTGTTCTAGGGGACCTTTCGCACACCGAAATGTTTGTTAATCAAGGTTGCATTACCAGATCAGGCTGCTAGAGGACACTTCCTGCAATGCAAAGTATTATGTCTGGGGGTGTTTGTGTTGTAGGTGTACTGTACATACACAAAGGCAGGTGCCTAGCCTTCGTTCAGCTGGACACTTCCGGGGTGGTGGGGGTGGAACTACTGTAAAAGGGGTGGTGGTGTCCTGGGCGCAGAGTAAAACTAACCTGTCTCATGAAAGACTGTTATTCTGTACATGTGTATGCTTCATTTGATGTAATGACATTTAATAATAGAGAATTTAATGTCAATGACAGTGAGCCAATGGCAGAAATTTAATGTCAGGATTGTGGATCATGGGGCCCTTGGGATGTCATTATTTCAAGCAGTCACAAGTTGGAAATGATTTGATGACACCATAAGACACAACAATAGAGCCAGTGCGTAATGTATGACATATGCCATACCAGCTTCAGGAGTCCAGTCTCGTTCCTCTTGTTGCCTGTTTAGTTTAGTTTATGTCTGTGTCCCCATAGAGGACCAAGTAATAAATAATAGTGTGTCCTCAAGTCAACTCTGACATATGGCGATCTTTTCCAAGGTTTTGTAGCTAAAGAGTACGCAAAAGGGGTATAGAATTCCCTTTTTCTGTGGGCACACTGAGACTGCAGCAGTTTTATAATCATGTAAAACAACACAATAGCACAATTAAAAACAGAGTACGATAAAATCACTGTTTAAAGCAGGGGTGGCCAGCCTTTTTACGCGGTGGGCCTGACTACACCCCGGACAGCTGAGCAGGCCAGACCGTGCTCCCAGAAGTAAATGCACCCACTTCCACATTACGACAGCTGAAGGCGTGTTTGCGCATGCACAAGTGTATTTTATGGCTGACGTAAACGCACAACTATCGCCTGTTCCCAACTGTTCTAATTTCCTTTCCCAGGTTTACCTTCATGCTATTGTCCGAGATGCTCATGGCAGGAAGATGAGCAAATCATTGGGAAATGTGATTGATCCACTGGATGTTATCACTGGCGTTACACTGGAGGTGACCTATTGTTGCTCTCAGAATTGGGACATGTGTGTATAAACCAGAGCTGCAACCAGTGGTGGGATGTCAACATTTTTACTACCCCACCATGATGTCATCACAGTGTGGGCGGAGCTAACACCATGATGTCATGACATCATGGGCGGAGCCAGCATCATGATGTGGGCGGGGCCAAATAAAAATAAATAAAATAAAATAAAAGTAAGCACACACACACAAACCTCACCCCACCTACCCACCCACAACACAAACCCGTAAATAAATTAAATACATTAAATAAATAAATAAAATTAAAAATATATTAAAATACACCTACCCACCCCAAACACAAATCAACCAGAGCTTTTAAACCAGAGCTTAAAGCTTATTCTGGCTAATCTTTCTCACACTAGGTCAGATGGAAGGAACTACAGAATGAACTCACCACAAGATGGCATCATTTTGGCACTTTTCAATTTTTCAACAGTTAAAGAAGTTAGGTACAATAATACCTCAGATAATGCTAAGACTTGGTTCCACAAGTCTTGGTGTTATCCGATTTTTAGTGTTATCCGATGCATGTTAAAATCCTATGGGATGAATTGGATAACGTTAAAGCTCCATAGAGATACATTGTAACCGCACAGGCTTTAGCGGTTGTTATCCGATCCATCCCATAGGACCTTAACGTTATTTGATCCAATTCTCCTCCCCAGATTACTTAACGTTATGCGATTTTAGTGTTATCCGAGGTAAACGTTATCCGAGGTATTACTATACTAAGTCTTTGCCTAACCAGTTCTCTAGGATAATATGCCTTGACGTAAATGTAAAACAGCTGTACCTCCTTAAGGGTTCTCCAATTGGAACAGCAATGGATCAGCACAGGTGTAGCTTATTGATGAAGTAACTCTAAGATTTTACTTAAAAACCCCAAGCCAGGCCGCCAAGCCTTTTTAGGAACTGTGGTAGTATGTCAATTATTTATTTATTTATTTATTTACATTTTTATACCGCCCTTCTCGCCGGGACGACCCAGGGCGGTTTACAAATCATAAAAGCATAATAAAACCCAACCCAAACCCATTGTTAAAAACTTCAAAATTACAATTATAAAATTTAAAAAGTTTTTAAAATTTATAAAAATCCACAGATCCCAATAATAATTTTAAAAAGTTAAAAACTTAAAAACAAAAGATTAAAAAGATTAAAAGACCAGGGGGGAGAGGGAGCTCAAACAAGCCAGCGAGCTGGGGTCATCGTACCGCCAGGACCCCATACCTGTCAATATAGGTAAAGGTATTAAATGCACATTAAATTACACACAGACACACCACATCCAAAGGCGAGTCACTTACTCTGGGGAGCAGGCTATAGGGAGCTTCAGGCTAGCAGCTTCTCTTTCTCCTCCCCGCTTGGGAGGACAGCAAGGAGGCCGTGCATACGCGCCAAGCACTGCAAGCATGCATGCACACCAAGTGCTTGGCGCGCATGCGCAGTGGGGGAACCAGTGAAGAGGTAAGCCCAGAAGGTGGTTCCCCCCAAAAGCTGCTACCGGTTATCTGGGACACTGGGGAAAGTTACTACTGGTTCTGGCGAACTGGTGCGAACCTGTTACATCCCATCACTGGCTGCAACTGACTTCAGTGATCTAACGAGTTGTCTTTTGTATCTGCCACCATAATGCTGTGCTTTGCTTTTTGTGGGTTAAATCTGTATGTGTGTTGTTGTTGTTTTTGAGGAGCTAGCCTTGATAAAGTGCTTGACAAAGGATTACCCTAAAACCTGGACCTTCCAGGGTGGAGGAGCAAAGGAGTCAGTGAATGAGATGGAAGGGAAGAAAGACAATTAATGGTATTTTAAAGTTAGAAAGCAAGAAATTGCAAGTAGATAAATAGGTAACACTTTGTTGGGGAGGTAAACAGTGTTCCGTGCACTTTGGTGTTGAGGCATGCCTGCCACATGTCCACATAAATGTCTGTTTCTTAGGCCACAGCTGGAATCATCCAGGCCAGTTAGTGTGATCTGACTCTATAAACAGTTTGGATTGAGAGGATTGTCACTAACTTCCAGCTGAAGCCATTTGCTACCCTCTTCATGACAGGCCAGCTCTCTCCCAGCTGGTATTTTTCAGATCTGCTGAACCCTGACTGTCACCAGGGTGGCTCTGAGATGTCTGGAAGCCTAAGGCTTGAGAAAGGCTGTTTTCGGCAGAAAATTGTACTTAGACGGACATTTCCCATTTGATCCAGGAAGAGGATGTTTGAGTGTCTACCTAAGTGGCAGAGAATGGAAATAGCTCTGCATAGTGTGCTTTGGAAGGAGCCTTCTCTTCCACCTTCTGGTGGCTCAAAAGGAACCAGGAGAATTGGAACCAGGGTGCTGTTGGGTTGAAGGAAGTGGAGTAAGGGGACTTTTGGGGAAGGGGGGAGGGTTGTATTGCCAGACATCCTCCTGTTGTGCCTTCAATGATATTCTATTCAACAAAAAAGTTAACTTTTCCTTTCCTCATTGTCTCTTTAGGGCTTACATGCTCAGTTACTAGACAGCAATTTGGACCCTGCTGAGGTAGAGCGAGCAAAGCAAGGACAGGTATGTGTTTTCCCTTTGCACTGTTGCACCTGATGGAACATGGAAGATGGCTCAGACACGGACCTCATTGGGTCCTTTCAGTTGCTGTGTAAAAACAGATAGGCACAATTGTATGATACCATTAAATCGATGTGTAATATACATATAGCTGACTGGGTGGCTGTGTAAGGTCTCTGTTCATGGAGTCTGAGACTGGTACTGTAGTTCGATTCCCCTCTGTGCCTCCTGGGAGAATAGCCAGCCATGGGCAAGCAACACAGTTCCAGAAGGGACCCCAGGAAAAGGGAAGGCTAAACCCTCTCTGAGTACTCTCTATCCCTAGAAAACTCTGGAAAGGGTGACTGCAAGTCAGACTCCACTTGTCAAAGCGCATCGTCTCTTGCAGGATGTCCCCAAAGTCACCATACATAGGAGAAATGGGAAATGGACAAAGCCAAATGGACAAAGTATCCATCCCAAAGTTTTCAAAATAGTCTTTACATGTTGGCCACCTCTTTCTACACACACATGAAGTTCCCTCCTCCACTCATGTTCCAAGATAACCTGTTGTTATGTATGGCGACTTGTGGGATGCCCTGTGTGTTTGTTATTGTTATTGTTGCTGTTGTTAAATATGTAATTTTGATAACTTCTTGACTGTGGCCAGTCTAACAAACTTTCATTTCTGATGCCTTAATTATGGGAATCATAATTTATGTGGCAGAATGATTCAAGGCTAGTGTGGGAGAGTTTGGGAACCATTTGTGGAAGGTATTTGGATGGAACACAGTGCAGTGTAACACAGGCATACCTCTGCTTGCTTCATAGAGATCCGATTATCCCAGTGGGATCCCAGAATGCGGGACAGATGCACTTCGGTTTGCTCTGTGCGCTTATACATCTCAAGGTAACGCTGCACAACAACGATTTTGCTACTGGGAATAACACATGTGTTTTACATGATATCAAGTATGCTGATTCCAAATCTGAACTCATTATAACTGCTAAGACTATGCCTGCTGCCACTTCAGCTGAATCACATCCCCTGGTGACATGCATGTTCCAGCAGCATCCTGGCATGTCTGGCCAAGTCAGTGAGCTGACATCAGAAATAGGTATATAAGGTGAGATGGACCAAGAGCTTGTCTCTAGTGCGAAATCATCTTATTGGATAATACAGCTAGGCCATTGTGAATTTGTTTTGAGCTAAAGATGAATAGACCCTGGCATCTGAGTTCAGAATTAGACTTCAGATTTGGATTCCGCACACTTGATTTAATATAGGACACATGGATTAGGCCAAGTAGCAGACTATTCATTTTTTGGTGTTGCAGTGTAATTTTCTTTATCTCCCATCTAAATGAGATAAGCGGTCCTCATAGTCTTGTTCTTGGCTTTGTATCTCAGGCTGCTGTTATTATTTCTCCTCCTTCCCCTGCTCTTTCTAGGCCGGGACATAAACCTTGATGTCAACAGAATCCTGGGCTATCGGCACTTCTGCAACAAACTTTGGAATGCAACCAAGTTTGCCATCCGCGGCCTCGGGGAGGGATTCCAACCACGGTCCAGCCCAGAGGTCAGACCATTTTCTCCTGGTTTCTTAGTCTTCTCTCTCTCCACATTCCCAAACACAAAGTCCACTTTTCCATGTCCCTAAACACAATTCCCTGGGGTATCTTCAGCATCACAACACACAGTGCTATGGACCTGAGGTTCCTCTTCCTTTCCACTGCCTCGGTTTGTCTGAATCCTGCCTGTCCGGGGACCTCTCCTTAACAAGCAATCTCCTTTGCAGCCCAGTGGCTCTGAGAGCCTCATTGATCAGTGGATCCTGAGTCGCTTGAGCCACGCCGTGGAGTTATGTGACGTTGGATTCCAGGCTTATGATTTCCCAGGCATCACCACCGCGGTGTATAATTTCTGGCTCTATGAGCTCTGTGACGTTTATTTGGTGAGTGCAGTCTCTGAGTGTGGCGAACATGAGTACGGAGAGTTAGCCGTTGGAGGGAAGAAACATGTCAAGTGCTAGAGTGGGGCTGAGAATTGCATTCTAGGCTCTGGAAAATCCCAAGGATATCTGCATAGACACAGAACAAGCCATTGGTGTGAAATCACAGGTGGCCATTCTTAAGAACCACAGTTACAGGTAAATTACCTGTCTTTTCAGAGAGGGTTTTTTAAAAAGGATCGTACACCAGTGCTAGTCAAGGGCAAAAGGATGAACAAAAAATCTTGTCTGTTTCATATTAAAAGTTTACCTGGGAACACTAGACCTTCCTAAGTGTATTTCATGACTTTGAAAATTGGGGGTGGGTGGGGGTGGACTCTATATGAGCGTTGTGAAGTCACCAAGTGACAGTGTCATAGAACAGGGAATTTGGGCATCTTGAGGGGCAGATTTGGCTCCATTGCCCTCAGATTCTACCCTGATATATGTACTACAGATGGCAAAATTTACAGACTAGTAATATGCAATAGAGGGATTGTGGTGGCTTAGTGGTTCAGATACTGAACTTGATGACCGGAAGGTCTCCAGGTCAGCAGTTCAAGACCCAAATGCTGCATGACAGAGTGAGTTCCTGTCTCTGTCCCAGCTCCTGCTGACCTAGGAGTTTGAAAGCAAGAACTTGCAAGTAGATAAATAGGTACAACGTTCTGTGTGCTTCTGCATCTACTGATGCCTGCCTCATGACCACAGAAACATCTGCAGATGCAGACAGTACTGGCTCTTTGGGATGTAAACAGAGATGAGTACCACACCCTAGAGTTGGATACGCATGGCTTTTGAGCAAGGGTGATCTTTACCTATCTTGTAGAGAGAGGAAGTAATAGGTACTCAATTTGTAACAATGCATTTTTAGTTACTCAATATGTCTTTGGTTGTACAGTATTATTCTTTTGGGTCACATCTATAATAAAAGTAATTTTATAACTATAACATCGTTCCGTGCACTCCAGTGTCTAGTCATGCCTGCCACATGTCCATGGAAACTCTGCAGACACAGACAGCACTGGTTCTGTGGCTATAAACAGAGATGAGCACTGAACCCTAGAGTCAGATACGATTAACTTTCAAGCAAGGCAACCTTTACCTCCCTTATACAATAATGCATAACTGCAGTACTTTGTGTCCTTACATTTTTTCTAAACTTCCACCTAGGAGTGCCTAAAGCCTGTCTTCTCTGGTCCAGACGAGACAGCCATCCAGACTGCCCGGAATGTTCTTTACACCTGCTTGGATGGTGGCCTTCGCCTTCTCAGCCCTTTCATGCCTTTTGTCACAGAGGAGCTATTCCAGCGTCTGCCCCGGCGTTGTCCCTCGTCTGATCCTCCAAGCATCTCTGTTACCCCCTACCCAAGCACAGAGGAGGTAATGGGGGACACATCCTTAGGTTGTGAGAGAGATATTGGGTGGGTTGGAGTCTTAGTGATCCACAAGGGGAAGCAACTGGTACTAATGGGGAACACAATTTGAAGTGAAAATATAAAAAGTAAAGAACACAGAATATTTTTTACCATATCCGAAAACAAAACAAAATAAAATAAAAAACACTGTAGCACTTTAAAGACTAACTGCTATGTTTTTATTGTTAGCTTTCGTGGATCAAGTCCACTTCATCAGACAAAGAGTGAAACTTACAGGCATGTTCTTTATATACCAAATTCAGGGGCTCAACGGGAGAAGGGGTGTGGGCAAAACAACAGACAAGCAAGCACAAGATTGCAGCTTCACACAGCCATTAGCAACAATAGATTATTCAGATAAACTCTAAATGACTCTCTTTCAATCTCAAGGTTGCTGAGAAAGTCCACTATGGTCTCTGATCAACTTGTGACCTGCATGTCGGGGGGGGGGGGCACAAACACCTGTACCTGGTTTCTTTTTTGTTTTACTAAAGAGAATTGGCAGGAAAGTTGTAATATAAAATCATATAGCAATCTGTGTATCAAATTTGATAATGTCCCAGAAACCCTTCACTAATATTTAGCCCCCTGTGATGGGTATCTAACAGACGGATGTATTTGATTTCTGCTGTCTCCCTTTCAATCCTAGTTTTGTAATTTCTCTGTTCCAGAATTGCAACTTTCAGGTCTTGGATAGAGTGTCCAGTTAGATTGAAGTGGTTTGAGACAGGTTTCTTTGTGTTGCCATTCCAGATATCTGATTTGTGTCCATTAATCCTTTTGCGTAAAGATTGTCCTGTTTGTCCTACATAAAGCACGGATGGACATTTCTGGCAAGAGATGGCATAAATCACATTGGCAGAAGCACAAGTAAAACTGCCTTTAATGTTGTGTGTGGTGCCATTGGGTTCGGTAATACTGTTTCCAGAGCGAATGTGGGGGCATAGTTGACATCTGGATTTGCAGCAGGGTCTAGTTCCCATATCTGCTCCCCTTCTGTGTAGTCTGTTGTGTGTCAATAGTTGTTTGAGATTGGGGGGTTGTCTATAAGCGAGTAGGGGTCTGTCACCAAGGGCTTTGGAAAGTGAAGCACTCTTGTCCAAGATGGGTTAGAGATCCCTCATTATGCGTGTGAGGGGTTTAAGTTGAGGGCTGAAGGTGACAACCAGTGGTGTGCGATTGCTTTCCCTTCTGGGCCTGTCTTGTAGTAGATCACTCCTGGGTATTCGTCTAGCCCGGTTGATTTGTTCTTTAACCATATTGGATGGGTATTGTAGTTTGAGAAATGCATTTTGTAAGTCTGAGAGCTTGGCATCTCTATCGTGTGGGTCTGAGCAGATGCAATTGTACCTGAGGGCTTGGCTGAAGACAATGGATTTTGTTGTGTGTTCTGGGCGGAAGCTGGAGGCATGCAGGTAGGTACATCTGTCTGTGGGTTCGCGATATAGTGTGGTACTAAGATGTCCATTTTGTAATTTCACAGTGGTGTCCAGGAAATGTGGGTGAAAATTTGATATTTGGGTGAAAAGAAACCCTGGAGAAATTCCACCAAGACTTCAATAATTTTCACCCAAATATCAAACTCAGTTTGGACCAGTCTACACAACAAGTAAATTTCCTGGACACCACCTGTTAGATACCCATCACAGGGGGCTAAATATTAGTGAAGGGTTTCTGGGACATTATCAAATTTGATACACAGATTGCTATATGATTTTATATTACAACTTTCCTGCCAATTCTCTTTAGTAAAACAAAAAAGAAACCAGGTACAGGTGTTTGTGCCCCCCCCCCCCGACATGCAGGTCACAAGTTGATCAGAGACCATAGTGGACTTTCTCAGCAACCTTGAGATTGAAAGAGAGTCATTTAGAGTTTATCTGAATAATTTATTGTTGCTAATGGCTGTGTGAAGCTGCAATCTTGTGCTTGCTTGTCTGTTGTTTTGCCCACATCCCTTCTGTCATCTTGCCCACACCCCTTTTCCCGTTGAGCCCCTGAATTTGGTATATAAAGAACATGCCTGTAAGTTTCACTCTTTGTCTGATGAAGTGGACTTGATCCACGAAAGCTAACAATAAAAACATAGCAGTTAGTCTTTAAAGTGCTACAGTGTTTTTTATTTTATTTTATTTTGTTCTGTTTTCTGATATGCCTGAACCACAGACTAATACGGCTACTATTCCAAAATATTTTTACCATGTGTTTTTTATTTAAATTGTGTCTTCAAAAGGTTTATCAACTTCTGTGTCTTCTGATTAATTAACATGGAAAATTAATTTTGACTGCTCACTGATTTGTGGCTGAAGTACAAATATGAGTGTTCAGCCCAGGGTTTTTTTCCCTAATTAATCCAGAAATTGTGATGCCCTACCTAACAGTAAACCTTTTCCTGTTTTACCTCAGTACTGTTGGTGGGATGAGAGCTTAGACCGCACCATTGACTTTGTGCTGAGCATTATTAAGGCAGTGCGTTCACTCCGGGCAGACTACAACCTCACTAAAACTAAAGCTGATTGTGAGTACATGGTGTGATAAATTTGAAGATTATGAATTGATTAAATATTCAGAAGGGCTGGGCTGGAGAACAAGGAACGGTGTTGACCCAGGGCAGCTATTAGAAACCCCTGGAGACTTAAAAGTTGCTCAGTCCCAATAGAATAAATTAACCTGTCCATTAAGTTGAGCCTCATTAATAGACCGTGCACTCTGGTTCAGAGCAAGGCAAAGCATAATTGTCTCAGATAATGTTTGGCTAGGAGTTTGGAATTGGTTGTTGTGGTTCCAGTTCAGTACTATACTAAACGGCTTTCTCTGATGTTGGGATGATACATCTCATTTTTAAAAAGAATCTGAAATGTTACACTTTTTATGTGTTTTCAGGGTCACTTAAAACTGTCTCTGAGGCTTCAAATTTAAGCTATAAGGTTTAATGACATTAATTATTAACTTGTCAAACTAAATATATTAAACAGGGAAATGCAGAAAAATCATTTTGCTTACTGAGCAGGGATTCCCCTTCTTTAAAGCACAAGGCCCACTTCTAAAGAACTTTCCTTCCAGGAAAGGGGAAAGTAAAGTCCTACCAGAGTCTGTTAGAGGAATGTGTTCTTTCTCCTTTTAGGCTATAGCTCTAGAACTGCCAACACCAAATCTCTTTTGGAAGGGGTCTCAATCTTAATTAAGAGTTAAGATTCGATCTTGCTAAAAGTTTGGTTCAGGAAAATTAAATTTTTATATACTAAATGCTTGTTTATAATTGCCTCTTTAAGGGATGTTTCTTTAGAGCAGTGATGGCAAACCTTTTAGAAACCGAGTGCCCAAACTGCAAAGTGCCAACACAACAACAGGGGAGGAAACAAAAGCTTCCATTGGGCTGCTGGGTAGAGGAGCCGGGAAGGAGGAAAATTTGCATGGGGCAAATTTTGGGGAGAAGAACACATAGAGCAGTAATGGTGAACCTTTTAGAGCCTGAGTGCCCAAACTCAACAGGCTGCCATCTGTGCAGCAAAGGGGCAGGGCGAACTCTGTGCTGGGGGAGGGAGGAAGTGTTCCTTGGGGTGACTGCATGGGGGCCCACAGAGAGGGCTCCAAGTGCTACTTCTGGCATGTGTGTCCTAGCTTCGACACCACTGCTTTAATCACTGTGACTCTGTACATAATCTCTTTTGCACTTTCCAGGTTATTTGCAGTGTCTGGATTCTGAGACAGTGAAGGCCGTGACCACCTGCTCGGAGTACATCTGCACTCTCTCTTCCTCTAAACAAGTCCTGGTTCTGGAGCCAGGGCAAGTAGTCCCTCCAGGCTGCGCTGTGGCCATTGCTTCTGACAAATGCACTGTCCACCTTTTGCTCAAGGTAATGGAGCATACGCATGCAGTTAACCAGGGAAACTATTCAGATCTAATCTTCAGAGAACAGTTTTCTTTCTCATTTTTGGAAGACAAAATTTGTTGCTTATCATCATCTTCTATCATTGGGGTGGTCTCAGATTTTGCTTAGTCAGCGTACCAACAATGCACAACATATAGCTGGGAGGAAGGGGACTGGAAGAGACATAGCTGTGTTAAGGGACCTATAGTTTTAGTTCTTACTGTAAAGAAAAATTGCTTGGAAAAGGGAGTGGTGATAGTCAAGGGATTAATTCTTGGATTGATTTGAACATTGGGTTCTGGCTTCTCTTACAACCCAATGTTCTATCCTTCTACGGTTAACATTGCCACTAACCTTCCTCCAAAGCTAAGCTTCAGAAACAATAAACCGTACAAAAGACAGACCCCGAGCAAGTGGATGTAATCATCAATGCCATTCTTTATTATTTCCATTCCCTGGTCCAGGGCTTGATTGATGCTGAAAAGGAGATCTCCAAGTTGGCAGGGAAAAAAGTGGAGCTACAGAAGCAAATTGCGCGGCTACAGGAACGCATGGGCAGCCCAGACTATGCTGCTAAGGTACCTGCACAAGTCCAGGAGGCAGATGCAGCCAAGGTAAGAAGCAGTCTGAGCCATACCCTATTGCAGCGACGGTGAACCTTTTGGAGATCGAGTGCCTAAACTCTGTGCTGGGGAGGAGGGCAAAAGTGTTCCCATTGGGCTTCTGGGCAGAGAGGTGGGGCAAACTCTGTGCTGGGGGGAAGGAGGAAGTGATCCCATTGGGCTGCTGGTCAGAGGGGGTGGGGCAACCATAGGTTCATCACTACTGCCCTATCATGAGGCTGCCCGGTTTTATTTTAGCACGCAATTGGGTTCAGAAATGTGCATGGTGGGGGATGTACAGATGGAAAGGTGATAAATGTGCTGTTGGGAAATGGGAGGAAAATTAGACACCTATGGTGATAGTAAGGTAAAGGCCTCTCTTGCTCAAAAGCTAGTCATATCTAACTCTAAAGGGCAGTGCTCATCTCCATTTACAGCCAAAGAGCCCGTGCTGTCTGCATCTGTAGACATTTCCATGGTCATGTGGCAGGTGTTACCTTTCCACCGAAGCTGTACCTATTTATCTACTTACAATTTCTTGCTTTCAAACTGCTAAGTTGGCAAGAGCTGAGACAGAGATGGGAGCTCACTCCATTGTGCAGTTCTCAGGTCTTGAACTGTTGACCTGCCAACCTGCCAGTCGTCAAGTTCAGTGTCTTAAGCACTAAGCCACTGCAGTCCCTTTGGTTATGATAAAATTGGTTTCAGTATTTGAGTGGAAATCTTTGGCAGCAGGAGAGTGCCAAAGCCTTTGCAAGATTTCTTCTTAAGCACTCAAGCATTATTGTGGAGCTATGGCTAAAGAATGAGAGCCAGTGTGTTGTGGTGGATAGAATGTCAGAACAGGACTTAAAAAGGCTGGACTCAAAATCCCCACATGGTCAGCGAAACTCAGTGGGGAGGGACAATGGTAAGCTGCTCCTTGAACAGTTTACATATCATGAAAACTCCTTTAGGGTTGTTATGAAGCTGGAAGCAACTTGGTGACAGATAAAGAACAGGAAAACATTGATAGTTTATGTCTGAGGCAGTAAGAATAAGTAGCTACCATTATTATACAAGAAAACAGACTCATAAATGAATTGTATATAATAGATAAGAACTACCCAGTCTATGTGTGAACATCACTGGAACAGTATAAGCAGCAAAGCACATTTTGTAATTATTATTTTTTTGGCATGAAAAATATGATGGAGTGTCATTTCAGTTACAAAATCTACTGTCAAATATCCTAGTCATTGATGTTTGGCTGCAGTGCCTGTATGTTTCTCACCGGGGGGGGGGGGGACACAAGGGGGGTGTATTTCAGACTAGGATTGGGAAGAGTATAGATTTTCCCTCAGTAAGAAAGTGCATTTTGTTCTTCTTTTCGCAGCTGAAACAGAGTGAGACTGAATTGCAGAAGTCAGAAGAAGCCATTGAGAATTTCAAGAAAATGATCTGAAACAGAAAGAAGGGAACTCCATGGGACTGTTAGATTATGTTTATCCTGAACATTGGATTGGGAAACCTTTTCAGACAAACAGGACCTGGGTTTTGTTTTTGTTTGTTTCACTATTCTTTGTTTATTCTCTTTGCTTCAAGATATTAATATTAAAATATTTTGCTGAGTTAGAAGGCTGAATTTCCATTGCTGGGTGTAACGTAAATGCAAAAAGATTAATAATGGATGCCTATCAGGGTAATTTAGGTTCTTTGTTCATTGACTACTGCATCAAGTAACATGTATATTTGAATGGAGCTGTTTTGGAGAGACATTTCAGAGTATGCAAAGATTTTCCATCTGCCCCCTATAAGTAATCAACATTAGTCATCAAATAGTGAGAGACCAAGTGAGGCAAACATGACCCAGGATGTAAAGAACAGCTGAGAGTTAGCAGAGTAGTGATTATCCTGTGGTTGTTATTGCTGTTTGTTAGCTTACATATCAACTTCTCATGTTTTGGTTTTTGGTAAGAGGTAAATTTTCCAATCTCTTCAGATTATTCATATTGAATTATTCATCAAGTCCACCCTTTGCCAGAGCAAGAACACTACAGCTTTAAGCATCCTTGATCCATGCCATTCAATCTCCATTGAAAAACCTCGAATGAAGGAGAGTCTTGATGTTGTATGACAGGATATACTACTGTATTCCGATATGAATCTGAAAGTTTTTGCCTCCTCCTCCAAAAAAGAATACCTTTTTTCATTAATGCTCTTTTTATAATGATTTTTCTCTTGACATAGGCACATAGAAAATGTGCCCAAGCCTCATAGTTTAGCTCAAGAAGTTATGCTTTCCTTCACCTTCTGTTGATAAATATGCTCATATGTATCCATGTAGGAAATTCCTACTTGTCAAAGAATCTCAGTGTAAAATTGGCACGCACACACTCAAATGCACTTCTCTCTGTACTGTATTTGCCTTCACTTTATGCCAGCTAAACTGTTTTAGATGGCTGGAAGCATTTTTAGTATCATCCTTTGGAGGAGGTGGGTGTGTCTAAAGAGGACTTCTAGATCCCCCCATTATTAATCTGTTCCCGTTCTTCTGCCATTTTTTGCAGGTTTTGCCCATTATATAGTTAGGAATTTTGTAGCAAGTGAAGGTTTTAATGGCATGACTATAAACATTTCCTGCAGAGCTAGGTTTTGTCAACAGTGCAAAACAGAAATGGCTTGATTACCCTGGCAACACATTGCACCACATTTTTTCTAATTTATCACCAAACTTTGGGAAACTCTGCCGGAAATTCCAGTTTCTGCCTGTTACACCCTCAGCCCCTGCCCCAGAAAACTCTGGGATCCTAGCTTCCAGCCTATTCCGTTTTCTGTATGCTCCACCCTCTGCTTCAGTAACTCAGTAAGGTACTCCTTGTGCTCAGCAGTCTGCTGGTATGACTCAGTTCTCTGCTCTGAGCCAAGAAGCCACTTAGCTTAATATGGGAGAACCTTTTTCTGATGGGCTAAAATTTATCTCTTGTACAGCAGCTGAATGTAGAAAGCAAATTCTGCTTCTTGTGTCGTATCCAAATCTGAATATTGGCAATCATCATGGCGATCAGCCATGAAGACTGTCCTGTGAATATAATGCCTTCGCCTTTCAATCTGCCTTCCAGATTGCAGCATTACACCTGTACCATTGATCCCACTGCATGAGTCACTTTCTGATCCTGAGCCCTTTTGGCACACAGAGTCCTCCTCAGCCTCAGGCCAGTTTTGATGAAGCTGCTGCCCTCCATCATGATGGATTCAAGTGGGATTTAATCCACTTGGGGACCATCACCTTTCCCTGTGGACTTCACCAAGGCCGCTAGTCCTCGGGTTGTCAGGTTAGTTAACTGACACTCGATGTTGACTCTGACAGTAAGGTCTACTCTAATACCATAGCAGGATAACTTGACTAGACTACAAAGCCTATTATAGGCCCTGAATAAAACTAATCCCATAATTAGGCAGTGAGGCAACTGCCCCAGGCAGCAGATTTCGGATGTCAGGAAAGAGCAACACAAAGTTACTTGATGAAGGGATCAAGAAGACACGGAGTCACAACTTGATACTACCATATTTTTACTGCTACTGAAGTTGGAATGATCTTGTGGGATAGTGTTCCTCATACAAAAAATAACGGCATGGTATTGGGTACTGAATACTTTGTTCCTGTGCCTCAGGTGGAAATATGTTTTGGGTCAGGCCTGATTATCTGCACATAAGGCCTTTTGTAAACAGTGTTCCGTGCACTCCGGTGTCTAGTCATGCCTGCCACATGACCACAGAAATGTCTGCAGAAGCAGATGGCGCGGGCTCTTTAGCTTTGTGGTTTGTAGGATGGCCTTGTAGTAGTCTACAAGTTGCTAAAGGTTAAGAAAATAAATAAAAATCCTATTGTGCCTTTAAGACAAAAAAATCAGTGTGAGCTTTCCTGAGTCATGGTCTACTTCAGATGTAAAAACACTATTCCAGGAAGATTGGCTCTGAAATAAACATTAATATAAATGTATCATAATAGGTTTTTGTTACTGATGGCTACCTTAGAATTGCTACTTTATCCCTTCTGCATCTTGTGTCTTTCACAGCAGCTATCTGAGAAGTTAGTAGAGAAGTAATTTTTTTCTCCTCACTTATTTGTGTGTCAGGTTGCTATTAAAAGCCTGTTTAAAAACAAAAACTGCAGTCTAAAAGCTGTTCTTGCATTCCAAGGATTGCCAAAATGCAGCCCTCTTAATATATTGTTGAATTACAATACCCATCAGTCCTAGCCAGTTGGGGTGGTAGTGGTGTTGATGTTGGTAGTTGCAGCCTAGCAACACCTGGAGGGGCACACCTTGTATTCTAATTGTATAATAGTACAGTGAAGCCTCGTATAATGAATGGTGCCTTGCATAACAGAAAAATTCGCTACGTGAAAATAGCACACCCTATAGATTTGTTTCTACCTCTTCAAGCCCTGGTTATAACTGACTTCTTTAAGGTCAAGATATTTTGTTGTTCTTCATGGAGAAAAGGGAAATGGCTCCCTGCTAGGTCTGGCCTTACCATTAGGCAGAGTAAGGCAGCTGCCTTAACTGTCAGGAAATGACATGCGTGCAAGCACAGGTTTGTCTGGGGGAAGGTGAGCTGCCCCATCTCCCAAACAAACCTGCGCTTCCAGCGTGCAAGCACAGTATGTCTGGGGGGAGGTGGGCAGCCCGATCTCCCCCCCCCAAACGAGCCTGTGCTCCTAGCGTGTGAGTGCAGTTTTGTCGGGGGTGGGGGGTGGGCAGCCCAATCCCCCCCCCAAACAAACCTGCGCTCACTTGCTGGGAGCGCCAGTTTGGTTGGGGAGATATCGGGATCACACACCCTCCCCCACAAACAAACTGCCGTTCTGAGTGGAGATCTCTGCCTCAAAGCCCGCAGGGCTGGTCTTCAAGTCTGTGGTCCTTGGGACAGAGATCAACATTAAGATAACGTGCAATGCAAAAGTTTGCCTCAAATTCCCCAACGTTACCTGGTTTTAGTGTTATGTGATGCAAACACTAACTGAGGTACTGTATTATTGTATATCTGGTGGCAAAATGTCTTGGATCAGCCCTGGACTGCTTCCCTACACAAGTCCAGATCAAACCCTGGACTGCCAAAATGAAGCCACTTTCTTGGCTTTGTCATTGGCCAAACATAAGTCCTCACCAGTGCACGTTTCTGGCAGTAATCAGCAGACAAGTAAATGAGCTGGATTCTGTATGAGTGCTGTTCTGAATACAGTACGTTATAGCTGGAAAACCCTGGGTCAGTCACCTTATATGTGCCCAAACTAGGCATATATTCTGTCTGCATACACGCGCTTCACCCAGAACGATAAAGGTCACCCCTGGTTGAAAGCCAGCTGTATCCGACTCTAGGGTACAGTGCTCATTTCTGTTTATAGCTGAAGAGCCAGCGCTGTCTGCATTTGCAGACGTTTCCGAGGACATGTGGCAGGTATGCCTCAACACCGAAGCGCACAGAACGCTGTTTACCTTCCCACCGAAGTGGTCCCTATTTATCTACTTGCAATTTCTTGCTTTCGAACTGCTGGGACCAGGGCCGTAGCTAGTGCGTGGCCAGGGTGGGCGTTGCCCACCCTCAAACTCCATATAACCCTGAAAAAATATTATGCCCACCCACATCTAGAATCCTGGCTACGCCCCTGGCTGGGACAGAGACGGACGCTCATTCCGTCATGCAGTACTCGGGGCCTAGAGTACAAAATAAAGCAGTGGGTGAGGCAGGGCAGTTCGAGAACTTGGTTTGAAATAAATTTGCTGCAAGGGGGAAAATGTTTCTTCTGGCTCCGCTTGCTTGTTCTTGTGCCTTGAACAGAAGCGGCTTGTTGTTGTTGCAGAAATGCCCCCCCCCCTTCCCTCCGGCTTCAGACAGCAAAAGAAAAGAAAAGCGACCTGGAGCCCCTTCAAGGCGAACTCACACCTCCCCAGCTGGTGCGCCCGTGGAGAAGCCCTTCTTCAACTGAATGCGCATTTCAGCAACCCACGTGACAAGCCCTTTAGAAATTTAGCAGGTGGGGGACCCTTCCCTCTGGCCCGGGCACAATTCAGCGCAGTCGGGGAGCGGCCAAGCCTCATTTGGGCGCAGGGCAGGCAATTTCCAAGGGCAAAAGGAGGTGTGTGCGCGCGCGCGTGGATACGGGAGCTGCTCAGCCTGGATCCTTTTTTGGGTGGAGCCCTTCAGCTTTCCCGGGCTTTATCATTACCCGCCTGGCTCGCCTGGTTTGATTTTCACTCACCACCCCCTTCAGCCCCTTTGCTATCGTCTCCTCCGCTTAAGTGGGCGGCAATTATAGCCCGTGACTACGGCGGCGGCGGTACCACTGGCTGGCACCACTGGCTGGCGTCCCCACCCCCTTCGCCACTTGGGTGCCACCCGCTATTAATAGGCGCTGGCGAGCTGGGCGCTTCCTGGGCACCGGGCACTCCTACGCGCTGGCAGGAAAGGTACCGCCTGAGGACGCAGATCTGCCTCCATAAACACAGCTAAGTGTTTTTTTTTTGGGGGGGGGGCAGGAGGGTCACGGGAGGTCCTCCGGCCGCTCTTCACGCCTTGGGACACTCCAGGTGACTGAAGCCTGTTTGGGTAAGTCTTCTGCATGGGGTGGAGGACTCTTCACTTGGGGTATGGTTACTGGAG
This sequence comes from Furcifer pardalis, assembly GCA_030440675.1. Classification (NCBI taxonomy): domain Eukaryota; kingdom Metazoa; phylum Chordata; class Lepidosauria; order Squamata; family Chamaeleonidae; genus Furcifer; species Furcifer pardalis. The sequence continues at coordinate 158,087,025 of CP126893.1, forward strand.
AGGTTCCATTGGGTGCAGATGGGGGAGACACCTAGGTTGCACCTGTTATTGATACCTTGAGTGACCTCTTTCCAAGGCAGTGGAAAGTCATTGAAGACCTGAGCTCCACCTCTTTTGCCCCTAATTAGGAATGGCAGGAACAATTACAATACATGTACAGTCAGGGCCTTAGCCAGGGGGTAGCCAGGGTGGGCTTTGCCCACCATGAGTTAGCAGTTTGCCCACCCTCAAACTCCCGGCTGCTTAAAATATATGACACACACACACACACACACATATACTGTATATGACATTGTTGCCCATCCTGAACAAATATTTGTCCACCCACATCTAGAATCCTGGCTATGGCCCTACATAGCCAGGTTATCCTTCTATAGTAATAGAGTAGACCAAGGGTGCCCAAACTTTTCGGCCCGGGGGCCGGATAACATTTTATCAGATGCTCCGAGGGCCGAACTATTTCTCCATGGTACATACATCCACCCAGCCTTGCCCCCGCCCCTGCCGCCGCCACCACTAACGCCTTTGCCGCCGGCTCCTCCTTCGCCGCCTTCGCGGTGTCCTTTAAAAGTGTCCTTTTAAAAAAATATGACAGATCCTAGAAACTCACATCCAGCTTGGTCATTGTGGCATCCAAGGAGCTGTTGTTGTGTTCCAAAGCTTCAGGTAGGTGGGATTTTAATTAGCAATGAAAAGTCATTAGCCTTAGAAAAGATCTGCTTCCTGACATCATGTCAGGAAGCAGATCTTTTCTAAGGCTAGTGACTTTTCATTGCTAATTAAAACCCCACCTACCTGAAACTTTGGATTTTAATTAGCAATGAAAAGTCATTAGCCTTAGAAAAGATCTGCTTCCTGACATCATGTCAGGAAGCAGATCTTTTCTAAGGCTAGTGACTTTTCATTGCTAATTAAAACCCCACCTACCTGAAACTTTGGATTTTAATTAGCAATGAAAAGTCATTAGCCTTCGAAAAGATCTGCTTCCTGACATCATGTCAGGAAGCAGATCTTTTATAAGGCTAGTGACTTTTCATTGCCAATTAAAACCCCACGTACCTGGAACTTTGGATTTTAATTAGCAATGAAAAGTCATTAGCCTTAGAAAAGATCTGCTTCCTGACATGGTGTCAGGAAGCAGATCTTTTATAAGGCTAGTGACTTTTCATTGCCAATTAAAACCCCACGTACCTGGAACTTTGGATTTTAATTAGCAATGAAAAGTCATTAGCCTTATAAAAGATCCGCTTCCTGACATGATGTCAGGAAGCAGATCTTTTATAAGGCTAATGACTTTTCATTGCCAATTAAAACCCCACGTACCTGGAACTTTGGATTTTAATTAGCAATGAAAAGTCATTAGCCTTAGAAAAGATCTGCTTCCTGACATCATGTCCTGCCTGGCTTGCTGCAGCCTCAGAGGGTGGGGGAACTTCAAAATTAGCGCACATTGGGTCTCCCAATCAATTTAAAATCAGGAATTACACAGTGCACAGCCATAATACTGTAAATCAATTTCGACTTCCAACTTATACTAATACTTGAATCAGTGTAAAATAAATCACTTCAGACCAGTGATGGTGAACCTTGGCACTCCAGGTGTTCTTGGACTTCAATTATCAGAAGCCTAAATCAGCACTTCTGGTGATCAGGACATCTGAGAATTGAAGTTCCATAACACCTGAACTACCAAGGTTTGCCATCACTTGTTTAGACTTTGTGCCCACTCCTGTTAATGTTTACCTGGGAAAGCCCAGATAAACTTGCAGCAGGAGGTGACATAGATTACAGCTGATTGGCAGAGGCAGCATTAACAGATCTGCTGCATCTCTCTGCAGCTGCAGATCAGCTGACACCAGTTACTACCAATCAGTGGGAGCCCCTCTGCTGCTATGGTTTTTTAAAAAAATATTTATTCAAAGTGTCATAGCACTAGGACTCTAGAAATAAACATTTTTTTAAAAAAAGGATTTCTGGTGGGAATAGCAGTTAGTCTTTAAAGTGCTACTGTGTATTTTATTTTATTTGTTTTGTTTTCTGAGATAGCTAGGAATGGTCTCCCTTGATCAGCTGGAGTCTGTTTTCACTGATCAGTTGGTTTGATCTGCCCTGGTAGTGCAGACAGATTTCCAGCTGATGAAGGAGAACATAACCATTTGGTCCACAGCCTCTCTGATGCCATCGTGACTGCCAATCGGCTTACCTGGGACATCTCTATACCGCCAGTCAGCTGATCAATGGGAAATCTCATGGCGGCAGCGGAGATGCCACTGATTAGCTGGGGACAGTTTGCCCCATCAACTGGAGCTACCTCTGCTGCCAGAATAGAGTGCAGCCACTATAGACATACAGTGTATCTAAATAGCTTTACAGTACTGCATATATACATATGAGACTGCAGTGGCTCAAGTCACTAAGACGCTGACTGGGAGGCGGAAGGTCAGCAGTTCGATTCCCGAGTACTGCAGGACGGAATGAGCTCACATCTCTGTCCCAGCTCCTGCCAACCTAGCAGTTCAAAACCAAGAAATTGCAAGTAGATAAATAGGGACCAGTTCGGTGGGAAAGTAACAAGTGTTCTGTGGGCTGCAGTGTCTAGTCATGCCTGCCATAAGACCACGGAAATGCCTGCAGAAGCAGACAGCACTAGCTCGGCTTAGAAACAGAGATGAGCACTGACCCCTAGAGTCGGATAAGACTGGCTTTTGAGCAAGGGAAACCTTTACCTTTACGATTGCAAGTAGATAAATAGGGACTAGTTCAGTGGGAAGGTAACAAGTGTTCTGTGAGCTGCAGTGTCTAGTCATGCCTGCCATAAGACCACAGAAATGCCTGCAGAAGCAGACAGCACTAGCTCTTTGGATTTGAAACAGATGAGCACTGACCCCTAGAGTTGGATACGACTGGCTTTTGAGCAAGAGAAACCTTTACCTTTATATATACATATAACCTAGCAGTTCAAAAGCAAGAGATTGCAAGTAGATAAATAGGGACCAGTTCGGTGGGAAGGTAACAAGTGTTCTGTGGGCTGCAGTGTCTAGTCATGCCTGCCACATGACCATGGAAATGTCTGCAGAAGCAGACAGCGCTAGCTCTTTGGATTTGAAACAGAGATGAGCACTGACCCCTAGAGTCGGATACGACTGGCTTTCGAGCAAGGGAAACCTTTACCTTTATGATTGCAAGTAGATAAATAGGGACCAGTTCGGTGGGAAGGTAACAAGTGTTCTGTGGGCTGCAGTGTCTAGTCATGCCTGCCATAAGACCACAGAAATGCCTGCAGAACCAGACAGTGCTAGCTCTTTGGATTTGAAACAAAGATGAGCACTGACCCCTAGAGTCGGATATGACTGGCTTTCGAGCAAGGGAAACCTTTACCTTTACGATTGCAAGTAGATAAATAGGGACCAGTTCGGTGGGAAGGTAACAAGTGTTCTGTGGGCTGCAGTGTCTAGTCATGCCTGCCATAAGACCATAGAAATGCCTGCAGAAGCAGACAGCACTAGCTCTTTGGATTTGAAACAGATGAGCACTGACCCCTAGAGTCAGATACGACTGGCTTTCGAGCAAGGGAAACCTTTACCTTTACGACTGCAAGTAGATAAATAGGGACCAGTTCAGTGGGAAGGTAACAAGTGTTCTGTGGGCTGCAGTGTCTAGTCATGCCTGCCATAAGACCATAGAAATGCCTGCAGAAGCAGACAGCACTAGCTCTTTGGATTTGAAACAGATGAGCACTGACCCCTAGAGTCAGATACGACTGGCTTTCAAGCAAGGGAAACCTTTACCTTTACGATTGCAAGTAGATAAATAGGGACCAGTTCGGTGGGAAGGTAACAAGTGTTCTGTGGGCTGCAGTGTCTAGTCATGCCTGCCACATGACCACAGAAATGCCTGCAGAAGCAGACAGCACTAGCTCTTTGGATTTGAAACAGAGATGAGCACTGACCCCTAGAGTCAGATACGACTGGCTTTCGAGCAAGAGAAACCTTTACCAAATTTAATGCATTCTCCAGGGCCTTTTGTAGACTAACTCCTGTATTTAAATTTGAGCTGTATTTAAATTTGAGGTGGATTTAAGATCAAATCCACCACATCAGGCAGAAGAGCAAAGCTTCATGGGTTGAATTTGTAAGAGCACATCAACTCCACAGGCACACAATGACGGGGCAAGCCTAAAGGTAAAGTAACGTCTCTTTTTGCAACTGACGAAAAATCCCGGGTTATTTAAACCTTTGCAATTGCAAAAGGTTGCAGAGCAAACTTCTTTGCACAAGCGAGCTGAAAAGCAACATTTGTTGCTTCTGACAGTAAGGGAACATCCCGGGAGTCTTATTCAAACCTCCTACAAAGGGCTGCAAAACAAACTTCTTTTGCCCAGCCAATGGATGGGTGGATGCATTATTATGCATTGTGGCACCTGATAAGTTGTGAACTTTTTTTGCTTCTCTTCTGATATCTTAAGTTTGCAATATAAGCAGCCTGACAAAGAGATCTGAAGAACTCTAAACCTCGCTTCCCTCCCCATCCCCCCTGCTCCTGGCTTTCTTTTTTAATTGCTTTAAATCAGGCATGCCCAAACTACAGTACTTACTTTTAGCTCCCACTGAAGTCCCTCTCTCCACTCTGGCGTATTGATTCAGCCATTCTAAAGTAGATTCGGCAGAACTCCTAGTACTAAGCAGGAGGAGGAAGGAACTAGGCAAATCACTCTTTCACTGACTTGTGATCCCTCCGCCCAAAAAAAAAGTTCGCCCCAAAAAAAATTTTAAAAAATAAAATAAAATTATAAGAGTTCTTATACCATGCCGGGGGCCGGATGAAATGGCCTGGCGGGCCGGATGCGGCCCGCGGGCCGTAGTTTGGGCATGCCTGGAGTAGACCCTACTGCCAACGACTCAATGTCAATTGTCCAGCGGTTGCCCTTAATAATTTCCCCTTACGAGTAGGTTTAGTTCATCATACAGTTTTGTGGCTCAATTTAGCAGTACATGAAGTAGTTGCTCCTGAGTATGTGCAGAGTACCAAACACACACGCACATACACACAGACGTTTACTATATATTCACAGTCTGTAACTCTCATCATTGGTTGTTTTTCTTTAACCCAGAGTTATCCTACTATGATAATAGAGTAAACGATACTGCTAGCAACTCAATGGTAAGTGTCAGGTGGTGGTTAACTAACTTGACAACCCTGAGGACTAGCAGCGTTGGCGAAGTCCACAGGGAAGGGTGATGGTCCCCAAGTGGATTAAATCCCACTTGAATCTATTTTGAGGGAGGGCAGCGGCTTCATCAATCCTGGCCTGTGGCTGATAAGAACTTTCCATGCCAAAAGGACCAGAAAATGACTCACAGAACTGGATCAGTAGTATGGGTGTCATGCTGCGATGCATAAGGCAAATGGAAGGCCATGGCGTTATATTCTCAGGACAATCTTCATGGCTGGTTGCCAAATATTTGGAATCAAAGAAAGGTTAATGCCCTCCTAGTGCCTAAAATTTAACTTCAAAAATCATTGACAGTACTGTACATTACCTGACACCTCATGTAGTTTGACCCTGAAAGTACTTAGCTACTACTGCCTGGTAATATGTAAGTCATATATGTAACCTACACATAAACACTCTAAAATTTTGATAAGTAACTTATTGTTATGACTACCAGTCATAACAAAGAACATCATACACATATTTTAAAAATCACATGACAAATTCCATCTAATAGCACATAAAGTGTTAACAGAGAAAAGCTATGGTAATAAAAAGTGTACAGTATAGTTAATGAGAATGTCATGGCAATCAATTAGGCAAGTTTATATTAGATAACATTTAGTTTTGCCATTGCAAAAACAAATAGAATCACTTCTAAGGTACTGTACATCTAAGTGAGCTAGCCTGGCTTGAACACCATGCCACGAGAATTTGCCTGAAGAATTCTAAGATACAGCAACCCCCACCCCCCACCCCCTTTTACTTGGCTGGGAGTTAAGATCTGCTGAAGTTATTCCGGAGTTAAGATGTAATAGGACTGCTTGTGTTTTGATTGTTCCATAGTAAAAATCTTTACAGTCTTGGAAAATCTTTTCCTAAGAGAAAATATATGTATTTATTAATGTATCCATATAATGGATTATTATGAAAGGGAAATATGGTTTGCTTCTTGTCATAGATAGCACTGCTAGGAGAATATCATGTGAAATTAACTGGCACTAAATTTAGGATAAAAACAGAAGAGAGGATATTTCTTACAACAATTGGTTATTATGTACAGAACCTAAGCTAACCTTTCTCTTTAAGTAAATAAAATCTTGCATAGTGGAAAAGCATCTGTAAGAATAATCACCCAGGGGGCAAAGAACTGGAAAAGGCTATTACCTTCATGCCATGCGGATATGCACCTCTGTGGCTGCTATTGGAAATAGAAGCAAGGCAAAATGTTCATCTACATGTTAACTTGTTGGTCAGTCCTGAAGAAGTAAAAGCAAAGCCTTGAAATGCAACTAGTGCCCCCCTGCAACCTTCCAACTGGATTCTGGGAATTATTGTCCAAAACTATACCTTTTATTGACTCTGATTAGATTTGTCAGGATTGCCTTTGATGAAATGAGAAGATTGTCTAGTAGTGGGACATATCAGATGGTTTATGTTCAGGAAAAGCAGGCTAGGAGCATTATAGGAGACCGCATTTCCCTCTGTTGACTTCCAGCTGACTGACCAAGTGGGATTAATGAGAAACTGCAAATGCCAGTTATTTGCAAAGTTGCTTCTTGGTGGGTTCCCAGTTTATGCTGGAAGCTGATAAGGCTGGATTGAGAGCAAGCCTGGTTTAATGTACTTTGCGCTCTCCATGGTGTATGATGTCAGGAGAGTGGTGGCTGTTATCTTTGCAGCCCAAGCAGCCTGCCTTGGCAGGCAAGTTTCTAAGAAAAACGATACATATCTCAACTACCAATATATAGGTTTTTTTGAGAAATAAGGCAAAACAAAAACAAAAAATGATAATAAAACAGTGGCTAAAGAGAGAAAGGCCACCTCAGTTTTTTCTCCATGTATTTCATGAACCTATGCGTAAAAAAAAATCAGTAATGACATAATACAGCTTCTGCTTTATAATGAACCTACTTTTGTGGATTAACCAGAATTACATTTTATGGAAGTACTTCTCTCAGAGCACCTGCTTACTGCAGTTGGAACTTTGGTGAGGTCTGTCTGCTCTCCTCCTTCTTGTCGACGAAATTATTGATCCTTGTTTAAGGTGTAACAAAAGCTTAACTGTAATATAATCTCTTTCACAGACAGATTTGTTTTGGTCACAACTATTTACACATACCGGTAGAAGAGGGGGTGATAGTTACTTCACTAGCCAAGCCTTCTATCTTTCAAAGCTTCTTTAGTGCCACACTATATGCTGTTGGCAGTCTGGGCTTCATGGGGGGCATTTCCTCCAAGTCTAAATGTCCTTGCTGTATTCTCTCCCTTCCCCCACTGCTGCCTCTTTCCATTTTACCTCCCCCTCTCCTTCACGCTCTCGCTCTTCCATCAGTCCCAGTTGTTTTATCCCTTCTCTCATCCCCTTTAACTCCATTTTCTCTTCCTCCATGACTACCACTCCTACTCTTCATTCTTCTTCCAATCCTCTTCTACCACCACGAAACCCCTGCCCCCCTCTGAGTCATCATAACCCAATATGCTAGAAGTCTTGAAGCCTCGACCCTTGTGTGTAGAGTCGCCACCACATTTGACAGGCTGATGTTGGGTTATAACTTTTGCCTGCCAGGGTGAATGCTGGCAGGTAGGCACCTGGGTGAAGAGCAAGTTCAGCTTTCTTCCTGAGGAATACAGCATTTGTCTGCCATCACAAGTGGCAGCCTTGCAGGCAGGGCGTTGACACTTCATTTCATTTTTGACATCTTTTATGTTAAGTAAAGAGCAGGCTGGTAGATGAGCAAACCTACCTAGAATATTTTTTTTTGTGGGGCAGGACATTTTTACCATTGTGCAGGCATCTTTGCTGTTCCTTGCTGGGATATCACACTGGTTTTTAGGCTGGGCCAGGCCAACAAAACATCTTAGAATTTGCTAGCACAAGAAGTGCTTGGGCACCTTTCTAAAGGCTATTGCGCAGCTCTGAGATCTAATGAAGCAAGGATATTATTATATTAGTTGAAAACCAGTAAGAAGTCACAATTAAAATAGACCCATTGAATATGTGGAACCAGCTCACCAAATCTTCACTATTTCAACGGGCCTACTCTAATTGCTACTTACTACTGAATTTCAACCAGTATGTTGTAAATCAACAGTTGCTAAATCAGGATTTTGTTATATTTATTTATTTCTTCTTATTTGCTATCCCGCCCCAATCGGGTAAACCCGATTCTGGGCGGCTTACAGTATTGGCTAAAAAAAAATCACTAGGATACACATATAACAAATAATACTCAAACTAATGCTTAAAACTTTAAAACTGATGCTTAAAACAGAGCAAGAGATAAAGCTGAAAAGAGATATATAGACTACGCTTGCTCATCACTGATATTTATATTCTTGCTCTATAAATTTGAAACACATTGTGAGTTGGCACATCCCTCTAACTGCCCAGAGGGGCAGGTGGTGCAACCATCTCACTGATGCTAATTAGGCAGGTCTGGGATTGCCTGGGAAATCCTTGAACTACATAAATGATGAAAGGCAGATGTACTTATACTGGATGAATAGAACAATAAATTATTATTCCAGGAATGAGACATGTCAAAGAATTCCCCTTTTCTCATCTTTTTTTTTTTGGGGCGGGGGCGGGGATTCTTAGTACTTTCAAAACATGACACTGCAGGATATTCTGCCTCAGTGGCAAAGTAATTTGTCTGGCTTTGGATAGTACACACTTTTTAAAGGTAGAAATGGGACACTCTTTTGTTACTGTGCCTCAGTCAGCAGACGCCTTGGAGCAAGCCTATGTTTGTGCCAGTGCTGAAGGTTTCTTGGAGAAGACTCACTCTGTTCTTTCTTTTTAAAGTGGTATTAGTCTGTGCAAGAATATCAGAATAAGCAAAACAAAACAAAAAAGAAAAATGCTGTGGCACCTTAAAGACTAACTGTTATATTTTAATGTTAGCTTTTGTGGACCAAGTCCGCTTCTTCAGACATAAGAGTGGATTTTCATTCTGTACATTTATACATTTCATGTAGAGGCCCAGAGTAGGTGTGCAAACCTATTCATTTTGTCATCTGACAAATTGATTGCTTTTTATTACCAGTTGTAAATAACTCTTTGATTTACATGTCTGTTTCAAGCTGCTGACTGGAAGGCGGGAGGTCAGCAGTTTGATTCCTGAGTACTGCAGGACAGAATGAGCTCCCGTCTTTGTCCCAGCTCCTGCTAACCTAGCAGTTCGAAAGCAAGAAATTGCAAGAAGATAAATAGGGACAACTTCAGTGGAAAGGTAAAACAGCATTCCATGTGCTCCGATGTCTCGTCATGCCTGCCATATGACCACGGAAATGTCTGCAGAAGCAGACAGCGCTGGCTCTTCAGCTTTGAAACAGAGATGAGCACTGAACCAGTGGCGTAGCGTGGGGGGGGCGGGGGGGGGGGCGGATGCCCCGGGCAGCGCCTTTCAGGGGGCGGCAAAATGTCCCCTCCCCACCCTTTTGCTGGCGAGCGCCCCACGTGCGCTTCGCCGCTTGCCACACACCTCCGTCCGCTCGCACCTCCATCCGCTCGCTCGCCCGGCTGGCCGTCGGGGGCTCTCCGCCGCCTGTTGCCCCTGGCAGCGGCTTTCAGGGGGAGGCAAAATGTCCCCTCCCCACCCTTTTGCTGGCGAGGAGGAGAAAAAGGGGTTTTTTTTAGGCGGACAATTCAAGGAGGCTCCTTGAATTGTCCGCCTAAAAAAAACCCCTTTTTCTCCTCCTCGCCAGCAAAAGGGGGGGGGAGGGAAGGAGGGGCACGCCCGGTCGCCCGCCCAGCTGGCCGTCGGGGGCTCTCCTGGCGGGCGGCCCGCGTGCGCGCGGACGCTGCTCGCCTCCGCCTGCCCAGCCACCCACCCAACTTGCCGTGAGACGGGGCGCTCGTCGGGGGGGGGGGTGGCGCCGTGGCGGGGAGCCCCTGGGGGCTGGCTGGGCAGGAGGAGGTGGGCAGCGTGCGCGCGCACGCGGGCCGCCCGCCAGGAGAGCCCCCGACCGACAGCCAGCCCGGCGGGCGGGCCCCTCCTTGAATTGTCCGCCTAAAAAAAAACACTTTTTCTCCTCCTCGCCAGCAAAAGGGTGGGGAGGGGACATTTTGCCGCCCCCTGAAAGCCGCTGCCAGGGGCAACAGGCGGCGGAGAGCCCCCGATGGCCAGCCGGCCGGGCGAGCGGACGGAGGTGCGAGCGGACGGAGGTGTGTGGCGCGCGCGCGCGCGCGCGCCCCGCTAGTCAGCAGGGGGCTGGCTTCTACCTGGGTCGGGGGGAGGGGGCGGCGGCAGCGGCGAGCTGGGGGGGGGGGCGGCGAGTTTGTTCTTCGCCCCAGGCGGCTGAAGACTGCGCGACGCCACTGCACTGAACCCTAGAGTCGGCTTCCAAGATAGGGAATCTTTTACATTTACATTTACCTCCTGAACCAATCCAATTTGTACACCTACTCTGGGCCTCTATATGAAATGTATAAATGTACAGAATGAAAATCCACTCTTATGTCTGAAGAAGTGGACTTGTTCCACAAAAGCTAACATTAAAATACAGGAGTTAGTCTTTAAGGTGCCACAGGGTTTTTTCTTTTCTTTTTTTGTTTACTCTCTGATCTGTTCTTTCTGAATCTCAACAACTTGTCCTTCCCACATGGGTTCTTACCATACCCAGCCCATATGCTAGGTAAAGCAGTGGATAGGGTCAGCCTGGTGGTCTTCTGACCACCGTCACTGCCGTTCCTAAGGTGGCACCCAAGTATGAGCAACTACCATTGCCAATGTACTTTCTTCTGTCTCTCTCTCTGTTCAGATAAATGTATCTGGTATGGACCATACCTTGGCCTGGTTCTGGCATCTCTTGTGGACGCTTACACTGTGGTGTTTCCATCTGCAAGAGGCTCATGCCTTCTTCCCCAACTTCTGGACTCGTGCCATGGCTTTGACCTGGAGTTCCGTCACCCACCAAGACATCACTGAAGAGGCCATTCTCAACATAACTGTGCGGCTTTTCGCAGAGATGCCTCGCCCCACCAAGGGAAAGCGTCTCCGGGAGGAAGACTTTAAGGTGAGAGAGAAATGGAGTCTGGGCCACCCAGAGAACTACTGTGCTTCACAAAGACATGGTTCTTTTGATACTTTAAGTAGAGTACAGGGAACACAGGAAGAACCTCCTCAAACACTGGTATTTTTGAACCACAATCAGGCATACCCCGGGCAATGGCAAACTTCTGCAGGCTAATCTTTCTCACACTAGGTCAGGCTAAAGGAAATGCAGAATGAATTCACCAAAAGTTGGTATCATTTTGGCAGTTTCACATCTAGCCTTGATATGCAAGAGGAAGCTGAGCATGCACATTCTCCAGGAGGTAGCCTCTCTGTCTAGATAGGAGCTGTAGTATGTTGCTTGTGGGGTGTACCAGATGGCAAAACAAGGCCAGGATTCTGCCTGTTCCTTTAAGACAGGGGTTTCCAACCTTTTCAAGCCGGGTGCCAGATCACACTCAGTCAGCTTTGAGGGTCGGACGGCCATTTTGCCCTGCCTGCACAATGGGATTGGACATTTTTGTTCTAACAGCTTCTAAAGGGTAGCCATTTTGTTTCTCAAATGTCATTTGAAGGGATGGGGGACCACATGAAATGGAGCTTTGAGCCAGATCCGGCCCACGGCCCTTAGGTTGGGAACCCCTGCTTTAAGAGATACATACAAGAAGACATGTTAACACATGCAGCAGTTTAGTGCTTTGAAATTGTATCAGCGCTTGGAAGATTTCCCTTTTTGGACTACAGTTTCTAGAATCCCCTAGCCAACATAGAGAAGTTTGCTGTTGTTGTTTAATTTTGAAAGTTAGTGCATCCAAGACACTTTAGCACTCGGTGGGGGATTTGTTATATCAAAAAGTAATGTTTATAGATTCTGAGTGACAGAAAGGGTAAGCACAACTTCCCCATTTGTGGTATCTCTCTCACAGATCACTTTCTTCTGCTTTGTATAGAAGAAGCAGAAGCTGGTGTTGGGACAAAATATTTTGGAAAATGGAATTAACTCTTTTCATAGAGCTGTGTTTGGGACCAAAATCCTTTGTCCTCTCCCTGGAAACTTTCAGTAATAAACCTTACTATTTGTGGAGATATGTTATGATGGGGAAACAATACAGAAAGGCTGTATCTGCTCCACTGTCATTCTTCCATGGCTGAAAAGCAAAATTTTGCTGAAGCCCCAGTCAACAAAATGTAACTTTTCCTAGCTCTGTCATGGCCAAATTAGATTGGGGAAAAAAGTGACAGGTAGAGTCTAAGGACACTACCGTCAGGGATTTAGTTTGTGAATTTGATGCGTTGAATTATGCTCATTAGTTTATTTATTTCTTTTATTTCATTCAGTTCAAAAGAAATAAATGAACTAATGAGCATAATTCAACACATCAAATTCACGAACTAAATCCCTGACGGTAGTGTCCTTAGACTCTACCTGTCACTTTTTAATGAATTTTTTAGGATATCCTAGGCATAACCATGAATGAAATTAATACAACCGGGAATGAAAGGGTTAAGTCCATAGTCTATAGTCAGCCATGGCTTGGCAGAGGGGAAAAATGCATTTTAAACCTAATCACAATTAATTTAAATCTCACCAGGACCTAAAAAGGTTAATTTTTGTGGCGGCGGCAGCTGCTGCCACGGCTTGACTTTTTGATGGAAGGGGGGGGAAGGGGGGGATCCCTTTTCAAATTGCCTGTGTAAAACAACTAGGCAAGAGCAATCCTTTTGCTGGCCTTACTCTTGAGGAGACCCTGTTTGTCTTGTTGGTCAGTGTCTCTTGACCGGTCAGAACAATCCTGAGATTCCTCAAGGCTATAGGGGTAAAGAAATGATTTTTCTATATACAGTATATATTCAGTGCTGAATTTTTCTAATATTTTTTTCTCTTGCAGTGGTGGGCAGCAGAACATTTTACTACCACACTGTGGGTGGAGCCAACATCATGGGTGGAGCCAACATCATGACATCATGTCCAGAGCCAATGTCATGATGTCATGGGTGGAGCCAACATAAAAAACCCATAAAAATAAGTACACGTAAAAATACAAATTAAATAGACATAAAATACACATAAAACACATAAAATATGCATTAAAATAAATACACATTAAATAGACATAAAAACACATAAAAATACAAATTAAATACACATAAAACACATTAAAATACACATTAAAAATAAATACACATTAAATACACATTAAATACACATTAAATAGACATAAAAACACATAAAAATACAAATTAAATACACATAAAAATACACATTAAAAATAAATACACATTAAATACACATTAAAATACACACAGACACCCCACATCCAAAGGTGAGTCATTTACCCTGGGGAGCAGGCTATAGGGAGCTTCAGGCTGCTAGCAGCTTCTCTTCCTCCTCCCCGCTTGGGAGGACAGCAAGGAGGCCAAGCATGTGCGCCAAGTGCTGTAGGCGTGCATAAACACCAAGTCCTTGGCGCGCATGCGCAGTGGGAGAACCAGCAAAAAGGTAAGCCCCCGAGGTGGTTCCCCCAAAAGCCACTACCGGTTCTCCGGGACACTGGGAAATGTTACTACCAGTTCTGGTGAACTGGTGTGAACCTATTGCTGCCCATCAATGGCCATTACCCTTGAGCCCCCATCAACATATTGTATTGTAATGTATTGTTTGTAAGCCGCCCTGAGTCACTACGGTGAGTGGGCGGCAATGTAAATTTAAAATAAATAAATAAATTAATTAATTAATTAATAATAATAATAATAATAATAATAATAATAATAATAATAATAATAATAATAATAATAATAATAATAATAATAATAATAACTACTCCATAGACTTGCATTGAGCTTTGCTTGAAGTCTCTGCTACAGCAAGGCTTTTTTAATAGGGCTTTTAAAATAGTGGTTTGACTTTTTAAAAATTAATTAAAAATTGAGTCTTGCAGTTATCTACCTGCAAGTGATATGGATGGTTGTGTGTACAGTGTAGTGCTAATAGACATGTAAGCCTAGTGGGTTGAGTCGTGGGGAAAAATAGAAAATAAAGGTTAAAAGTATTTTATTAAAAATAAAATATTAAATAATAATTAATTGAAATAAAATGGGGTTTTCTGGATTTGGGGGAACAGGTTTGCCATAGTGAACATATTTAGTCATTTACAAATAAAATAATCTGATTTATGTACATGAGAGGGTACAAAGGATTCTATATATATAATCCTTTTTTCTTTATTGGTTGTACAGTATAATCAAAACTGTGTGTCTTAAGCAGGCAGCTGCAAAAGGCTAGTTGGATGTTCTGCCCAAGAAATCACAAACAAAGGCTTGTGCTTCAACTAGGCATAAGAAACAAATGAACTTCTAGTAACTTCTTGTAACATATTACATCTACATTCTTGAACTACATAAAGGGACCTGGTATAGTAACCCTTTGGCTGGACATGGGCAAGCATGGTTCTCCTCGTGAGTAAAACTTTTAGAAGGCTTGCTCTCGCCTGGCTAGCAAACATGTTAGCGTACAGAATAATAAAGAAAATCATTTCTCCTTCCCTACAGTGTTGCTGAATATCAAAAGACCCAAAGGCGGAAAATGAAAAGTGATTACGTCACTGCACTCGAAAGCTGCCTCTCAAAAGTGACAGTTACACTGACTAATGAGCATAATTCAACACATTTATCCTCCCCTACAGTGTGGCTGTACACTACCTGCTAGCGATGTACAGCCACACTGTAGAAGGTCTGCTCTCGTCTGGCTAGTGAAGGCTGCGGTTAGTTTAAAAGGGAACCTTTTCACTTTGAAGACAGGCAACAGCGTGATAGCGGCTGCTACTAGAATTATTATTTTTTTTTGAAGGAAGGAAGGTTAGAAAGAAAGTGGGTGTGGGTGTGTATCAGGACCCAAACAAACACATTGACAGCCTGTTTGTTTCCACATCCAGAGAGAAGGCGAGAGTTGGAAAGATACTCTTTTTTTTTAAGGAAGAAGGTTTAAAAGGTGTGCTTTTTTGTTTTAAACCTTCATAGAAAATGTTTCTGAAGTCCAATCCAAATTGTATAAGTGTCACAAGAAAGGTTATTATGTCCTCTATCAATTGTACTTTGGATCATTTTGATCGGTTTGGTCGCAGGTTCACCGCCAACCCCCTCCCCCAATGTCATTTTTACGAGTCACATTTTTCCTTAATATCTTTGTTGTTGATTGCTGCTTCATTATCATTCTTCTCCACATGTTGTATTTCAAACTGAATCCACCTTGGGAAATTGTCATTTTCAGTTTCTAACATGGTTTTCCCTTTTATTTTTGCATTTTTGTGACCTCGTTTGAGTGTTTTTTTGTAAAATGCTTCATAGTTTTTCCTGAAGTCCAAATTCAAATGCAATAGTGTCATCACAAAGGTTATTCTTTCCTCTTCCAAACACACTTTGGGTCACCTGTATCAGTTGTGTGGTTTGGTTGCTGGGCCGCCGGAAACCGACCCCCCAAGTGAAGTTTGAACTTTTTCAAGGCTATTTTGGAAGCAATGACGTCATCGCTTTGTATTTTTGGCCAATGGCTCTTTACATTTCTGAAAGTTGCCAATACGAGTATTCAGTCAATTTAACCATTATTTTTGTGGGTGCTTTAGTTTTGTGGCAGCAGTTCGTCAAAAGTACATGATTTTCGTTACATCGCAAAAGCTGCCAGACCAAAACGTAAGATGTTCATCGAATTCACATAAAAAATTGTGTATGTATGACCTCTCTCTCTCCCCCCCCCCCCCCACTTAGGACAAGACCCTTTTGGCTGATGATATTTTTGCTGCTTTCTATGGTCCTGGGGTATCACCAAAGCGTTTTCGTGGGGCCATTGTCCAAGTGAGCAACGCCAATGCTGCCATGGACTTTGACGATACCAAACGAGATGACCCTGTGCTCCACTTTGATTCTGAGCTCATCTACTCCAGCAATGCTTGGCTGTTGCAGTCCCGCAAAGAGATCCTTCAAGCCGTGCGCTCAGAGCAATACAGCATTGCTCGGAACAAGCTGGGACAGCTGCTTCATTCCTTACAGGTGCTAATGCCAAACATGTATGGACCCATAAGCAAGAGCAGGAGAAAAGATTTAAGTTTGTTGTTGAGCTAGAGATCTTAAAATTTGAGGCCTCCAGGGCTAGCTATGTGGTCTGGATCCACTAACTTTGGAGGAGAAGGATGAGTATTAAGGTCAGACTAGTTAGCACTTAAATAAATGACATGGTGCTTCCTTAAGTGGTAATTCGCATCTGTTTATCAAAGTAAGTCAAACCTTGCATAAGGAGCGCCTCACTTAAAGAGTAACTCGCTTAAAGAGAAGAATTTTCTCTGAATGTTCGCTTCGCTTAACAAACCAAACAAAAACTCACTTAACAAATAAATCGGGGTTCGCAATCCCCCCCACAATTGGTCACTTACAATGGTGTTTCGCTTAAAGAGCAAACTCGCTTAAAGAGCAATCCTGTGGAACGCATTATGCTCTTTAAGCGAGGTACAACTGTACAGAGTTTTCCTCAGCTTCTTGCATTCAGTGAGCTTTATTTTGTGATTGGTAATAAGAAGCTAAACATGGACTTTATTTGCAAATCTGTTGAATGTTGAAGAATGTATGTTTGAGGAAATTGTGTTAGAGGAGATAAATCATATGCATTATCTTTATTTTGGTATTTGACTTTAATTTTCAATTTTACCTTATTTTCCAGGCTCCCTATTACATCCCTTGTGATAAGTTCTTTACTGATTTGGTGGCTAACTCTCAGGCTGGGCAATGTAATATCTTTATTGGATCACTACAAGATTACAGAGTGGATGAGCTTTTAAGTGTTCCTGAGCTCTTTGTAAAAGCTGGTGCAGAATTTGATGTTAAGGCAACTAGTGGCTGATACTACTCATAAAACCATTTTTTTCTGCTGTCACACTCCACTGGGGAAGTGATAATGAGATACTTCTGGCTACAAGTTCATTGGCAGTGTACCATTATAGTTTCTACCATGAGTCTAGAGCCAAAATGCTATACCGTTTCTATTTAGTACTAAAGCTCAGTGATACCCTAACTTACCCCATAGGGTTTTAGCATAATATGGAGGGTTGCTCAGAAAAATATTATTGCATTTAAAGTAAGACCTTAGAAACTGTTACCTGTTTTACAGGTGGTCTGGCAGGTAAACAAAAAATGAGATTTTGTAGTGACTGTACAGTGTGTGTGTAATTTCTCTTCTGGTTGAGTTTAATACTTATAGTGAATGTACGTTGAAGCCATTAAGCTTCCAAAGGATCTACAAGAGCCAAAATTTCTCTTTTGACTGGTACATGGAGACTGCCAGGGCAGTGGATGCTATTGCTCCTAAATGCTGAATCCATCTTCGAGCTCACCCTGCTTCATGGTTTAACGACAGGTTGAAAGCTCTGCAACGTCTTAGGAGGAAGCTAGAGAACAAGTGAAGGAAAGCTCCCATCGATGACAACCCGGGCAGAGTTAAAAATGCTCTACGAACTATGTAAAATCTCTGAAATTAGCCAGGAGGCAATACAACCGAGACAAGTGATGGTGAACATTGGCACTCCAGCTGTTCTTGAACTACAATTCCCAGAAGCCCTGATCAGCAGGCCCAGACCATATTGTCAGCTCCAATAACTTGCAACAGAAGCTCTACAGAGTTGCCAAGGAGCTTCTTGAAGCAGACCAGCTGGGTGGGGAGTGGGGGAACTTCTTTGTAATCATATTTCTTCTCAACTGAGAAATAAGTGCGATGTCACCTGGGGGACTTGGACTCTACTGTTAAAACAATAGGGGGAAGATGTCCAGCTTACTGTCTTGTCCATGTTTCTTGGACAAGTCCATGTTTCTTGGATCTGTTTCAGCTAGTAACATCTCAGGAAAACAGCAGGGAACTCTCTGGCTACAGGGTCACTACCTCTCTACTAGACCTTTGCCCATCCTGGCTGATAAAAGCTGCCATTGAAAGTGTAATAGGATGGGCTATGGAAATCATTAATGCCTCCTTGGAGGGATGTGTGTGTTATTGGCCTGTTTGAAAAGGCAATTATCTGCCCCATCTTAAAAATGTTTAGTTTAGCAGGGAATAATCTGCAGTGGCTCAAGTGGCTAAGATGCTGAGTGGAAGATGGGAGGTCAGCAGTTCAATTCCTGAGTTCTGCAGGATGGAATGAGCTCCCGTCTTTGTCCCAGCTCCTTCCAACTTAGCAGTTCAAAGCCAAGAAATTGCAAGTAGATAAATAGGGACCACTTTGGTGGGAAGGTAAACAGTGTTTCCGTGCGCTCTGGTGTCTAGTCATGCCTGCCACATGACTATGGAGCATCTGCAGAAGCAGACAGTGGTGGCTCTTCGGCTTTGAAACAGAGATGAGCACTGAACCCTAGAGTTGGATACAACTGGCTTTCGAGCAAGGGAATCCTTTACTTTTACTAATCTGCTTCAGGTTGGGAGAATTTCCCTCAAACAGAGGGACATTTCCCTCCTATTGAGAGAAGGAGTACATATTTGGGGAGAGCAACTTGACGTGATGGCTTTTATGGATCATCAGGTAGCCTCAGCAGTCAAGTCTGCATTTTACCATCTACACACATCCCCGGCTTTGCCCATTCCTGGACAGGAATTCTTTGCTAGTGTTGACCTATGCATGGGTAGTTTCCATGATCAACTATTCTAACATTCTCTGTGTGACCTTGAACTTGAACTTGTTATGGAAGTTTCAATGCAGCCAGAGTGGTTTTGGGTATTGGTCATTTGGATCATATCACCCGTCTTGGCTGATTTGTATTGGTTGCTTGTGGAATTCCATATTAGCTTTAAAGTATTGGTAATGATTTACAAAGTCCTTAATGGTTTAGGGCCGTGCTATTTGCAGGAACGCCTCTTCCTAGCAAAGTATCCAAAGCACACAAATAACAAAATTGCAGGTACCTATGCTGAAAGAAGGGAAAATATATTCCACAAGAAGTAGAGCAAGGCCATTTGGCTCAAGCTTCACCTCACCTCACTGGGAGTAAGAGGCCTGCCTCAGTCAAAGGTGCATGCCAAAGATTTTACAAATTTTGAATACATATATATATATTAAACATTACATGCCAGTCTTTGTGTTAAAATAGTTTTTACTCTCAAACAATCAGGGGCCTCAAATATAAAATGGCTCACGGCTCATTTGAACTCTTGGACGGCCTGGTAAAGATGCAGATTCTAAACTGACCTAACATTTTGCTTTCTTCTGATATCAAACCTTTCTTCTCCTCCCCCACCTTCATCATCCATCTAAATTTCAAATATTTATGACTTCATTTTAAAATAATCTATAGTGTTGTCTAAAAACCATGAAATAATTAAACTTAAAGCTTATTAACAATTGAAACAATAGCAAGTAGATTTTATTGTAACAGACAGTAACAGTTGTCTCTCTCTCCGGTGGTGTGCAATAGCAGCAGCGGCAGCTAGAAGCAATAAAACAGCACATACTAAAATCAAGAGCTACAAATAATATTTGTTTCTGGCTAGGATTTCTACAGCCACAGCAACTGGGTTGAACTTGGACATCAGAAGATACAGCCAGACCTGGTCCAGCCAGGACGCGAGATCAAGTCCGTCGCTGATGGTAACAACTGCCATTGTGTTTTGTATATTGTGCTAGGTCAGTGTTTCCCAACCTTTGATCCTTGGACTTCGATTCCCAAAAGCACTGATCAGCCAATGTGCTGACTTCGGCTTCTGGGAATTGAAGTCCAAGAACCAAAGACTGGGAAACACTGTTCTAGGTATTCCCCTCAGCATGGAAAGCTCAGCCTCAGATAGATTGGAAACTCTCTGCAGAAATGGATGTACTGTACAGTCAAACCTCGCATAAAGACCGACTCGCTTAAAGAGCAGAATTTTCTCTGAATGTTCGCTTCGCTTAACAAATAAAACCAACCAAAAACTCGCTTAACAAATAAATTGGGGTTCGCAATCCCCCTCACAATTGGTCACTTACAATGGTGTTTCGCTTAAAAAGCAAACTCGCTTAAAGAGCAATCCTGTGGAACGCATTATGCTCTTTAAGCGAGGTACAACTGTATTGAGTTAAGGAAAGGGAGACAAGCCTATGCTATGTTGTGTCTAAATGTTTGAGCCTCTTCTGGACTGATAGCAATTTTAGACTCACCCCCTCCTTCCCCTTTATATCTGGCTTTACTCCCTTTGCTTTCTTCTTCCCCAGTGTGGGAACTGACTCCAGGACTCATCTGGGGTCCCTCATTTATCCATTCTTTCAATCCACTTTTGTCTCTCCTGTCTTCCCACAGCTGGCATCCGAACTTGCAGTGACTGCATTGACTGGACATGTGAAGGGAATCTTTTGGCAAATGTAGCTGCTAAAGGGCTCCTGACTACTGGTTACTATGGCAGCCAACCTGAAAAACCATTTGGTATGTTGTAGGGGGCAGGGTCTGTCATGAGCCAAAGGATTTTCCTGTTTTCTCCCCATTAAAGATTCTGGGGCTGGAGGGGGAGAGGATTGTCTTCCTTCATTGGTATTCCTCATGCTTCAATAGGCAGCGCCTGTTAAAGCCGAGGAGAACAAACATTTGCTTTGCCCTAGTTGAGAGAAGACCATTGCTTTCTCTCATCCTCTCTCTCTCCATATGATTTAGAAATGGTCCCCTCTCTCTCACTGCTCCTTTCCCCCCTTCAGCTCCCCCTTTCTTTTGTGCAGTGTATACAGTATATTTCACTTTCTAGAAATGCTTTCAGCTTAATCTTGCAAAACCCAGAGAGCTTTGTTGTGCCCTACCATTGATAATTAATGAGAGAGAAATGGATCTTTTGAGCAATTTCTCTCTGCTCGGCACATTTGTTCCATTTGGGTTGTGTTCTAGGAGGCCTGATGCAGCCTTTCTATTTAGGAGATGTCTGATGTCTCCTGAGGTTGATTGGCTTCAGCCTTAGCCTTCACAGGGCCAGGCAGAAAACAGAATAAGGGTGCCAGAGCCGAGCCAGGAGCCAGGTGGGATGCTAGGTGTCAGGTGCACTGCCTGACTGGTTTCAGAAAATTGTTAATTTAAATTGGAAACCCCAGGAGCAGCTATTAGCTATTTAACACACGCAGCCCAACCATCAACTGTAAGTTTAGCATGAGATTTTTTTCCTTGGCTGCCACCACCGCCAAATGCTCCCCTAACCAGCCCAGCTGAGGGTGAAGTAGGAACAGCTGAGCGGTGGTGCAGGACTTTAAAAGCGATACACCGGTTGCTGCGGCTGCCACCGCTACTAGATGTTTCCCCTAGCAAGCTCAATGGAGAAGGATGTTGAGCCTCTTCTGAGAAGGACACTGAGCCCCAGGCTCCATCGAAGATGTTGAGCCCTGGGCTCTGTCGAGGACATCGGACGTTGAGCCTTGGCTCCATTCAGGGATGGGGTGTGTTTGTTGTTTGAAACCTTAGGTTATTTATGCTTTACTATATTTTACTATTTATCCTGTTAGCCACCCTGAGTCGCTCTGTGAGTACGGTGACATACAAGTGTGAATTAAATTAAATTTAAAATTAAATTAAAATTAAAATCTTTTGGGACGGGTGATGGTTGGGACTACTAATATGTGTGAAGTGGGTTTACTCATTCTTCCTTGCTCCTGGCTGAAATAATTTTTACCCACACTTATTACCATATATACTCGAGTATAAGTTGGGTTTTTTAGCCCTCAAAATGATGTCCAAAAATGGGACTTGACTTATATTCGGGTCAATGTAAACACTCAAAAACATACCCACACAAATGTCTAAATGAATTAATTTTACCACATTTATATGTATTTTCATTATTAAAACTCACTAGCAGCTGCTGCATTTTCCACTCCCTATTTTCCTAGTTTTAGAGATCCAAATTAGGTACCTCGACTTATATTCAGGATGACTTATAGTCAAGTATATATGGCAATTAGTTTTGAGAGGCAAGCTCCCATAAATACATGCAAGAGCTTGATTTCCAGGGCTGAAAGTTGGAAATAGTTTTTGACAAGATTGTGGAAGGCAAGGAGACAACCGACTTCTGTTCCCTCCACCCCATGGTCTAGGTGAAAATTATTTGGGTAATAGATCTCAGTTACTGTTAATTAAAAACAAGAGCCATCAGCAATTATTTCGCCTCAAGTGGAGCATCTACCCTTGTTCTCATTTGGCTATGAGACAACAGGTACCATTAGCATTAGAAGCAAAAGAAAGCAGTAAATTGTTAGATTTAATGGCATTTGTGACAGTGAAACATGCCTAATTTCTAAGACTAAACACATTTGATTTGTGTTGCATTTTCATTATAAAGCTTTCAGGGTTCTGTTGAGTGTTACTTTGACAATCCACCAATTTTATGGTGATAATATTTCTTTGATAATTTCCCCTTACAATTAGGTTTAGTTCTGAGGATGAAATTTAGTTCATCATACAATTCTGTAGCTCAGTTCAGCAATATGTGAAGTAGTTGCTCCTGAGTATGTGCAAAGTGGCAGACACACAGTCACATACACACAAAAGTTCATTGTCTCTCTCTCTCTATCTGTTTACTTATCTATCTATCTATCTATCTGATTTATATTGCCACCCAACTCCGAAGACTGTGGGCAGCTCACAGAAAATAAAACCAATCACATTTTAAAAACCAATTTAAAACCCCCAATAAAAAACCCAAATATTCACGGCATGTAACTGTCTTCATTGCTTGTTGTTTTTCTTTAACCCAGAGAGAGATCAGACAGAATTAAATACGCCCACTCCTAGATTAGGACTCCTTGCTCATGATCACACATGCTCTGGTCACCTCCAGACTAGATTATTGTAATGCGCATTACATGGGCTGCCTTTGATGACCATTTGGAGGCTTCAACTGATCCAAAATGCAGCTGCCTGGGTGGTGATGGGGTATGGGCAGTATGCACATGCCTTGCTGTTGCTTTGGGAGCTGCATTGGTTGCCAGTATGTCTCTGGGTGCAATTCAAGGTGCTGGTGATTACCTTTAAAGCCCTACAAGGTAGTGAGCCAGGATACTTAAGAGTCTGCCTCACCCCAAGAAAATCTGTCCATTCCACCAGAGCAGACCGGAGAGGCTCTAGTTGTTCCATCAGCCAGAGAGGTGCATCTCTCTGGCACTAGGAGGAGAGCCTTCTCTGTGTCTGCTCCAGCCCTATGGAACCTCCTGGCAACTGAGCTATGTCTACAGATGGAGTTGCTGTCCTTTAGGAATAACTTAAAAACATGGCTGGTGGGGCAGGTATGGGGTCTTGGTGGTACAATGGCCCCAGCTTGCTGGTTAGTTTGAGCTCCCTCTCTCCCTTAATCTTCTAACCTTTTATCTTTAAGATTTCATTTTTCATTTTTGATTTATTATTGGAATCTGTTGATCTTTTAGAATCCTAAAAAACTTTTTAACTCTTTTATAACTGTAACTTCGAAGCTTTAGGTAATGGTTTTGGTTTCTATTATGTTATGTTTTTATGATGTGTAAACCACCCTGAGTCGCCCTGGTGAGTAGGGCAGTATATAAATGTGAATAAATAAATAAATACATTGAACCATAGGTTACCTCAAGGCCTGTACATATGGGGAAATTTGGAGCACTTTATTTTATTGCAATCTGTTTTCTCTCTAAAAATGTCTTTTAAAAGTTTTTCATTTCAATGGAAGGGGGAATTTCATTGTCTCCCTTCTCCGCTGCTCTCATTGCCTCAACCCATCAAATACATTACTGGGTTGTCTCGTTAGAAGTAACTCTTTAAAGCAGGGGTTCCCAACCTTTTCAAGCCAGGGGCTGGGTCACGTTCTCTTAGTCAGCTTCGAAGGCCAGACAGCCATTTCCCCCTGCCTGCACGATGGGGGTGCCCATTTTGTCCCAACAGCTTCAGAGGGGGCGGTCATGTTGTTTCTTGAATATCCTTGGAGGGGTGGGGCCCCCACATGAAATAGTACTGTGGGCCAGATCCAGCCCACAGGCCTTAGGTTGGGAACCCCTGCTTTAAAGAAAAGGAAGAGCTCCTTCCTAGCAGAACCTCTTCAGATTGTAAATCAGGATTGTATATCTGAATATTCTTCCACTTCGGAAAGGAAAACTTGTAGGAAGCCAGCATGGCAAGAAACACAACTTTATAGAAGGAGTGAGGGAAACATTCACTTGTGCCATTTCTCTCTTCAGGGAAGTGCAGCCATGGTGGGAGATTTGACGACAGCCGCCACAGGGACCCTCGTGGTGGCATCAATAAAGACAGCTCTTCCTTCTTCTTCTCTCCTCACCATTATCTCCATAATGAAGCAGCTGCTTTAGCCTTGGAGGCCACCAAACACTTCTTAGACCAGCTGTGGAGAGAAATAGGGAACAAGCAGTTCATGAGGTAACATTGCCTATTACTGTTTCTGTCATTTTATAACAGGACAGTTATTTTTAAAGCATTTTTTATTTCTGCTTTTAAGACACCTGTAATTTGAACTGTATCCTGACTTAAGCGTCTGTGTGAACATTTTTAATGGCAGTAAAACTTTTGAACATTTCCTGTGAAGCATTCTTTGGATATGGAATATATGAGTTTAGGGAACATAAACGCAATGCAATTTAATAAAGCAGGTAATACTGTAATAGAAAAGCTGGTGTTGCCTTGAATCATTGCAACATTGCAAACTTCTTGATATCCAGACAAATTTTAATGTGGTAAGAATGATTGTCTGATTTCATTTGGGGATTTAACCCTTTATTGGGATAAATGTCTGTTGTGATGAACACTGGCTTCCAATATGTTCCTTGTGTAACTTCTGTAAGAATCCTGGGGTAATGTTTGTTGAGATGGTAGCAGTAGAATTACTGGGCAGTGCCCTGGCACACACCTGTGATAGTAGTCCTACTATGGTGGTTTGTGGGCAAAAGGGGTCCAGGCAGGTTTTGTGCAAAGAAAGAGGGGGAGAAACTGCTTTACTCATGAGTGGGTTCAAAACTATTTACAGTGCAGAGAATAAACTTGTTTGCTTGGTTTCTCAGCATTCACAGTCTTTAGAAATATATAAAGAGCAAAGGTTTGACACACAGTCGTACACTGCCAGTCACAAAGTCCACAGTTTCAGTCTCTCCTCAGTATAAGCTTACCCACATATTCCCACACAGAATCAGGTAGCCAGCTACGTTAAGCCAGAAGCATTTTGTCCTCAGGTCCATACATGTAGCAGTTACTCATGACATCTGGACACAGAGTAGAGTTGCAGAGAAGAAGCAGTGAAGCAGTCTCCTTGGTAACTCCTGAGGTTGGCTTTATGGCAGTCATGGCATAGCTTTCCTGAGCCAAACACTTCCATATCCTGGCTCAGGCAGCAAGGCATAAATCAAAGGAGAGAGCGAGAGAGCCGAGGGCTAGCAAGTGAATGCAGGTCAGAGAACACGCTCAGAGGAGCCTCTTAATATGCTCAGCAGTTGCTGGGACCAGGGCAGACACATAACACCTGGTTATTTTCAGTGAGTCTCTCTTAAAGTGATGCAACCATATTCTGCCTTGCAATTACATGATTAGTGCTGTGTAGGCAGAAGCGTGGGAAGGGGGGAAAGGGGGCGGCCCGCCCCAGGATGCAATTTGTTGGGGGCGGCGGGCGATGCTGCCCCGGACTTCCTGGCAGCCGGGGCGGGTGCCGGGACCTTCTGTCACAGTCGGTGCCCTGGGTCTCGCTCAGGGCTGGATGGCGTGGGCCCAACGGCCCAGTGGAGACCAGGGGGGCCCGGCGGCAGCTCCGGCACCCAGGAAGGCGGGAAGCAAGGCCAGAGGGCGCCGCAGCCCAGCGCCGGCTAGGCCGAGGACCCCCTCACCCCACAACACCCGGCCGGCACTGCTCTGGCCGCTGGGCCGCAACAACCACCGGCCTCAAGTCCCACCTTCCTGGGCACCACTGCCACCGCCGGGCTAGGAGGCGGTGTGGCTGCACGCCTGGGACCCCAACAGTGGGCTCCCCACTGGGGCCGCGCCACACCACCGGCAGGCCGTGTGGAGGGGGTGCCTGAGAAGGAGGGGGATGGAGAAGGGGGAATGGTGGCCCCGGATCTCCACTGGCCATGCGAGGGGCTGAGGTGGTGTGGGCCCAGCGGTGAGCCCACTGTCGGCGTCCCAGGCGTGCAGCTGCTCGTCTGCGTTCAGCAGCAGCGGCGCCCAGAAGAGCAAAGCCAGTGGTCTTTGCAGCCCAGCACCCGCGGCTGGAGCAGTGCCTGCTAGGCCTTGTGGAGGGGGAGGTCCTCTGGCTGCGCATGCTGGGCCATAGTGACTGCCTGCCTCACTTCCCAGGTGCCGCTGTTGCCGAAGGCGGATGGCCTGCCACTGCTGGGCTTGGAGGCGGGGTGACCATATGCCTGGGACACCGACAGTGGGCTCCCCGTTGGGCCTGCACCGCACCGCCCCGCCCCAGACCCTGGGCCACACCTGCGCTATCTGGGTCCCAGGCGCACAGCCACATCTGCCTCCTAGCCTGGCGAACCCCCCAAAGGTAGGACTTTCCTACCCGGGGGGGGGGAGCCTGGGGGGCGGCAAGTTTGGCCTGGGGCCCCGGGCGACTCAAGCTCGCCCTACGCCACTGTGTGTCGGCACTTACATCAACAATGTTCAAATGTCAGTCATCTGACCTTGACAGCAGAGTTTTACAGAGCAGGTAATGTCTGTCCTTGATGAGTCCTGCATTTGTTTGAAATCCGAATGTGTGCCATTGGAATAATATACACTGACATCATTTGTTGATGTCTGTGTATACCAGAGGCTGTGGGCTACCCAAGCAACAAAGCAAACATGGGATAAATCATGGGAAGAGATGCAAATGTCATGAAAAAAATCTTTTTGTGTGGGGTGGGGACTCTTCTTCTTTTGCTCTTCACATATAAAACAGGATAAGGGATCCCCCATCTCCCAGTTTGTCCTGGTTATATCTTTTTACCAAATGAGTGAGGGGAAAAAACCAGTTTTTAAATTTTCAATAAACACCAATGAATGAAACATTGACACTTTAAACCTGAAGTGTATGGTTGCACTGACAGCATTTATAAGGGATGGACCTGGTCCCATGTCTTGCTTTGGGCTATTGATGCTGAGAAGGCCCCTTTTGGTTTGGCTGTTGAATTTGTTGTAGAAGTGACTTTATTTTGTTTGGCTGGTAATGATAGGCTATAGGTACAGAGGCTGGTAATGATAGGACCTTTTGATGATCACTAATTCACAAGGTCAGTGTACTTCAGGGCATGACTTGATGGCATTTAACTACAATAGGTAAAATCCTCACCTGAATTTGAGTGAGAGAGAGCAGGATGGGAAAAAAAGAACAAGAGTACTGTAGAAAATAAAGTGTCACAGCTGGTGGAAATAGATTAATAACCGAGAGCCAGAAATCAAAGATATTACCTTTAATGACATTATTTATTATTTAAATAAAATAAGTAGCTGGGATCCAAACATGGGGCAAATACAATCTCATTTTCTTTTTCCATCTTAGGCTCTTTTCATCCTATGAGAGCAGTTTTTCTTTCTCACACTCCATTCAGTTAGAGGAGACGTCCTTGTTCATTCTTGCTCATTAAGAGCTCTTTCAGATAGAATTATTTGTTCTGTGCTGATAATAACCATGTGCATGCAAGTCAACTGTAACTTATAGTGACTCTCTTCAGGGGTTTTTAGGTGGAGAAAACACAAAAGTGGTCTACCATTTCCTTCTTCTGAGAGCATCCTGGGATTGTACACCTTGTCCAAAGCTACACAGGCTGGCTCTGCTGAAAGGAGGCACAGTAGGGGAAATCAAACCTCCAATCTGTGGCTATGCCACCAGATACCTAGACCTCTTACTAATGATCTTTCTCTTATCTTACTCTGTCCAGTGCACCCCTCCCCCGTGTGTGATTTTACAGTCCTTTTTATTCCTTCCGAAAGCATTGTTTATTTTTATTATTGTCTTGGACCAGGGATAGATTTTAGCATTTTCACATTTGCAGTTCATGTCTACGAATAGAGCCACTGGTTGGAAGAATTTAATTAGCTCAAGTGGTTAAGACGTTGACTGGAAGGCAGCAGGTCAGCAGTTCAATACCTGGGTACTGCATGACGGATTGAGCAATTGTTTCTGTCCCAGCTCCTGCCAAACTAGCAGTTTGAAAGCAAGAAATTGCAAGTAGATAAATAGGAACCCCTTCGGTGGGAAGGTAAGCCTAGCCATTCCTGCCACATGTCCACAGAAATGCCTGCAAACGCAGACACACTGGCTCTTCAGTTATAAGCAGAGATGAGCACTGAACCTTAGAGTCAGATATGACTGGCTTTCAAACAAGGGAGACCTTTACCTTTACTACTTAAGAAAAACCCAACAGGTTAAGTGGAACTCTTAAAATTTTATTTTAAAGGTGCGTTCAAGGGTGGTGGGTTTTTAAAAAGGAGTTCAGAAGCAAACCTTGGGATGCCTTACTTCCTTATGTACCTTAAAGGCAGAGAGAGAGAGAGAGAGAGACGCAGCAATGTATTTAATTTTCTGAGGTAAAATATTTTACTTTTTTGCTGAATTCTGGAATTTTGTTTCCCTGATTAACTTTAGACATTTGTAGAAATTTTCATCCTGCTTCCTGGGCTAAAAATGTTCACTTTTAGCTCAGGACTAGGACTGGCTTACATACAAAAAAGAAAAACAATACAGTACTATTTTGCACTATGATAAAAGCAATCTCTATTTCAGGATGAAGGACAATTCACAACAAGAAGGTAGTGGTTTGAAGAAGGCCGTTCTGCATGGCAGGAAATTAGACCTAATTATTAGTGTAATTGCTGGTGCATTTTCCCTCCAACTCCTATGAAAATTCAATTGACATGTACTGTTAACAATTAATAATGTTTCTTCCATAGAACAACCCAAAAGACTACAGGATAATGACTGAGTCATGGTTGCTTTCTTGCTTTTTTTTAATTTTCAGGCTACTGGATATCAGTCCAGCCACAGGTCTGAGCTTTGTTGTAGACACCACAGGAAGCATGGGGGATGAGATTAATGCTGCTAAATACCAGGCACGAGAAATCATTGAGCAGCGCTATGGAACCTCTCAAGAGCCAGATTTCTACATCTTAGTGCCTTTTCATGATCCTGGTAAAGTGGTTGACTTAAGTCCTATTGCAAGGTGGTGGGTGGGTAGACAGCTCTTTTATTCTCCGTTTGGTTAAATTCATATTCTTTTATGGAACCTGAACACTGAGAGGTTCTACTGCCTGAAGTTTAGTATTACACTAGTACCCCGAATAACGTTATGACTTGGTTCCACAAGTCCCGTCGTTATACGGTTTTTAACGTTGTGCGATACATTGAACACACAATGTTAAAAAAGCCCTGTTTCCCTGGAGGCTGCAGGAAGCCAGAACGTCGGGATTTGAATCCTGACATTTTGGCTTGCTGCTGCCTCCAGGGAGGTGGGGGAACTTTGGAAACAGCTTGGAGCGGGTTTCCCCACCTCCCTGGACCCGGCGGGGGGGTCAGATACCCCAAAATTGGTAAAAAAAAAAGTCCGGTTTTTTTACCAATTTTGGGGTTTCTGACCCCCCCGCCGGGTCCAGGGAGGTGGGCAGACCTGATCCAAGGTGTTTCTGGGCTTCCCCGACGTCCTGAGCCAGTGCAGCAAGCCAGAATGTTGGGATTCGAACCCTGACATTCTGGCTTGCTGCACTGGCTCAGGACGTCGGGGAAGCCCAGAAACACCTCCAGAGAGATCAGAGGACCCGATCTACAGCTGCAGGGTGGCTGGGGAAGCTGACGGGGACTCCCTGTCGGCTTCCCTAGCCATCCGCCCATGCCTCCGCAGCTGTGGGGTGGCTGGGGACGCTGACGGGGGAGCCCCCCATCAGCTTTCCAGCCTCCCCACCCCTGCCTCCGTAGCTGCAGGGTGGCTGGGAAGCTGAACGGAGAACCCCGTTCAGCTTTCCAGCCACCCTGCTGCTAAGAACGACTATATCGGATAACGTTAAAAATCGCGTTATTCGATACAAGATTTTTTCCGAAAATCTTGTCACGTTATACGGTTTTCACGCTATTCGGTACTCGCGTTATACGGGGTATTACTGTATATAAATCTCTGACTATTGAGATGGCACTCAATGCTTCTGATGAAGTAAGAGTGTAGTCCATGAAAGCTTACTTCAAATCAACTTGTTGATCTTCAAGGTTCATAACATCCTATAAAACCTATAAAATCTTTAGGTGGGGTGATGGAATGCCACTGGAAACCATCATATTGGGACCAACGGCAAAATGAATGGAGGAAGAACCACTTCTGATTCCCAATGGTCATAGAAGCGGAAGAGGCCATGCCAGATGGACTGGCTGTGAAGGCACACCTTGTTAATATCCTCAAGGCTGCAGTAGTCCATTGCACTCTGGGTGTTAAATCCTGCATGTCTCATTTCATACCTGTCGCAGGAGATGGTGGCATAGTGTGTGGGTCACTTCATGGCAAGCTGGGATCCACTTTAAACAAAGTCACGCCAGTGGCATGTTTCCTGTTTGTCATTCTGCAAAAATGATTTCTAGGGAAAATGTATACTCGGATATAAGTGGAAGCCGACAATAACATCCTATGCTGTTTTTGCTGTAACAGAAAAATGGAGATAAACCAACTCAAGTAATTTCTATCAAATGGCGCTTGATATGTTTAACATTACTTGATAAAAAACAAATCAAAGTACAAAATCAACATAAAACAAGGCAGGAGCAGATACTGTACGTGGCTGTAAAAAGAGCCGGTTGAACTACTTGCAACACATTTATGGTGGGTTATCAGATCAAAGGCCTGTCAGGGTTTTTGTCTGCCAGCATTTCAAGAGTGGAGTTAGACAGACTTTCCTTGGCAGGATATTTCAGAGAATGGTAGCAGCCCTAGAGAAAGCCCTCTCTCAGGCCCTTCTGAGAAAGCCAGGCCAAGTTTCAGATGGTTGCAGGATTTGAATTTTAAAAAAATGTCTATGCTACTCTTACCCAAATGATGGGATTCACAAATTATTAGAAGACAAATCAGTTAGAAACATGAAAAATTAGTACATTAAAAATAACTAAATGTATATAAATACAGGTATTAAAATAATAAAGTGGGATACACAGAAAGATCCTCCTTGAAGATTGTGGCATTTTTGAACCACAATTGCACATACCCTGGTAACAGCAACCTTGTGTTGTCAGCTAATCTTTCCCACACTAGGTCAGGCAAAAGGAACTGCAGAATGAACTCACAAAAAGGTGCCCTCATTTTAACAGTTTCACATCCAGCCTAGACCCGGAAGAAGAAAAATAATAAGTTAAAACTGTTAAAGAAATCTAAAAAGCAATTAAAAAGTGAACTCCTATTCACATGGAAGAAGTCTAAAAGGTCATTCACTGTTAATAACTCATTCTCGAATTGCCCCTCTTAAAAATCAAATTATCCTCCTGTGGGGCACGTGCCCCACTTTGGTAACCACTGGGATAGATCAAAAGGTCTCTCACAATAAAAGGCAGCCATGAGTTGGAGAATACACTTTCTCAGAGTTTCTAATTAAAATGGCTCCTATGCGGGAGAACTGATATAAACCACCAAAGAGGGTTGGTATATGGCTTTGGACTGCAACTTTCAGAATTCCCCAGCCACAAATCTCTCACTTGCAAAGCCACTTTCAAAGAATGTCAACTCGGTCAGTTTAAATGGACTCAGTGCAGATAAATCACTGTTTATGCTAATGGGAAATATTTATTTATTTGTTAAATTTATATAACCACCCTTTTCGCCTAGGTGACCCAGGGCAGCTCACAACGTCAGTTAAAACCTATACCCAATTAAAACTGAAGACTAAAACTATCTAAAAGCATTTATAAAACCTCCCCAATCCCCTTAAAAATAAGGACACTCGGGTAGGACTACATAAGGACACCCAGGCTGGCTAAATTAGTAAGAGTTGCAAAACAGGGGCTCTTTTCCTTTTCTTCCATTGTGGAATTGTGAATGAAGCACAGATCTGATTTGGCAAGCATAAAAACAAGATACAGTATATATGTTTGGAGGTGTGCAGATATTTGATTTTGGGCTATAGCTCTCAGGATTCCTGAGGCACATTTAACTGGGAGTTGTAGTACAAAATCTACATTTAGTACAGATCTCTTCTATTGTAAACAAGGTTTAAAAAGCTCTGCTTCCCTCACAGGCTCTCATTGGGAGGGAAAGCAAAGGTGCTCCACATTTGCTTCTATAAAGAAGTATCTGCCAGTAGTATAAAAGGCAATTTGTTTGCATTGAATCAATTGAAACTGAAAGATGGTGTCATCCTTTGAAAGTGACTCTGCAGGTGGGAATTCTTTGTAGGATGTATAGTCAAGACTTAGAGGCCTGGATTGAGTGCCAGGCCAGGAAGGGTTATGTTCCCAAGGAAACAAAACTCAAGCTGCCAAAGGAAATAGGTGGTGAAGAAAAGCACAGCTGGGAGCAGAAAATCCAGTTTAGTCTTTGAAAGAAAAACTGAGAAGGAGATAAGAGAGTCCTTGTTGCTCCAGCACTGTTAATAAGGAGACACTATATAGCATGAGCTCAATAGATTATTCCAAGCAATGCTGCCCTCCTTCAGTTTCCTGAAAGAGCAAGAATCTGAAAAACTGTAGTTTATTATGTGTAGTGATTCACTGAAGAAGGATCTCTTGTGAGAGGAGCTTGGAGGAGTTACTCTTTTTTTGGATTACAGCTTCCAAATACCTATGGTGGGATTTAACTGGATTTGTGTCCAGACTGGGCTAGGGCTTCACCAAGCTCAGTATTCTGGGAGAAGGAGTCCAGAAAACTACAGTAGTCTTTCCAAGCTCTGTAGTGAAAGAGGCTGTCATGGGAAGAACCCTATTTCCTTAACGTGCCCAAAGATGGAGGGACCCTGGTTCCCTAAATACATCCAAAAATCATTTCTTCTCTGTGTGTCTAATAGACTGGTTGTTTTCCAGTACAGTGAAATTCCTTTCTCTATCTCTTAGCTAGTAGAGGCCTTGTTATGGCTAAGCTGAGCTGTGAGTCCAACAGGTGCATAAACAATTTCATGTTATGGGAAAGTTCTCCTAGAAGAGCAAGGAAGAACTTTGATTGGAGGAAAGTATACCACACTGGTCAGCGAACTCCATTTTGGAGTAAGGGGGAGACAGTTCTGTTTTGGATACCAAAGGAGCAGCATGCTCTGGACTATTGGTTTTTGTTCAAAATGATTACTTAGGACTATGCTTTTTTTGCTGGACTGATTCTAATGCTACTGAAACTTATCTACGCTTTTTATGGACTAGTCTAATGAAACAATAAACTACATTTTGCTTCTACAATGACTTTTTATTGGGTAAGAGGTAATACTACATTCACACACACACCCCGAATTCGCTACCAAATATATCCCTGAGTATTTTTCTTTTCCCCCATGGCATTCATGGTTTTGAATGGGACCAGGAGGAACAGCTAAAGGTTCTTTTTTTAGCTGGAAACACGGCCCAGCTTTCTTGCTAGGTAACTTTTGGGGAGTTCTGAGGGAGCTTTTTGAAAGATAGAAGTCCCTGGAAAGAACATAGGGAGACCCCAGGGTAGAGCAGGATGGCTGGAAGCCTGACAGAGGCTGTGGAAGATGGGTAAAACTATGTGGTCCAGTTCCATAGTTGGCTTGTAGACTTAAGTTTTGAGTCATCATAGAAGCAGAGTATAGAGTACTCTCCACATCATATTGTATCTCAAGGCTTTCTCCCATTCTTCTTGAGGTCCTCCTCATCCCCAGAGAGCCTACCCTTTCTGATACTTCCATTTCAATCCTGAACTCTTGTCTTGTTTAAAATACTTATCTGAGGTGTTTGGGATAGATTCATGAAGACTTGCATGTATGAGTTGGTCACTGCAGACCAAATGAGACAAAAACGTGGTGTCTCGAGTGAAAAAAATATTTTCAGTTCAGTCAATTCACGCATCCAGCTGAAGTGATGTCTGGTACAGTACGTGGATTAATCTTCAATCATTCTCTCTTCTCATCCTTTAAGAGTTTGGCCCTGTCCATAAGACCAGTGACCCAGAAGAATTTTGGAAAATATTTGACAACATCATTCCTCTGGCTGGTGGGGATGAGCCAGAAATGTGCCTTTCTGCATTGGAGGTAGGACTCGTGTTAACCCTGTAATATGTACATACGTTTAAATAAGAGTCTGTCTGAACAATGTCCTGCTACCACTGGAATTTTCCAGGCTCCATTCAGGTGATTTGTACAAAGGTTGGAAAGCAGTTATAACTAACTTGGTTCTTTACTAGACATTCTGCCCCACTCCCAAAATAGCAGTTGTTTTGATCATGCCTAACTTATCAAAGTGGCCTCCTAATATCTGTAATCAACACTCTGCCACTTCCTTGTGCTAGCCATTTTCACTTTCAGGATCAAGTAAGAGCTCATCCAAATGGGACAAAAATTCCATCACCTCCCATTTCTCCCAAATTGTTTGTGTACTTCATGGAAGAGCACTGAAGAGAGCAGTTTTTCTGTCCAGTTTGGGCTAGCACTTCACCAAATAAGTGAGACTGAATATGGGATCTGTTCTTACTTTCAAGAGGTGTTTTGGTAAAAATAAGAAAACATGAGATAAAGGAGGGAAGAGAGAGGCAGGAGGCTGGCGGAAATAAGGAGGAAGAAGGGAAAGGCATAGTAGTTAAATGTTGTGCAGGCACAGCTAGTGGTGGCAGGAGCAGGAAGAGTAAGTTCTTCAGAAAAGCTTTACCTGAACAGCATCCACACCTCCACCAGTGCAGCTAGGGAGAAATGATAAGATGAAATTAAATGAGTTGGCTACTTGGTCTGTTGGATGCAGGTGGAACAAAAGTAGAAGGGATGAATATTTCTGGGGTGCTTTGGTTTTGAAAGGACAATAGACACCCACCAATTTTACCAAAGATTTGCTCCATGTGGAAGTGAAACTGCTAAATCTAATTCTTCAAGATAGGTTGACTCAGTGGCCTGCATTTTTGGACTATACAGATTGTACCTGATATGGTCAGATGACTAATCAGTTAATAATGGATGATGACAATGATGACTATACAGATTGTCATTATGGGAACGTGAACTTCCAAAACCAGCACTGTATGATTGCTCTTAAGATTCTTATTTGTGACTTTTGTCATTTATTGAAAGAATTTATTGATTTAGCGTATGCCATATTGGAAGGATAATTGGAAGCACTGCCTATAGCTACATGTTCTGCTTTGGTTCTGGCCAAACCAAACAACTGATGTGTTAATTCTTTCATTCAAAATTAGAAGCCTGGTTCTGGTTACTGAGGTTTCATTTTTCTCAGTTATGTTATCTTCTAATCTTTTATTATGTGATCCCTCCCCCCCAATATATATTTTATATATATATAATTTTATATATATAAAAAATTAGACAGTCACTGTCTTAAAGCCCTAGCCTTTCCTTGACTTGTTGTTGTTCAGTCTCACAGTCAATTCCAACCCCATGAACCATTTTCTGCCAGGCACCCCTGTCCACCACCATCCTCCTCAACCTGCCTGGCTCTGTGCCCATTGTGTCTACAATACCATCTAGTCATCTCATTCTTTGCCTCCCGTTCTTCTTTTGCCCTCCACCCTTCCCAGCATCAAGGCTTTCTCAAGTGAATCCTCTCTTCTCACTTGAAGTCCAAAGTATTTTAGTTTCATCTTTACTATTTGACCTTCTAAGGATCAGTCAGGGTTGATTTCTTTTAAGCTCAACCTATTTGTTCTTGCCGTCCAGGGTATGCTCAAAACTCTCCTCCAACACCAAATCTTAAAGGCATCTATTCTTCTGCGCTCAGCTTTCCTTGACTACGGTACAAAATTTGGTTACTATTTCATGCAGACGGATGGTTAATATTAATGAAACATCAGTAGAAGCCTTTGTTAAATTTTAAATTGACCCTCTTGGTTTAATTTTTTGGCTGTTGTTGAACAACTCAGATGTATGTTATATATGTTAACTTATAAAATAGAGTAAAAACACATGTTTTTCTGACACTAATGGTCAAGAAGCCAAATGCTGTGGTTGATGGACTGATACACATTCTACGTTTCCTTTTCCTCTTGTCTAGCTTGCTCTCCAGCAGTCCCCAGCATTTTCTGAAATATTTGTTTTTACGGATGCATCTGCTAAAGATGCTTACCTCAAGAACAGTGTGGAGTCCCTTATCCAAGAGAAAAAGTGCAAGGTTAGTTCCAAAACTGCTTTTATAAAAGTTTGATTTTAAAATGTATTAGTGTTTTAATTCCTTGAGGGTTTAATTCATTTCTTTCTGTTTTACCATACGACAGTGCAAACTATGCCAGTTTCATGTACCAGGCACATGCTCACACAAATACATGAGTAAGACTTATTTATTTCTCCATCTACGACTAGGTGACCTTCCTAATTACAGAAGATCCATCCAGGACCCGAACGAAACGGGAAGTTCTTGCCCCAGACCGATTCAACCTCTACGTACATCTAGCTCATAGTTCGGGTGGTCAGATCATATTTACAAATGACAAGAATATCCGGCATGTGGCTAAGATTATTGGTGAATCCAGCATATCTTCGGTAATGTACTAAATGTGGTTTTGCTGTTGATTAATATCATTTTGTTGCTGCCCAGCTTTGTACATGTTAGAAAATGTGTAGTTCTTTGTGGTCTCTGCAAATAACACATATGTCACATATGTTTTGGTTTTCTGTACCTGTGTGAAACTCCTCAGTGCATTGTAGAGCTCAAAGAAAGAAACCATTAGAATATCCCCACATCATATATCTACCTGCACTCAATGGCTATTCAGTTCTCTTTAGCCGTAGCTCAGGAAACTTACAGGAATGTTTGCTTAGAATTATTTCTCTCTTCTTTATTAAAAAATAAAATAAACATTATCTGTTATCATTGTCATTATTCCTTCTTTTCTGATTTGCCCTCATGAGTTCTAAAAAATATGTTTTATCAGTATTTTGTGTTCTAAGGCCTCTGACTCCTTTGGATTTATTATACTGTACTGTTAGGAATATTTCTCTTTAGATTATCAAAATAATATTTAATATTGGCAATACTTAACTCTTCCTCCTTTGGTAATAAATACTCTTTTCTTTATTCTTGGTGATTGACAGAGACCTTGAAGAAGGACAGGTTACCTGCAAATGTGGTTCTTTGTGTGTTCATCGGTGAATTCACACAGCTCAATCATCCCTCCTGTATGCCATGCTACAGAGAAAACATTGTTTTTGATGACAGCAACTGAGGAATAGTTATTGAGCACAGGGAAATGCAGGGGGACAAGGATTATTTCTTTCTTTCAGCTCTATAATGTTCTGAAGAGGTTTTCATAGGTGCAAACACACACATATGTGTAGATCAGGGGTTCCCAACCTTTTCAAGCTGGGGATTGGGTCCCACTCAGTCAGCTTCGAGGGCAAGGCGGCCATTTTGCCCTGCATGCATGATGGGGGTGAAATGGCACTGGGGCCCAGTTCTGGCCAACAGGCCTTAGGTTGGGAACTCCTGGTATAGATTCACAAATCACCACTCAAAGAACAATAGGCAGGTAAGCTGTCCTTTCCTGCTTTGCAACCAAGGAGTTATTTCTCACCACCATCCTTTCATTCTTACTGGTCCTTTCCCTCCTTCCACTTCAGACATACTCTGTTATCAGGCTTCAAGTCATGATGTTAGGATACATTAAGGATCTTTGCTCGTGACTGTTGGTGATGCTGCAGACTATGGTTAAGTCACTAAAAATTACAAACGAACAAAACTAAATCTGCAACTAAATGGCCACATTATCCTGGTGTGGATTGGTCTAGACCAGGGTTCCTCAAATGTGGCTCTCCAGGTGTTCTTGGGCTTCAACTCCCAGAAGCCCAAGTCAGCTCACCTGGCTTATGGAAACTGAAGCCCAAGAACATCTGGAGAGCCAGGTTTGAGGAACTCTGGCCTAGATTATGCTAAACAAGGTCACTTTGAGCTTGAGGTGTGGTTTCTCACTGTGCCTCAAGTGACCCTGTTCAGTATAATTGCGACATATCTTCAGGAAAGGAAGCTTCCTTATTCTCAAGATTGTTAATAGCAGTGGAGTTGCTTAATGATCTTACCAAATGGAAAGCTTCATTTCAGCTCACCTTTAGAGGGGAAGGAAAAAGACAATTTGTGTTTCTTTTCAATTGCTGCTAATGTATCAGTGATGCTTTGAAAAGATTTTTAAGTCATGTCAAACTATCACTGATATGCTTTATTGGTAAGTGAAAGGTCTTCCTTGCTTGAAAGCCAGTTGTATCCAACTCTAGGGTGTGGTGTTCATTTCCATTTACAGCCAAAGATCCAGCACTGTCTATGACTGCAGACGATTTGGTGGTCATCTGGCAGGCATGACTAGATGCCAGAGCACACAGAAAGCTGTTAACTTCCCACCAAAGGTGTACCTATTTATCTACTTGCAATTTCTTGCTTTCAAACTGCTAGATTGGGAGGAACTAGGACAGAGATGGGAGCTCACTCTATCATGCAGCACTCAGGTCTTGACCTGCTGACCTTCCAGTTGTCAAGTTCAGCGTCTTAATCATTAATCCACCAATGTCCACTGCTGTATTGGTTAGCAACAGATGAAAAAGAAATTGAAAGCTTTGTCTCCCTTCCACTCCAAAGCTGATCAGAATGGAAGCTTTGCATTTCACAAGATTATTAGAGCCTCTGTGTGTAGATTTTGGTTTAGCAAACCAGATTTCCTGGTTTAAAATGATGTGCAGAATAACAAAAAAAATTGCTGCCTCCCCCAAAAGAGCAATAACAATTTAAAAATGAGAAAGTCAGTGGCTGTGAATATAGCGGACTGCAGATTTAGGATAACATTACAACAAGATCTATGTCAAGAGTTTAGGATTGATTACAGTACTAAATAACAGTAAAATATAAAGTTGAAACAATGCATTAATTGTGACTTGCAAACATGACAACTGTATTTTCAGTTGCTGTAAGGACAATAGCTGAAATTGTGGAAAAACTACTTCTCTTCTTGTTCTGGAGAAAATATATTTCATATACAATTTTTTAAAAAATCTACCAAGGGAGCAGATTGGGAGCATTTTTCACGATACAGTAATTCACCAACTAAACCTTGCAGTCTAAATGTTACATCTTCCTGTATAAATAAATGGCACCTTTGATTTGATAAAGTGACAGAGATAATTGTTTGTGTGTGTCAAAAGCAATCCAGTGATTTTTTTTTAAAAAATTTATTTATATTTTTATTTAAATAATTTTTTTTAAAAAAAAGCAATCCAGTTATTCTTCTTTTTTTAAAAATGCACACAGTTGCTCTATTCTACTTCAGATCACACACTCCTCTAGTGAATTCCTAATGTTGTTGGGGCGTTTGTCTTTCCAGATAACCCTCTTTCGCCATGTGAAAGGAAATATCTTCAGCCTTAAGGGGGCCCAACAAAAGATAAAGAAGCGAGGGACAGAGTGGGAAGAGGATCACCTGTTCTGGATAGACAGCTTGGTGGACAAAGTGGTTGTGACCATCCAAGGAGCCATCCGGTCCTTTCAGATATTAAACCCTGCTGGTAATGATCTCCCCCCCCCCCCCCCAATTTAACAACTCAGTCTTTTCCCTTAAGTGGATTGCTTCCAAGATTGGCTTCGTAAATGCAGTCAAACCTCGCTTAAAGAGTAACTTGCTTAAAGAGCAGAATTTTCTCTGAGTGTTCGCTTCGCTTAACAAATAAAACCAACCAAAAACTCGCTTAACAAATATATCGGGGTTCACAATTCCCCCCACAACTGGTCATTTACACTTAAAGAGCAAACTCGCTTAAAGAGCAATCCTGTGGAACGCGTTATGCTCTTTAAGCAAGGTACCACTGTAACTTTAAAACTTTTGTACTTTGAATCTCTTGCATATGGTAGGAAAACAGGACATGTGGTAATTTAATACCCCACTGGATTTTTAAAGCATAAGAGTTATCGTAAGGCAAACAGATTTATTTCAGCATGAATTTATAAACCACTTTCTCAGACACATGGATCATCCTAGTTAGGTTTATATATGTAGATGGTGAATCGAAATAAATGGCTGAGGCCATCTGAGCTGGGGAAGAGAAAGTGAAAACGGCACTGATAATAGACTTTCAAACTAACAGTGGTACAGGTATGAGGCTGTGGAACCAGAGGTTGGGAGTTCAATTCCCACTGTACCTGCAGAGAGAAGAGCCAGACTATGTGGCCTTGGGCAAGTTGCAAAGTCATAGGGCACCCCCCAGAATACACCTTTTGTGTATTCTGTACTTAGAAAACACTGTAAGTGATAGCACACAATTTTTTTAAAAAAAAGGTATCACCAGTATGTATCTGTCAAAGTGCTAATGACACAGATATCCTGTTGTCAGCAACTGATGGCTTTCAAGGAGTGTAGTGAGGTGCAAATGTTTTGGACTATTGGTATATACCCAATACAGTACTATAGATCAGGAATTCTCAACCTTTTAAAGTCGGAGGCCGGGTCACGTTCCCTCAGATAGCTTTGGGGACTGGATGGCCATTTTGACCTTTACCACATGGCACCTCCGGGTGTGGCGGAGGTGGTGGGGCACCGGATGAAATGGCTTCAGGGGCTGCATCCAGCCCACAAGCCGCAAGTTGAGAATTCCTGCTGTAGATGAATCATATATCACACTCTTAACTCTTGCTATCAAATTTTCCTTTGTGATTTCTTTTCTGCACAGATCTGTACCAAACTGTCCTGGGCAATGGAAATGTTTTGAAATTGACTTTTGTATTTTGCCATTCCTGATGTCAGATGTGTGTCTGTTCTCTTGTGTAGATAAGATCCTCTTTACCCAACATTGAGGGCAAAGGGACACTGTTTGCAAAAAGTGCCATAGATCAGATTAGCAGAAGAACAAGTAAATGAACCCCTGATTTTGTGGGTGGAATTGCTGGGAAGCTGACAGAGGTAAATGGGGCAACACAGTTAGTATCTAGGTTTGAAGCAAGACTAGTTCATCCCTCCATTTCTCCCTTACAATAGGATTTCTGAATGATAATGATAGTGTTGCAGTATAAGCTGCCAAAATAGGGCTAGCTGGTCTCAATTGGATCATAAGTAATCTCCTGCTAAGGGCAAATTGCTACTAGTGCTGGTTGTATTCTTTCTTTATAGCATATTTTTCCTAACAGTTAATCCGGTTTATCTTTTTAATATTACTCCTCTTTTCCCTCAATCTTATTTGCAGGAGAGGCCCAGCAACATTCATCAATCCATGGTCCCTTAGCGAAGATTGAGGTCATTGGTGGCATCTACAGAGCGTTCCTTGTTCCCCCCATCCATGTTGGTGAATGGACATTGAGGCTGCGCTCTGAAGGCCACTATTCGGTGTATATCCAGGGTGAGAAAAGGGCTAAGCCTGGCATGGCTAGACCAGTGGTCAGCACACTTGGCTCTCCAGCTGTTCTTGGACTTCAGTTCCCAGAAGCCTTGATCAGCAGGAGTGCTGACTTGGGCTTCTGGGAATTGAAGTGCAAGAACACCTGGAGAGCCAAGTTTGCAGACCCCTGGGCTAGACCATTTTGTCCACATGCTTTGTGTATTAGAATACACCTATAAACACCAGTTACAATGCATCTATTGTTAACATAGATCATTGGTCCTAAATTTTGAATTTTGCACTAACATATCCCAGATATGATTGTTTCACTTCTCCAAAGTTTTGTTGTTGTTGTTGTTGTTGTTGTTGTTGTTGTTGTTGTTGTTGTTGTTGTTGTTGTTGTTGTTGTTGTTGTTCAGTCGCACAGTCGATTCCCACCCTCTGCGACCCCATGGACCATTGTCCGCCAGGCACTCCTGTCCTCCACCATCCCCCTCAACTCGCTCAGCTCTGTGCCCATTGTCTCTACAATACCATCTAGCCATCTCATCTTGGGCCGTCCCCTTCTTCTTTTGCCCTCGACCCTTCCAAGCATCAAAGCTTTCTCAAGTGAATCCTCTCTTCTCATTTGATGTCCAAAGTACTTTAGCCTCATCTTTATTATTTGACCTTCTAAGGAACAGTCAGGGATAATTTCTTCTAAGATTGACCTATTTGTTCTCCTCGCTGTCCATGGGACTCTCAAAACTCTCCTCCAACACCACATCTCAAAGGCGTCTATTCTTCTGCGTTCAGCTTTCCTAATGGTCCAACTCTCGCAACCATACATTGCCACAGGGAATACCATTGCTTTGACTATGCGAATTTTTGTTTTCAATGTGATGTCTCTACTTTTCACTATGCTCCCCAGTACTGTAGCTAATTTCTTGTGAACAGCTTTTGGTGTTGCTATAACACTGCTTTTTCAGAGTAGTTTGGAAGAAGAGAGTGAAAATAATGGTTCCACAGGACACTTAATAGAAATGGGGGTACTGTATTTGGTATTATTTGTCTCTGTGGTTAAGATCCTACTATATTGTTTACTTGAAAGTAAGTTATAAGCAATATAAGTTGTCTGAAAAAATTCCTTTCTCTAGATATGTAGTGGTGAACCTATGGCACATGTGTGTGTGTGAGTGTGAGTGTGTGAGTGAGTGAGTGAGTGAGTGAGTGCCTCAAGCGGAGCACATGTGTGTGCATACACCCATGTGACGTCATTGGTGGTGCCTGCCCACACGTCGCCTCCTTTTCTTTAGGCATTTGTTCTTTGAAAGGTTCACAATCAGTGCTCTAGATACTTCTGCATCCTATTTCGTCAACATATATGATCAAAATGATACTTGACTACCTTGTTCCTGCTCCCATTGCTGTGGAATGAGAAGGTTTTAATTATGGATTTCCATTGCAATTTCTTCTTGCAGGTCAGAGTATCCTTGACTTCCTGTATTACTTTGCTGTTCCCATGGAAGGGCGCCACCCAGGGCTGTTCATGATGGATACTCATCCTGTAGAAGGTATGTTGGCCCAATATTGGGCAGATGTCACCTAACCCTTTTAAATCCTAGTTTGTTTTTGGATGCATTAATTTTGGATGTATTAATTTTAGCTTTGTATGTTGTTATATGCTGGTGGTGCATCTCACATGAATAAAGAAAGAAAGGAAGAAGTTATGTGTAGTATCTTTTCTCAATCAGTGTTTGCTTTTCTACAACTTTGGATGGGCACTGGGTGGGCGGTGTTGTATTGATTAAAAATGGCATTTACAGCTAATAACTTTCCAACTTCTTGAGTACTTCCAGCAAACCCGAAAGGAGTGCAAAGCACAGAACTTGGAAATGTCCCTTTTTAGTTTTGCACT
Organism: Furcifer pardalis; assembly: GCA_030440675.1. Lineage (NCBI taxonomy): Eukaryota > Metazoa > Chordata > Lepidosauria > Squamata > Chamaeleonidae > Furcifer > Furcifer pardalis. The sequence goes on from CP126893.1 coordinate 158,130,517, forward strand.
GTAACTCCCTGAATCCCTGAGCCAGCAAAAAAAAAATTAGGCTTTTGCAAATGTAGGTTATAGACATGTGCAAATCTGTCCCCTAATCATCATCATCATCATCACAATTATTATTATTATTATTATTATTATTATTATTATTATTATTATTATTATTATTATTATTATTATTATTATTATTATTATTATTATTATTATTATTATTATTATTATTATTAATCATAATCATAATCATAATCATATAGTGTCAGAAATTATTCTGGGTTGAAAGGATTTTTGTGGAAGAAACTCTGCTCAAGGAACACCAAATGAGGCTCCTTTCATGTCCCCAAGAGCTGGGTATAAAGACGGGCGCTCAGTCTGTCATGCAGTACCTGCCAGCCTTCCAACTAACAAGATCACCTTCTTAACCACTAAGCCACCACAGCTCCTTGTCCCCTAGTTCATTCCATGTTATCTCCTGTCCTTGGAAATCTTTTCAACTTGCCTTCTTACTCTCTGCTACAGGTTTCTGGCTTCTTTTTCCTTATCACAGGGACTGAGCTCTTCAGAACCTTTATTAATCAATCAGTCATGGCTGGGGTATTTGGATTTCCAAGGTGCAACTAGATGTTGACTTGCCTTTTCACAGGTTTCTCCACTCACCTGGTGGTTATAGCAGTGGGTCTGAATCAGTCAGAGTCCAGCTCTGTTCAGCTACAGGCAGTGACCCTCGAGGATGGGACAGGCAACCTTGGGGAACTTGAACTGGAAAGAAGAGGCAGGCGGGGGGACCTCTTTGTGGCAGAGCTGCCTCCGACTCTGTTGACCACCAGCAGCTTCTCCGTCATGGTACATGGTGTGGACCACAAGGGGATGAAGTTGGCAAGGTCTGCACCTCAGGCTGTCACCATGGTGGGATCTCTGCTGGAGGTAAGGTAGGGAAAAATAAGGGCAAGGGAGCAGGGCTTGTAACCTGGTTCTAAGTCATAGTGGTGGGGTTGAGTGACACAGGTTCAAGTCTCCACAGAGCTGTGAATTTCACTGACTGAGCAATCTCTCTTCTAGCCTGACCCTATCATAGGCTTGTGGTGGGGGTAGAGTGGAGACGTCTTGAGTTCAGTGGAGCCAAGGCAGGGTATAAACACAAACCTGACTAGCTAACAGAAGTGCTATAGTTTTTACCTGTCCAGCTGCAGAGAAGCACTTGAACCTATCTCAAGCCTTCCTAGGGAGCTCTCGCTTTGCAAACTCTGGCCCCAGGCAAAGTCCTATAACCTTCACCCTGGTTTGTTCCAGCTGAGCAGAGACACTCCTGTGTTCCCAGGGCGGCCTGTTTCCATTGCCTGGAAAGTCACCAATCCTGCCTCACGCAAGCAATACAATCTGGAAGTGAGCAGTGTTCCCCAGTTCCCAGCCAACATCTCCAGTTCCAGGTAATTATGTGAAAAAGAAAGGGACTCCAGTTCCTTATGCTGTGCATTGATATGCTCTAGTCTTCCATTCCCTGCTCTCCTTATCAGGGCATAGGACTTTGCATGGGCCACCACAGTCAAGTGGAGGATGAATTCTGCTGGAAAAGTCTGCTTTCTAGTTCTTAAGAGGCTGAGGAGATTCTCGTCTGGTGCAGTCTTAGATGCCTCTTTGTGTGTGTGAAACATATACACAGAGGGAGAAAGTAGCCTATACAGCAGGGGTTCCCAAGCTTTTCAAGTGGGTGCTGGGTCATGCTCTCTCAGTCAGTTTTGAGGGCTGGGCAGCCATTTTGCCCTGCCTGCACGATGGGAGTAGCCATTTTGTCCGAACAGCTTCAAAAAGGGTGGCAATTTTGTTTCTTGGAAGGGTGGAGGGCCACATGAAATGGTGCCGTGGACCAGATCCATCGCAAGGGCCTTAGGTTACGAACCCCTGCTATACAGAAATCAAGAGACAAGATGTTATGATTGTTTTTAGCACCCCTTCCTCCTACCTCTGTTACTTCTGTGTCAGAGGGACAGTAATTCTTTTTTTAATGGCCTCAGAGGTTGTAAAGTGTTTCCATATCCTGCTAAGATATAAAGATACATGTTTTTACATTAATTGAGAAAGGCTTTTGTAAACAATTTGGATTTAGATTCCACCTTTTTGAGAGCTAAGAATGCTAATTTTTCTAAGTGCTTGAGGGGATTACTTGAGGGGATCTCTGTGGATTACTCGCAATGACCTGCAATCACAAAAAAATTACATGTGCCCCTATTTCCCATAATGTCTGTTAGGTAATCCACCTGTTTTGTCCATGCTTCTTCTCTGTTGTTGTAGTGGTGGTGGTGTGATCAAGCAGCCACTGACCTCATGGTGACTCTATAAATGTGTGACCGCCAAAAGGTCTGGTCATTACCAGCCCTGCTCAAGCTCTTGCAGACTCAGGGCTGTGGCTTCCTTTATTAAACTAGCACATTTCATATTTGGCATTTCTCTCTTTTTTTGTAGGCTATGGTTAGACTTTAACCAAACAGCAACAGGACAGATTTTCCTGACTGTCCCTAATACAACTTTGCCTGGTTCTGTGATCACTGTCACCCTGCAAGCCAACCTCCATCATCCCATCGGGGAGTCTAGTTTTGCTCATATCCAGCTGCTTGTAATGCCTTTACCTCTGGTAGGTTTGGAGTACAGGAATTTGAAGTGGGTGGGGTGGGAAGGACTACTACAGGAGGAGAACACCAAGTGAAGGGTTTGGAAAATTATTTCTGGTCCTCTATGTCAGTGATGGCCAAATCTATGGCACATGTGGCACTCCCAGCCCTCTCTGTTGGCACACTCACTGTTACCCCAACACAGAGTTTGCCCTGCCCCTCTGCCCAACAGCCAGTAGAGACATAGAGTAATTAAATCTACAGCAATACACTATTACTGGAATATTCAGTTTATCACACTTTACACTTGCCTGTGTCTTAACTTACTCTTGCTACAGGTGCAAGGTCTTCCTCCCCCAAGGTGCAAGGTCATATTTCTAGATGGTTCCTGTGGCCCATCACCATCCCCTTGCAGAAGCCAGCGTTGGACAGCAAATGTGCAAATTAGAGATGAAACTGGCATTCGCTCAGTGCACACAGAGAAAGGTGCGGTGGTCCTTCACCAAGCAGATGGACTGGCAGAATCAATCACTTACAGCTCGGACTGTTGCTCCAAGCAGGCTGAGCTTGTAGTCACCAACCTGCTGGGGGAGAAATATTGGTGCCAAGTTGCTGCACCACCCGTTGTTTATCCTGGCAAGGCAAGATTGACACCTCCTAAAGTGATTGCAAATGCAGGGCTGTCTCCGCCTGCTGCTACAGGCTCTTGGGTATGGATGGCCTTCCTTGCAATTGACTGGCTGGGAATCTAATGCAGGGATGCCCAAACTACTGCCTGGGGACCAGATTCGGTCTGCAATGCCAATTTTTCTGGCCCACAAAGCCCTTGTCGCTCCTGAAAGTGGAAGTAAAACGTGCCCGTATGGGCGCATTTTACTTCCACTTCCAGGAGTGGCGAAGGCTTCATGGGCCGGATGAATTGGTGTTGCAGGCTGGATCCAGCCCCTGAGCCAGTGACCAACTCCCTGAACCACCTGACCGGCCCATGGGCCGAAAAGTTTGGAAACCCCTGCTGTAATGCTTCAAGGTGAATACCTACTGTGTTAGATGGGGAAAGCTCTCCAGTGTAGAGAATCCCTCTGGTGAGATACTGTGGCATTTCACCAAGCTGTTGAGTTGCTAAGCATAAAGGACTGTTCTGAATTGTGACTTCTTATGGGATCAGTCAAACAAGTGGATCTTATGGCAATCTACTGTTGTGTCTTGCCTTTCTTATGGAATCTGACTGCCTTCCTATCCCTTTACCTGGTGCTCTGAAGCTAGACCTTAATAACAGCCATCTCAAGAGAGAGAGAAAGAGCTTCTGCAATTCATGTGGCAAGAACATATGAAACAGTCTTCTGTTGTGTGTAAGCTCAATAGTTCCTGCACTGTGGGCCCACCAGCCTGCAGCTGTGCAGAGCGTGTCTGCTTCTGGCTTTTGCAGGTTGATGTCTTCAGATCCTTTAACTGGAATGGCAGGTTTCAAAGGGAACCTTTGCATGCAAAGCATGTGCATTATCACAGAGATCTGATTGTTCCAGATGTTGACAGAGGGATGTTAAACTTACTTTCGACTTCTGTTGTAGCCTTCCAACCCCATGTTTCTGTCTTTTTGAACTGTTTGTCCCTCTCTGCTAGTCTCCTGTGGCAGACTCTGGTTATTATTATTACTTTTTATTTTGTAGCTTTTTGTTGTTGTTGTTTAGTTGCACAGTCGATTCCAACCCTTTGCTACCCCATGGACCACTGTCCGCCAGGCACTTATGTCCTCCACCATCCTCTTCAACTCACTCAGCTTTGTGCCCATTGTGTCTACAATACCATCTAGCCATCTCATTTTTGGTCGCCCCCTTCTTTTACCCTCCACCTTTCCCAGCATCAAGGCTTTCTCAAGCGAATCCTCTCTTCTCATTTGATGTCCAAAGTACTTTAGCTTCATCTTTACTATTTGACCTTCTAAGGAGCAGTCAGGGTTGATTTCTTCTAAGATTGACCTATTTGTTCTCCAGGGGACTCTCAAAACTCTCCTCCAACACCACATCTCAAAGACATCTATTCTTCTGCACTCAGCTTTCCTTATAGTCCAGCTTTTTTTTATGCATCTCTTTTTCATTTTCATTGTATTTTGACCTAACCATCAGGCATCATTTTCTTTCTGGCTGTATGCACCCCCACAGCCAGCTCTCTTGCTTGCTGAAGTGGCAAAAGGGAGAATGTAAATATAGAAGAGTGGACATAATATTTAAAGTTCCTTAGTTGTTTTTTTTAAATAAGGAAGTAAATAGATCAGGCCCATGGTGTGGAGGTTCATTTCTGCAAAATATAGAATATGTTCTGAACACTTTTTCTTATATCCCCACCAATTAAAAAAATATTTTTTTAAAAAAATAGTTGAACACTTAGAAAGAGTTAGAGTACCATTAGGACCTTCTGTGTTGATACAACCTGACTGTGAGTGGAAACATGATTTGGAAAAATATTCAGTCAATAAATTTCTGAGGTCTCTGAAACACTAGCAAAATAAACTCCCACCTTCCCAAAGGGTCACTTTTCCATCTATCTGTTTTCCTTATCTTCTAATTTTGAGCCTTTCTAATTGACTGAACCTAAGTTCATCAGGTTCCTTTGTAGGTTACTCAAAGGGGCTTCTGCATTTCCTTATTTTTTTAAAAAACAACAACAACAACAGCAACACAGATAGATCTGACTCTTAGTGAATTATGAAGAAACTATGTCAAGAGAGGGGAAATCCTTCTTGCTCCTTTCTTGCTGGAGGTTAAATGCCATCGTGATTATTTTGGCTTTGGATGCAGCACCCTTGAACAATGATTTGTGTTACATCGAAAACAGGTCTGCAGATTCTTCGGGATAAAGTCTTTTTCCATTAATTTAGTATGAATGATCTGCTAGAACAATGTGTCCTTATTTCTCATATTACCCAAGCAATTCAGCAGAGAATTCTTCTGAAGTATTATTTAATAAGCGACACAAAATGAGCAACAGAGAGCCATTTTATTATGTGCCATTTATGGTGTTAATATGTGCATTTATTATGTTGTGAACTGTCAACCATGGGGAACCTGTTTCTCCAGGTGGCAATATATAAATTTAATATATTTTCTTTGTTTTTTGATTTCTTGGTCTTTATTCATTTTCTTTAAGAGTTCTTTGTTTGTCAACTCATTGCTCCTGGACATTTGTGCTATCAACATTTAATAAATCCATGCATTTCAAATGCTTTCCTCTTTTTGAAAAAAGAGTTGTCTGTGCTAAAATCTGTTATCCCATGCAACAAAATGAAGACTATATGTCCAGTGTGTTGCTTGTTAAATAAGATTTGAGATGACTTTGTTGATGAAGCATCAACAAGCAAATAACATTCTTTCCTTCACTCCATTTATCTTGACTACAAGGAGCCCTTGTGATGCAGTGGATAAACTGATGTACTGCAGCCAAAACTGCTAATGTGAGTTCAATTACGGTTTTGATCCTGATGGGCTTAACGTTGACTGAGCCCTCCATCCTTCCGTGGTCAGTAAATTGAGTACCCAGCATGTTGGGGGCAAAATGCTAATTGCCTTGTGAACTGCCCAGAGAGTGCACTAAGTCCAATGCACTCCTGTCCTCCACCATCCCCCTCAACTCACTCAGCTCTGCGCCCACTGTCTCCACAATACCATCCAGCCATCTCATTTTGGGCCGCCCCCTTCTTCTTTTGCCCTCCACCGTTCCAAGCATCAAGGCTTTCTCAAGTGAATCTTCTCTTCTCATTTGATGTCCAAAATACCTTAGCTTCATATTTATTATTTGACCTTTTAAGGAGCAGTCAGGTTTGATTTCTTCTAAGATTGACCTATTTGTTCTCCTCGCTGTCCAGGGGACTCTCAAAACTCTCCTCCAACATCACATCTCAAAGGCATCTATTCTTCTGCGCTCAGCTTTCCTAATGGTCCAGCTCTCACAACCATACATTGCCACTGGGAATACCATTGCTTTGACTAGCCGAATCTTTGTTTGTAATTTGATGTCTCTACTTTTCACTATGCTCCCCAGATTTCTCATTGCTTGCCTCCCAAAAATCAGTCGCCTTTTTATTTCATGGCTGCAATCACCATCTGCAGTGAGCTTTGATCCTAGGAAAGTAAAATCTGTCACTGCTTCTACTTCTTCCCCATCTATTTTCCAGGGACTGATAAGGTCTGTTGCCATTATCTTGGTTTTCTTGATATTGAGTCTCAAGCCAGCTTTTGCACTTTCTTCTTTCAACCTAATCAGGAGCTTCTTTAGGTCCTCCTCACTTTCTGCCATTAGGATGTAATGTAAATGTAATTGCTAATGCTAAATTCCCCTAGTTTAACCCCAAGGGCAAAGCCTAGAGACATGAGCTTCAGTTAACTATATGTGGTTCCCATCAGTGCCTGGGAGGTGATTCCTCAAAGCCTGGAGAGTATTATAATAAAGGAAATAAATGTTATGAACTCACTACTTTCTTGTTGGAGATCTTGGAATTAGCACTGAAAAAGCCCCAAAATGTTCTCCAGGTTTTAAGAATATTTTTCTTTTCTCCCTTCAGTAAGTAATGCCAGGATGGCTTCACATGGTTAAAGAACCAGTATACAGTAACAATTTTGTTAGAATAGGAAGCACTAGTTAAAATGTAAAGGGGGATCCAGTCAATGATCTACCCAATTTCCACTTGAGAAGGCGACCTTTCTTGTCTCATTGTTCTTCCAAGGTGGTCATGATCTCCCACCTCAAATTTCCCCACAAGTCACCTTAATGGACTCTCAAAATCCCTTTCCCCTCTCGAACACAAATGTTTGTGAAGATAGAATGTTTTGTGTCTGTGATTAATATAATGATATTTCCTGTCCAGAATGTCCCTATTATTCCAGTGTGTGTATGTGTCTGTTAGGAACTATGATCAATGTGCATCTGCTACTGAGGAGCCCTTGGCCCAATTCCCTCCCTACTTTTTCTTAGTCAACCTAATTACAGCTAAATTAAATGTGACATGGGATAAGAGACCTGCAATCAGATGGCTCGCTGGCTGATTTGATCAGGGAAGCAGAAGAGCAGAAAGGATGTTGAACCTTTCCTACATGTAGTTTCCAAGGATCTGCCTCTTACCACAACACTTGCTGGAAATGCCAGTAATGTCTTGGAGGGGTTGAGAAGCAAATTTCTGTCAGCAGCTCTTCTACCATTACTCCAAATACAACAAAGAAAGATGGTAGGTGACCTGTTAATAAATATCTCATGTCCTGCTTAATTTGGCTTTAACGTGGGCTGGCTTCTCCTTCCCATAATCTCTTGTGTTTAAATTTGATCTGTATAATTTTGCCTACTAATCTAGATCTATTTTTATGCAAATTATTTTTTCATTTCCAAATGTTTAGTTTTCCTGATGTATAAAGGGAATGGTTTGTGTGTATATGGAGGTATTCTGTTAAAGATGCTTTAACATTCTAGTTAGTGGGTTCTACCGAATAAACTAAACTAGAATTTAAAACAGAGTGTTTGCTTTCTTATCATGAACTGCTCCACCACTATAATAATTTAGTATCAGAATTTATTCTGGGTTGAAAGGATTTTTGCTGGACGCCCGATTGAAACACCATAGATATGGGAGAGGAGACTTTGTGCCATCTTTTTCCTTTGAAAGAAAGGGGATGTATTAAAAACAAAAATATCCCATTCAAATAATTCAGTGCATTAAAATATCTTTAATCACACATTCAATTTATTCATTTCCTATATATTAACATTCAAATAAATACAAAATTGTTAAAATGGAGGCCAGCGGAATTAAAGAGGGCAAATGAAAGAGGGAAAGGTCAACAGATTAATGTTAATAATTTACGGCTGCTGTTCAAGGAGATGCTTGTTATAGGGCACAATCCAGCAGGGGGCGCCCATGACTGCCTCTTCTTCTATGTTTAGGCTACATGTGAAACTGCCAAAATGAAGCCACCTTTTGGTGAGTTCATTCTGCACTTTCATTCGCCCAACCTAGTGATGGCAATTCAGATTCCCACTACCAGTAGGTGAGCTTACGAATCCATGGATTCTGAGGTGTGCAGGTAAGGGGGAAGAAAACCCTCAATCTTTGCACATGGTAGATATCTGTTCTTTTTATACAATACAAAGGCAGTAATATGGGGTACAGAGTGTTAGATGAGAACTTGAGAGAGCTAGATTCAAATCAACACTTAGTTTCCCACTGAGTTTCCTGACTATCAGCTAGTCATGCTCTCTGAGGCTGAGCTATCTTTCAGGGATGTTGGGAGCAGGAGACCCATGTACATTGCCTTGAGCCGGGGTTCCCAACCTTTTCAAGCTGAGAGCTGGGTCATACTCTCTGTCAGCTTTGAGGGCTGGAGGGTCATTTTGCCCAGCCTGCACAATTAGGGTGGCCATTTTGTCCCAACAGCCTCAAAGGGTGGCCATTTTGTTTCTCGAATTACCTTGGAGGGGTGGGGGGCCACATGAAATGGCTCCATAGGCCAGATGTGGCCCATGGGTCTTAGGTTGGGTACCCCTGGCCTTGAGCATATTGGTGGAAAGGCAAGCTTTTTAAAAATGTGATAAATACTAAATTACAATAATGAATATGCAACAAAAATGTTCAGAAAAGGAAGGTATTTTTTCTTGATTTTTGGCAACTCTAATGATACTACACAACCGTTGTAATGGCTCCACTCTCAGTAATTCTGTGTGATTAAATTGATTTCAACTTTTGTAGGTCCAGAGCATTCAGAAGTGGTTTAACAGTCTCCTTTTATAAAATAAAGCTTCTTTGCCAGGCTTAACACCAGAGCTAGCAGCAGCAGAAGATGGGGAGCAGGGGAAATACCCCCCCTCCCGAGCCTCATTTTTCTGTTAAGGGAACAGAGTTTTACATCTTCCACCCTCTAAACTGTCCTCTTTCTGTAAAGCAGAGTGGTGAGTTCTATCCCGTTTTTCAGTGTTAAACTGCCAGCTCAGTCATTTGGCTTGATGTGAAGAAAAGAAATGTAGAGGAGGCCATGTATTTGTAGAATGAACGTTTTATACAATTCTCAAAAGCAAAATCACAAAGTTTGGCAGCCAGGGAGTGAATGAACAACATTCCTATTCTCAAGAAACACCCTGGAAAAGGAAGTGACATGACTCAACCTTTAGGAAACAACTTAAGGTGAAAGCACACAAATTGAGGTGTTACCAGAATATGCATACTAGTGACTAATACTGGTGCCAAGGACAGGAGTTCTGAAATTCTGCATAACTGCAGCTGTGTCACAGGAAGAGATTTTCTACACTAGTACATAAGCATAAATTTTAAAAATGAGGTTCTCAACCTCACACCTGGAGTGAAACATCCAAAGCACCAAGGCCAGAGCAGGAGAAGCCCAAAACTACATGATTCTCACCCTCATTACCCCACAGTAATGGTGGCTCTTCTTTACGTGCCTGTTTCTTTCTACCTGCTCTTTTCCATATACAGTACCCGAATAGCCTTTTGTTTCTAGGTTTCCATCCTTACAATAACCCACTATCACAGAGTGTTTCCTAGGCAAAAATGTGTACACCAAGTCTTTAGGCATGCTTTCCAAATTGATGGCATAAGAAATTGCATGGAAGAACTAGTGTACTACTTTAGTCACCTTATGGGGAAGAAATTGCTGGGAGAGCCACTTGCTGAAGCAGATGCAGTGGCTTAAAGACGATCAAAGTAACCTCTCTGGGCAGAAAGGCTTGCCAAAAATATCATTGTTTGGTCTTGGAGTCAGAGGAAGGCACGATGTCACTGGCATTGCGGGGAGGAGACTGTGGAGACACCATGGTCAGCATTGGTACGAAAATACCTTGCTTGTCAGATAAAGGTGGACTCTTTGTGGCTGGTGAGTCGGTAGCCCCTTCTCTCTTTAAGTTGCTGGCAAAGAGCGGCTTTTTCCTGCTCCAGCTGCGCAATGCGGTCACTCTTCTCAGATACTTCCTGTTAGCAGGTGGACACAAAATATTAGAATAATAGGATCATTATTCTCCCTGTAAAAACATTTTGTTGTATTGGTACCTTAAAGAGATTAATTGCTTACTTATCCAAACCTCTCTCTCTCATGTGCACGTGCACCAAACAGATTTAGCTACATGTCATTCTCACCCAGGGACTGCAGTGGCTTAGTGGTTAGACACTGAACTTGACGACTGGAAGATTGGCAGGTCAGCAGTTTGAGACCTGAGTGCTGCCTGATGGAGTGAGCTCCCATCTCTATCCCAACTCCTGCCCACCTAGCAGTTTGAAAGCAAGAGCAAATAGATAAATAAGTACAGCAGGAAAGGTAACAGTGTTCTGTGCACTCCCGTCTAAAATGCCTGGCACATGACTATGAAAACGTTAGCAAACGCAGGCAGTGTTGGCTTTTTGTTTGTAAACAGGTGAGCACCATACTCTAGAGTCAGATACAACTAGCTTTCAAGCTAGGGGGACCTTTACCTTACCTCTTCTCACCCAGTAAGCCTGCAGAGGATGTTTGACTGATATTCTCAGAAATTCGTACAATATCTGACATTACTTGCACATAATAAATTTTAACATTTGGGTGGAGAGTGGGCTGGGCAAGAAATTAAACAGATGTCTACTAAACTACACTTTTATAATCTAACTATGAAAGAGGGGCTTCCCCATAAGATGCAAGTAGATTTGGCGCATATGAGATCAATTTGTTTAACAGAACCATAAAAGTCCAGCACTGAAAACAGGATGCTAATTAGGGAGGGCAATGAAGTCAATAATCTAGTAGTGCATTTCATGAGGGATATGTCCATTCTATGATGCATATAAAAATATTTTAGCTATCACAGATCAGGAATTCTAACAGACCTCTCAACATAGAAGGCAGAACTTCAAGAAGATCTGATCAGAGGCAACCAAGTTGTACTTCCATTTCACAGGTAATAAAAATGAACCCTAAAGGGCTCTACAAGAAGGCAGTTGCGTAGCATGGGTTTCAGCCGCCCGGAGCGTAGGCCAAATCCGCCGCCCCCTTATTTAGGTACACACTTAAAGTCCTGAATTGTGGCAGGTTAATTGAGTCAATGTGAATTGGACAACTGATGATCGAGCAATGAATAAAACTTTCTTTTAATTTTCAAAGCAATACTCATGGCTTCCCTGAAGGGACTTACCCACACCGTATCCTAATTTGCAGGTGTTATTAGGCAATATTAAACTCTATTCTTTATATGAAAGAATTAATTCTCGCTGAATATTTGTCGTGAACAATCTGAGCGCAAAATAAAACACAGGTACGGTAATTACTGCAAGTCAACTGGTTAATACAGATGGTGTTGCCAATCACTAGAGCAAGTGAGATGATTACACTCATTTAAAGAAAGGGGATTCCCTGGTTCCGTCACAGATTAAATAAAAAAAGTTCTGTGCTCATTTTAATTGGTTCGAATTGGTACAACAAAAATATGAAATGGTTCAAATTTTTAGTTCGGCTAACAAGATATTATTATTATTTATTGTGAAATCCTCCCCCAAAAGTGCTGCCCAGGGTGGGCCATCCCCGCTACGCAAGAAATGTCATTCGTACCTCCCCCCCCTCTTTTTTTTGCTTCATTTTCTGTCACTTGTTCATGGGATTTACCAGGAGTTGCATCCTGATGGTAGGTAGTTTAGCAATGAACGGCTTCTCCACCTCAGGAAAGTCCATGTGGGCTTGCTTGTGCTGAAGTTTTAACTGAAAATACTGGAATTCTGAGAAACCTAAGGCTGACAGTTTTTGGCAGTGCTGTAGTATTAAACTCTGCCCCACCACAAGGCACATCAGAAAATAATCCACGGAGGTTGGCATAATGAAATGGTCTGGGAAGTTGGATGGGAAAAACTCACTACAAGATGAGAAAGGGGAAATATTATTTGGACATAAAAAATGTGATACAATCACAGCAGAACCATGAACAAAAGGAAGTGCCAGTCTTCCGTTTGAAGATACAGCTACAGCAGTTATTGACTGTAAGGGAAACCTTTACCTTTACTAAACTATTTGGGTCAGAAACCCTTGATGATTTAGGGGAAATCACTTAGCTGCAGATTTTACAAACATTTCTGCTATCCATTTAAGTATAGATTAAAAAAAAAAGCACCTGGTCTTTCTATATTTGTTGAATTATTAGATTTGTTTACTGGCATGCCATTAAGTCACTGTTTATGTAACATAAAAAGATCTAAGCCTCTCTCAATGGTTAGGTTAGCCTACAGGAGTTGGGTCTCAGGAGACAAGTGGAACCACTTCAGTTATGGGCCAAACCCATGCAAGTTCTGTCATCTTGCTACATGAGAAGAAAGATAGCTTTGATGCAAACCCTGAGTTCCATTATTGCTAGAAAAACCCTGCATGCTGCAACAGCGATATCCGGGGTGGGTAACTCAGAGCTTGTGGACCATGTGTGACCTACAAAGGGCACCAATGCAAGACTTCCACAGTCTCAAAAATCTTTTAAAGGACCTTGGCTCAAGAAGTCCTCTAATGCTCCCAAGGGACAAATGTGGCATGAACTGAGCATCCCACCACTCCTCCCCCCTCCATTCCATTTTTTATAGTCAGCCATGAGAGGTTATAACAGTGGTGGCAAACATTTTAGAGAACGAGTGCCCAAGGAGGAGGAGGTGCATGGACAGGCACTGCTAGCAACGTCACATGGGTGTGTGCACACACATGTGCACTGCTCAAGGCACACTGGAGATGTCACGGGTGGGTGTGCATGCTTGGTGCCTAGCCTCATGCCACTGCCTCCTCCTTGGGCACTCACACACAAACACAATTGTAAGTATAGGAGGGGTGCATGTGGGGTGTCTGGTCGCCTCACCTTGCTGGGGCGACAGTGTGTCTGCCTACAGAGAGGACTGTGCATGCCCCCCTCTAGCACATGTGCCATAGGTTCACCACCATGGAGTTATAAGCTCCAAGAACAGAAGGATGCAGCCCACAACCCTCCAGAGGTTGCTGGCCCTCTGTTGCCTAAATGCATGTTCACCAGTATGCATACATATGGACCTTGCACATGTTATTCATTACCTTAATCAGCAAATGGTTTTGTTCCTTCAGGACATTGGTTGCTTGCTGGTGAAAATCCCTCTTTCCCAGTGGGTAAAATGGAACTCCAAAACTACCAGGTGGAACTTCAGACTAGAGAAGGTAGAAAGTTAATAAGCTTGAGAGCATAATTCCTCTCCACCACTACCCCCAAATTCAGCTCTTCTGTGCATTTAACGGAATACCTTTTTCATCTAGAACAGTGTTTCCCAACTTTTGGTTTGGGACTTCAATTCCCAGAAGCCTAAGTCAATTCCTCCAAGCCCTGATCAGCCAATGTACTGTCTTAGGCTTTTGGAAATTGAAGTCACCCTATGGGGCCTGGGTCCTACATTGAGAATCACTGACCTAGAAGGATTGTATGCAAAACATACACATGCCTGATAATGTACAAATTGTATTTCTCAAGAGCAGGTGCAGGGCAGTCAGGTGCATATTGTGGCAGACCAGCTAGATGGGACATTAACTGTATGAATGTATTTGATGTATATGGTTTTGGTTATTTAAATAGAAGTTGTGTGGGAAGGGAGCGGCATTATTAGGCCAAAATGATGGTCAGGCATCCACACAGAAGTCACTGTCTTACTTGAGTTGCTGATTAGCATCAGACAAAAATCTTCCCGTGGCATCCCCACCTTCAGAGCCAGTGGGATGATCTTAATCAAGGTTATAGCAGAGAAGACTCCCTACAATCATATTGGCTTGAACCACTGCAACATGTAACTGGAATGTTAACCTATATAAGACACATTGAAAAGAACAGAAACTACGCTTGACTTCAGCATCACTGCTCCTTCTCATTTTGATGAAATCTGCATAAAGTAAACCTGGGATTCCAGACCTCCATCTCCCCTTTTTTCACTTATTACTGAATTGGGCCTCTCCCCCCTCCCCCGCTCTTCCACCTAAGACATTCTGTTCCAGCTTGCCTCTGTCTATGGACATGTGGGATCTATCCCCTCTCAGTCCTCCTGACCTTTCCTGGAGAGGTGAGTAGGTTTTTCAAGAAGACATTAACCTCCTGGATTTTGGCCAGCAGGAGCAGGTGGCTCTGGTTGTCTGGAAAATAGGTCTGCAAGTGGTAAAAAACAACAACAATGCTCAAGATGAAAATCCAATTGTATTTTAAGTACAGTATTGCCATCTAAAAAGAGAGTTAAGAAACAAACACAAAAGAGTTTTGCATTTACAGTAATACCTCAGATAAGTATGTACAAGTGTTTACCTTCTGAATGCCTGAAGTAACTGAACATCTCATACGTGAGTACAGAAACAGTCACATGTTCTTTTTTAAACTCTTGCCTATCTTCTTCCCCATTCACATTTCTGATTGTATGTTGTCTGTCTGTATGTATGTATGTATGTATGTATGTATGTATGTATGTCTGTCTGTCCCATAGGGGACCCAAGGTGGCTTACAACAACAACAGCAGCCAGTTTAAAACATATGCAAAACTATATATTATTGTTTAAAAGCCTACCTGAAAAGGAAGGTATTTGGTTTGATGACAGAAGAACAAAGAGGAGGCTAATTTGGCTTCTTAGGACAATGTTTTCCAAAGTCTGGGAGCAGTCACTGAGAAGACCTTTATTGCAAGCTCATAAATTTGGCAATTTCCCTTTTAAACCTTATAAAGCAGGGGCGGGGAACTTCTGCCTTACCCTGACCTGCGACTCCCATGCTCCACAGCCACTATCCATAGTTGGTGAGGCTGTAGGGAGAGTTCATCTAACAACACCTGCTATGTTTTAATTAAAGAACATCATTCTGCAACAGTATATCCCAAGGATCAAAGTACATTTTTAGTTCAAAGGCTGAAATAAATATTAAATAAGTTCTTAAATTATGATGGTGGCAGAAAGGGTGCAATAAAAATGCCAACATACAGCTCTTGAGACCTTCCATAGATAATTGAAACTGCAGAAACCGCGAACTCTATATTTAACACACATAACTGAATCATAGAAATGAAAGAAGGGTTTCAAATGCTTCCATCGTTCTACATGAGAACGACCAAAATGTCGGCCTCTATTCCTTGTAAACATTAAATTGTAGATATTACAATTCTTTCACAGACCTCAGTTGATTCCTCTCACAACAAAATTTGGCAAATGAGTAGAGCAAAATGACAGGGAAGTAGGAAGGCAAAGCAAGTGACTCTTAAAAGTGCAACTCTTGTTACAATTCAGATAAATGGTTCTTTGATGTTTGTCAACTCAAAGTTTCTGCCTCTTCCAATCTAGAGAATTCCCTAAAAATGCATGGATTTTGTTGTCCCATCATGCAGGAATTACCACACAACTGCCAGATTCAACAAGCAAACAAAAAAAAGTGCTATCTCAACAAATGCAAACTCCCATTGTCCATATACCTTGGTTGGTCCCTCCCTTCATCACTCTCTCTCTCTCCTTTTTCTCATCAGCCATTACTTACTGCTTCTGCTCCCAAGTGCTTCTGGCGCCTCTGAGCATCCAACAGATGATGCTGAAACCAGCCACGAACCTGATCCACCATTTCCAAACCATGCAACAAGGCATCACGTTCACGTTCCAGCTCCTGCATCCGTTTCAGCTGCAAGAGGGGAGAAACAGAGATTTAATGTATTTGTTTGTTTTGGTCTTGTTATCTTCCTGGACATTTGATTGTACCTGTAGAATTTTAAAAGGGGCAGGATGGAGCACTCCAAAACACATGTGGATGCCATAATTTGGTTTGAACAATATTGTACCCAAAGCAATTCAAATAGCAAGCCTGCATGGATAGCCTCACTGTTTTGCGTTTCCTTTGTATTTTTGTCCCAGCTCCTGCTAACCTAGCAGTTTGAAAGGAAGCAATTGCAAGTAAATAAATAGGGACCATTTCAGTGGGTAGGTAGACAGCACTCTATGTTTTCCGGTGTTTAATCATGCCTGCCACATGTCCACAGAAATGTCTGCAGACACAGTTAGTATTGGCTCTTTGGCTGTAAACAGAGATGAGTCTGATACAACTGGTTTTCGAGCATGGGCAACCTTTAGGTAAAGGTAAAGGTTTCCCTTGCTCGAAAGCCAGTCATATCTGACTCTAGGGCTTAGTGCTCATCTCTGTTTCAAAGCCGAAGAGCCACCACTGTCTGCTTCTGCATGTGTTTCCATTGACATGTGGCAGGCATGACTAGACATCAGAGAGCATGGAATGCTGTGTACCTTCCCACCTAAGTGGTCCCTATTTAATAAAGGTAAAGGTAAAGGTTTCCCTTGCTTGAAAGCCAGTCGTATCCGACTCTAGGGTTCAGTGCTCATCTCTGTTTCAAAGCTGAAGAGCCAGCACTGTCTGCTTCTGCAGACATTTCCGTGGTCATGTGACAGGCATGACTAGACACAGGAGTGCATGGAACGCTGTTACCTTCCCACCGAAGTGGTCACTATTTATCTACTTGCAATTTCTTGCTTTCGAACTGCTTGGTTGGCAGGAGCTGGGACTAAGACAGGAGCTCATTCCGTCCTTCAGTACTCGGGAATCAAACTGCTGACCTTCCGCCTCCCAGTCAGCATCTTAGCCACTTGAGCCACTGCAGTCCCTAAGGACGATCTTTACCTTTACTTATTTTTGTCCAGGGTGCAATATCAGAATTCACCTCTTAGGTGAAGTGAAGGGCATTTCCCTGTGTTTTTCTGTATCAAGTAAAGCATTAACAATGAAATTCCTGCAAAACTAGATAAATAATGATAAAAATTGTGAACTGGCTCAAAATATCAGAAAAATCAAGCAAGTGTCTTTTTGAAAGTAATACTTGAAGCTCTGAAAGGCATGCAGAGTAGCTACAAACAGTCTCATGCATAGCAGAAAGTGTCGGCTTCCATGATGCCAGCTACAATTACAGTCAAACCTCTCATAAAGAGCGCCTCACTTAAAGAGTATCTTGCTTAAAGAGCAGAATTTTCTCTGAATGTTCGCTTCGCTTAACAAATAAAACCAAACAAAAACCACTTAGCTAATAAATCGGGGTTCGCAATCCCCCCTACCAGAAGTCACAATTGGTCACACACAATGGTGTTTCACTTAAAGAGCAAACCCACTTAAAGAGCAATCCTGTGGAACACATTATGCTCTTTAAGCGAGGTACAACTGTATTTAACATTACCTATAATGTTGATGCTATTTATTTCTGGAATAATTTAACTTTCTTTGTATATTAAATATGTAGTAAAAGTAGGTATTCAATCCATCCAGCCCCAAAAAATATCCTAGGTTGGAAATGAAGAAAGAACGTTTGAATTTTCTAAAACTCTTTATCAGGCAAAGATGGTATAAAATACTATATGGAGTTAAGAGGAATAGTGCAAAGTTGGTCCAGATCTGAAGCCAGAAGTTCTTGAAAACAGACTGCCAGAAATGCCAGATGGAGCTTGCAGATGGCGCACGAGTCCAAAATATCAAATCTTTCAATATATGTCTGAAGAAAGATATAATAAATAGGTTTGCCTTTTAGTATTGTTATTAGATAGTGTGACTACCCTTACCCCTTACAGTCGCTATTTTGGCCCCAGTTCCTAAGGTTATGTTTGATTTTGATTTCAGGCTCAGTTGTGTAGTACATCTGTTCTGTCTTTACAGACCAAGCATTGACTGGCAAGCATAAAAAACCAATCACAGTTACTACCAGAAGCCATAAAAGCAGTGCACACACCAGCATTTTTGCTTCTTAAAACAAAAGTTAAGGTAGAAAAAGAGATTTAGGTCTTACTTTAAGAAAATTGTCAGAAATTATCAATTGAAAGGGGGCTTGACTGACACAAATTTTCATATATTTACATGAAAAAACAAAAACCGTATAGACATGTTTGTTTGGAATTTTTCAGTAATAATTTTTTTCTGATGCAGCTTCCATGTTTCCAAGTATCATGTGCATTTTGTTGTTCAGTCACATAGTCGATTCCAACCCTTTGTGACCCTATGGACCACTGTCCTCCACCATCCTCCTCAGCCTGCCCAGCTCTGTGCCCATTGTCTCTACAATATCATCTAGCCATCTCACTTTTGGCCGCCCCCTTCTTCTTTTGCCCTCCACCTTTCCCAGCATCAAGGCCTTCTCAAGTGAATCCTCTCTTCTCATTTGATGTCCAAAGTACTTCAGCTTCATCTTTACTATTTGACCTTCTAAGGAGCAGTCAGGGTTGATTTCTTCTAAGACCAACCTATTTGTTCTCCTCACTGTCCAGGGGACTCTCAAAACTCATGTGCATACATAAAATAAAATAAAATAAAATAAAATAAAAGTTTACAAATTTCTGAACTTCCCATTGCTAGTCAATGGATGATGTGAAGATACAGATTTTCTAAATTTCTATTCCAATTTGACTCTAAATCAGATTGGTTTTGAAGAGAATCAGGACCAAATCTGAACCACCTCAGTGACTCTTGCACAACCACTGTATAAGCAATTATGTCTTGGAATCCCCTAGATCAGTGATGGCAAACCTTGACACTCCAGGTGTTCTTGGACTTCAATTACCAGAAGCTCAAGTCAGCACTCCTGCTGACAAGAGATTCTGGGAATTGAAGTTCAATAACACCTAGAATGCCAAGGTTCACCGTCAGGGCCATAGATGGTATTTTGGCCTTGTGCAAGAACTAGGGAAGTTGCCCGGAGAACAATGAAAGAGTTGGGGGGTGGGGAGAGAGATGGTGCTAAGTAATGCAGGTATGAGCTACAAGAAGGAAAAGAGGGCAAAGGTCTTTTTTTGATGGACGAAAGACTATAGATAGTAGGAGGTGGTCAATTTTGGAAGAGAGAAAGTCAAAGGGAGACACATATTGGAAGGGAGGGAGGGATTAAAAAAGAAAGAATTAAGACAAGAGGTGAGGACAAGCACTCCATGCTGAATGTACTAAAGACTTCATCAGTCTATGAAGAGTACTCAATATTAAGAAAAGTACTCAATATTAAGTACTCAATATTAAGAAAAGACCATACAAGTATCAAGAGCAAGTACAGCACTCAAATCAGCTTGTATCTCCTAGTCCTGAATCACAACAAAAACATTGCAATAAAATATGCATTTGCATGAAAAACAAAACACACCAGAGACAGACTGCAAAGAAACTGGTCATTAAAGGGGCATATCATAAAGATACTCTAAAAGGAGAAGGACAGAAAAACAGAGTAACTATCTTTAAGGTTTTTGAGTCTGGACCCTGATAGAGCTTCTTGGGGAGGGATTTCAAAGACAAGAAGCCACAACAGAGAAGATCCTACTGTGGGAAGAAACTCTATGCCTTCAGTATGCCGTCAGTAGGGCACACAGTATCAGGATCCTTCATGCAGGACTTTATGGGCAAAGAGGTTCCTATGGTAGAGAAGACAACTCCTTATTTGCACAGTGCTTGCAGTGCCTCTTTCATTTTGAAATGTAAACCTGATGCCTGTGAGCATGAGGTCATGTCAAGGGAGGTCAGGGCAAAGGTGTGTGGGTATACCATGAGGGGCAGGTGTCTGATCCCAAATATCTGGACCCCTAATCACTCACCCAGAAGAAGAACTGTATTGCCTCCAGGCTGGTGAGGGCTGTGCTCAGCGGGAGGATGAGGATGGTGTAGCCTCTTTGGACTGCCATGGGGGCAAGGAGGTAGCAGCAGACAGAGTAGGATGGGTGGAGGCCACTGGGGCATTCCAGCCAGGCAGGGATCCCCCCTGATATCTTTCCACTTGATGATTGTCACTACTTCAATCAACATGGACCACTTCCCTGGTGGTTTTGTTCTTTTACAGCCCACTGAACCTTCAGGGACCGAGGCAACACTTGATTCTTTGGCCTACTAGAGAAAGTCCACACTGACAGCCCTAAGTCCTTGGAAACCCTTCTCCCATCTTCTTCAACACATTCCCCCTCTGGTGTTTCAGGAATCCCCCTCCCTGCCTCACCTGGCCCTCTTATCCTCCAGCCCCCTTAACATACTTCCAACCACCACCACCTTGTCACACCCACTTCACCAGCCTCACCAAAGAGATTTCTCTCAACTTTCTGCTCTTTCACAACATCTTCCTCCTTCCACCCTCACCCTCCTCCACCACTTCCTCTTCTTGGCTGCCCTCTCACCCCCTGTGCATCTCTCCGGCAATCTTCTCCTCAGTCAATCCTTCAACCTTTTCTCCTTTTGCCCTTCCACGTTCTGTTGCTGCTGCTTCGCCTTCACTTGGCTTGTTGTCTGTTCTCACGAACTGCCTTCAAAGCACGCAGAGTGGCCAGGGTTTCCATACTCCCATTACTCTCTTTTTTTCCTCTTGCTTCTCTCTTTCCCTGCTGACCCCTCCCTTGCCCTGGGACAGAGTGACAGTGTCCCCAATCTTTCCTCCCTCTCTGCCCCGATTCTGCTGAACTCAGCACCCCCGGTGTGTTCTGGGATACACTTTAAAGCCTCAGTTGCCTTGAACAATGGTAGCCATAATCCTGGTCTTTCCGGATAGCTAGCTGAGCTTGGGGAATGAGGGTGAGGTGAGCAGAATGACTGCCCTGCCATGGGATTAATTGTTGTGGATGAGGAAAGGTCTGGTAACCAGAATTGTGATATCACTTCAAACTCTACCCTCTAAGCACCCCTGACCAGAGAGATTTTTTAATTATATCCAAGTGTCTAATAATCCTCTGTTGTTCTCCATTTCCTAACTGGAAATGGAGAACAACAAGAATAGAATACGGCAGATGGAAATGAATATTAAAATAACATATTAGACAAATTGTTGTCCCATAACTGCCTCTGTTTCTCCCTGTAGGTAAAATAAAACAACAATAATAAAATAATTAAGGATCTGTTGCCTTTTCATGATATCCCATATCAGCTGCTTTATTCAGCCTCAGCTATGATTGACCATGACTACAATCTTAAGAGTCAGCTCTAGTGAAATAGTGAAGGAACACATACACCAACTCACCCACTCACCCCACCTGCTACTTTTGTTTGTAATCCTGTCAGAAGCACACAAAGGTACTTTCTGGTTTGAAAGGATTTTTGCTGTAGGAACTCCATGCAGGGGATGCCTGAATAGGGCTCCTTTCATGTCCCCAAGATCTTTTCCCACCAAAGTGGACCCTAGCCATGTACAATAATACCTTGGATAACGCTAAGACTTGGTTCCACAAGTCTTGGTGTTATCCGATTTTTAGTGTTATCCGATGCATGTTTAAATCCTATGGGATGGATCGGATAACATTAAAGCTCCATAGAGATACATTGTAACCGGACAGGCTTTAGCGGTTGTTATCTGATCCATCCCATAGGACCTTAACGTTATTTGATCCAATTCTCCTCCCCAGATTACTTAACGTTATGCGATTTTTGCATTATCCGAGGTAAACGTTATCCGAGGTATTACTGTACTTGCAATTTCTTGCTTTCGAACTGCTAGGTTGGCAGGAACTGGGACAGAGATGGGCGCTCATTCCATCATGCAGTACTGAGGTCTTGAACTGCCGACCTGCTACTGCTGTTGCTGACATGAGAGATCTGATTGTGTGAACAATGTACCAGGGGAAATGCTAGTCATGCAACATACCTTGCGCTTCCCCCTCTGCTGAAAAGCCAGGGCACAGAAAGGGGCAGCTTCTCTCTCGGGGATTTTCTTCTCTCATGTTATACTCCTTGGAAGGGCTTAAATCTACACTCCGAGGCCTCGCTACCTGCAACTCACAGTGTTGCTGTTGTTTGTAGATGATATTCTTCACATTTAGGTATAGGTGCTTCTAAAATATCAGAAACAAGTCTACTTCTGTTTCATTGATTACACTAAGGCCTTTGACTGTGTAGACCACAACAAAATGTGACAAGTAATTAAAGAGATGGGAATACCAGAACACCTTATATGCCTCATGAGAAATCTGTACATGAATCAAGAAGCAACAGTTAGGACAGAATACGGAATGACAGAGTGGTTTGGAATAGGAAAAGGAGTAAGACAAGGCTGCATTTTGTCACCCTGCTTATTCAACTTATACACAGAACACATAATGCGCAATGGAGGGATGGAGGAATCACAATTTGGGATCAAAATTGCTGGGAGAAACACCAACAGTTTGAGATATGCAGATGATACCACCCTAATGGCAGAAAGTGAGGAGGAAGTAAAGAAGCTCCTGATTAGGTTGGAAGAAGAAAGTGAAAAGGCTGACTTGAGACTCAATATAAAGAAAACCAAGATCATGGCAACAGGCCCTATCAGTCACTGGAAAATAGATGGGGAAGAAGTAGAAGCAGTGACAGATTTTACTTTCTTGGGATCAAAACTCACTGCAGATGGTGATTGCAGCCATGAAATAAAAAGGCGACTGATTCTTGGGAGGCAAGTGATAAGAAACCTGGGGAGCATAATGAAAAGTAGAGACATCATATTGAAAACAAAAATTCGTATTGTCAAAGCAATGGTATTCTCTGTGGCAATGTATGGTTGTGAGAGCTGGACCATTAGGAAAGCTGAGCGCAGAAGAATAGATGCCTTTGAGATGTGGTGTTGGAGGAGAGTTTTGAGAGTCCCCTGGACAGCAAGGAGAACAAATAGGTCAATCTTAGAAGAAATCAACCCAGAATGCTCCTTAGAAAATCAAATTGTAAAGATGAAGCTAAGGCACTTTGGACATCAAATGAGAAGAGAGGATTCGCTTGAGAAAGCCTTGATGCTGGGAAAGGTGGAGGGCAAAAGAAAAAGGGGGCGGCCAAAAATGAGATGGTTAGATGGTATTGTGGAGACAATGGGCACAGAGCTGAGCGAGTTGAGGGGGATGGTGGAGGACAGAGGTGCCTGGCGGGCAGTGGTCCATGGGGTCGCTGAGGGTTAGAATCGACTGTGCGACTGAACAAAAAAAAAAAAATACCAGACAGCATTCTTATCACCCCATGCTATTTTTTAAAAAGTGATATCACAAGCATACCGACTAGGCACAGTATAACTTAAGGCCATCAGCGTGATGGAGAATTTAGTTTTTGAATAAAGGTTACAATAGTGCAGGCTTTTCAGTTTAGACAAGGATGGAGAACTTTTGAATCTCTGGAAGTTAGATGAATCACTATTTCCATCATCCACAACACTGAACAGGCTAGCTGCGAATGATGGGAACTGGATTCTAGGAAGAAATGAAAGGCCACAAGCTTTCCAAAGCTTTAGGAAAACAAACTGACATGTTGTTGTTGTTGTTGTTGTTGTTGTTGTTGTTGTTGTTGTTGTTGTTGTTGTTGTTGTTGTTGTTGTTGTTGTTGTTGTTGTTGTTGAGTCACACAGTCGATTCTGACCCTTTGAAACCCCATGGACCACTGTCCGCCAGGCACTTCTGTCCTCCACCATCCTGCTCAGCCCGCCCAGCTCTGTGCCCATTGTCTCTACCATACCATCTAGCCATCTCATTTTGGGCCACCCCCTTCTTCTTTTGCCCTCCACCCTTCCCAGCATCAAGGCTTTCTCAAGCGAATCCTCTCTTCCCATTTGATGTCCAAAGTACTTTAGCTTCATCTTTATTATTTGACCTTCTAAGAAGCAGTCAGGGTTGATTTCTTCTAAGATTGACCTATTTGTTCTCCTCGTTGTCCAGGGGACTCTCAAAACTGACATGGAAGGAATATAATAGAGGTTTATAAAATTATTCATGGGGCATTAAAAAAATGAATGGTGGATTCCTCCTCCACCTCTCCCATAACATTAGGTCATTTGATGACAGTAACCAGCACCTGATTCCAGACAAAAGAAAGTTCTTCCCCTTTGGTGCTTAACTGACTGATCTAATCTTTCTGAATTTGCTTGATGACTCTTTGAAAACTGTCTTATCCTGCACTCTTTACTGTATCCTCAGGAATCCACACTGCTAGAGCTGGTGACAAGTGACCATTTTAGTGTGTTACAGGCCAACCAAAGTCTATTTGTCCTGAAACATTTCAAGAGCAGGTAGTTGGGAAGGGTATAGTAGCCCTCTTAGCTGGATCTAATAAAAGCAAAAAGGCCAGTGTCCAGTTGATTAAACACAGAGCAGAAAGAAAATCACTTACTGTATATACTCGAGTATAAGTCAGGTTTTTTAGCCCCCAAAATGAGGTTTAAAATGAGACTTGACTTATATTCTGATCAGCGTAAACACTCAAAAACATACTCACACAAATTTCTAAATTAATTAATTTTACCATATTTTCATGTATTTTCATTATTGAAACTCACTAGCAGCTGCTGCATTTTCCACCAGCACCCCCCCCCCCCGATTTATACTCGGGTCAATCTATTTTCCTAGTTTTAGAGGTCCAAATTAGGTACCTTGACTTATATTTGGGACGACTTATAGTCGGGTATATACGGTGTGTTTTCCCACTGGCACTGTAGCCTCCTCACAACATACCACTTGTGTAACCTGGTTCACAAGCAGTAGTAGAAAAGATATTCAACAAGGAGCCTGCTGTTGTAGGATTGGGGGAAGGAGTTTGTGTTATTTCCCTTCTACTCCATGTTTAATCAGCAGGATACCAGCCAGGCTGTGCCTTAAGAAAGGCTGTGCCTTTAAAAACAGGATGTAAATTAGCATGTTTTATTTAGTTTAAGTATTGGTGGACTGCAAACTACTTTCCCCAATGCATCTATTTAAGTGGCCTGCAGCCAACAAAACCTTATCCCAACTAAAACCTTACAACACCCTCTTATTTTTACTTGATTTGAGAGCCATTTAAGCCACCATAGTTAGATGCAATATTCTTCCTGTTAATAGTTCTGTGAGCAAAAGGGTGAGAGAGGTTTATGGTTTTCATATCCTGCTTGGGGGCCTCCCAGAAATATATGGATGTCTATTCCAAAAAGCTGGTTTCACTTCATTCAATCAGTCACTTCTTACTTTAATTTAGGTTTTACAAATGCCACACCCCAGTGAGGATTTGAACCTAGGTTTCCTGAGTCCTAATTCAGTCAATTACACTACCCATTGGAAAATATTGCATGCTTACTTTTTCTAACACTGGATATCAGTGGAAATGTTTTTTTAAAGGACCCAGAGAGAATCTTCTTTCTTGCTAATCATTGCTACCTGTTTGTTTGTTTTTTGTTTGTTTGTTTTGCTTTGCTTACTTTAGTCTCTTTTCTTCTGACTTCTGAGCAAGTAGCAAACATAAGGAGGATGTCTCTGCCACATGTAGAGATTGCAATCTTTTCCATTTTAGTCTTCTGATTGTAACTGCTGATTGCAACTGTAAGTAAAGATGCTTTTTCTACTTAAGTTGCTTGAAATCTTATTTTTATTATACAAAATGCTAGTTACTGTGAAGGGGTGGTTAAAGAGATTTGAACTATTCTCTTACACTTTCATGTTACTGTTAGTACCTGATATTCTGCTAATTAATAGGAATAACCAAAATCCCTCAATTCTACCTGGTTCTCAACAATGCTTTCCTTCCTACTTTCCCAATTCAAAATAACTGTCTGAAATCAGACCTTGCAGTAATCTTTTAATTGGATGCAAGCCAGAACATATAAAAACTCTATGTGCAAATAGAGCTTTTATATGTTCTGGCTTGCATGTAATTAAAATCATCTGATGAGAAAGAAGGCAAACTTCCTGTAGATTTAACAAAAAGAAGACAGGATTCCTTTATCAATAATATTTAACAATTGCTTAAACAGAGTCGTTGTCAAGTTGGGTGGCAATAGAAATTTGATTAAATAAATATATATATATATTCCAACAAATCAATTTTGACTTATGGCAACACTTTCCAGGTTTCTCTAGATGGATAGTATTCAGAAAGAGCTTACCATTTTCTTCTACTGGTAGCACTTCTTGGACTAAGCAGTTTCCCTACACAGGATGGCTCTTCTCCCTGGGATCCCACCAGGGATTCAAACTTCCAGTCCTTGGCTCTGTGGCACTCCAGCTCATTCAGCTATCGAGCCATAGTTACTTAGAAGAGGACATTTCAGCAGGTGCATTTTTTACACACTTGAAGCCATATCTGCTGAAATTTCTTCTTCCACACACAGTGTGGTTAAAGGAATAAAAGGAATTAAGGAATAAAAAAACCCTATCTTCTTTTTCATCTGTTTACCCTAAATGTAAAGCCTTCTTCATTATAGCTGGGCATTTCCTCTTTGATGAACGAAGAGCGAGTGGGAATAACACATACAATCTATCATATAAGAAGTACACAGACTTTTAAAAGGACAGACTATAACAGTGGTGGCAAACCCATGGCACATGTGCCAGGGGTGGCACTCAGAGCCCTCTCTGTGGGCACCCATGCAGTCACCCCAGCACAGAGTTTGCCCTGCCCCTCTGCCCAACAGCCCAATGGGATCACTTCATCCCTCCCCCAGCACAGTGTTCACCCCACCCTTCTGCCCAGCAGCCCAATGGGAGTGTTTCCTTCCTACCCTGTTGCAGTGTTGGCACTTTGCGATAAATAAGTGGGTTTGGGGCTGCAGTTTGGGCACTCAGTCTCTAAAAGGGTTTGGCAACAGGATAGGATCCTCCATGACACTTAACAATGGGCAAAGCTGTCCTTCAAGAGAAACAGTCATGGTCCATGGCCTTAGGAAGAACAGGACAGGTATTACTACGGTTGATGTCCCCCAAAATCTGCCATTTGAGGCAACTACAGTACAGTACTTCATTCTGCCTGATGGCATGGCCAGCCTGCCCAGGACCCTGCTCTTCTCACCATATCATATTCCATGGCATTAGAAATTGTGTGCCTGCGTGTTTCCTTTGGGATACGGAGGCTCCTGCGTCGTCCAGCTTGGCACAGAGAACTGTTGATGCTACGGGAGCGTGTGATGCCTTTCCCATCAGACTCACCTGGAAGAAGCATCAGAAAGAAGGAAGTGAAGATGTTTAGGTCATCGGTTCCACTCTTTATATATATATATAATATGTTCTTTATAGACCAATATATAATACATATGTTCTTTATAGTCTGATATATAATATGTTTGCATCCTTTTGTAGGAAAATGTAACATTTGCAGACGTTAGCTGATCTTACTAAAGCAGAATGACTAGAGGGCAAGAATCCTGTATTTTTAATAGTTGTATGAAGGTGGAAATTTCAGCAATTGTAACTTGCATTAAAAGTTGCGCCTGCTGAAATGTTCTCCCCTACACAACTGTTAAATGTATAGAAACATTGTCCACCTCCAGTTTGGTATATGTCAAGAATATATCATCTGTAGGCTTAATAGTATCTGGAAAGCAGTTCTGTAGGGCACTTTGAAATGATTTTTTAAAATTTACCTTGTGATTCTAAACCCCCCCCCCCCATTTGAAATAGAATAACTTACTTGGAAGGGGCCTTTTAGGCCATAGAGTCCAATCCCTTGCTCAATGTAGGAATGAAAGTCAAAGCATATCTGACAGAAGGTTGTTCAATCCTCACTGAATGCTTCCAGTGTTGGAGCGCTCACCACCTCTCAAGGCAATTGGTTCTACTGTTGTACTGTTCTAACCATTAAGACGTTTTTCCTGATATGGGAACTAGACCCTGCTGAAAATGCAGATGTCAACTATGCCCCCACATTCGCTCTGGAAACAGTATTACTGGACTCAATGGCACCACACACAACATTAAAGGCAGTTTTACTTGTGCTTCTGCCAATGTGATTTATGCCATCTCATGCCAAAAATGTCCATCTGTGCTTTATGTAGGACAAACAGGACAATCTTTATGCAAAAGAATTAATGGATACAAATCAGACATCTGGAATGGTAACACAGAGAAACCTGTCTCAAACCACTTCAATCTAACTGGACATTCTATCTAAGACCTGAAAGTTACAATTCTGGAACAGAGAAATTACAAAACTAGGATTGAAAGGGAGACAGCAGAAATCAAATACATCCATCTGTTAGACACCCATCACAGAGGATTAAATATTAGCAAAGGGTTTCTGGGACATTATCAAATTTGATACAAAGATTGCTGTATGCTGCTAGATATTTTATATATTATATTACAACCTTCCTGCCAATTCTCTTTAGTAAAACTGGAAGTAACCAGGTACAGTGGTTTTGTTTGTTTTCTGACATGCAGGTCAAAGGTTGATCTGAGACCAGAATGGGCTTTCTCAGCACATTTGAAATTGAAAGGGAGAGATTTAGAGCTAATCTGAATAATCTATTATTGTGATGGCTGTGGGAAGCTATATTGTTGTGCTTGATTGTCTGTCATTTTGCTTGAGCATGCCCTTTTCTCTTTGACCCCTGAATCTGGTGTATAAAAACCATGCCTTTAAGTTTCACTCCTTGTCTGAAGAAGTGGACTTGATCCATGAAAGCTAACAATAAAAATATAGCAGTTAGTCTTTGAAGTGCTATGGTGTTGTTTTTTGTTTTTGTTTCCCCTGATATTTCCTGATATTTAGCCTATATCTGGCTTCCTTTAATTTGAGCCGGTTATTAGTGTCCTGCACTCAGGGATTACCAAGAATAGATCCTTCCCTTCCTCTTTATGATTAACTTTATGCAAATATGCCCATTTCACATGCTAGCAAGGTTATGCTCAAGATAATACAGGCTAGGCTTCAGCAGTACACAGATTGAGAACTTCCAGAGGTGTAGGTTGGATTCCAAAGAGGTAGGGGAACTAGAGACCAAATTACCAACATAGGTTGGATCATGGAGAAAGTGAAAAAGTACCAGAAACAAGTCTACTTCTGTTTCATTGACTACGCCAAGGCCTTTGACTGTGTGGACCACAATAAAAAGTGGCAAGTAATTAAAGAGTTGGGAATACCAGAACACTCACATGTCTTATGAGAAATCTGTACATGAGTCAAGAAGCAACAGTTAGGACAGGATATGGAATGATAGTGTGGTTTAGAATAGGAAAAGTACTGTACAAGGCTGCATATTGTCACCCTGCTTATTTAATTTATACACAGAGCACATAATTTGCAATGCAGGGCTGGATGAATAATAAACTGGAATTAAAATTGCTGGGAGAAACATCAACAACCTGAGATATGCAGATGACACTACCCTAATGGCAGACAGTGAAGAAGACCTAAAGAACCTCTTGCTTCCGCTGAAAGAAGAGAGTGCAAAAGCTGGCTTGAGGCTCAACATAAAAAAAAACCCCGAAATAATGTCAACAGAAGGACAAATATTGAAGATGAAGCTAAAGTACTTTGGACATCAAATGAGAAGAGAGGACTCACTTGAAAAGGCCTTGATGCTGGGAAAGATTGAAGCCAAAAGGAGAAGGGGGCATCCAATACTGAGATGGCTAGATGATATTGTTGACACAATGGCCATAGAGCTGAGCAGGCTATGAAAGATGGTGGAAGAAAGGGGTGCCTGGCATGCGATGGTCCATGGGAATGCAAAGGGTTGGATTTGACTATGTGACTGAACAACAATAACATCGTATCCCACCCCAGTCTCCTTTTCTCAAGGCTAAACATGGCCAATTCTTTCAGTCTTTCCTCATATGGCTTGGTTTCAATTCCTCTGATAATCCTTATTGTCCTTCTCTGTACCTCCTCTAATTTATTTGCATCTTTCTTAAAGTTCAGTGCCCAGAATTGGTCTAACTAGTGCTGAATAGAAGGGGACTAGTACAGTGGTACACCATATAATAAATGTGTTGTATAATGAAAAAAAACCATACAATGAAGTGTTCATGCACTATTTGTGATGCACCTATAACAGGGAAAAAAGTTCATTATATGGAGCTCTATTGGCCCAACCATGTACAATGAAAAAAAAATTCAATTACATGGGGTATCACCAATAACGATCTGTATAACAAACTCCCCCCCCCCCCTGGTTATACGGTGCATTGCCCATAGCGATCCGTATAACGGGGGAAAACCGTATAGCAAAGAGCTATATGGGGTTTTACTGTACTTCACAGGTTTGAGAGACTATACTTCTGTTAATAATTTTATGTCAAAGATTACTCTGGGTTGAAAGAATATAGTCTAAAACAGTGTTAGCCTTTTTTGCAGCCACATCGCACTGTTGACTTGTATTTAGCCTGCAATCTACAACAATTCCAAGATCCTTCTCAGTAGTAGTATTACTGAGCCAATAGCATTCCTCCCTCTTCTCAATTCACCATCCAATAGATTAATCATGATGGTTGGCACAAATGAACATTTCAAGTTAAAAGATACTATACCCGTTCCACCTTTCCCTCTTCAGCCTTTTGTGGGTGTGTGGGGTGTTAGGTTTTAAGAAAAGGGGATGGAACAATTGACAGAGAAACAGGAGCAGCTACAACTATTAAACCAGTGTTTCCCAATCTTTGGTCCTTGGATTTCAATTCCCAAAAGTACTGATCACCCAATGTACTGACTTAGGCTTCAGGGAATTGAAATCTAAGAACCAAAGGTTGGGAAACACTGTATTAAAGGCACAGAAACCCCATCCTGCATTTCATGCAGCCACTTTATTTGGACCCTGCCTTAAAATTCTACAAAAGAAGCAAAATTCTACAAAAGAACTTTATTCTCTTATATGCTTCCTTACAACCAAAATTATACTAACTGCATCCAAGGGGAAAACATATCAGCAAGCTTAGCAAAACTGTAATGTCTAAACAGATTTTTAGAAAACTACAAGAGGGTGTGGGGGAGCGCTGCTCCCACACTAGATTACCTCAAGTGACAAATGAACATCATAAGTATGCATGATGATGAAAGGCTGCAGGAAAGAAGTGAAAAACAGGTAGGAATAGAATGAAGTTTCTTCAAAGAGTGAATATCTGCACACAATCTTTGTTGTTTGGTGGAGGTGATTTATTTATTTATATTTATATACCACCCCAATCTATAGGATTGGAGTGTCTGGGGAAAGGACCTGATGGCCTACATTCCTAAACAGAGCACTCTACGCTGCAACTTTTATTTTACAGATCCCACTTGAGTTTCTGAAATACAATTTTCCAGCTATATTTCCATGCTTAAGTAAGACAAATCTCCCTCCTGCGAAATAATATATATGCAAATTGTCAACTCTCTTGTCTCAGAGACCAAAGGTAGAGAAAAAGTGTGGAATAGTATTAAACAGGATTAAAAAGTTACAAAAATTAAAAGAGATTAAACATGTCACACACAGAGAGGGAGGGGTTAGATGAGCCAACAAACTGAGGTAACCATCTGGCCACTCCCCACACATGCCCGCCAGCCAGGTCTTAACCCCCTTCTTAAAGGGCAGCAGCTCCATCTGGAGATGCAACTCACTTGGCAGGAGGTTCCATAGTGCTAGAGAGGTGTGCCTTTCTAGCCGATGGTACAACCAAAGAGCCTCTCTGGCAGTGGTGTCGCACAGACTTCAGCCGCCTGGGGCGAAGAACAAACTCGCTCCCCCCCAGCTCGCCGCTGCCGCACCACCACCACCCGGACCCAGGCAGAAGGCGGCCCTTTTGCTGCACCAGCAGCCAGGCTGCCCCCTCTTTGGCTCCCGCCGGCCGTGGCTGCCATTGCTCTGCCTCCTCCGCCACCTACCCCTGATGAGTGCCCTGCGCGCGCGCGCTGCTCACCTCCGCCCGCCCACCCACCCACCCACCCAGCTAGCCGTCAGGGGCTCTCCGCCACCTACCCCTGACAAGCGCCACATGCACGTTGCTCACCTCCGCCCGCCCACCCACCCAGCTAACCGTCAGACGGCCCTGCTGCTTCCAAACTCTTAACTCAGAAATCCCGCTTGTCTCCCCTTCTGCCGCCTTCTGCCTGGGAAGTCCTGCTTCCTAAGCCCAGGCAGAGGGAGGCCAAAGCGGTGGGGACATTTTGCCACCCCCTGAAAGCCGCTGCCTGGGGCATCTGCCCCCCTGCCCCCCACGCTACGCCACTGCTCTCTGGTCTGCTCTGGTGGGACGGACAGATGTCCTTAGGGCAGTGTTTCCCAAATGGTGGTGTTTGGACTTCAGTTCCCAGAAGCCTAAGGCAGTATATTGACTGATCAGTGCTTTGGGAAATTGACGTAAGCTTCTGGGAATTGAAGTCCAAACACTGCGAAACACTGCCTTAGGGCGATGTGGTCTCTTAAGTATCCTGACCCACTACCATATAGGGCTTTAAAGGTAATGACCAACACCTTGAATTGCACCCAGAGGCACACTGGCAACCAGTGCAGTTCCCGTAGCAATGGTTAGGTGCGAGCATAACACCCGCACCCCATCACGACCTGGGCAGCCACATTCTGGACCAGTTGCAGCCTCCGAATGGTCACCAAGGGCAGCCCCATGTAGAGCGCAATACAGTAATCAAGTCTGGAGGTGACCAAAGTGTGTGTGATCATATGTGTGTTCATATATCGTTTGGAGAGACAAAAAGAAGTTTTGTTGAATTCAACAATCATATGGAAAGCTGCTTTTTTGCCCCTCCTGAGGCTTGCTGTGAGAGGAAACATAGCTTATTATCTCAAGAATTTGCATATTTACAAGATGTCAGTAACAATTTGGAACAGTAAAGCAGACACAAAGTATTGTGCATTTTAAGATGCAAACATTATAGAAACTAAAAATACAGCAAACACTTTTTAGTTAATGAGAAAAAATGTGTATATTGCAAGAAATGTGTAATAAATTAAATGATGAAATTTCACAATCTCATTAAATTTCATAACCTGAAGCAAAACAAGAATGAGGAAAAAATGCAAATAGGATAAAAAAATACAGTTCAATGCAGATAAGAGAAATTTTTCATATTTGGATAAAGTGGTAGCGCCCAAACTAAGGCCCGGGGCCCAAACTAAGGCCGCACAGGTACGTTTTACTTCTGCTTCCAGGAGCGATGAGGGCTTTGTGGGTCAGATGAATTGGCATGGGGGGGGGGCGCACCCGGCCCCCAGGCCTTAGCAACCAGCTCACTTTACCACATGATCAGCCCACAGCCCAAAATGTTTGGGCACCCCTGGGATAAAGGATGATTCTAAGCTGTGGCCACTTGGGATGCTATTTCTCCCCCCTGAGTTTTTAGCAGCTGCCAGGCACATCATCAAGTGTTCTTGGACTGCAAGAATGTTGACAATGGGCAAAGTTCTGACCGGCCACGTGCCAGGCGACTAGGGAAAGCACAGGAGTAGAAACTGTGTATTTGGACACCATATAGACCGTTCCTCTTCATCATGTAGTTCCCTTCTTTGTCTTGTCTTGTGCTCACCGCTTTAATTAAAAACACTAATTACAAAGAGTCATTGATTATCTGACTAGCGCTGGTCCATTAGGACTGATTGCCTCTACTGACTTCTAGAGACAGAATTAATGGGGGCATCCTAAAAGTAAATGAAGCTGGCTGGAAGGATTAGTGAGGTTGTGTGTTGATCAGATGTCTGACGAAGGCTGCTAGAGTGACTAGAAGGGATAAAATCAGGAACAAGGTTATAAGGGAAAGAATTGGAACAGAACCAATCTTGCTCTACATAGGTAAAGGTAAAGGTAAAGGTCACCCTTGCTCGAAAGCCAGTCATATCTGGCATTAGGGTTCAGTGCTCATCTCTGTTTCATAGCTGAAGAGACTGCGCTGTCTGCCTCTGCAGACGTTTCCGTGGTCATGTGGCAGGCATGACTAAGTCATGTGGTAGGTACTACATAGAGACAACAAATAAACTGGTTTGCTCATTTGGAGAGAATGTCTTGGAATTCCATACCTTACTAGGGATCTGTGGAAAGAGAAGGACAAATTTCACAAGGAAGATGCAGGTGGAGAGATAACATCAAAGACATATTACAAGAACACCAAATAACACCTGTGAAGGCCAAAGATTTCTAAAGTATCCCTTGCTTTATAATTTATTTATTTTTCTGATTTATATTGCTGCCCAACTCCGAAGGCTCTGGGCGGCTCACAGAAAATAAAACCAATCACATTTTAAAATACCAATTAAAACCCCATTAAGACTGCTATTACGAATTACTAAATTAATAGTTTTTCCTGTTCTGTTCTGCAGATCCAACTGGAGAAGAGGAAAAGTGGACAGCCTCCAAGTTGGTCAGTTATGTGAGAGCAAGAGCAGAAAGAGGAGGGACTGGCAAAGGGTATGGTGAACACTCCCTAGATCTTAGCTGATATACAATAAACACATACATGGGATGTGTGGTGCCAACTGACAGTCCATGGTTGAATGGCAGCTGCCCAGACAATGAAGTAGCTCCGGGCCAACTCAACAGATGGAGGGATGCCTGTGGCTCCATACCAGACATTGTGGGTTGCCAAAGTCTCCTTGCTCCCCCCACCCCAACAGCTAAGATATCAGCTGCCAATTTATGTACATCATAGAAATTCTCATTCCTAACCTACATTTGCTGCTAACTAACCTACTGCCAGAATAGAGAAAATTTACTTCTTTGGACTACAAAAAATTAATTAAAAATAATTTTAAAAATTAGGCCACATAGAGCAATGAGGACACCATAAACGCTAAACTCTATGCAACCAGGCAATATGTTTATTCCAACCAACTACAATTCAGAAGAAATCTGTATGGTTTTGAGTTCTTCTTCAGGCCAGATGCTTAAAAAAAGAAAAAAGAGGGCTGCAAGAAAGAAGTAATGAAGGCCAGCAATTTGGCTAATGTTTTAAGTCACAATGTCTGCAACTGAATTAACTTGCAATATGGAGAGTCCAGATTTGTAGCCTTTCAGAAGATACTATACTATTCAGTCTGGAAAAGAGTTCTATAGGACTGAAAAGCACAATGCTACAAATTCTTATTGCCTGTGTGTGGATTTAGGAGTGAATACCTTTACCTTTAGCTTATTGGTCTATATCTCTCAGAATCTTCTTGTCAGCATGACTGAAAAGTTACTTTTATGGACCATATCTTCAAGCTTTGCCTTGCACTTACTTGTCACCAAAAAAGCAATGAAATCAGACACACACACCCCACATTTACTGCAGGGTGGCCCAAACTTTTTGTCTCATGGGCTGGTCACATGGTTCAGCAGGCTAGTCATGTGGCTCAGTGGGCCAGTCATGTGGTCCCTTCCACCAAAAGCAGCAGTAAAATGCACCTTGGAATCTGTTTTGTAAGAAGATGAGATAGATTTAAAGTTGCCATTTTCTCTGCTTGAACCAGGGGTGCCAAAGCTATGTCCCATGGGCCAGATCCACCCCCTATGGCAATTCATCTGGCCCACACAACCCTTGTCACTCCCAGAAGTAGAAATAAAATGTTTCAGTACAGGCACATTTTACTTCCACTTCCAGGAGCGATGAGGGCAGTTTAGGCCAGATGAATTACCATTGGGGGCCATATCTGGCCCATGGGATGTAATTTCACCACCCTGGTTTACTTAATTTCTACTTGGATTTCATTCATCCTAACATGTGTTTGCAAATTTCTCACCAGGATCAAAAAACACCTGGACAGGTTATCCATTCTTCAAAGATGATACAAACAGAAAGTGATCTCTTCTGAAGGAAGAATAAATTAAATTTTATTAGAACATTTTTTTGTGCATATGTGATTGGCCATGTCATTGGACAGCTGGAAAAGTAGTTTGTTACCATGTCAGCCAATGGTAGAGGATCAGATCAGGATCTGCAGATTGTTTGAACCTCCCCTCGTCATCAGTGGTGGGCTGTCAAAAGTTTTGCTACCCCACTGTGGGCAGAGCCGCGTCATGGGTGGAGCCAACATCATGACATCATGGGCGGAGCCAACGTCATGACGCCAGGATGTTGTGGACAGAGCCAAAGAAAAATAAATAAATAAATAAAATAAAATAATCAATAAAAATTAACTAAAAATACACATTAACATTAAAATAATCAACCCACCCACCTCAAACACAAATAAACCCACCCACCCACCCCAAACACAAACCTGTCACTTACCTGGCCTGGGGTCGGGGAGCAGGCACTAGGTAGGCAGGCAGGCAGGCACTAGGCAGGCAGCAGGCAGGCAAGAACCGCAGCGGCACAGTGGTGCAGCGGCGCAGCAGTAAACCACCGCTGCAGCAAACCACCATTGCGGCAAATCACCGCTGCGGCAAACCGCCGCAGCGACGTGGTGGTCTGGCAGTGCGGTGAGGAAAGGCCTTCGCTGCTGCCGCTTCTCCAGATGCTGCCTGCCCAAAACTGCGCATGCGGCATACCTCCATTTGATGCATGCACACTTCTATTTTTTAGTGTGCATGCATCAAATGGAAGTTTGATGCATGTGCAGTTCTGGGCAGCCATTTTGGCTGCCTGGAAATACACTTCCGGAGAGGCGACCAAACCGGGTCGCCCGGGGGTTTACACACACCCCGGCAATCCCCTCCAGATGGGCGCTACTGGTTCGGGTGAACTGGTCCGAACCGGTAACAGCCCATCACTGCTTGTCATCCATAGCAAACACATCAAACAGCCAGGGATTAAGAGGGGCTCAGTCAGTTAGCAACATATAAAGCAATGCAAATCCACCCAGTGAGGTTTTTAATTACATAGACCAAAAAAGAAGAAAAACCCATAAACAACAAAACTAACACTTTAATATTTACATGCTTCCTCCATCCATGGGACTTAGAAACAGTATTAAATGATTATTTTCCTATATCATACATTGCCATATTTGCCCTTTCAGCTCCAAAAAAGATGATATATCTTGATCTGGCTTTATCCCTTTTCCTAATATATAATAAAAAAATTATCTCCATATCTCTCTAAAATCATTTCCCCCCACTAATCCCATTTTTACCTTTACAGTATTTACAAATTCCTTCTCGAATTAAATTAACCGCTTCTCCTAATAATTTATCCTTCAACAATCTCAATATAACGACAACAATCTTTTATCCCCCAGCCAAAAGTAATGCTCAGGAAATTTCTAAGAAGTGCAACTTGGATGTTCACCAATCCAGTCATTAAAACAATGCTGTTTTACATCTGAAAAACATATATTGAGCACAACAAACCTATCATGGTTGCTTTATGCTGGCCTGGTTGGTCCCCCATCCCCCAGTCTGTTTCTCTGTACTCTAATTGTCTTTCCCACTCTGTTATTGACCAGAGAAACCAGCATGCATTGTATGTCTGTGTGCCTGTACCAGGCATGCACAGTGCTCATGATCCATAAGATCTGGCCTGCCTATGCCTAGATCCTGCTCTGCTCTGTCTTAATAACCCCCTCCCATGCCTGTTTATTGATCAACCCACATACTCCATCAGTTTGATTCTACTTCTGCCTCTTCCCAAGGTCAAGCACTGATACCCAGTAGCAAGAAGCCAGCATTAATGGTCACATTCCCCAACAGACCTTTCCCCCTCAATATTTATTTATTCAGAATATTTATATCCTGCCTCATAAAAAGAAAATTGGAACAAACTACAAGA
Source organism: Furcifer pardalis (assembly GCA_030440675.1). Classification (NCBI taxonomy): domain Eukaryota; kingdom Metazoa; phylum Chordata; class Lepidosauria; order Squamata; family Chamaeleonidae; genus Furcifer; species Furcifer pardalis. The sequence goes on from CP126893.1 coordinate 158,168,424, forward strand.
AACAAATATAAATGTTTAAACACAATAAAAACTATTTATAAATATATAGTGCCACAACTTAATCAGTGCAGATCCTGAAAACTTTTGTGAAGAGCTATATTTTATACTGGTGCAGAAATGAGCCCCCACAGAGCAGTGGTTAAGCCAAAACTCTGCTCATGATCTGACTTCAATCTCAACTGGATCAAGGTTGAGTCAGCTTCCATCCTTCCAAGGTCGGTAAAGTATTGGGGACAAAATGCTAATTACTTTGTTAACTGCCCAGAGAGTGGCCTAAATGTTATGAGGCAGTATATAAGTGTAATTGTTATTGATAAATGAGGCTACCGTTGGCACCAAGAGCCATTGAAAGGAAGCGGAGTGAGAAGGATTAGTAGGTGGTCAATTTGGTGCAAGTGCTAGAATGTCAGATTAAAACCTTGGAAACCTGGGTTCAAATCCCCACTCTAGCATGACATTTCACCGGTAAATTTAGGCCACTTAAACTCTATCAGCCTGACCTACTTCATAGGCTTGTTATAGAGACAAAGTGAGAAGAATCAAGAACCACGTTCAATGATGGAAGAGTGTGGTAGCACTGAAACTATTACTTTATGATATTGCTCTCCAGGCGCATCAATTGCCTTGCCCTCCTAATGTGTGCAAAAGTAACTCTTTTAACATCAACATGTTAAATCAATGCATTAATTCCAAACACAGACAAAATAAATACTGTAAAATTAAGACACATTTTGGGAGATAAACACTACTGGGCCCTCTCAAATGTGAGGCAATCCCTGGATAAAAATGTGGCACTGGATTATGCTGCACATCTTAATTGCAGTCTTTGTAGACAGGTCTTTGATGAGAAAGTGAGGAAGGAACAAATGTTTTATGTTGTTGTGGCAAGACTAAAGGGATGGAAATGGTGGGGGAGTGGGACAGTTATTTATGCTGTTCCTAATCCCCTTCACACTCCCAACCTCCATTGTCTGTCTCATGTATGGCCCATTAACAAAAGCTCCTTACTGTGTGTGTGTGTGTGGGGGGGGGGAGGTGACTTGGATCAGAGCGGCTGGAAAGAGGATTGGTTGTCTTTATGGCTGGGGAGACAGGATCAGGAGCACTAAACCTTTGGCCGTATGGTGCCCTGGCTGAATTGCCTGTAGATCTGCTTGGGGCATGGCGCAGCAGGAGGGATGAGAGGGAGCAGAGTTTTCATGGAGCAGGAAAAGGAAAGGTCTCTCTAGACCTTAATGCCTTGTTATTATTCCACCCCCTCGTTTCACTTATGATTTCACTTTCAACTCCCAACACCTAGAGAGATGTCTGATTTCCCTTCTACCTCTTTCTCTTGTCATGTTGCAGACCAGAAAGCACCCACATCTATTTCTGGTGCATCCCCACCCCCATCCCCATAAGTCCTGTGATTTTGTATACCTTGATTAAATCATCAATCCAAATGGAAACTGCAGCTAAGAAATCAGAAGAAGACATGAGCTGTGGAAAGGCTGGAATGAAAGAATTAGAAAAGATCATCAATTGTAGGGATATTTCACTGTAAACCAAGACCAAGGTCATCCATACTCTTGTATTCCTGATCACCATGCACAGATGTAAAAACTGGACAGTAAAAAAAACTAACAGGAAAATAAATCAATTCATTTGAAATATACAGAGGGTGCCAAAAAAGTGTACACACATTTTAAGAAAGGGAAAAAACTACTGTACTGTATATTAAAATTGTAATACTCAATATATACTGATGACAAAAGAGGACCACAAGTCACATTTAATTTATGCAATTACAAGAAGTGGTTAAAGTGGTTACCATCAGCATCTGGATACATCTGATTATGGCAAACTGCTGCTTGAGCAACATGGACCAAACTGTCCACTTGTATTGTTGTGCATGCAGCCTTTTGCTGTTTTAAGAATGTGGTCATATGCTTCTTCTGCTAATGCCTGTCTTACACACATTGTTTGGTAGCCCTCTGTGGTGAGCATGTAAACTGTTCTAACACCAAAGTAAAAGAAGCAGGACTTGTTGCTGCGTGAGGCTCCCAGATCTTCCCTTGGGCATGTCATACACAGTACCATGCAGCTCAGACTTATCACAAATGCATGCACTTGTTAAGCATGTTAGAGGTTCTGCTGCATACACCTCTACTGTGGATCAAGTCTACTTCATCAAACTTAAGAGAAAAACCTTATGGAGGTTTTACTCATGTCTGATGAAGTGGACTTGATCTGTGAATGCTCATATTTAAATACAGGAGTTAGTCTTTAAGGTGCTGTGACTTTTTTTTGTCTTTGTCTTGTTTTATTTATTCTGAAATGCTTGCACAGACTAACATAGCTACTGCTTCAAAAACCTCTATTGTTGTTGCACTTCCACAACACTCAAATTTCAAATACCACTTCAAAATGGTCTCGTGCTCCTCAAATGGCAACCCTGCTTCCACCATTTTCTTTTACTGTCCTACCTGTTGTATGGTGGTGCAAACATTAATTCTTTTGAGAGTACATCCTACTACACATTGCTACCATAATTCAATTCAACTTTGAAAAGTAAGACATAGATAATATTTCTTAAAATGTGTATAACTTTTTGTCACCTTCTGTAGTACTAGATGAGAGCTTGGTGGATACCCTAGACTGCCAGAAAGACAGACAAGTGGATCCTAGATCAAATCAAGCCCAAACTATCTCTGGAGACAAAAATGATGAAAATGAGGTTGTCCGGGCTTTGGGCATGTCATAAGAAGGCAATATTCTCTGGAAGAGACAATAATGCTGGGGAAAGTTGAAGACAGCAGGAAAAGAGGAAGACCAAGTGTAAAATGGACTGATTTCTCTAAAAGAAACCATAGCCTTTAGTGTTCTAGAGATGAGTAGGGATGTTGAGAACAGAACATTCTGGAGATTGCTTATTAATACGTCAGTGTAAGTAGGGGTGACTTGATGGCACATAACAACACCATATTGTTCTCTACTGTTTCCCATTACTGGCCCAGTTGCAATTGACGGCTGTTTCTTCCTCCATTGTTTGCTCCATAAATAACAATACAGTACTGTGTTTATTAAAGAGAGGCACCTATGCTCCTGGCCTTCTCCTCACACATGTACATTCTTATATTTATGTATTAATGTTTCCTGGTAGATGCTTGACTCTCCCCACCTCCTATCCACTTTATCTTGACAAGAGGGCTGTGAGTTAAGTCAAATTGAGAGTGAAAGTGATTGCCTCAAGTCCACCCAATAGGTTTCCTGGTCCAGTAAGGGCTAGAAATTAGCTATCCCAAATCCCTGTCCACCATAACACTCTGCACAGTTATTTGTTTGTCTGTTCGGAGAACTGCACTAAAAACACTGAAATGCCTGGACACAGAAGGATAATTGTGCTTCAGTTTGCATATTGATTGAGGAAGTGCGTGTCTGATAAGTTCTTATCAAAATGTGACAGCACAAAATCTCCACTCCTTATCAGTGGTGGGCTCAAAAATTTTTTACTACCACACTATGGCATGGGTATGGTGGGCATAGCCAGAGTGAAAGCCCTGCATTGCACCCGAATTAGGACTACTTTATTTCAAAACTTTGATGGGAGGGGCCAGCCAGAATTTATGCTACTGGTTCTGGCAAACTGGTGTGAACCTGCTGATGCCCACCACTGCTCTTTATCATAAGGAAATGAAAGAACACTAGAGACAAAGCTTCAGAGAGAGAAAAGGCCATGTGGTTTTATAAATGCAGCAAAAGAGAAATATTTCATTGGGGCAGCTGAGCTGAGCATTGTTTATTTGAATACACCTTTACACTAGCAATAACAAGCTCTGCTTCTAAAAGGCTAACACATATAGATGTGTAGGTTTGATGTAGCTTTGCAGGCTAGCTGTCTATGTTGGGGAAGTTTTAGATGAGGAAATGTTCAAATGTGTCTCAAACAAATGAGACGTAGTATACAGTACAAGAGAAAAAGGGGGGTTTTGGGGGGAAAGGTGGCAGAAAGAAAATCTATTCATTCAAAATGTGGTGTTGGGGAAGAGAATATGTGCTTCACAAAAGATAAATGAATAGATTCGGGATTAAATCAAGCCTGCATTCTCACTTGAAGTAAAAATGGCTGAATGTTAGCAACAGCTGAAGACTGTATAAAGAAAAACCAGCCATAACATGGATTGACTCAGTAAAGGAAGCCGCAGACTTCCATTTGCCCTGGCCTGAGCAGCCCTGCTAATAATAGAATTTTTAAAAGAAATCATTAATTTACTGGGTTACCCAAGTTAGAAGCAACTATCTGGCCATTAAGCAGAACTAAAAAGCAAAAGAGATCACTTTGTTATTTATCACACTTTGGTTGTGGTTCCTTCTAGAGAGCTTATGGCAGTGTACAGTGTAACCTTGTGAGGTAAATTAGGCTAAGCTAAAATATAGGTAGGTAGTGCGATAGCCAGTAAGTATCAACATATATCATACCTACCACATCACAGAAAGAGCCTCCTAGAATATTGTAGTATTTTTGAACCACAAGCAGGTGTAACCTGGTAACAGCAGCTTTGTGTTGCCAGCTAATCTTTCTCACACTAGGTCAGGTGAAAGAAGCTGAAGAATGAACTCACCAAAAGGTGGCTTCATTTTGGCAGATTTAAATCTGACCAAGACATGGAAGAAGAGGAAAAAGCTATGGTTGTCCACTTTTAAACAGTCCTTTAACAGACTTTTGATGTACAGTATTGACATTCACCAAGTAACAACGTCAATCTCCATGCCACTAAAGTAGAACTTGGAAGGAAAGAGTTACAAGTAAGGATACTTTCAAATACCACATGACCATTTTAGGGGGGGAGGGGAGTCACAGAAAGTCAGGGGGGGGAGTTCAGTGTGAAGTCAGGTGACTCTAAAATATTAACCCCCAGTCAGGTGGGGCAGCAGGAGCCCTCAGGTTCTGGGACAGTCATACTTCTGCCGTTTCTATTCAAATCAGGGAAACAGAGAAACCACATGATTTAGGGGGGTCAGGGGTTGGTCAAAGATCATGGAAAGTCACAGGGAGGAGGGGGGTCATAAAGTGACCTATTTTAGGTCACGTGGTATTTGAAAGGCCCCTAATGTAGTTAGATGTCGTTATCTCCTTTTTGGTAGTTAGTTATATGAAATGGAAATGAAGCAATAATTTAAAAATTATACAAAGAATAGAAGTAAAGTTACTTAATGCTATAACATGTAACATTATCTAGCTACTTTCAAAACTTACATTTTGAATAGATTTTTTTTGCATCTTATCATCCCTAAGAGTTTTTAAAATATAAAATAAAGTACCAGGAATGAGTTAAAATCAATGAGCATACAACAAGTAAGCTAATAGCTATTCTCCCCAACATCATAGTATCAAAAAGAAGGGATTACATCAACATATTTTTAAAAATTACTTTTCCAAGCTCTGCATGAAGATTTTCACCCAAAGGCATTTGCAGATTAAACTTGACCACTTGTAGAAGTGCTCTAGATTTTCCTGGTAAGGCAAACCAGCAAAGTTGGACATCACTGACCCTGAGGCCTACAAAACCAAGGTGGTGATGAAGGCAAATGGCCAACATCTATAGAAGCTGTCTGGAATAGCTCTGGAACAGCAGTAAAATCTGATTCAACACTATGCCAGAAGATCAAGTGAGGCTGTAAGCTCACTTAGTCAGGGGTTAACACACAGCTCTGTCTTCTAGTGACAAGAAAGTGGCTTCAGGGCTGTCACCACAGTGCCCCCTCCATACCACCAATCATCTACTGACTGAGATAACTGGTTCCCTTTACCTAATGTTAGAACTGGCCCTACACCAGTGTTTCCCAACCTTTGGGTATTGGACTTCAATTCCCAGAAGTCTAAGTCAATTCCCCAAAGTGCTGATTAGCCAATGTACTGACTTAGGTTTCTGGGAATTGAAGTCCCCTGTGGGGCCTGGGGCCCACTTTGGGAACTACTGACCTATACAAAAGCTGGCTGTATCTCCCAGAGCTATTAGCTGTTAACCCCTTATGATTTGCCAAACCCCCACAGTTGGCATCTTTCACAATACAGCCACAGCTCAAACTAAGGAGAGAAAAGGGAGCACTACATAAAGTGCATAACAGCTAGCTAGGCTGAGTACATTGAGGGTGGGGGAAGAAACTATAAGCATTTGTAGTGGATACATTAAGGATTGTTTATTCTGGTGCAGTCTCATCCATAGGGTTGCATTGAGTCAGAGACAAATTGACAACATGTAACAACAACAAACGTTAGCCATCCCAATAAAAAAACTAGAAGGACCAAATTCCCAGAGAATTCAGGAACCTTGAAACCAGACAACTGGAAGATCACCTTGTCCAACCCCCTTTCAGTGGAAGAAATCTTCTATTTTAGTAGTTTTAAGCTGCTATCCAGCATCCTCTGGACCTTATGTGACTAAAATACAATTGTCTTTAACTGTTGACCATACTGGCTTGGTCTGGTTGGTCTCTAGCATGGTCTGAAGCCACCAGGTGAGGGCTGCAGTATCCCTGGGAGATGGACATCCAATTTTTTTCTGTCTCTTGTCCCACTAGCTCTCACATCTTTCTTAGGAAATAAAGACATTTGAATGACCAACCCTCCCCCCCCCCCCCGTTCACTAGAATACCTTTCTCAGAAACCCTGGAAAATTCCACTTTTTGCACTCAACAAGAAACCTAACTAAACTGATGCCTACAGGCTACATTCAGTCTCACTTACGTATCCGATTCAAGTTCTTCATGGACTGAGATGTGTTCTGTCCATCTTTGGTCTGTAGAGCTCCAGTGGTTTTCCCTGCTTTCTTGCTCTCTGCATTTTCTTCTTCAGATTGGAGGAGGGCAATTCGCAACCCAGCAACCATTCGGGGGAAACTTAAATACCCCCCACATGGTTCTGCCACTTGCTGGAGAGCCTGGAGAACTCCAGAAGGGAGCTGGCCTCTTTCTTTGTCTCCTTCAGGGTTCACCCCAGAGCCACCACGACCCCAACGGCTCTCGATTTCAGAGATGTGGATGGTCCCACTCTGCTGGTCATCCAAGATTTCAAAAAGGGTCCGGAGACTCCGAAGGAAAGGACGGGGCAGGCGGGTGCCTTGAGTGGGAGGGGGGTCTTTGGGGTTGGAGGGAAGGGATGAGTCTGCCAGCCCCCCAGAACTCATTTGAAGTTGCCCTCGGGATCCTGGGAGAGAAAGAGTTTCTCAAAAGGTTTAGAGGGTTTCACAACAGGTCACATAGTTTGTCAGAGAGGAGGGTTAGGAGAGAGTGGAGGAGAAAACTGGAAAGCAGTGGCAAGACAGAAGAGAAGAGAAAAGTGCCAGTGAAAGCCAGAGAGGGAAAGTAAAGGGGAATTCTAAAGGGGAAATCAGGATGCTTGGATTCCTTGAGAAAGGACTGGACTACTGTACAGGGTTGAAGCAGAAGGTCTGGAGGTTAGTTGAAAGAAGGATGTCTGAGTTCTCTGCGCCTCACTGCATGAGCGGTCTGGGTGGCTGTGATGCTTTCCCTTCTAGTTTGTCAGAGTCGAAATATCTGATTGTGTCAGATTGGCCAAGCTGGTCCAGGAAGGGGGAGGCAGCTGGGACTGGAATCATGTGACCCATAGCAGATAATCGCCCTGGACGCCAGATGATTAGCGGCTCTGTCTAATGAGGTGGCTTCCCCTCTGGGAAAAGAGAGAGAGAAAGAGAGAGAGATTTCTCCCTGGTGGGCAGCTGAAGTCAGAATACAGGGTCAGGAAGGTCTTTCTTTCTATTTCTTTCTTACTGTAATTCCCCCCCCCCTTATAAGCCTTATATTTCCCCTGTCCCTGCCTCTCCCATGCCATGCATGTGGTAAATAAGGAGTTAATGAACCTGACTTTCACTCAAATGTATGAGACTGTTAGATAATATAAGGGAATAGCCTTTTTGGACATTAAATAAATGTCATTATATGGCCATTACTGACTTGTATACTCCCATTAACAGCACTGCTTGATTCTCCTGGCCACCTTTGGTAGACAGAAGGGGCAGCCATAAAAATAAGAAAAAGTAGCATGACACTATATGCTTTGAACATTCAGTATTGAACTAGAAATGTCAATTGATCATGATGGTATATAAAAGCAGAGAAGGTTACCTTTAATAATTAAAACATAGTTAAAACATTAAAAACAGATATTAACTTTAGCGCAATTTCAGTAGCCTCTAAAACACAGCAATTTTTGAGGTCCAAAGGTACTGCAGAGGGGAGAACATCCTACGTAGTGTTTTCCAAATGCTGGTTTTTGGACTTCAATTCCCAGAAGCCTAAGTCATTTCCCCAAAGCCAATGTATTGACTTAGGCTTCTGGGAATTGAAGTCCACTAGTGGGCTGTGTACCCCTTGTTGGGAACCACAGTGACACTAGAACAGTGATGGTGAACCTTGGCACTCCAGGTGTTCTTGGACTTCAATTCCCAGAAGCCCAAGTCAGCACTCCTGCTGATCAAGGCTTCTGGGAATTGAAGTTCAAGTAAACCTGGAGTGCCAACATTGACCATCACTGCACTAGAGAGAAGGGTGTCTATGTATCACCACCAAATGTAAATATGTAGGCTGTAGTGCAAACAGCAGGATTGACCTTGCAGAATGTAGTGTGATGGGATGTTGGCATACAGGTGTTCCTCAGGATAACATGGTCTATATTCTAACCCCACATTTCTATAGTGAAAGCCCCAAATTAGTTAAAGTTTGCTGTTTTGGTTTGCAGGAACCCCTCAGTCAATGTTGTCTGTTTTGGATATCATGGCTGTGATTTAAAGAAAAAAGAAAATATTTCCTCAAAGCCAGATGTTCAAGGAGATGAAATAAGTGAAGGGGGGCATTCAACTGGGAGGGAGGCTTGATTTATCTTCCCAGGGATCATCCATTCTGATCTAGGCTCTAATTTCCTTGTTCCTATATAGTCTCAAGATATTAACGCTCCTTATCACCATAGCTCCCTACCAGGAAGACAGGGCATGGGGAAACATCTGTCACACTAAGCAGATGTTAAGCATCCTTCCACAGAAAGAAATCTGTGAATGTAATAACAACATGCTAGAGGGCAGGTTTAGGAGAAGGAGAAGATAATCAAAAAATACAGTCACTAAAAATGTTGTGGGGGAGAAAGGGAGAGAAAGAAAGACGAAGAGAAATAAACTAAGCTTCCTGTCATCACCATTGGTACTCAGGCTCATGATCAGTGTTATGTTGAGTACAATATAACATCACCAAGAGCTTTTGCTCCACCAGCTTTTTCTAGGTCCAGTACATTTTGCTAGCTTTTGCTGCCCAGGTGAAATTAACTCAACTTAATTTGCTGTCTGAGGAAGCACAGTAAGCAATCCTCCTCTACCACATGACTCAAGATGCAGAGTGTCAAAGTCAGTTGATTTACTTGACGTCACGAGTGGGGGGGGAAATCTGATACATGCATCTCCCCAATCCTTGTCAGTATTATACAAGGGGGGGGGGGGGAATAATTCCCAATTTGCTGCCCTTTCATGGTCAGCTAACTCTGCTTATTGTTAAGATTAACCCTGCAGTAATAACCTATTTAGGGCCAAAATAGATAATACTGTACTGTGTACTGTACTTTTAATATGACCAGAAAGGTAGACACAAACGTACAAATTTATTCATGGTTAGTCCTATATGGACTACAATGTTTGAGAGCTTGTTTCTTAAGCAAGCATCCTTGGCTTATAAAGTGGAATCATGGCATGAAAACAAAATAATATACAATATTAAGAAACATCATAAAACTGGCCTAAAATTGGCTTTTTAAAAAGAAATGGCTTCACTCTGAAAACTCAGGCTTAGACAGCTGTTAAAATGTATCTGCCTCTGTATGGTGAAGGCAGAGATCAATTAGCATTGGGGGGAAACTGTTGTCATAGAGACTGCGTGTTTTCCACAGATCACCTGACTTGGCTTCTGTCTCCCCTTCCATTTTCCATAGCCATCAATTTCTCATACTGCTGACTATAACCTTGATTTACCAGTGGCAAAGGAGGGGCATCCTAGAGCCTTGTGACATTTTATTTGTTCTGTGGTGTGATGTAGATTATTCTGCCAGTATTCAGGATGGACAAACAGCTACATAAAATGTTCAGGCTGTTCAGTAGGCACTCCAACTTTAAGAACAAATTATTTTTCATTGCCCCCCACACCCAAGGGGCAACCTCGAAGTCACAATGTTTTGTTTACTCTCTGATATGCAAGAAGCCACAGGTGATCATAACATACTATTACATATATGTACATACATTCATATAGCATAATTTATGTTTTTTAAAGAACCCTTAAAATAGCTGTGTTGCTTCAAAAGAGTGGAGGAAACCAAAATCCATATCAAAGTAATACTTTCTTATTAGGCCAACTTTCTGGAACAGTTTTACAGGAATTTTTGTGAAGACAAATTAGGTGCTTCTTCAAATGCCATATCTAATTCTGAATATTGACTACCATCATGGCAATCAGCAATATAATGCAGTGTCCTTCCACTTGCCTTCTGCATTGCAGTGTGACATACATACCACTGATTCAGTTCTACGAGTCACTTTCTGGTCCTGAGCCCTTTTGACACACAAAGTCCTCCTTAATCCAAGGCCAGTATTGATCAAGCTGCTGCCCTCCATCAAGATGGATTCAAGTGGGATTTAACCCATTTGGGGACCATCACACTTCATATTTAATATGTGGCATATAATTATTAAATACATAGCATGCAGCTAAGCCCTCATCATGGAAACTTTCCATTTTTTGACTAGTTAGAGGATTCTGGGAGTTGCAGGTTTTAAAATGGAACATTTCCAAGCTCTTGCTGAGCCTAGTTTTCTATATGGTATGTACACAGTTTTTTTTTTAAACAGGGCTATATTGGATACCCAGAGTGGTGTAGTGCAGGAGGGCCCAACCATGAGGCCTCAGACCGGTAATGGGCCATGGGCTGTCCCAAATCCAGCCATGGGGTTGGGGGTGGTAGTGCTGGGAGACCCGATGGGAGCCTTCTGCCCTCAACATGTTAGGCCTGGTTTGCCCAGCGAAGGGAGCGAGAACACAGGCTTCAGACACTGCAGATAGGCAGATGGCCAGGCCCTTTCATCTATGTTGCTTATCTACAGTAGGGCTCTGCCCCCTGCCTGTGTGCACCATCCAATCCCACCACCTTCACTTACCGGTCCATGGAAAAAATGTTTAGCACGAGACTGGTCCATAGCGAGATAAAGGATAGTGCATAATGGACAGAATGACAACATAGGATTCAGGAGATCTGGGTTTGAATCCCCAATTAACTATGAAAACTCACTGGGGAAGCAGAACTGGTAAAACCATTCCTTAACAGCAAACTATGCACTGGAGAGGATTAAATCTTTCCCTCACACCTGTTTTCCTTAAATCCCCTCACCATGAAAGGGGAAACAAAACCTCCCTTTTCAATGTTTTTTAGCTTGCAAGGTAAGGATGCAAATTTAGGTAGGGAAGGGTGGTGGTGGCTCTGCTGAAAGTTTAAGTCTCCCCTAGAAGTTTGCAATGATCCCAATATATGGGCCCCTGTGTATATAGTTTGGAGTAAGAAATTCATATCTAATGTAGTATGTTTAGCCCTAAAGTGCTTCCACACTGAGGGACTCTTTTTGTACTGTACTTTAATTTCCAACCCAATAATTACAAGAGATAAGCTCAACACTTTGATTTCCTGGGGGGGGGGGGGAGCTCCTTATCTAAGACTACTGTATGTCATTAGACATAATGCCATTCCTGCCTCCGAACAAAAATCAACTAAACTAGACTGCTAAAGTTTATGTAACTGTGGATAGGACTACATCTGCTGTCCTTAGATGCTGACACTGACATAATCAGCTCTTCCATGTAATTACCGATGCAAAATATAGGGTGTGGAGTGGCAATAGCAATTATGCTGTAGCATTTACTTGGGATAGATTCCCATATAAGATACATGGATGTGTTCATGTTTTGACTGAGAGAGATGAATTGGCTTGTAATGGGGATTTTTTTTTCTTTTGGAGGTAAGAGATTCAACCATACTTTTTTCTTTTAAATCAAAGGGTTGTTCTTCTGTTCTGGAAATATGGATGCTGTTGCTTTTTTTTAAGGAAAATATTTCTCCCCCATAAAGGATCCCGGCCTATCATGCCTATGTAATACAAAGAAGATATCTGAGAGTAAACAAAAAAAAATGTTGTGGCACTTTAAAGACTAACTGCTTTACTTTAATGTTAGCTTTTGTGGTTCAAGTCCACTTTTTCAGACCTAGGAGTGAGATTTCATGGCATCAAGTTATACACATCAGGTACAGAGTGATTGGTTAGTGCAATAGATAAGTATACAAATCAATATGGCTTTTTAAAACTGGTAATAGCAGATGATATCTGGTTGTTATTCGAATTAGTTGTGAAGTTTTGCCCTGTTGAATTGCAAATAGGAGGATACAAGACAAACACTTGGCAGTAAATATCTATTTATTATTTATTTATTACATTTTTTATACCACCCATTTAGTAATGAGTTTAATCTTCAGCATCTATTGACAAAGAAGACAGTGACATCACAGCTCACTTGGTCAATCAGAGTTGACTATGTTATGTCAGACTGGTAACAAATAAAACAAGTAAAGCTTTCTATTGATTTCTAAATTATGAGGGAAGGCAACAGAAGAAAGTCTCCCTTGTGTAGTCAAGGCAATCAGACCATTGATCTGCCAGTTTCACTGATCTTACACCCCTTTCAGGGTGTAGTGCTTTCTGAGTGGGAGTGACTAGCTGGGGCATAACGTGTATGAGAAATTCACATTTCCCCTTATATTTGCCTGGAGCCTACTTTGTTGTTTTGTGGCCTTTCGATTCTCTATATATTATTGTTGAAGTGTTGTGTTTTTAAGAATTTTCTCATTCTGTGATATGTTACATCTTTCTGTTGTGATTTGTGTTTTCATGTCTACTTTTGATAGCTTCTGCTTTTACTGGACTGATTTATTTTGTTGCTTTAATTTGATTTATGGATTTTGAGCTTATTGTATGTTGTCCTCAGAGTTACTATTTGTTTTGCAAGTAATTTTGGAAAGAGAGTACAACATGTACTTTTTAGAAAAAGAAGCAAAACAAGTTCAAGGAAGCTTCCCAAAGGATTGATAGATCAGGTTTTCTTCCATCCAACTGCCTCAAATAATTTATTTTCTTGCACCTCATGGGCTAACATCCAACAGGAAGTAACAAGTAGAGTTGGCTCATTCAGCTAGTGGGGATCAGAGAATCAACTTCTCTGTAAGTTCTTTTGATTCATATTGAGTTGCTGAAGTGGTGACTTTACTGTACAAGTCACTCAATGGACAAGGAGTTGAATCACCAAATCTCTGCTGATTTAATGGGTCTACTCTAGTCAAACTTACTACACTAAGAAACAGAATTTCAGTCACTCTGTTTGGAGATGGTGATGAAAATATTATTTTTTTATTTGATACTTTCTCTTCCATTATTAACACCTACTCTCACATAAGAGATTACAATAGAAAGGTTTAAAAATAGTAATTGAACATGCATAATAAAAACAGCATTAAAATATCGATATATAAAGCATATAAAGGAAACCAACAAAAAGACCAAACAAAAGAAATATAATGTTTCTTAAGAACTAGTTAAAAGTCAAAAGAAATGAGGCCAAACCAAATTCTTGGGAAGGAAATGTTACAGCTGTGGAGAAACCATTTCAAAGGTTCTGTTCCTCCCACCCCACCCCCACCCCGCTAAATCAGATATTCTAAAAGACAATAAACCTCCCTTCCATGAAGATGGTTTTTTTTAAAAAATAGCTCAACAAATATGAACAATAAATATGAACATTAAATTATAATTTAATGCTCTTGTACACTCTTTAAAGTGACATCACTGATGTAACTCTTAGTACTTAAGGCCTTGGCTGATCATATTAATTTTTTAACATTATGTCTTCTTCCCATTGGCATCCAAGGCAACTCACAAGATGAGTGAAATGCCGATCCAACTAAAATCACAATATTTTTTTCCTATATGGAAAGTATGGCAAAATGTTAAAAGCAACAGCTGAATTAAAAACAATCTAAAAACCTTTGCAGTTGGGAAGCCCCCCCCCCTTTAAAGCCAATCCTACTCAGTTGCCTAAAGCTTTCTTGAATAAAATATTCCTCTGCTTCCAAAATCACCTGAAGTGGCATTAATGTGTTCTGTTTTCCAAATACAAGAATGTTGCAAGCAGATGATGATGTAATATGTAGTCCTTTGCCTTGTGGGGTAGGTTAAGCTGAAAGAGCGTGACTGACACAAGGTCACACTGTCAACATGAGAGTTGGATGTGGGATTTAAACATGCTCCCTTCACCCATTGTCCAACCACCACTCAAAGCCTGGGTGGGCAGATAGTGCTTCCCCATCAAGATCATGGACCACAATTCCCATTATCAGGACAAAAATATTACTTTTGTCCTGGCATATTTTTTGCAAACCAGGCAGGAGGATAATCACCCAGGAAGCAATCAGATAAGAAGCTAAGATAATGCACTTGGTCTGTTCAACCCAGCAATAAGTTTCGACCTTGCCTTTTCTTGTAAGACAAGTTCACAGGTCACAGATTGCTATTGTAATGAGTTGCAAAAAATAATAACTATATTATTAAGCAGGCACCATTGTCCCTCAACACTGGCCCATGCTGATGGAAGTGTTATTTCACTAGTCTTTCCAATTCACTGTAATCAATGTAATTCCACATTTTCTCCTGTTAAGAGAGGTTGGCACGATTCTTGTTGCAGTTTTGAAGATGTAGGAGGAGGGGCAGATGAATCTGCCTCAAGGAAACGAGAATTCTTTGTTTGCCTGAGAAAGGAAACAGCGGCATCTTGTCGATCGGAGCAAACCAGCACCACAAGGAGGAGCAAAAGGACAGAAGAAGAGCAAGGAAGGTCCCATTGGTGGTGTTTAAGGTCTTGATTCTATAGTTTCTTTCTTAACAAACCCTTGTCCCTTGTTCTAACGACAGCCAGAGACATGTAATAAGATCTCCCTTAATAACGTTAGGGGCAAATTACAACTATCAGCTCAAAGGAAAACCTGGTCTGGATTACTTTCTTCCCAATTTGCTTTCTGCACAACACCTCCTCCTAGTGTTGTCCTGGGGTACACAGGAAGTGCCTCCTCGAAGGTGGTGGTATGTTTTCGAACCACAATCGGGTGGACCCCGGGCAACGTCAACCTCGTTGTGACGGCTAATCTTTCTCACAATGGGTCAGACGAAATGAATTGCAGAATGAACTAGCTAAAAGGTGGCTTCATGTAATCATGTTGGCAGTTTCACATCTGACCCAGACACGGAAGAAGTGTTGTATTTCGGTCACTACTGGCTTTAGCAGCAATCACTATGGCCAGGTAGTATAAGTATAACCCCCTTCACTCCCCTAAGGAGACAGGGGAAAATAATAGATTTTGGTTACTTCCACACCACGTTTTCCTTTCTCCTGCAAAAGAACCTAGACATGAATGATGGGTTGTTTTAAACATTTGTGGCTCCTGGCCAGTCAGTCTTTCATTCATCTGAGAGGCACAGAGGTTTATTGTGCTGTTTCCAGGCCACACCCACCTCCTTCCATTTCCCAATAGTTTCCTCTAACTAACTCAAATAAATAATACAGCTGTCTAATGGAAATAGAGCCATCTAAATGCAGGAGAAGCTGATACAGTACCTTTATTGGCTCACTAAAGAAACCAACCCCAGGTACAGCATACTCATAATGTCCTCCTGCAGATGGCCTCTTTTTGAAACTGCAAGTTTCAGTTTGGCTAGAGAAAAGGGTGACAGAAAGACCCAGGGCACTCCATCAGGAAGCCAGGGTTAACATTTAGTTTACTCACTAAGTGCTACAAATGTAGCCAAATCAAAGTCAATTAAGAAGATTTCTTTTTTAGTGGTTGGAAGTGGCCATTCCCTTCAATTTGTAGTCATGCTGGGTTTATATTAAAAGTCCATCTTTAGAGTTTTTGGTGACACCTTGCAGTGATTATTTTCTGGTATCCTCAGTAGTTCCAAAAACAAAGACAGCTATGTGATAGTACACAATATAAATGCAGGAACAAGGCAATACCTTTATTGGATCACTAAAAAAATCTAAGAAAAACCATACCAAAAGAAAAGAAGCGTAAGAAAGCTAAGTGGTTGTCCGATGAGGCTCTTAAAATAGCAGAGGAAAGAAGGGATGCAAAAGGCAAAGGAGAAAGGGAAAAATACAATCACTTGAATATAGAATTTCAAAGAAAAGCAAGGAGAGATAAGGAAACCTACCTGAATGAACAGTGCAAAGAAATAGAAGAAAACAACACAAAAGGTAGGACCAGAGAGCTTTTCAAAAAAATTGGGGATCTCAAGGGAACGTTTAAAGCAAAAATGACCATGATAAAGGACAAAGATGGCAAGGAATTAGCTGATGCAAAAGAGATTAAGAAAAGATGGAAAGAGTACACAGAGGAACTCTACAGAAAGGACCTCAACACCCCTGATAATCACAATGATGAGAACATTGAACAGGAGCCAGACATCCTAGAGAGTGAAGTCAGAAAGGCCCTAGAAAACACTGCAAACAACAAAGCCAGTGGAGATGATGGTATCCAAGTTGAACTTTTCAAAGCCCTAAAAGATGATGGAATCAAATTATTACATTCTATATGCCAGCAGATTTGGAAAACAAAACAATGGCCACAAGATTGGAAAAGATCTGTATATGTTCCAATCCCCAAAAAGGGTAATGCCAAGGACTGTTCAAATTATCAAACAATTGCGCTCATCCCACATGCGAGCAAGGTGATGCTTAAGATAATACAGGATAGACTGCAACAGCATGTGGAGAGAGAGTTACCAGAAGTGCAGGCGGGGTTCAGAAGAGGCAGGGGGACCAGAGACCACATCACCAACATAAGATGGATCATGGAAAAAACAAAGGAATATCAGAAACAAGTATACTTCTGTTTCATTGATTACACGAAGGCTTTTGACTGTGTCGACCACAACAAAATGTGGCAAGTAATTAAAGAGATGGGAATCCCAGAGCTCCTTATATGCCTCATGAGAAATTTGTACATGAAGCAAGAAGCAACAGTTAGGACAGAATATGGAATGACAGAGTGGTTTGGAATAGGAAAAGGAGTAAGACAAGGCTGCATTTTGTCACCCTGCTTATTCAACTTATACACAGAGCACATAATGCGCAATGCAGGGATGGAGGAATCACAATTTGGGATCAAAATTGCTGGGAGAAACATCAACAATTTGAGATATGCAGATGATACCACCCTAATGGCTGAAAGTGAGGAGGACCTAAAGAAGCTCCTGATTAGGTTGAAAGAAGAAAGTGAAAAGGCTGGCTTGAGACTCAATATCAAGAAAACAAAGATAATGGCAACAGGCCCTATCAGTCCATGGAAAATAAATGGGGAAGAAGTAGAAGCCGTGACAGATTTTACTTTCTTGGGATCAAAACTCACTGCAGATGGGAATTGCAGCCATGAAATAAAAAGGCGATTGATTCTTGGGAGGCAAGCAATGAGAAACCTGGGGAGCATAATGAAAAGTAGAGACATCATATTGAAAACAAAAATTCGTATTGTCAAAGCAATGGTATTCCCTGTGGCAATGTATGGTTGTGAGAGCTGGACCATTAGGAAAGCTGAGCGCAGAAGAATAGATGCCTTTGAGATGTGGTGTTGGAGGAGAGTTTTGAGAGTCCCCTGGACAGCGAGGAGAACAAATAGGTCAATCTTAGAAGAAATAAACCCAGAATGCTCCTTAGAAAGTCAAATTGTAAAGATGAAGCTAAAGTACTTTGGACATCAAATGAGAAGAGAGGATTCACTTGAGAAAGCCTTGATGCTTGGAAGGGTTGAGGGCAAAAGAAGAAGGGGACGGCCCAAGATGAGATGGTTAGATGGTATTGTGGAGACAATGGGCACAGAGCTCAGTGAGTTGAGGGGGATGGTGGAGAACAGGAGTGCCTGGCGGGCAATGGTCCATGGGGTCGCAGAGGGTCGGAATCGACTGTGCGACTGAACAACAACAACAAAAAATCTAACAGTACATGAGCTTTCATGATTCAAGATAACTTCTTCAGGTATGCATGAATTTATTGTGGATAATGCAGGAAAATTATCAATGAGAGTCCCCCTTCTCTTCTCAGAAAGCTACATAAGAATGCACCTAGGATATAAACCAGTCAGTTGCAACCTACCGCCCACAGGACAGACCTGGCCCCTGACACCAATTCATCCAGTCCCCAATGCCCTTGCTGCTCCCAGAAGCTGAAATAAAACGCATTCTGCGCATGTGCAGAACATTCTGTGCATGTGTGACACACATTTTACTTCTGCTTCCGAGTAGGAGGAACCACATGACCAGACCAATCAGCTGGGCAGGAGGTGTGGTCAGGCCTGTGGCCTGAAAACATTGAGAATCACTGATATAAACCATACTGAGAATCCACACATCCTGAAGGGAGGTTAATGTTTAATGTGTAAGATTGGCTCTCTGCCTGGAAGCCATATCTCTTTTATCTAGCTATGTGGAAAAAAGGTATAACAACTCAATGAAAAGGTAAACACACTTTACACATTCTCAGAGACTCTTCAGACATGTTACTTAAACTTGTTCCAGGACTAAAATGTAGCTTGTCAAAAATCAGCTTTTGGGATGAAGACAATGAACAGGAATTAAAATTAAGAGAGAAGACTCTGAAACTGGAAAAGCAAGGTAGAAAAAGTTTCCACATTGGTTCTACAAAAGAATCACATAGATAAAATGTTAATCTTTTCTCAGAGCCATGTTATTGCTATAAACATTATGTAAACCTTTCAGTAACAGAGATAACCATACCAAGATAAAGAATTTTATGCAACTAGTAACTCGAAGAGGCTGGTCCAAATCCAGTATATTTTCATCCATATATATACAGACATACATATATACATCCATAGAGTATATATACAGCTGTACCTCGCTTAAAGAGCATAATGGATTCCACAGGATTGCTCTTTAAGTGACCAGTTGTGACTTCTGGTGTGTGTGGGGGATTGCGAATCTTGATTTATTTGTTAAGAGAGTT
The DNA here is from genome assembly GCA_030440675.1 of Furcifer pardalis. Taxonomy (NCBI): domain Eukaryota; kingdom Metazoa; phylum Chordata; class Lepidosauria; order Squamata; family Chamaeleonidae; genus Furcifer; species Furcifer pardalis. The sequence continues at coordinate 158,187,564 of CP126893.1, forward strand.
TTTGGTTGGTTTTATTTGTTAAGCGAAGCGAACATTCAGAGAAAATTCTGCTCTTTAAGTGAGTTACTCTTTAAGCGAGGTGCTCTTTATGCAAAGTTTGACTAGATGTGCATCCATGGCTGTGTGAGGTATTGCCATGTTTACCCCAGAGCTAGATGTTTGCCACTCAGAATGTTCTAGCATTGTCAACAGAGATTCTTGGGAATTCTTAAAGACAAACAAGGGGCCACAGAGGCTTAGTGGTTTAGATGTTGAGCTTGATGACTGGAAGGTCAGCAGGTCAGCAGTTCAAGATGGAGTGAGCTCCTGTTATCTGTCCCAGCTCCTGCCAACCTAGCAGTTTAAAGCAAGAAATTGCAAGTAGATTAATAGGTACTGCTTCAGTGAGAAAGGTAACAGCATTCCCTGTGTTCCAGTGTCTAGTCATACCTGCCAAATGGCCTTGGAGATGTCCACAGATTCAGATAGTGCTGGCTCTTTGGCTGTAAACAGAGATGGTCACTGGTCCCTAGAGGCAGACATGACTGGCTTTCAAGCAAGAGATACCTAAAGACAAACAAATGTACAGTATTCTAAAATAAGTGTTTGTGGATATACTTGTTAACAGTCTTTAAGGCAGGGGTTCTCAATGTTTCCCCACCATGGGCTGGGCCACACCCCCTCAGACAGCTGAGCAGCCCAGACACGTGGTTCCCCGCCATAAACACTGCTGTAAAATGTATCCGCGCCGGTGATAAATGCATTTACAGCATGTTTTCAGCTGTTTTGGGTGCTTCTACCACTTCTGGTGCCAGGGGCAGCGGGTGCATTTACAGCATATTTTTTGCTGTTCTTGCCGCTTTTGGCATTGGCGGGGATGGCAGTGGTGATGGAAGCAAGGGTGGTGGGCCACATGAAATGGTGCCATGGTCCATAGGTTGCGAACCTCTGCTTTAAGGCATCAGAATGCTCAATGTCCATTGCTTTTGAAAAACGGAACAATGTAGCTACTCTTCTGGAAACCTCCTCTATGGATGAATACTGTACAGTGATAAAGCCATCTTCTACGTACTTAAATTGCACAGCTAAAAGGATGATGGGATATTGTCTGTGGATTAGGGTGTGATCCAGTAAATCCTCCTCGGCTTCATTATGATCCAACTTCCAGGTGATCCTGGGATGTACTTCTCATACATAATGGACCAAAACTTGAATTGTTTGTGCAATCAGACCAATTTGTTTTTGTATAATTTATTCATGTCATTAAGTTGATTCTGATCAAGACCATGTGAATGATACAATAAATCAATGATATATACATTCATTTATTAGCTATAGGTATCTCCCACTTTCTTCAATGAGCTCAAAGCATGTAATGGTCCTTTGCCATACTTTGTTTTCACAGCAACTCTGTAACTTAGGCAGCCTTGAGAGAAACAGTAACTAGCCCAAGATACAAGATTTATAACTTCTGACATATAATGGCTGACATTCTGTTGCACTGCTATGCAAACGTTGTAACTTTTGGAGGGGAATTGCCTCAAGTTAACAAACCTGCATAGACATTATCTGTTGCATACTGAGTTGTGTGACTCTGTGTGTAACAGATAATATGTACAGAGATTTTTTTTAAAGGTTAAGAGAGGGTTGGCCAAACTACGGCCTGTGGGATGTATCAGGCCCCAGATACCAGTTCATCCGCCCTCCACCACCCTCACTGCTCCTGAAACTAGATGGGGGACACGCCCACCAATCCGCATGTGCATCTGGAACCACTTCCGGTAGTGGTGGGGATGCATTTGTACATGCACAGAGATGTCCGGAACCTCTTCCAGGAGTGGCAAAACCACTTCCGGGAGTGGCACAGACACATTTGCACATGCACAAATGCATCCAGAACCACTCCCAAAAGTGGTTCCTGATTCACAAATGTGCCCACTTCTGGGGGCATGGTCAGGTCCACTCAGCTGTTCCAGGGTGTGTGGTCAGGTCCCTGGCACTTCCAAAATGTACATGTAGCAGTGCAACAGGATTTCAGTCAACAAATCATAATTAGGAGTAATAAGTTCTAGTCATGTAGTACTACAGCTGTTGATGATAAGGAGCAAACAATGAGATTATACAGATCTGAAGACAGGCCAGAGAAAAGGAAGTGATGGTAGCAAAATAACTAACATAAAATAAAAGGATAACACTTTTCTTTGTTAGAATTGTAGCCCTAAAGAAGTGAAAAAGCCACATTGTGGGAAGTTCACAAGTATACAGGACAGTTATTTATCTTCAGTAAGGAGTGCATTTTCAAGCAGTCTGGCTGCATCTAAGGATAGGCATTTCACATTGGTACCAAACATTTGCATAGCCTTTGACAGTTTTTTCCTCAATGAATTTGTTCAGCACTTTGTGCAAGCTGGCACTCTGCAGCAATGAATTCCATCTGTTTGATTATAAATTGCATAAAACAGTAGCAATATCTTATTATGTTCACTACAGTATTTAATGCCATATCAAGTTCAATTTATAGCTTCTTAATTTTAGAATCTGGCAGGCAAAAAAAGTTTTTATTTATATTTATTACATTTATATCCTGCCCACCTGGCATATTTTCCCATGCTGGGCAGCTTACAAGATGTTAAAAAATCTTTACAATAGAAAATTAGAAATAAATAATGAACAAACTGAATAAATTATAAATCCAATCCAATCCAATATCAATTTGTCCCTGCTTATCTATTTAAGTACAAATCAACTGAACACCAAAACATTCTATCCTTTGTCTTCTGTTTCCATCTCTGGCCAAACAGCTTTACCATTGGATCATCCCATCTTTTTTTATGTCTGCCTAGTGGTCTTTTGTGGTCCCTTGGTATCCAGTCTGTTAGCTGACAGACTGGATACCAACAAATAGCAACAACAAAAACCAAAATGATCACCCCCCTCACCCAATTATAAAAGCCCAACAACAGAGAACACATCTTGGCAACAGAAAAAGTTAATCAAAACCTATTGCTTGGCTGCTAGCAGCATACAAAATCATTTGGAGTAGTCACTTCCCACACCCATCAGATGTATAATAACCTTAGAACGGTAGAGCTGTAAAGGACCTTATGGATCATTGAGTCCAGACCCTGACAAGAAGGCTTAGTGTGGAAACTGAAGGCTCAATTTTTTGGCAATGTAACGAGAATCCTAAAACACTCAGCTATCCAGTCTTTCTACAATGCTCCTGCCTTCAATGCCTTTCTTTGTTCTATATCCCAAATCCATTACTCAGAAGGACACTTCATTATGAACATTTTTTCCTAACTATACACTTACAGTTTTAAAGGTACCTGTAAAAAATTCCTAGACTAGGTTATCCCATAATGTAGAACATACTGCCAGCAATTCAATGTCAAGTGTCAGGCAGTGGTTAACTAACCTGACCACCCTGAGGACTAATAGCCTAGGGTGCCAAAGTCCGCAGGGAAGGATAATGTTCCCCAAGTGGATTAAATCCCATTTGAATCCATCTTGATGGAGGGCAGGCAGTTTCATCAGTACTGGCCGGGGCTGAGGAGGACGTTGTGTGCCAAAAAGTTCATGACCAGAAAGTGACTCTTGGAGCTGGATCAGTGGTATGGGGTTAATGCTGTGATGCAGAAGGCAGATATTCTCAGGACAATCTTCATGACTGATCACCATGATGATCAGTGGTGGGATTATTATTATTTTTTACTACTTACTCTATGGGTGTGGTATGGTGGACATGGCCAGGGGGAAAGCCCTGCGTTGCACCTGAATTAGGACTACTTTATTTCAAAACTTGGATGGGAGAGGCAGCCAGAATGTCTGCTACTGGTTCCGGTGAACTGGAATGAACCTGCTGAATTCCACCACTGCCTATATTCAGATTCAGATATGGCAGAAGAAGAAGAAGAATTACTTCTCTGTTCAAGAAAAACCAGGGAAACTGAGGCTGTCTTAGGGTGGACACAATAAAAGAAAACAATGCTAATTGGAAAAGACAATGGAAAAGAGAAAATAAAAAAATTGAAATTGATTGACTCAATAAAGTAACCCAAAATGTTGAGTTTTCAAAAACTAAGCTGGGTTATTAACCAGCAGACTTTCTGGAAATCACTCATTCATAAAATCAGAGACATAACATGTCTCAAACATGATGGTTTTTCTAAGCCAACTTTTTTCTTCACTTCCTCTTTTACCTCTTTGGGTGGTGAGACAAGTAGTGGTGGGCATCAACAGGTTTGTACCAGTATGCCAGAACCGGTAGCAGGAATTCTGGCTGGCCCTGCCCATCCATGTTTTAAAATAAGGTACAGGTAGTTCTAATTCAGGTGCAACACAGGGCTTTTCCCCAGGCCACGCCAACATTACCACACCCACAGTGTGGTAGTAATTTTTTTTGCCCTCCACTGGAGACAAGGTTCTTGCTTTGACACTTCTAGTGGCCTCCACTGGCATTTTGGTGTTCTCTCCACCTTCCCCTGGGTCTGCCTCATGTTCTTTGGTCTTCTCTTTTCACGTATGCTTTGTATGGTATGGAATCCCAAGACATTCTCTCCAAAGTCATCTTTAACTATGTTTAAAAGCAATACAGTACTTGCTATGCATTTATCCCAGAAGCTCTAAAATTTTACTCCATGCCTGTATCCAAGAAACAAAAGCTCACATTTAAGAACAGGAGTTAGTCTTACAATATTTTTTGTTGTGTTGTTTTATTTACTCTCTGAAAGAATACATCTTTCTGTCTGGCCAGACATCCTGCTACGGTAATGGAGTAGACTGTATAGCCAGCAACTCAATGCCGAGTTTCAGGCAATGATAAATAACTAGGGCTGTACCCTACCCTCAAACTCCTGGCTGCTTATATATGGTACATGACATATATATTTAACATTGCTGCCCATCTTGAAAAACTATTTTGTCACCCACATCTAGAATCCTGGCTATGACCCTGTAAATAACCTGACTCCCTAAAGGGGCCAATGGCTATGGCCAGATGAGCCCCTTTAGGTGGGGTGATGGTCCCCCTCAGTGGAGGAAATTCCACTGGAAACCATCATATTAGGTCCAACAGCAAAATGAGTGGAGGAGGAACTCTGATTTCCAATGGAGTTGGAAGAGGCCATGCCAGATGGGACTGGCTGTGAAGGCGCACTTTGATAATATCCTGAAGGCTTTGGCAGTCCATTGCAGTCCCAGTGATAAATCCTGTACTGTACAGTCAAACCTCGCATAAAGAGCATTTCGCTTAAAGAGTAACTCGCTTAAAGAGCAGAATTTTCTCTGAACGTTCGCTTCGCTTAACAAATAAAACCAACCAAAAACTCGCTTAACAAATAAATTGGGGTTTGCAGTCCCCCCTTTGGTCATTTACAATGGTGTTTTGCTTAAAGAGCAAACTCGCTTAAAGAGCAATCCTGTGGAACGCATTATGCTCTTTAAGCGAGGTACAACTGTATGTCTCATTTCATATGTGCCTCAGGAGATGGCTCAGTGATCATAGTGTGTGGGTCACTTCATGGTAAGCTGGGATCCATCTTAAAACAAATTCACGCCAATGGCATTTTTCCTGGTTCAGGAAAAAAATTCATTCTCTGATAGTAGTTGCAGCTGACAACGATAATACATCTGTTTGTCTTTTTATTATGAATTTTAGGATTTATTTCAATTGCATCTCTCCACTACCCAAAATGTCTAGGTAAATTGTTGCATCTTCATCCTTTCCTCTTCCACTCAATCTCTCTCTCTCTCTTTTTAAGCACGTAGGCCGCTCCATGGCTAAATTCTAACCTGAATATGAGCTCTGGACAACTGGAAAGCTTGATGAATGCACAGGTTGTTCCAAATGAAAGGGGTGGCCAATTTGTGCATTTTGGAGAACGCAACAGGCCAATGGGGCTACCTCAGCTTCCCAAAAGAACAGAAAAATAAATTGCTGAAAAGGTGTTTGTATTTTCGTGTCAGAAATTCCTCTGGGTTGAAAGGATTTTTACAGGGAACCCCGGAAAGAGCCTCCTTTCATGTCTCCCATTGTGCAGTGCTCCGGGAATCGAACCCCGTCCCTCAGGTCTCCAAGCTCAGTGCTTTTACCCTCTGAGCTGAAAAGGTGGAGGGAAAGACCTTGAGACACGCTCATGACTGCAGCGGGAGCGACGGGATCACCAGTGGTCGTTGGTATCCCCGCCACAGCATCTTCCTCACGCTCCCCCTCCTCTTTCTCTCCTCTGCTCCCATCCGCCCATCTTCTCGGCGGTGACTCAGAGAGACCGGGAAGCCCTCAGTTCCTGGGCGTGGCCCGAGCTGCGGAGGGAAGTTGGTTGAACTTGGGAGCGTGTCGCCAACCCCGCGCCCCTTCTTTGCCTTCTCCAGCTCATTGAAACTTCGCTCGCTTTGTTTCCAGCGCGGGGTTGTTTCCTCCAGGCTCGCCTGCTCGCCACACTCTGTCCCGTCATGGCCGAAGAGCAGCTTCAGGTCGAACTGTTTGTAAAGGTACAAAGGAGATTTCTTTCCCCTCCAGCGCGCCCGCGCGCGTGTCTGGGGTGGGGTGAGTCCTGGGGCACATTTGCCTCCTTTTTTCTTTTATATCGGAGGGAATCGGGGGGGGGGGGGTTGGAAAGTTTTCTTTCGCAGCGGAAGGAAGGGAGGAACCGCGCGCTTTCTTGTACTGCAATAACTGCAGTTTCTGCTCCCCCCCTTTTTTAAATGATCTCCTTTTTCTAGAGAAGAGAAAAGGCAGGTCATTCAGTTCTTCCTGTCTCCCTCCTTTCCCTTCTGGCTATAAGAGGCTGAAAGCCAAAAGGGAGGAGAGAAGGGGGAAGCATGCCCCCCCCCCGTTGTCCGCATCAAGGTGTTTTTTACCTTTCCGTCCAAACTTGGACTTAGGCTCTGTACCCATCTAACCTGAGAATGAGCCTCTTTATACTCTGTGGGCGTTACTCTTGAGTAGTTATATACAGGTTAGTCATGGTTAGAGCCGATTTTACTTAAATCACTGGGGCTGAGGTTAGTGGTGTCTGACTGCCTCCTGATTTTAACCTAGACACAGGAAATTGCAAATACAGTACCGTAGATAAATGTGGATCACTTCGGAGGGAAGGTAACAGTGTTCTGTCTGCTTTGGTGTCTCGTCATGACTGCCGCATGACCATGGAAATGTCTGCAGACACAGACAGGGCTGACTGTTTGGCTGTAATTGAAGATGAGAACCACGAAGGCTTTTAAATCTAGACATGGGCCAAGTCTGGATCCAGCATGTTGGAGGCAAAGTGCTAATTATACTGTGAACTGCCCAGATAGTGCACTAAGTGTTGTGGGGTAGCATATAAGTGTAATTACTAATTGCTATCTTTCACCAGAAAAAAATGCTTCAACAAAATTTCTGGCATCCTCATCAATGACATGGGTTCTGTTCTTACCCAGAGAAGCTGCCATCCCATAATCTCCAGAATGACTTCCTTGTACTGGTTCTAGGAGATCCCACTCTTGTTTTGTGAAATGCACAGCCAACTCCTGGAAGAAGAAACACTATAACTTATTCAGATATAATCCCCCAAACATATAGTCAGGTCCTATCACAGTTCCATCTGAATTTGCTGCTTGTCTTGTTTTGTGATGAGAGAGTATAAAGAAGGGTTTAAAACAGAAGATGTGCAGCAAAGCAGAGGAAAACGTGGGACCTGGAAAATAAAATTAAAGAAGTCATATGTCACTGCTTGTCCATATTTTGTTCCAATGTAATCCACTTTTTTCTCTGTGGTGTTTATTTTTTTCTTGCTGGTACACTTGGTTTTGGTGGCTGTTGATAGCCGATAAACTAATCCACATCTTTTCTTTCGATATAAACTGCTTTCTTCCATCTCTAACCAAAATCAGGGTTGATTTGATGATGGATACAATAGATTTATACCAGAGCTGGTGTCCTAAAACTGTCGTAGGCTACATTACCTTTAATCCTTTAGTGCCAGTATGGCCTTTGCACACATCTGGAAGGCATCAGTAAAACCCATTTGACCTTTAGGGTGGGGTGCCTGCCACCCTCTGCTTCCCCATACAGATTACCCTTTCTGACTACAGCTCCAGGAATTCCATATTGGAATGCTGCCAAATGTACAGTGGTACCTCGCTTAAAGAGCATAATGCGTTCCACAGGATTGCTCTTTAAGCGAGTTTGCTCTTTAAGCAAAACACCATTGTAAATGACCAATTGTGGGGGGTATTGCAAACCCCAATTTATTTGTTAAGCGAGTTTTTGGTTGGTTTTATTTGTTAAGTGAAGTGAACATTCAGAGAAAATTCTGCTCTTTAAGCGAAATGCTCTTTAAGCGAAACACTCTTTATGCGAGGTTTGACTGTACAGTAAAACCTCAGATAACACTAAAACCTGGTTCCACAAGTCTTGGTGTTATACGATTTTTAGTGTTATCCGATGCATGTTAAAATCCTATGGGATCCATAGAGATACATTGTAACCACACAGGCTTTAGCGGTTGTTATCCGATGCATCCCATAGGATCTTAATGTTATCCGATGCAATTCTTCCCCCCAGATTGCTTAATGTTATGCGATTTTAGTGTTATTCGATACTAATGTTATCTGTGGTATTACTGTACAGTAATACCCCGTATAACGTGAGTATCATATAGCGCTAAAACCGTATAACGTGACAAGATTTTTGGAAAAATCTTGTTTCAAATAACACGATTTTAACGTTATCCGATACAGTCGTTCTTAGCAGCAGAGTGGGTGGAAAGCTGAATGGGGTTCTCCGTTCAACTTCCCAGCCACCCTGCAGCTACGGAGGCAGGGGTGGGGAGGCTGGAAAGCTGACGGGGGGCTCCCCCATCGGCTTACCCAGCCACCCCACAGCTGCGGAGGCATGGGCGGGTGGCTAGGGAAGCCGACAGGGAGTCCCCGTCAGCTTCCCCAGCCACCCTGCAGCTGTAGATTGGGTCCTCTGATCTCTCTGGAGCAGGCAGGGGACACGATCCAAGGTGTTTCTGGGCTTCCCCGACGTCCTGAGCCAGTGCAGCAAGCCAGAATGTCAGAGTTCGAATCCCGACAATCTGGCTTGCTGCACTGGCTCAGGACGTTGGGGAAGCCCAGAAACAGCATGGATCGGGTCCCCACACCTCCCTGGACCCGGCAGGGGGGTCAGACACCCCAAAATTGGTTAAAAAATCGGATGTTTTTTTTTACCAATTTGGGGGGCTCTGACCCCCCCCCCCGCTGGGTCCAGGGAGGTGGGCAGACACGATCCAAGCTTTTTCTGGGCTTCCCCAACGTCCTGAGCCAGTGTAGCAAGCCAGAATGTCAGAGATCGAATCCCGACATTCTGGCTTGCTGCACTGGCTCAGGACGTCGGGGAAGCCCAGAAACACCTTGGATCGGGTCCCCACACCTCCCTGGACCCAGCGGGGGGGGGGGTCAGAAACCCCAAAATTGGAAAAAAAATGGATGTTTTTTTACCAATTTTGGGGGCTCTGACCCCCCCGCCGGGTCCAGGGAGGTGTGGGGACCCGCTCCAAGCTGTTTCCAAAGTTCTCCCACCTCCCTGGAGGCTGCAGCAAGGCAAAATGTCAGGATTCGAATCCTGACATTCTGGCTTGCTGCAGCCTAAAAGAGGGTGGGGGAAGTTCAAAATTAGCGCGCATCGGGTCTCCCGACCTCCCTAGAGCTGATGCGCGCTAATTTTGAACTTCCCCCACCCTCTTTTATGCTGCAGCAAGCCAGAATGTCGGGATTCGAATCCTGACATTTTGCCTTGCTTCAGCCTCCAGGGAGGTGGGAGAACTTTGGAAACAGCTTGGAGCGGGTCCCCACACCTCCCTGGACCCGGCGGGGGGGTCAGAGCCCCCAAAATTGGTAAAAAAAGGTCCATTTTTTTTTACCAATTTTGGGGTTTCTGACCCCCCCACTGGGTCCAGGGAGGTGTGGGGACCCGATCCAAGGTGTTTCTGGGCTTCCCCGACGTCCTGAGCCAGTGCAGCAAGCCAGAATGTCGGGATTCGAACTCTGACATTCTAGCTTGCTGCACTGGCTCAGGACATCGGGGAAGCCCAGAAACACCTTGGATCAGGTCCGCCCACCTCCCTGGACCCGGCGGGGGGGGTCAGAAACCCCAAAATTGGTTAAAAAACTGATTTTTTTTTTTACCAATTTTGGGGTCTCTGACCCCCCCGCCGGGTCCAGGGAGGTGGGGAAACCCGCTCCAAGCTGTTTCCAAAGTTTCCCCACCTCCCTGGAGGCAGCAGCAAGCCAAAATGTCAGGATTCAAATCCCGACGTTCTGGCTTCCTGCAGCCTCCAGGGAAACAGGGGTTTTTTTTTAACATTGTGTGATCAATGTATCACACAACGTTAAAAACCGGATAACGACGGGACTTGTGGAACCAAGTCATAACGTTATTCGGGGTACTAGTGTACTTGTAATGCTTTCTGCTCTTCTAGAAGGCTCCTTTTACATTTCCCCTCTGTCGCTATCTCTATATGGTAATGGAGTTGAAAGAGAAAGCTTACAAGTAAGCGTAGTAGAGGCAACTTTTGCTGCAGTGATATTTTTTCAAACTACCTGTTTCATTCTGACAGTGGGGATTTAGGGAGTTGTAGTCCAAAAGCACAAACCTGTGCAGCTTTGCTTTCTAGGCAATTGTGGCTGCACTTACAGCTTTTTCTAGTTTTGCATCTTTATGTCCTGTGGCTCACCTTCCTCCTTCACCTTTTCCATGTATGTCCAGAGGTTGACTAGCAGGCAACCATTTCTATCCAAAAAGGGCTGACAGTGTAAAAAGCATGCAAGAGGGTGACTGTCACTCATGGCCCAGTAGACTCCTGATCCAGTTCTATTGCAACAGTCAATGTCAGCAACTAAATGTATGAATGGGAGTCCAAGGAGAATGTCTAAATCAGGAGTTCTCAACCTTTTAAAGCCAGGGGCTGGGTCATGCTCCCTCAGACAGCTTCGGGGGCCAGATGACCATTTTGCCCTTCCTCCACCACATGGCACTTCCGGGTTTGGTGGTGGTGAAGGTGGCAGTGGCAGGGCCATAGCCAGGATTCTAAGGGATTTTTTTTGGGGGGGGGGTGTGTTCCAGGAAGGGCAAAAAAAATTCAGGGGGGTAACAATGTCACACTTACATATATAACATTGGCACCATGGGTTGCATGGGGAGGGCTGTTAGCTCAGGAGGGTTTTTCCCCTTCCTGGTTCCCCTGGCTATGTCCCTGGGTGGTGAGCCACATGAAATGGCACTGCAGGCTGCATCTGGCCCACAGGTCTCAGGTTGAGAATCCCAGACCTAAGGGCAACAGAAGCCACAGCTTTTCTCCCCCTCCTGCAACATTTCATCACATGCCCAAGTTCTTCTCTGCTTGCTTAAAGTGAAGGCAGGAAAGGGGAAGCCCTAACAGAATACATAAGCTGAGCCCACAGGGAAGGGTAAAGGTCCTCAAGTGGATTAAATCCCACTTGGATCCTCAAATGGATTAAATCCCACTTGGATCATCAGGTGGATTAAATCCCACTTGTCTCTCTAGCACTAGAAGGAGGGCCTTGTCAGCATCTGCTCTGGCCCTGTGGAACCTCCTGCTGACCAAGCTGCATCTCCAGACAGAGCTATTGCTCTTCAGGAAAGGTCTAAAAACCTGGCTGGCGAAACAGGTGTGGGGCACTGGTGATGTGGTAGCCCCCCCTTTACTGGCTTATATAATGGAGGCCGTTCATGCTTTTAGTTATAATTTTAATTAGTGGGGGTGTGGAGGGTATTCTTAGTGGTTTTTAATTGCTTTTAAAGTTTTAGGGTTTTTGTAATTTTATGTTTGGGTGATGTTTGATATTTGTGAGCCACCCAGAGTTGCTTGTGAGTGGGCAGCAATATAAATTCAAATAAATAAATAAATTTTAACCCGCCAACTATGGTGGTCTGTGAAGCTGATCTCTTGGTCAGGGTTCTGCTTTCTGTCCTGTCCATTCTGCCTGGGGCCACCACACAACTCCTCTCCTACTTTGCCTCTGTGCCTGTGATGCTGTTGGATTCCTTCTACTGCCCTGTGTCCAAATCCTTGTTCATTCCAGAGGTGATCTGACCTTGCTGAACAGATGCTGCTGCTTCTATTCTTGTCATCCTTTGCTTCCTCCCATCTGGTTGTTTTACACCTGCCCAGCCCATCTGTTCCCTTATGAATATATGATCCTAAATAACTCCCCTGCTTCCTGAGTCCAATCATGAAACATTTCACAAGATTTTGCTTCTGGCTGTAGTCTTGATCATCTACAAAGAAAAACATTTTGTTCTCTCTCCCCATCTGAAGAAGGATGAAAAACGTGTTAATCTTCACAGTAGTAGAAATTCCCTTAAAGCTAGGGTGGACAACCTTAGCCTTTCAGATGTGTTTTTTCTTTGCCCTACAAGTGCTGATTGTGGAAATTGTAACCCAGAACATCTGGAGGGCCAGAGAGCTTCCCACCATTGCCTTGATAGATGGAACAATAAATTACTATATTTTTTTTCAGGGAGAAATGCACGGAGATCTATTGTTTCTTACTGTTTCCCAAGATATGCTTCATAACATGAAATCTTGCAGCTCTTGATTATGGGATGATTATTCTTTTGGGGATGTACCTTCCCCCTGAGGCATTAGGGTGCTTTCTGCTAATGGAGATGGGTAGAAACTATGGATTCTAGTTTGAAATACTGTACCTTGGAGGAAGTAGCTCCTATTGATCTGAAAACAGACAGATGCCAACCTCAGGGGATGTAAGTGGATCTTGTGTTTATTTTGCATTCATAGGAGACAACAGTGAGTGACTTCCATGCCATTAAAAAAAACCCTAAAAGCAAACAATGATTATGCAATATTTAGACAATAATCAAAGTTGCTTGGCCACCGCACCTCCTTTATTTAAGCAGCATGAGGATACTTTAAACACTGCAAAACATAAATTTCCAGTTTTAGTTATCAATGGTGGCTGAGGCAGGCCAATGGCTTGCTTTTGTTTTGCTGTGTGGATCTCACAATATGCAGTGAGGATCTCTCACAATACAGTCTTGCTCTGTGGTCTTAAAATGACTGGTGATGGTTTTAAAGTGAATGATCTTTGCATGGATGACTTTAAAGCTACTTGCCTCAGTTTCCCATCCTGTGCTAAAAGGCCTATTCCATGATTTCCATGACTATGTCTCCTTGACTCTTACTGCCATTTGCCGCCTTCTGGCCCACTACTCAAATTGGCCTCCGTTGGTCTCTGGATGCCAAGATGAGGAAGACTGGTTTTAGAAGCCCTTTTCTTAATTACTTGATCTTCTCCCAAATCTTCCTACTTATGTTTTATTTAACTGTGTCTTTCCTTTTTGTTTTTCTTCCTTTTTGGCTTGGCAACAAGAAAGAGAACTAAAACTGTTCTCAGATCTCCCCATATGGAAAACACTTCCCCTTTTTCCTTTGCATTATTTGTGCCACAGGTCTTCATCTCATGGAACCCTTTGTTCTGTGATGGTGAACTGGTGATAGTGCAAGGATCTGTGAAGAAGAAATAATATTAAAGATACTTTCCAAATGCCAGAGTCTCTTGGTTTCCTTACTGTCTGGCCAGGTTATCCTGCTATGGTAAATAGAGTAAACCCTACTGCCAGTGACTCAATGCTGATCGTCAGGCAATGGCTAACTAACCTGACTACTCTGAGGACTAATGGCCTTGGGTGCTGAAGTCCACAGGGAAGGGTGATGGCCCCCAAGTGGATTAAATCCCACTTGAATCCATCTTGATGGAGAGCAGCAGCTTCATCAATACTGGCCTCGCAAGACCAGAAATTGACTCAGGGAACTGGATCAGTGGTATGGGGGTAATGCTGTGATGTGGAAGGCAGATGAAAAGCCACTGCGTTATATTCTCAGGACAGTCTTCATGGCTGATCACCATGAGGATTGCCTATATTCGGATTTGGATATGGCACAAGAACTCAAAGAAGACCCTGAATGTGCTTTCTTTGCTGTTTATTTGTGGTTGTCCTCTGGGACGTGATTGTATGCCAATAGGTGTGGCAGGGAAATGATTCTGAGGCTGTTCATGGTCTCAGTTTTGAGGTCTCTTTGCAAACCTAAAAGCTGGGTCAAATAAGTAACACTTGAGGGTTACATCTGTGCCCCTCGATCAGGGATTTGCAACCTATGGCTCGTGGACTAATACAGCCCATGGCACCAAGTAATCTGCCCTGTGGTGAGGATACAGGAACCGCCAGTTTTTTCCTGGAAATGCTGAAAACATGGTGAAAAAAGCTGAACATGTGGCAAAAATGAACCACCTTCATGCCTGCCACCATGGGAAGACGCGGAAGCGGCAAAACCAGCCAGGATCGTATCATAACAGGGCTTATGTTGCAAATCCCTGTTCCCAACTGTAGACTACTGAGCAGTAGATTTCAGCTGCCCAGGGCTTAAGCCACATTTGCCACCCCCTGGTGGATGCTGGCTCCCGCTCCCACTAGGGCTTCTGGGAATTTTAGTCCAAGAACACCCATAGCCCAAAAAGTGCCACCCGGGGCGGGCTGCCCCCCTCTCCCCCATGCTACGCCATTGCCTTTCTCCTGTACTCCTGCTCATGCTTTCTCCTGTACTCCTGCTCATTTCCAACATATTTTTAAAAGTTTATTTCTTGGGGGGGGGGGGAGAGTCTTCTCATGCCCTCTGGGGAAGAGGAAGGGCAGGGAGGCCAGAATGTGGCAAAAAGTTTTAAAAGTCATAAGAGGACTTTTTTGATCAGTTCGAAAACAACAAATTGCAAGTAGATAAATAGATGCCACCTTGGTGGGAAAGTAAAAAGCATTTGTTTTTAGCCACCCTGAGTTGCATAGCCAAGTGGGCAGCATACAAATCCAATAAATGAATAAAATGAAATGAATTAATTCCACGGAAATGTCTGAAGACGCTGACAGCACTGGCTTTTGGGCTGTAAACAGAGATGAGCACTGAACCCTAAAGTGGGATACAACAGGCTTTCAAGCAAGCGTGAACTTTACCTTTACCTAAGGCAACAAGGAGTTTCATTTCTGCACTACCCAAAGCAGATCAGGAGGCTTTCCTTCCTCTGCAACCACAATAGAGATGCAGCTCTGCTGACAAGTAAAACTAAAGCCTTTTGCAGCGCTGCTATGTCTTGCAAGATTGTGTAAAGTTGGCCTGTGCTTTTCCTCTGTGTTAGATGATTGTTGCTCAGTTGTAACTCTTTTCCAGGAGGGAGGGAGTTAAAATGAAAGTGCCCAAGTTAAAGTGTACCTTTCTGTGCCTGTAATTTCCAAAGCTTGTTAAATTTTAAAAGCATTGCTGCTTTCAGAATGCTTTCTGGGAAGAGAGGTGGTTTCTAACCTATTGGTGAGCCCCAGGGTGTTTCTCAGGAGCAGGGTTGAGGGATGCATGATCCTCAATACCTTTTGGGTTCCTGTCAGTCCTAGCCAGCCAGGGATTATGAGAGCTGGAATCCAGTTGTGTCTGGAGGGCTGTGGGTTCCCTCTCCTTGCTTGGTCATATGCAACCTCTGCTTAAGATGGTGATGGGTGCCTTTCCCATTAAATCTCCTCTGAAGGAGAAAGGGTCTGTTGCAATGTTTCTGATGTTTAAAACAGAGCAGATCTCTAGAATCTCTATGCCTACAGTTGAAGAGCAGCACTGGAGCTTCAGTTAAGCTTCTTTAGCCTTCTGGACAAGAAGCTTGACAACAGGTTATAAGTCTTCACAAAGGAATGGGAGGTGATTGGTTTCTAGGCCTGTCCAACTTCTCTTCATCCAATCACATTGTAGTACATGCCTTCTCAGTCTCTGTGCCAAAGTCCTGCAAGTTCAGAGGAAAATTGGAAACTTAAAAAGATTCCCAATTCTCAGGGACTGCAGTGGCCTAGTGGTTAACATGCTGAATTTGACAACTGGAAGGTCAGTAGGACAGCAGCTTGAGACCCGAGTGCTGTATGACAGAGTGAGCTCCTGTCTCTGTCCCAGCTCCTGCCTACCTAGCAGTTTAAAAGCAAGATACAGTATTGTTCATAGCAGCAGGGTGGCTCGGAAGCTGAACGGGGGCTCCTCGTTGGGCTTCCCAGCCACCCCACTGCTGTGGGGGCAGGGGTGGGATGGGTAGGGAAGCTGACGGGGGAGTCCCCCATCTGCCTCCCAGCCACCCCGCCCCTGCCTCTGCAGCAGCGGGGTGGCTGGGGAAGCCAAAGGGGGACTCCCCCATCGGCTTACCCAGCCACCCTGCAGCTGCAGATCGTGTCCCCCAACCCCCAGAGGTGGCAGGGGTGCCGGATAGCCCTAAATGGCCGGGAAAAAAAGGAAGGTTTTTTCCCCCACCCATTCCGGGCTCTTTGGCACCCCTGCCACCTCCGGGGAGGTCGGGGGACAAAATCCGTGCTGTTCCTGACTTCGTCAGATGCTGTGATCGCTGTGTGGGATCGGTGCTTGGGTTGGGGGATTGAACTTTAGGCGGTTCACAAGGTAATTAGCATTTTGCCCCCAACATGCTGGGTACTTCATTTTACTGACCTTGGAATGATGGAAGGCTGAGGGTTGAATTCACAACCTTTTAATTGCAGTGCAGCAGTTTAACAACTGTGGCACCAGGGATCTTTAAAAACCTTATACAGTGGGACCTCACTTAAAGAGCATAATGCATTCCACGGGATTGCTCTTTAAGCGAGTTTGCTCTTTAAGTGAAACACCATTGCAAGTGACCGTTTGTGACTTCTGGCAGGGGGGATTGTGGCCCCTGATTTAGTTGTTAAGTGAGTTTTTGGTTGGTTTTAGTTGTTAAGCGAGATGACCATTCAGAGAAAATTCTGCTCTTTAAGCGAGTTACTCTCTAAGCGATGTACTCTTTATGCGAGGTTTTACTGTACCAAATTAGAACATCTACCTGAGTATTATCTGCACCAAGTTTTTCTCAGCAATTCCTGGGAAGGCTAAGAATTGAATCTGAGGGACTTTGCAATTTGGCTCATACGTTCCGATTTGTGGTACTTGCCCTAAATGCTAGTAGATTCATCCTTCTGAGGTTGGCAAAATGAGTATTGAGCATATGGGGGGGGGGGGAATGTTAATTACATTGTAAACCACCCAGAGAGTGCTTTAAGTGCTATGGGATGGTAATTGTAATTGCTAATTGCTACCTGAGTCAATAAATTCCTTACCTATATCTTCCTGTCCTCCCTTTTCCCCATATTTCCTGGCAAGGCTATCTTTTCCTTATTGGGATCTGTGTTGTTACACCTGCCCTATGTAGATAAAAATACTTTGAGCTCATCTCCATTATGGGCGGTGTGTGTGTGTCCCCTCAGAGCAGGAGTTCTCAACATTTTAAAGCTGGGGTTTGGGTCATGCTCAGACAGCTTCGAGGGCTGGATGGTCATTTTGCCCTTCCTCCACCACATGGCACTTCTTGGTGTGGTGGAGGCAGTGGGGGCGCAACATGAAATGGTGCCTCAGGCTGCATCTGTCCCACAGGCCCCAGGTTGAGAATCCCTGCCTCAGAGTAACCTCTTGATCTGGAAGAATACAATACCAAAAACATGACTAAACATTTTGAGGACATGTGAATCCTCAGGTTCTGAGAATCAAATACTAGCAAGCAGGAGCTGATTCTCAAGGGCCTGGTTCCTAATAAGGAGAAGAGATCCAGAACTATATCATAAGGCCAGAGGTTTTTTTTAGTAAGGTCACTATTTCTTAAGGATGGCTAGAGAATGTTGAGTGGAATCTTTTTGCTTGTTTTTAACTGACGGGAAAGCACCAGATATAAAAACAATGGGCAGGTCTGTTACTAACAAAGAGGAAGCTGATATACTACCATGCACATAAACATACAATGTGCCACTGCTCTATGTTTATTAGCATGCACTGCTGAGAAGTTTTAAGTATGTTCTCCTTTTGTATAGTAAAGTAGACTACACTGGGCTGATGCTCTCTGCATGTGTTGTTCTGCAATTCCCAGGATCTCCACTCAGCATGGCCCTTTGGCTGGGATACTGGGGTTTGTAGTTCAGCAGATCAGGATGGTACCACTCAGAGAAGGTTCTAATAAGGCATCGTAGAAGTCTGAATAACTCAAAACATAGAATAAAGAAGTTTTTAGGAATGAAACTGATTGAGTTTCCAACTTTGGGATGGCCCTGTCTCTTATCATAGATCAAAATATGAATGTTCAAGTAATCAATCTAAAAGAGAAGAAAACTGCTTGAAGGAGAGGCTACACAGGAATTTTAGGTGCTCTGAAAATATATGGGCTAATATGTCTTTAAATATCTGGCATGGGTAGTGGAACCAAGGGATATTGATTCATGTGTGAGGACCATGGAGTGGTGCTAAAAGACTCTCCATGTGGTTTTTTTTTTTTTGGGGGGCGGGGGCAACAGTCCAGACAACTCTAACATCTGACTAGTCTAAGGGAAGCTTCATATAAATGTCAAATTTTATATCATACTAACAGCTATTAATAGCAGTAACACTTATATCCCACCCCATAGTACTTAAGAGCACTCTGGGCAGACCACAAGGTAATCAACATTTGCCCCCCAACATGCTGCTACTCATTTTACCAACCATGGAAGGATGGAAAGCTCAGTTAAACCTGAGCCCATCAGGATTGAACTTGGATCTTAAGCAGAGTTTTGACTGTAGTACTGAAGTTTAGCTATTATGCCATGAGGGCATCAGGTCAACATGTAGGATTCTGAATTATGTGACACCCCCCCCCCCCAAGGGATTGGTCTGAAGGACCAGGGTGTCACAGAATGTTCACAAGCATTCTAATTGTGCATGGAAAAGAATTATCAGTGGTACCTCATACAACAATTTTAATCCGTTCCATGAAGTTCGTTGTTGTACAAAACAATTGCTACCGGTATACAATGCATGCATTGTACAGTATAGTGATTTTCCCTATGGGATACATCATACATCCATTATTTTTTTTGCTAAGTGGTTTTCCCCACTGAAAAATTGTTATACAATTTTTTCCATGGGGAAAATTGTTGTGTGGGATGCCTCCCCCCCCACCTAATTGTTATGCAATTTTGTTGCTATATGGGGCAATTGTTGTATGAGGTTCCACTGTACAGGTATAGTGAATATTGACAAACAGTGGAGTGGGTCTAAACCAGGAGTTCTCAACCGTTTAAAGCCTGGGTCAGACTCCTTCAGACAGCTTCAGGGTCCGGATGGCCATTTTGCCCTTCCTCCACCACATGGCACTTCCTGGTTTGGTGGAGGTAGTGGGAGGGGGTACATGAAATGGTGCTGTTGGCTGCATTCAGCCTATGGCCTGCAGATTGAGAATCTCTGGTCTTAACTCTAAATGAAAGTGAAGGTCAGAACAACTGTAAAATCTTCATAGGCTTTTGACAGGAAGAGAATAAAGGATGTGTTCAGGCGTTTATCCTAAAAATGATGAGTCTCAGAATTACTTGTTTTGACCATCTTCAATCCTGAAGGTAATCTACAAAGATAGGTAAATAATGTTATTGTTATGCAGTGTTGATGGAGGAAATCAGGTTAAAATATAATTAGCACTTGGGGCCATTTGTTGTGCCTGAATTGGAAACAAGATTTCTTCCCCATGAAAACACTGCTTGCTGTTCTAAAATGGGGTAAACAAAAAGATTGGGCCACTTCCCCCCTTATACTTCCAGGAAGAATCTTGCTTCCCTTTGACAAGGTTTGAAATTGTGTTGTTCACACATTGTAGATCTGATTAGTAAAATTCCATTTGGCAAGGTGAGCTTACCTCTAACATAGCTGGCTTATTTTAAAATATTTATGGAAGATGTGTCAGCCAAAAGCCACGCGGTTCAGTGTAGCTTGGTGGAATCAGTGGTCATGTTTGTGGGGAGATGGTGCAAGTTGTGATCCAGAACAATAGTTTTGCAAAGCTCTTTGTGTTAAAACTTATGGATTTCCAAGGCCCCTTCCTGGTCTTTGTTTCTATTTGTTTTTATATTCTATATGGGCAAAATTAAACAGAAGCAAGACAAAATATTGTGACACTTTAAAGACTTAAAAAATTTGTTTCATTGTGAAGGTTGATGGATTAAACATAACTTTGCTGATTGTATTCAGGTGACTGCCATATTTTTTCACTTCACACTTAATTTATACTGTCCTGAGTTACTGGTAAAGGATCTTTTGCTGCTGCTGTTCTTGTTGGGGGGAAAAACAGACTTTGTTAGGAGGATATAAAATGTTGCAGGCTGTGGGACTGGTTGTGCTTAAAACAGAGTAGCTGCAACTCAAGTGGGTTCAGTTGGATCTGCAGTCTGGTTAAGTACCGTATATAGCCAGGTATAAACCGACCCGAATATAAGCAGAGGTACCCTAATTTTGGTCTGAAAACCCAGGAAAATAGATTGACCTGAGTATAAGCTGAGGGTGGGAAATGCAACAATTGCTAGTTAGTTTCAGTTATCAAAATACATGGAAATATGGTGAAATATGGTGACCTGTGTATAAGCTGTGTCCCTTTTTGGGGGCTTATTTTTGGGGCTAAAAATGGCTTATATTTGAGTATATATGGTAATTACAATGACTGTAAAAATTATTCCCACCCCCAACACACATGCACACTCACGACATGTTTTAAAGTTGTAGATTTCTCCAAGATACAGATTAAGAACAAAATCTGAGTTCCAGTGGCCAGACTTACAAAATGGGTAGTACAAGTAGGACCTCACTTAAAGAGCAGAATGTGTTCCACGGGATTGCTCTTTAAGCGAGTTTGCTCTTAAAGTGAAACGCCATTGTAATTGACCAATTGTGACTTCTGGTGGTGGTGGGCGATTGTGAACCCCAATGTAGTTGTTAAGCAAGTTTTTGGTTGGTTTTAGTTGTTAAGCGAAGCAACCATTCAGAGAAAATTCTGCTCTTTAAGCGAGTTACTCTCTAAGCCAATGTTTCCCAATCTTTGGTTCTTGGACTTCAATTCCCAGAAGTCTAAATCTGTACATTGGCTGATCAGTGCTTTTGGGGAATTGACTAAGACTTCTGGGAATTGAAGTCCAAGAACCAAAAGTTGGGAAACACTGGTCTAAGCGAGGTGCTCTTTATGTGAGGTTTTACTGTATTAGGCTAAATGAGCAATCAGTCTGAACTAGTGTGTCCACATTTTGTGTTTACGATAGAATTGTTGTGCTTTATGTGGTTCCTTGTTCTAAGACTCTGCTTGATATCACTACCAAGTCATCATCCTATATTTTCTCCATGGTTCTCCTCTCCTGTCTTGACTTGCTCTGCCATTTTCAGCAGGAGAATCTACCACATCTTAGACTAGATAATGTTTTGTCTTTGAACAAATGTATTGCTCTTCTTATTTATTTTCTTAAAAAATCTTTTAATTTGCGTTAAAAACAGTTTTCTGTGAATAAAAATATGTGTAAAGTGTCACATAAGTGAGAGTATGTTACAAGAAGTGTAGCACTATTTTGATATACAGTATCTGTCATTCTGATTAATCATACAGGGAGAGACAAGGTGTACATGTGCACACACATTAGCTTTTAACTTAGAATATCATGATACTTTTTCATTTAATTAGTATTTCACTAGTATTTTAATATCAAAAGTCAGATAAGTCTTCTTGCAAATGATAATTACATAACAAACGATATAGTTATAGAGAAATTGTGCTATAAAGGTTATAGTGAAAGTGTGCTAAAGTCCAAAGTCTGTGGAGGGAAATTGGACCTTCTCCACCCACAACAACTATGCTTATGTTCACTTTTGTAGGCTGAATATAGCAGGATGAAAATGGAGAAAAATAATTTTTCAGTTTAGTATGGAATTTTGCTTGTTGTTTGCTATGGGAAAAAACCAAGATGAGAGAACATGTACAAGAGAAAGAGAAGAATATTAATCGCTTGTTTAAGATAACACATCATTCATTCATTCATTCATTTGATTTATATCCCGCCTTACTCGGTAAAAACTGACTCAGGGTGGCTCACAACAAAACAATATGATACGATACAATACAGTAAAATATAGTATAACGAAAGAAACAACAATGCAATGAGACAAGCAATACAATGTAGCAATACATTGCCCTGGCTGTGCGGGCAGCCGTTTCTGCCGCCCTGGACATGCGGACACCTGAGGATGTCTCCACCCTCCCCTGAACTCACTCACCTGCTAGGGCAGTGTTTCCCAAATGCTGATTTGTGGACTTCAATTCCCAGAAGCCTAAGTCATTTCCTCAAAGCACTGATCAGCCAATGTACTGACTTAGGTTTCTGGGAATTGGAGTCCACTTGTGGGCTGTGTACCCCCTGTTGAGAACCACTGTGCTAGGGGGATAAAAGGGCCACTGGCAGGAGCCATGGCTGAAGATGCTGCCCCGGCTGTGTGGGCACCTGAATATTCGAACTTTCGTGAGCTTTTCCCCTCCTGCTGTTTTTGTCTTGTTACTTTGTAGTTTTGTATTAATCTTGTAAGCCGCCCTGAATTGCCACAATGTGGTGAGTGGGCAGCTATATAAATGTGAATTATAAATATAAATAAATAAATGCAATCGAGCAATACAGAGTAGCAATACAGTACAAGAAAATGGTATGATGATACAATCGAGCAATACAATGTAGCAATAAATTGAACAATACAATGTAACAATACAATTAATCAAGTATCATACATACATACAATGTCCCTCCTCCACCCACAGCTGCTGGCAATTTCTCCTCCTCCGGGCATTGGTGTTGGGGCCCGGAGGGTGGGCGGGAGCTCCATCTCACCGCTGCAGCTCCCAGCAATTCCTCCCCTTTGGGCGTCAATGGTGGAGCCTGGTGGGTGGCGGGAGCTTCGTCTCACTGCCTGTGGCCAGCGTCTTTTTATCGGCCTCTGGGTGTCAGTGGCGGAGCCTGGAGGGTGGGCTGGAGCTCCATCTCACCACCGCAGCTGCTGGCAATTTCTCCCCTCTGGGTGTTGTTAGATATGGTAACTAGTATACATTGATTAAATAAATAAAAGCAAAAAAAAAAATAGCAAGGAGCCATCAATCTGAAGGCAGTCTTCTCATAGGATGACAGCAATATTTATTTATTTGCTGCATTTATTTATTTATTTTTTTTAAAAAAAACTAAGGTTACCTTTTTTGCAGGAAAGTGAGTTTCCAAACAATTTCCAAACATAAAATGACAAACCACTAGTTTCTTAAATGAGATAAAAACATCAGTCATAAAACTGAGGAGAATTAAAATCTTAAAGAGAATTCTTCAGCTAGCTGAAAAGCAGATCAAGTAGCTTTGGTCAACTGGGAGCTGTTTAAATGCAGGTGCTACCTAGGTGTGTTAAAACAGATCTTTAGCCAGCCACTGCATCAGGCTGGGAAAAGCTGAGATTAAATCTTTTCTACAGATGTTTCAACAGGAGCCAAAATCACTGTTTTGCATCTAAACAACACAGTCCTGTCAGCAAACATCTGATTAAGAGACCATGATAAACCATCCTCTTTATGATTTTTGGCTGATGAGTATTCTGTGGCTAGCAAGGTTTTCCCTCCTCTTCTGTCAGCTGCTATTTTTCTCTTGGAGTCAGCCTAGTAATCTGCTGCTGCAGCCTAGAAATGTCTCAGGTGGGCCTTTTGTTTTCCTGGCCCTGCTATGGAAATCAAGGCTTTTGTAATGGTTAACAGAGGCAAGGAAGGTGTTTTTCTTTTACCTCAAACAGGCCACAAGTACACTGTTCATGTGGTTTCTGGGCTGAAAATAAATATGCAGCCACAATACTGTCAGTGTGCAAATGGATGGGGGACTCCTATTTCAAATGTTGCGTGCTTTTCCCCACCTGAGCCAGCGTGGCATAGTGGGCACAGGGGTCTCCTCAATTTGTGGCTGACTGCATAAAGGGCTTTGTCAGTGTCTGATAGTTTTTGGTTCTTCGATTACATTTTATATCCACCTTTGCTCCTGTGAGCTCATGGCCTTCTTTCTCCTGATGAACTCTAGACAATAGGTGGCTGGCTTTTGTACCCGAAAGTGGAGGTAGTGCTGCCCAGCTCTTCAACTTGCACAGCAAAATGTGCTGAGCCTTTTTACCTGTTTTGCATATAGATTGGGGCATTCAGCAGAGAGAGGGTGGAGTGGCTCAGGCAATCCAGGGTGGCTTCTCCAGAACCTGGAATGACAGTGATTTTGGAGGTAAGGAGAGGTTGTAGTTCAACACAGTTGGATGATGATTTGGTGACTTTATGACAAGAGTGAGATTTGAGCCAAAATCTTCTTAATTTATAGCTTAATATCTTTGCCACTTTTCTACATGTTCACCCCATAGGAACAATATGGCTCATTTACTGAGCACATGTTTATATACAAAAGGTTCTGACCCCAGGTATTGGGATCTTCAGTTAAAGTACAGTAGGGAACAATTATCAAAAGATCTTCTACCAGTCAAAGTTGAGAGTACAAATGGGTAATCTCCAAAATGTGCTATCCTTGACAGTCCTGTTCAGCTCTTGTAAACACAAACCTATGGCTTGCTTTAGGCCATGGGTTCCCAACCTAAGGTCTGTGGGCCAGATCCAGCCTGCAGAGCCATTTCATGTGGCCCCCACCCTTCCAAGGGCATTTGAGAAACAAAATGGCCACCCCTTGAAGCTGTTGGAACAAAATGGCCATCCCCATTGTGCAAGGCAGGGCAAAATCACCGTCCGGCCCTTGAGGCTGACTGAGAGAGCATGACCTGGGCCCCGGCTTGAAAAGGTTGGGAACCCCTGCTTTAGGCAGTTGAAAAAGTCTCAGTCAACTAAAAAAGAAGGTCCTCCTCCCCTGGCTCTTAGCAACTGATGTTGAGTGTTGTCTGAACTTAAAAGTGTTGACAGAGTTGAGTCACTTGACTGCTTGGCCTCTGTGTGATGAATGGATAGTTGATTAATTTGAAACATCTATTGCAAAACATTAATGGAGATGCTTCAAACTACATGTACTGTATGTATTTTTTATTTTTATTATATTGCTTTATGTTCATTTATTTTACTGTTGTAAACTGTCCAGAGTGGGATTTCCCTCCCAGATGAGTTGTAAGTAAACAGACAAACAGATAGACAGACACTTTTCCTACCTTCTGGAAATAGCTACTGCCATCCTCAAAGGGGATTCCTAGTGTCAAGTAAAACAGATTGGTATCCAAAAACGTAACAGGTCAAGGTATTCCTGTCCTTTTATCTGCTTACTTGTGTTTTTTTTTACTTGTGTGTATGTACATACTGTATATTGCATGTAGTAAAGTTGTCCCAATTCTCTTTTTCCTCTTCCTCTATTTTCTCTGCTTTATACTATAACTTGCACATCGTTTAATGGTGCCTTTCTACACCACCTTTCTTTTTTGGCATTTGATTTCTGACTGCATATGGCTGTATGGACCAAGAAAATCCTTGAGATGGTGCCTCTGATTTGTTTCTCTATTTTTCCTGAGTCAGGACAAGAACTGTGGCTCAGATGGGAGAAATAAGTCAGTGAATTATTTCTTACTCAAGAAATAATGACTTCCTGCCAGGCAAGAGTCTTGGTTACTTGACAGAGGGTGAGGGTAGGGGTGGGCAGAAATGAGGCCTTTTTTTTTTTTTTTCATAACCTGGAATCTCCCCAGGTGTGTTGCACTACAACTAACACAATCTTTTACCTTTCCCCATGCTGGGCTGGGCTAGTGTAGTGATGATGAACTTTGGCACTCTAGGTGTTCCTGAACTTCAGTTACCAGAAGCCCAAGTCATCACTCCTGCTGATCAGGGCTTCTGGGAATTCAAGTCCAAGAACAACTGGGGTGCCAAGGTTCACCATCACTGGGCTAGCGGGTGTTGTGTTTTTTAAAAAGTAGAAGAAACCAGGTTGCCTACATTTACTTAAAACAAGTCAGTAATAGAACATATACATGGTAGTCTTTAAGAAGAACCATAAAAGGTTCAGTGTTCTGTTTCCCATAGTGGCCAAATATTTACAGGGAGCACTCAAACAGATATTCGTGAGGTGGGGCCCAATGTGGGGCCCAGGCCCTACATGGGGACTTCAATTCCCAGAAGCTTAAGTCATTATGTTGTCTGATCAGTGCTTTGGGGAATTGACTTAAGCTTCTGGGAATTGAAGTCCAAAAACCAAAGGTTGGGAAACACTGCACTAGTGAAATAGCACCCTTCTACTCAGAATAGCAACTGGCAGTATTCAGAGCTATACTGCCTTGGGTCCTGGAAGGAATCTCTGCTGTGACTCATTACTGTGTCTAGCCATAACCTCAACAAATTTGTCCAACTTGGTTGTAAAGCTGTCTAGATTGGTGGTCATCACTGTCTTTTATGGTAATGCATTCCTTAGAATAATGGGAGCTTGGAAAAGTACTGTAGTGGTAATACTTGATGATAATAATAATGAGAGTGATGGTTTTGAACAGCCAGTCTGAGAATCTAGAAGCAGCTGGGGAATTCTGGGAGTGGTGGTCCAAGAAAGCTAACTTTATCTTGTTCTCTATTTAACTACAAAAGATACAGCACTTTGAGTAGCTTTACTAACACCAACACAAATGTCACAAAGTCAAGTGCAACTTTGGTGTACTAGAAAGCTTAAACAGACAGATAATGAAGAAGATAAAAGGAATAAAAGAAAAAAGTAGGGAGTGATATTTTAAGACAGAGATACACCAATACCCCACTGGAAGTTCTTAAACTAGAGGGCAGGAGGAGTCCTGTGGCTTTAATTGACTTTTACCTACATTGCATATAAAACAGCTTAAAGTGGCATTAAGTGCCATTAAGAAAAAACAAATTATAAAAGGTTGATGTTGTATTTTGGAAAGATAAAATCCCCTGGCTCTGCCCTAGGATCCTGCACTACATAGGTCTCACTGCAGCAAAGGGGCTGCTAGAAATTATTCATTCATTCATTCATTTGCAGCTGCATTCTGCACCAGTTGCAGCCTCTGAATGGTCATCAAGGGCAGCCCCATGTAGAGCACATTATAGTAGTCCAACTGGGAGGTGACCAGTGCATGAGTGAGTGTGAGCAAGGAGTTTGGGTCCACGAATGGGTGCAACTGGCAAATCACATGAACCTATGAGAAAATCCTCCTGGCCACAGCTGCCACCTGCTCCCAGAGCAGGAGTCGTGAGTGCAGGAGGACCCACAGATTGTGCAAAAGAGCCCCATCCAGTACCAAAGGTGGTAATTAACAATTAATAAAGTTGTGGCCCTTGTTAAACTCCAAAATCTGGTGTCTGTGTTTTTGTTCCAGGACTGTGGGGTGGGGGTGTCACCAAGGGCACAACACCCCACCAAGGTGCACAGATGCCTGGAGGGGTTTTCTTTGCCTCCTGTTCCTCGATATCCCATCAGTGGGAGGGCCCCAATTAGGGGTATGATCTTAGACTGGAGGGAGAGAAAGCCTTAAAAGCGGTATACCAGGGGTTGGCAAGCTTTTAAAGTCGGGGACTGGTCACGCTCCCTCAGACAG